>CM073604.1:24366437-25566437 GCA_037074985.1 Solanum bulbocastanum | reverse complement strand
AAGACTGCAGCAGTATCTGCCTTCTCTGGTGTTAGTGATTATGTGGGAAAGCATATTCAAACTATAGCTCCTATTACTGGTAAAGGACTGCTGTTTCCTTTTCAGTTTTCCCGCTATCTTATTTGATTTGTAATTGTAATGAATAGGAAGTTTATGTCCATACAGATCAGCTTGAAGGTTTTAATTTTTCAGCTTTATCACGTGGAGCGTCTCTGCGTGCTCAAGACTCAGGAGTGTACTGTCAGTTTTCCTCTGATTTTAATGCAGTTCACTGGCCTTACCTAAGGTAACTCTAGTGAAATATTTTCTGTAACTTTACTTTTCCATTTGCAATCATTCTGTCTGTTAGTGTCGATGTTTGGTTATAACTCTGCCCTTGGCCAGAAATGATTCCATCAAAGTTGAAAACATCAAAAATGCTCCCTGGCACTATTCCCGAGGCACATCACTAAAGGTCCCTTCAGGGCCTTTGGAACCCTTACTCCGGTGGTATTCGATCACCGGAGCTCCTTTTTTTTTTTCTTTCTCAGCTTTTTTCATTGATGGATAATCGAATCTATTTCAGATTAGGAGGCAAGTTGTATGATCTAACTGAGTCCAAATCTTGCTCAGAGACTTGGTATGACTGGGTGGAAAGTTCGAAAAGACAGACGAGGAGGATGGTGTTGAGCAAAGGAGCTCTTCTTTGGTTATGCACAAGGTTGAAAGAGGCTACTGCCATAAAGGGAAGAAGCTTTAAATCTTGGAGGGGTAGAGTTATCTCTACCAACATTTACTGCTCTTTAAAGTTCAACAAATATGGCAGATTCATTTCGGTTATTACGGTTAATGGCCAAACAAGAGCAGTCATCATCATGCCAGAAAACAAATTTAATGAAAGTTGGAGTGGGCTCGTGACTAGGATTGAAAACTTCATTAATAGAGATACAGGAGTACAAGGTGCAATAAATACTACTAGAGATGCTTCATCTCTGTACATCAAGGGAAAGGGGAGCTTCAAAGAAGCCTTGCAAAAAAGTAAATGGACTCAGAGAGAGTCTGAAATAGACATGTAGCAAGTGACCCTAAAAGCAGCCTCAAAAATAAAGGGGAATGGTCTTCTCAACAGATGCCTGGTCGAAATAACGTGAGAAAATGGGCCCAACAGATGTGGAAAGGGGCTCAAAATCTTCAGGTCTATGACATGAATGGAGTCCAATTTTTGTTTGAATTCCAATCCAGAAAAGCTGCTGAGCATATCCTGTTGGGGGATTGGAGAAGACAAGGAAGCAGGCTTTTGTTAGAATGGTGGTCTCCAAAAGCAGGTGCTTTTCCAGATCACAAAACTTTTGACTGGTTTTGGATTAGGGTTTTAGGGCTTCCATCGCACTTATGGTCGGAAAAAGTGACGAAGGAGATTGGGGAAAAATGCGGCGGTTGGATAGAAACGAGGAGGAAACTGAACTCAAAAATCATCATAGATGGGCAAGAATTCGAGTTAAAGGACCTAGAGAGCAGATCCCTTCCACAGTCAAAGTAGATGATGGAGATTATACCTTCTCGTTGCCGGTTTGGTGTGAATCAGCGGCGAGGTATAGAAGGAGTGGGGTGGATGAGAACAATAATCAAGATGTCAGGGATGTCTCTGGGAAGAGTGTAGCAGTCTGCTACAACCCATGAAGGAGAAAGAGACTATTCATATGATAACCCAGGGGTCTGAAAGGGATATTACATCAAGCATTAAATTTATAGAAGGGGAGAGAGAAAAGGAGATAAGGATTGATGTGACTAGTGGGACCCCTTCTGATGGCTCATTTAATTCTAAGGAGCCTCTGGGTCATATCTTTATTTCTGCTGGGCCAAATATCTCATTAAATCTTGTTGGGCCTTCAGCCCAAACTCAGTCTTTTAAGGCTTATCAAAAACATTTTGTGGAACCTTTTATTGATTTCATTAATGTAGAACTCGGCAAGGATTACTCCTTGAAAGCTCTTTCTCCCTTTGGAGATAATGTAGAAGAGGCCATGCGAATGACCACCACCTCAGTAGACAGGGAAGAGGCTTTTATTTTGCCACCAGAGTCCAGCGAACTTCTGAATATCAACATGCAACAGGACAATGAAAAAATTGGAAAGGAGGATTTTTTACCTTTAGACCCCGGTGGAGATAACTTGGGGGGGGGGGGGGTGCAATAGTGGGCATCTAATTGTTTACAGTAACCCTACACCACTTAACATTGAAGAATTTCAGGGGAAGGGCTACATAGAGGACAAGGCAACACTTTGGGTTCACTCCAACGTTATTAAACTCAGTCAGCGATTCGGGGCAGCTTTCACAGGTTGTGAAAAAATTGCTTTTTGTTTATTCATGAAGGTGGATGAGAAGAGGGGTACGGAGCAACAACAACACAAGGGAGACAAATCAATAAAAAGCAAAGACTCGGTGCCTAAAGAGGTTAGAAATCTGGTCTTTGACATGAACTTCAAAGACGGAGAGTCTAGGAGCAGGGGGAGAAACTACTCCTTAAGTTATCAATGAAAATAAAAATTCTTTCATGGAATGTCAGGGGTCTTAACAGGGAGAACAAGAGATGTCTTGTAAGGAACTTATTGCAGCAGTGGGGGGCAGATATCCATGTAATTCAAGAAACTAAGCTAGATGGGGCAAATTCTTATTTAGTTGAACAACTTTGCTTTAACAGATGGATGGGGGAGATACATATGGAGGCTATAGGAAGTTGTGGGGGGATAGCAGTGTTATGGGATAAAAGGAATTGGTTGGGTGAATTGGTTGACAGTGGTGACCAAATGATTACATGTAAACTTGTCGGCATTAACCAAGACCTCACCTGGTACCTGAGTGCGGTTTACGCTGAGTGTGGAAGAATTGAAAGGAGGAATCTTTGGCTGGAATTATCTGCTATTAGAAGTCAATGTGATGGGCCTTGGGTCGTATGTGGGGATTTTAATGTTACTAGATACACAACTGAGAGGACAAATGGACATAGAATCACACGTGCAATGGCTGAATTTTCGAAATGGATTAATGAGATGGAATTGTTTGACCCTCCTTTATTTGGAGGATCTTACACCTGGAGAAGGGGAGAAAGTCATATGAGTGCTTCTAGAATTGATAGATTTTTGTTTTGTTCCCAATGGGAGGAGCTTTTCCTTCAGATCAAACAAAATCTTCTTCCCAATGTTGGATTTGATCATAGACCTATCAATGTTTGAAGTTGACATTGATAAATTTTAACTCTATCAGTTTGCTGAAGCAGGACTAATTCGCCTATTAGGTAACTTAGAGTTTAAATTATTATAGAGATGACACTAGGTGATTTCCACTTTAGAACTATGCATGTAATGAAGGCATTCTTCCTTTTTAAGATTTCTTCCCATCAACCTAAACCTTGGTGGGAAGACATACTAGAGGGTGCGAGGTGCCCTCAAGCTGGTTTGGGCACCACTGTGGGACAAAAAAAAAGGTTGAAAAAGTTGCTTCCCAAAATGACTTAGTTTGTTGATAATACATTTCTAAAGTTGTATGCGACAAGGGAAATTGACTAGTGCTTATGTTTCAAAAAATAAAATTCTTGGATTGTGGCTCAACTTTGGAAAGCATACCTCAAAACGGATCATAAAATTAATTAATATTGAGGACAACAGTGTATATATGTAATCTTCTTTTCTTTATTTCTATATGAGATGATACTCCAACGTGTGTAGATTGGTGAAATTTGAAACATTAAAAAAAAATAAAATGAATGGTGAACTTTGAAGCAAAATGTCGTCAGGTGGCAACAAATTTATTTGTGCCAAAAAAAGAAAAAGAAAAGATTGATATGAAACTTCTAGGAGCACATTTTCTCCCAAACTAAGTCTAAAAAAATATGATTATCCAATGCATCCAAGAGTGTAGCCTAGTGGTCAATGAAGTAGGTTGAGAACTATGATCTTAGGTTCAAATCTTAGGGAGGCAAAAACGCTAGGTGATTCTCCCCATCTATTTAAGCCTTGGTGGACAGAGTTACTCAGTACCTGTGTTGGTGGGAGGTAACAGGTATCTCAGGGAATTAGTCAAGGAGTGTGCAAGATGGCCCTGTATCGTGGCTATATCAAAAAAGGAATATGATTATATGACCATAATTTTAAAATTGAGATGTGAGTGAGACTAAGCTTGCCAAATGTTAGCTCTGATATGCTGTTGAATTGTGTAAACTAATTCAGCTTAAAAATTGGAATGCCATAGAGGGAACCCTTTTATTGATCTCATTATGTCTGTAGTATGCCCTCTTCCTCTGATGTGT
The DNA here is from genome assembly GCA_037074985.1 of Solanum bulbocastanum. Classification (NCBI taxonomy): domain Eukaryota; kingdom Viridiplantae; phylum Streptophyta; class Magnoliopsida; order Solanales; family Solanaceae; genus Solanum; species Solanum bulbocastanum. The sequence goes on along the minus strand of CM073604.1, from coordinate 25,562,152 downwards.
GAGCGCGATATTTTTCTTCTTGCACCAAGCACATGGAGATATCTCGTTGATGGACTGCAGCAAGACTCGAATATAGAAATTTGAAAGAATTTGGGCACATCCAATCCAAAACCTTAAGGTTGTGGTTGGAGTAATACAAAATATTTATGAACCTTTTACCTATTGGAAATATTTTTACTTTTACTTCAAAGTAGAAAGGAGGATCCTTATATGATGCAATCTAGTTTTATGTAAGGAAAGGAATGCCAAATGTTTCAAAGGGAAGATGGATAGTGAACTGCAGCTTAAATACAAATGTTTATGGCTTTTAGCTTTTTTGTGCAATGAGTAATCTCGCGGATGTAAAGGATGAACATAGCATGATAAATTTCATGTAATCTTTGCAACAATAGGGATCCTCTTATAATACTTGTACTGTCTTAGCACCATCTTAGCGCTAAGCTTTTCCTCTTTTTAATATACAACTTACTTTTCAACAAAAAAAATAAAAATGGTGCAATATAGCGAGGCCCATTAAATATATCCTTCAAAGTTATATGAGAACCACAGACAAAGGAGGAGCTTAATGGTTAAGATCCTCCACTAACCAAAAGGTTGAGTTTCAAGTCACTTGGGGAACAAAGTGGGAAAGGATTACTGTTGGGCTCCTAGGTAGGGGGTTTGGGAAATTGAATTCACTGTATCAATGAAAAGTTATTTAGAACTATACTATAATAATGAAAAGCAGTAACAGTTGTTCTTTCAATGATCATGTCTGTTTATATGCATTTGACTTGATCTTATTCTAGTCCTTCAATTTTTTGTTCTGATTGATTTCTTGGTTTTACATGGGCTTAGACATGGAGGCTCTGAAGGTAATATTTCTCCATCAGTTGATCAAGCAAATTACTTTCCGGAAGCATCAAATTCATTTATCTCTTGCCTCTGTAACTGTGCTGTTCAGCCGGATGTTTTTGTTGAAAAACATCATTTCATTGGTGAACCTCTGGATACTACTCAGGTAGAACAGAGTGACGTTTCTGGCTGCATTAAGAATTTATTTGCTTGTAAGTTGAATGACAGTCAGAAAGTGCCCTTGGACAATGTGGCCTCTTTGGCAGGAAGTGATTTAATGCGGAATAGGAAAAATAAACTGGAGTGTCACTCTTCTCAATGGAGAGATGTTCCCAAAAAGGTGACTGGAGCAGTTAGTCTGACATTTAAGGAACAAACAACAGGTTTCCTGAACATGAATGAAAAAATGAGGGGACAAAGTGCTGATGCTGGTGGAAACAAACCCAGTTGTGATGTAGCTTTTCAAAATGTTGAATATCTAAAGGAGCCAGAAATATCCAATGTTTCTTCTGGAGGATCTGCACCTGTTGTTAGTGAGGCATCTGCGGTGATTCATGACAATGAGTTCACTACTGATGATCAAAAGACTGTGGCAAGTAATGTTGTAGATGAAGGATCAGGAATCAACAGATGCTGGTCATCTAGGGATGCACAAGGCAGTGAACAAATTGCAGAGTTTCTTGGTGTTGCTTGTGAATTCAACCCCATGGATGCAGGACCATCCAAAGGGTTTACTGATAATTCTTCTGATAATCTGATTGATGAACTTCGACTAAGAGATCCCTTAAAATTGAACAAAATGCAGAACCATTCTAGCTTCAGCATTCAAGAAAAGAGCCCCCATATTCAGAAAGTGTCTGATTTCTCCAAAAAGGTGATTAGAAAAAGAACCAAATGGAGAAAGTTGGATACAACTCTTCCTACCGTCTACTCTGCTTGTGGCTATCCAGAGGACACTTGTGGTTCTGGTCTGCAACATCCGTGCAAGGATGAAAAAGGTGCCCGCCTATCTGAAAATGGCGGTGCAGAAAAATGTGTGTATTCCATAGAACCAAGTTTCAGAGAAAGGAGATTCAGAATGCGTTCATTGAATACTCTTTCTTGCAGTGGTAAAGTTAATTGCCATGATGCAAAAGCTGTTGGTACTCAGTCAGATCTTTTAAAGGTCAGTGATGATGATACCTTCGTAGCTTGTGAATTGCCAAGAAGAAAGAGACTGAAACTGGACACTGCAACACCTGTTAGGCAGGCAGATGAGGGATATTATCTGGGTGTTGACACTGCAGCTAAGTGCAGTTTGGTAGATACCTCTATGTTTCCTGAGATGCATGAGAAGGCTTATAGAAGGGCTGTAAGACCTATAGTAGGGCAGAAATATGGAGTAATTTCTAATGCGAATCCATCAAAACCAGTCAAATTTGTTTCTCTAAGAAAAATTTGTGACTTATTGGAAAAGTATAGCTCTTCTGGAAACTCCTCTGCAAAATTGACTTCTGTAAAATTCAGGAAGCTGAGTGCAAAAGAAAAACATCGACGCATTAACAGGTCTCCATATCTCAAGAAAGTCAAAAGTTGTAATGCCAATTGTGTTGTAACTACCAAAAAATCTAAAAGTCATCTCTTGACATCTAGTGAATTGGATCCTTGCCAATCATTAGAGCAATACAAAAGAGCGCATTGCCATGGAGGTGAACAAGGGGCTCACTTATTCTACTCTCTAGAGAAGAGAAGGTATGATTACCTTATAGAAACTGGTGATATTGCAGATGATTATCTGCCAACTCCACAGAAGCCATTGTCCAAGGAGTTTCACAAACAGGGCCTTAATGAGTTGACACTTGAAGGTATGATTTCAATAACCTGGTTCTCAAATCGCTCTAGGGACATTTCTAACAATAATCTGGTTGGTACTGTAGGTATTCATCCAGGAGAAGGAGGTTCTGCCTGTGCTAGAACAGAGGTTTGTTGTTTCTTAATAACAGTTTAGATATACTTGACTCCTGGATAAAGATTTTCTAAGATTGTTCTACCTTCAGGGATACAAGGGCCGCAAAAAGGAAGGAGTGCGGTATAATCTTCATCAGTATTCTGAGTCTGGTGGTGGAGGCCTTGTTGCCCAGGAGCAATTAAATGCCTGGATTCACATAACTGGACAAAAGCCATCAAGAAAGGAGATTCTGAGGCTTCCACCTAAAGATGTTGGATATGATTATCGAGTATGTCTGGAACAGTTGGGTTGCTTGACAATTGTCAAACCTATAGTGTTCCTACTGAGAAGTCAAGTGTATAGCTTTTTTAATTCTTGTGCGCTTTGATTTCAGTCTATGCTACCGATGTTCTTACTTCTTTTTTATTCTTTATTTTGCAGAAGGAATATGTTCACTATAAGCACTCCAAAGGGTGGAAGAGTTTGGTTGTGTATAAATCTGGCATTCATGCTCTTGGTCTTTACACGTCTAGGTTTATTTTACAAAGCGAAATGGTCTCATCTGTTTCTATTCTCTTCCTCTGAATTTGTAAGTTTCTCATCAGCAAATTTAACTTTACTTTCACTTTTTACCTCTAGGTTGTTGAATATGTGGGTGAGATAGTGGGGCTCCGTGTGGCTGACAAAAGAGAAATTGAGTACCTGTCAGGAAAGAAATTGCAGTATAAGAGTGCTTGTTATTTCTTTAGGATTGATCAAGAGCATATAGTCGATGCAACCCAAAAGGGAGGGATTGCCCGATTTGTGAACCATTCATGCCTGGTAGGTGTCTTCCTTAGCAATTTTGTCCAGTTATTCTCCCTGCTCAATTATGTTGCTCTTTCGTATAACTATTTTGATGAAGTGCTTGCTGTTTGACATTTTGTTTCTTTCATCATCTCTGCTTTAATAATTTTGATGTAATTTATGTTTTTTATAAGAGAAAAAGATATAAAAGATTGATGTCAGTTTGATTGATCAAGTATGATGGACTCAGCTTTTCTTCTTTTGCTAATTCTTTTACCAGCCAAACTGCGTTGCCAGAATCATTTCTGTGAGGAATGAGAAGAAGGTAGATGCATTCGACTTCACTACTTTTCGCTTATATTTTGTTATATTTCATAGTTGTCTCTATCAGAATATATTAAATAATAGTGCCATAACTAAAACTAGAATTTCAAATACTAAGCCTTGATCAATATGCAGGTAGTATTTTTTGCTGAGAGAGACATCTATCCTGGAGAAGAGATTACATATGATTACAATTTTAACCATGAAGATGAAGGCGAAAAAATCCCCTGCTACTGTAATTCAAAGAATTGCCGGCTGTATCTAAACTGACAGGCCTTGATACTTGTTCGTTCGTTCATAATCTGGGAGCCAATTGACGTATGTGGATGTAATTATGTGGCCTCTGCAGAAGTACGTGCTAATATTCTCGTGAAATGCCAGCACCAATGTTTATAATGTTGTACATTCATATGTATGTAAATAAATATTTTATTTTTACGTTAACATCTCGATCTGCAGTTTCTTTTCACCCAGTCTTTTGCTTTCTTGATTTAAGTTATAGCACCAAACAACCTTACTTACAATTCTGCTAATAAATGCATATACCCCAGCAACAACACCACCTCAATTCAAAACAAGTTACGACTAACTATATATAAATCTTAACTGATCACATTGTTCCACGTAAGTTCCATCTCTAGCCAAGTATTTTTACAAAACAGAAATTTTAAAATTGCATCACTAATTGAGCTAAGAAATGCAATATTTACTGCCTAATAACCCAAGCTCAAGTTAAATAAAATGCAATAAAGCGAGTAATACGATGTTGTACGTTTGATAAGTTGAGTTTTACTGAACTGATCACCAAGCTCAAGGAGTCAGGACGCCTAAATTTCAATATGATATATAGACCATACTCCAAATTGCTATTCTGCAACGTGTAAGGCAATGTGCACCATAAATTCTAACTAATTTTTGAATTAACAGGGATGCTCTTAATTCCACCTAACTAAGATTTGGAAAGCACGAGAATCAATGTTATGATGGTCAGCATAAAGATAGTTTCACTCAGACTTGAACAGAACAGAATGAGTACAGAGGATGTTTATAGCTCAGTTTAACTGCAGCCTAGCAAATTGATAATTAAGTTATCCAGATTGTTGCTCTATGCATATGATCCTGTCTAACTGAAAGCAACAAATAACGAAAAACTTGAGATCCCCCATCATTGTCGCTAGCAATGGGAAGAGCTGCAACTAGTAAACTAATAGTTTCAACATGGCAGCCTACTGCATGTGAATAGATTTGCAACTATACACAAAGGTTTGGAACATATAGGATAAAGGACAGATGGAACTGCATACAAGAAATTTTCAAATATTCTAACAATGATCATTGTGAGGGAACAAGATTTTCTCGTGTGCACCATGGGTATAGAAACTACAAACTACAAACCCATCATACATCTTGCGTGAGTGGAATAGCTTCAATCATAACACAGTTCTAAGAACCCCAGTTCGGAATGTTAGCTGTAGCTTCATTCACCATTTTTACCAGAGTAACCTGCGAAAAACAAATACATACATACTCAACTAGAGAAAATGGATGAAAGGTCAAAATAAGATCTCTGTCATAGACCACAGGCACTTCATGCATGCCACAACATCAAAATAGATCTCTCAACATTTAATGTGGATTGTAAGGCACCATTATGGAGAAGAAAAATATTAGGGACATTTGCATCTAAGCTCATTTATAGATCAGAAGAAAATTATTAGGGACATTTGCACTCGGAACGCAAAGAGATGAAGTATATTTCACAAATAAAATATGTACTAATTATTGTTTGCTTAAATAAGCCTTGTTTTAGGTCAAATACATTTTCGTCCCACCCACTCTAATTTGCTGTTAAAAGTTCTATCGAAATAAGCTCACTTCCATTTAAGGGCAAGTTACTTAATTGTACACAGTTACCATTAACCAATTTATAAGCTATCAACTAGATCAACTGTTTTACTTAGACACATAAAAGAAAAAGGGGAAAAAATAGATTAGGTGAATCTATAAGGGAAAGTTGATATTTGTGGAGCTAGTTAATTCAATCTGATATTGAAGTATCTGACGGAGTGTAATGAACAGAGTTGACAAAGAAACTAACATATGGAACAGACTTTAAAAGCTAATCATGAAAAAAGCTTAATTTTGTTCTCTACACATTCGAGGCTTCAACTTCTGATCAAGTGAAGATAGCATTCAATTTCTTACCAAGAGAATGATGCAAATGAAGATAAAGGAAATCATCCCTGTTCACTATTTCCATAATTTGAGGGCTATTCAATTGATAATTTCTTCTGATACTTCAAAACCTTTTGCGAATATTTCACCAGAGTATACAATTTGGAAAATTTTGCAAATAAGACTCTTTTGTACCTTTTCACTTCTACCATCATTATTTCTAAAGTAAATCATCCATTGAGTAAAAAGATAGCAATGCCAGTGTTAACAGCAATAGAGAAAGCAAAACAAAATAGAAATGGACGTTTATCAGTAAAGTAATTATGAGCTTTATTTTTAAAATATATTTGAACAATAAGATATCATTTTAATTATTAGATGTATAATCTGATAATAAGAAAAAAAAAGCCTCCTGATTCCTGGACCCCTTCTTGTTATGATCTGGTAATTAAAGCTTAAGATGGAGACGGACTAAGACAGGAAACCATACCACGCTCTCTGGAACACCAGGTGGAGGCAGAGAAAGGTTCTTCGGTGGCCAGGTATTATCATATGATCTTTTGTCGAATCTCCACTCTCCAATTTTTCCATAGGTCATCTTTCCCTGAAATGCATATTCTTCCCATCAATCATCATTATGTTTATTACATGTAACTTGGTATTCTCGTAGTCGTAGGAAGTAGCTATTACCTTCAGATCATAGTCACATCCATATGTGTAATGAATTATGAACGCCTTGCCTATTTCTGTATCCCATGGAGGCTGAAAACGTTCAACAATACATGGAAAATTAGATTTCTGGTACATAAGGAAGAAATAATGCAATGAAACTTCACCTCACAACCAAATAACGATTTAAATTTTCAGACGTACTTCCCATGAAACAAATAAAACCACATTAAGCAGGAAGTCTTTGCAACTTTGGTATATGAAAAGCAGAAAAACAATGCTGCTAACCGCACATGAAATCGGGTCTATCTGAGATAAATCTTACTGTATCAGCAGATGCATATATGGAACAGATGAAGGTTTGAGAGTAAACGAGGAGAGATATCCTATTTCAGTTTGCTCAAAGTAGTGCAAACTTCTAAAGATCGTATGAAAATTAAGAGGAAAAGGCAAAAGCTATTCTTACAAGAATTGCAGTGCCATTCAAATTACAACTCCTGTCTTTACACATGTTCCAGACATAGAATCAAAATTTATAGACAAAAAGGGCTCATTTTGCTGGGGAACAAGTTATCCCAGAATTAATTATCCCGGAATTAGTTATCCCACCCTCAATGCAGGATAAAAATAACACTACAATCCTGGGATAACTGATCCATGAATCCCAGAATACATTCACTTGGCTTTCCCTTGGCAATATTCTACTTTCCTTTGCACTTTCAGAAATAGTAGTCTATTCGAATTAGTAGTTAGGTTAGCATTCTATACAAGGTAGTTACTGAGCATAGCATCTGAAAATGCATTAGTACTTGACACTAGTGACTCGTTTTGCTATACAGCGTCAGCAACTTCTGGGTGTTTTTTCAGTAATGTAACTTGCACTTTTACCGGATCAAAGAAAAATAACCCACACCATATCTGAATAATTTGTTTGGGTGATGAACACTTCTAACATGAGAAGTTCCATCATTCAGAGGTTTTTTCAAGTGTTAAAAGAATTCCAGAGGATTTAAAGATATGATAATTATCAAATACCATTTCCGGAAAAACATAGTGATCGATTGGGCAACAGCATACCTTCTTTATTTCTGTTTTGGTTTGGAGTGGAAAAGGCAATAATGTAAACTGTCAATGGAATAAATAAATAGGAAAACAAATGATTGTACCTGAATCATGAATTCCTTGTGCAATACATTACCGACATTATGCAAAGCAGATGCAACTGCATAGGCATACCTGCATATGAATTATAAAGTTGAGGTAATTTGTGATTATGCATTATTATTTTTCAGTAACTAGCTAGGGCAGGCTGCTTACATCTCAAGCACCCAACCAAAGGCTTTGTCTGCTTCAGGATCCTTTTTCATAGCCAATGAAACATTCATCCATGTGGGAGCTATCTTCTTTAAAGCTTCCTAAAGGGAATTTTTTTCGTTTAGAAAAGCAACAGGAAGAATTAAGCAACAAACCTATACAAAAAAGAAATAGTAATGAAGTACCTTGCTAACAATGACAGGTGAATTTCCTATGGGATCAATATCAGTTATAGGTCTGTTTTGTTGAGGGAAGAACTTTCTTAGTACAGACTCGTATTTTTTGGGTTCAATGTAAAAGAAAGGAAATGCAGCTCCAAGTCCATCTTTAGATAGGTTGGGGATGGGCTTGACAATAACATGATCTGGTTCTGACATCAATATGTAGTCTTCTTCAATTTGTGCTTGTTGGAGCCATTGAACAAAAGCCCATGGTCTATTGAGGACAATATAACCCTGAAATTGATTGACATGGAGATGTGAGAAAAGGAATAGGAATTTGTAGATAGTTGTAATAAATTGATTGACCTGATCCATTCCAGAAGGAAGTGGTTGAGCAACAAAAGTAGGGATCTCATCCATGAATTTATCTGATTTCCCAGAATGTAAGATCCTTGTAAAGCCACCCATCTCAGAATTAGGTTCATCTTTAAACTTTTTGAACCAGTAATACATAATCCTACACTGCCAAGTGTTATAAACAGAATCAGAAGATGTAACAGCTGTATGAAACAACCTCTTCTTCTTGTTGTTGTTATTTGATCTCTCTAATGGCATCTTGATAATTGGATCTTGAGAAAACAACGTTTTTGCAGAAGATGGGCCAGGGAATTCTTGCTTGAAAGAAGCATTTGCTGAGATGAGAATGTTGTATGTAATTAATGCTGCTGAAAACGTAATCACAACTGTGAAGAACATTTTCCCCCAACCCATTTTTGTTCTTCAATCAACTTCAACCTTTACTCGATGAAACGGGTATATTGTATATTGAAAGGAAGGCAGGAAGGTGGTAGCAAAGTCTTCTCCTGCTCAGCTGGTAGGGAGTTGGTGTGGGAAGGAAGTGGAATCTCTCTCACACAAAATCGTTGACTATATTTCCTAAATAAAAACACTCACTATACCCTTTACAACTGAAAATTTCTTTTAACCAGCCGCCTCTCATAATTCATCAAGTCCCTTCACTATGAGTACTAGGCATTTTGCCATCACATTTACCAATCCATTTTGAAGTTTTCAATTCAAATCAATCTTATGCATATAAATTTAATTTGAATTTCAAATTACCCCAATTAATTTGAAATCCACTTTAAAATGTAATTAAGTAAATTTGAGACCAAATTAACATTTTTAAAACTTTCTAATTTTTTATAAGATACAAAAAGATACTTCATTTTTCAACTTTTATAATTCTATCCAAACCATTTAAAAAAAAAAGTAAAAGAAAACAGAATTTTCTCTTCTTCTTCTCCCAACGTTTACTCTTTTGTTCTTCTTCTTCCTTAGAAAATCCAAAAATCTGACTATCATAACAAATATTCTGCCCCATTATCTTATCTTCTCCGGTCGTGACTCTCTCCTCTTTCTGAACTGATGATTGTATTCGACTTAAAATGGGTAAGTCATTTTTTTGAAAGATTTGACTATTTTCGAACAATACTAAGTTTTTTTCTTGCGTTAATGAACAATAAATCGTTCTATAGATGTGAAAATTGAATAATGGTGTAATGGTACCTATTATTTATCATTTTTGAAAGAAAATCAACAAACTCCAAAAAGCCCTAATTTTGAGGAAATGTATATGTATTGTTAACATTAAATGAAAATTTGTTTTTTGTTGCTTTTGTTGTTCTTTTTGTGACCATTTTGTTCATATGATTTTAGAAATATAGTCTTGTTCAGTTGTCCAACATATATTTCATTTGTTGAAAGATGTGTCGTATGTTGTTACATTTTAGTGATATATTGGTATATTCCAACAAAGTTGTCATATGTTGGAACATATCACCTATGTGTTAGGGCAACAAAATGGTCATCTGTAGTAACAGAAGATTCATCTGTGGCACAGATTCATCTGTAGTACATGAAGATTCATCTGTGGCCACAGAAGATTCATTCATGGCAACAGAAGGTACATCTGTGGCAACAATATATCCATCCGTGTCAACACAAGTATAAATTGCTATCCATTATTATTTTATAATCAATTGTAAACTCTCAACCTTTTTTTTATTTACCTTGTAGATCAAATGATACAAGAAGCTTCATAACATCTCAATCTTTTATTGGTATTGCTTCCTCTTCTAACATCAAATGCTATTTTTGTCTATGCAAAGAATGTGAGCAGCAACATGATTATTTTATTACTCATGTTAAAGAACTCACTGATATTTTTAAGGAGATGACTTATAATATTGATGTTCATACATCCAAGAAGATTTCACAGCCTTTGAAGTGTAGGAGGTTGAAAAAGTCTATTTCCCAATCACTAGCTATAATTAGTGAAAGAAAAAAATCAATGATTACTGCTCCAGTATCACACTCAAACCCAAAAGGCAAGGAGAAGAAGGAGAAGGGGGAGGAGGAGAAGAGAAGGAGCAGGAGAAGGAGAAAGGAAGGAGAAGGAGAGGGAGAAGGAGAAGGAGAAGGAAAAGGAGAAAGTGAAAAAGAAAGTGAAAGAGAAAGAGAAAAAAAGAGAAGAAAGTCGAAGTCGTCAGTTTTGATGTGAAGCAACAATATCCTGTAACGACCCGTAAAACAAATAAGTGAAACTAGAGCCTAACTACTGTGTCTTTGAGTTGATGTGGGGTTTGAGGGTGTAAAATATTGTCCCGAGCTATGGTTGAGGGGTTTATGGGTTAAACGTCAAGGTACGACTCCCCAAGGACCACCCTAGGGGTCCTTGAGGAGGACCCTAAAGCCTAACCCCCAAGACCCTAAGGAAACCAAAATCTGCCCAAAATGTGGTGACCTACGGAAGGGGACCTATGCCCCGTATGTCCATCCACGCCCCATAGATGGCCTCCGTGGGTCAAGGTCCCCCAAAAAAACTTGCAGACTCAAACCACGACCGCACAGTATGGGGCGTGACCCCATCCATGGTCCGTGGATGAGGGTTTCATGGATGGTTCAATTTTTTGTCCAAACTCGGCCATTGTGGGGGTGAAGTGGTAAATTCATTTTAAGTCTTGTTTAGTTGGGGGCGGTTTTAATTGGTTTATTAATGTATTTTAAGGGTTTTTAAAGTATTAAAACATATTTTAGACTTCATTATTTCAAAACCCAAAATACAAACCTCCTTTCCCCTCCAAAAGTTCTCTCTCTAAAAACTTCCATTAGAGGTGAAGACTTCAAACTTCCAAGGTCAAGAATTCAGGTTTTTCAAGGGACTTTCATGGAGTCCTTCCTTAAAAGGTATGGTAGTCTTCATCATTGACTTAATTTCTTTCAAGGAGCCAACTCAAAAGTGATTTCAAGTCTCCAGTGTTTTCTCTAAAACCCTAGTTTTCAATCTTGTCATGGGTTCGATTCCAAATAATTTTCAAAGGCATTATTGCATTGAATTATGAATGAATTGTGGATTTAAAGATGAATTAAGATGATTTCTTCGTAGAACCCATGTTTTCTCCTAAATTCCTAAATTGTGATTTGTGAGTGGGAATTGATTGATTATGCAAGTATGTTGAATTGTTGATGTTTATATTGAACTAAGTGATTGAATCACGTCAATTTCCTTATCTATTGTAGTAGTTTGAATTTATGGGTTGATGTTGGTTCATAGCCCTAAGGGGCAATTTCATGAAGGATTATGTATGATTATGATGTGAAGTATATGTGTGATCTCAATAAAGGTATTATGATCATGTTTAGAATGTAATTGTATTATGATTAAAGGTTATTTCTCAATTAACACTTATGAATGATGAAGTTATATGTGAAAGGTTATTCTCACATACTCGTCCACACTCATGAATGAATAATGAATGAAGTTCTATGAGTATGTTAATGATGAAGTACTTATTGAAAAGCTATTCTCAATTGTACTCTAATGAATGATAATGACATGTTGTGAAAGGACTTTCTCACAATATGGGGATTCTTAGGTGAAAGGCTATTCTTATCTTTGAATCTATGAGCTTTCCAATGAATGAATGTTGGGATGGGATGAATTCTCATCCGAGAGTTGAGGCGGAGTATCTAGTAACAATTCCTATATCTCATTTTAATGAATGTTGGGTTTGAGATGGATACTTATCCATGAGTTGAGATGGTGTATCTTGTAACAATCTTTTATCCCATAATGAACTTATGTAATGAATGTTAAGTACTCCGTGGGGAATAATGCTAAGCACCGAGTGGATATGAATTGGGGTGGATGCTCTTCCGTGAGTTGAGGCGGAGTATCTAATAGCAACCTCTTGAGATGGATGCTCATCCGTGAGTTGAGGCGGGATATCTAGTAGCAATCTCCCTATCCCATAACTATGTGCCCACATAGGTCTTGCTAGTGGATCCACTTAATCTAAAAACAATGGTCGTACCTTAGGCAAGTAGGAATCCCTTATCCGGTGAGGGTGACACCGGGATTCCATGAATTGCTCACATGGTCTATGTCGGTTAAGGCCTACCCCCACAAAGAATGTTAATGAACTATGGCTTCTCAAGGATGCATTACTTAGTGTGGGTGGTGGTATGAGACGCCATCTATGCATTGCACTAGTAGGCTTTGAGAGGGGTCATGGTGTATTCCTTAATAATGTAAATTAAATGAATAGGTTCTTATGATGATGTTAATGAAGATGTTGGTCTAATGTCCAATGAATGAAGGTGTTCTTAATGAAGCTAATGAAGAGTGGGCGACTTAAATGGTTATATGTCTAATGTGAAGATGCATGCTATACTTGGATTGTATTATGAGTTACTTCCTTGTTATGACTTGTTGAGTATGAATGTGCCTTGTCTATGGTGGCTTCAAATGAGTACTTACTGTGAGTAGTAGTATGGGATGCTACTCATACATTACACAAGTATGACTTAGAGTTACCCTAGATGATGGTCCTTATGTGTTGATATGACTTATGAAATGTTTATGTCTCTTATGTATAAGTATGGTGTAAAGATGGAAAGGATGAATGGTAAGTTCACTTTTGGTGACCTTGATGTGGTACTTAGTGTGGATGGTTGTATGGGACGCTATCCATACATTGCACAAAGTAGAGCTTGAGGGCTACTTGAGGTGAAGGCTTAATGTGAAGGTAATGGTCTTTAAGTTGATTATGTTCTAATGTGAAGGTAAAGGTTTATATGTTGATAATGCTCTAATGTGAAGGAATGACTTGTATGTTGGTTGTGTTGGTATATTATTCCTCTTATACTCATGATCATGAAGTTTTATCGAAATGGCATCAAACATGACTTTCAAAGAAAATGTCCATTTTAAGCATGATTTTTGCATGACATCCATACTTAGTACTTAATTGTGCTAACCCATATTTCTCCATTTTTACCAAAGTGTAGGGTTGTAGAGATTTGGTGTTCTTTACTTGAAGAATAGGTTTCTAAGGAGCTTGGAGATGAAGACTTGGTGAGTCCTCATAGTTTCGAGGACAACACCCATTATGTTACCTTTATGTCTTTTACTTTATGTTTAGAGTTTTTGTATGTGCTATGTACCAAAGTTGTATTCAAAGTATTATTTGGTTTGAGACATGGTATATAAAGTCTTCCGCTTGTTTTGATGAAAAATGACTTTGATTGTATTTAAAGAAAAGTTGTAAATTCCGCCTTATTTTTCTTATATCAAATGTTATGAATGCTATGAGGCTTGTATGAGACCCCTTCGGGGTCAAGTATGTCGTGTCACTTCCGGGGTATAGGCTCAGGTCGTGACAAACATGGTATCAGAGCACAAGATTTTGGAATGATCTTAGGATGTCTCAAACCACATCTAGTAGAGTCTTATTCATAGTGTGAAGCACACCACATTTTTGAATAGTAGGCTATTGAGTGTTAAGAAAGTCTCACTCCTTCATTTTTCAAGTCATGCCATAGAGTTTAACTTTATAATGTCTCTCTCTTATTCCTTATCCGATGGTCTTTAGGGTATGACCACTTGAAAGGAGTATGCTAGAAGCTGTAAGGGAGAAAGGTTGGCTGTGATGGCAGTTGTGGCTATGTGACTTGTTAGATTTAAGGTGATAAATTGTGATGTTGTCTTTAGTATGAATGGTTTGCTTATGGTTATTCTTAAGATGATGATAGAACCCGGCTTAGTCATGATGACTTTTGAGGTATGTTGAAAGAGTTGATGAAATATGGTGTTTTAGAATCATCTTGTGTGATGAGGGTGTAGGTTAAGTGATGAATTGCTCCGACCTTAGAATTGAAAGAAGTGATGTTGTAAAGGGTTTGTATAGGCTTACTCTTAAGTGGGGGATAATGTGCTTAGATGGTAAGGTCATTGAGTGTCTTTGATGTTCATGAGTTAGGCTTGCTTGATATTCTTACCTTAAGAGATGTAGTGAGTTTGAGGAGTTAGACTCGGTGTGGTAGACTCGTATGAGACCTTGAGGGGTGTTGGTAAGGTGGTTTGTGAGCAAAAGTTGCTTAATGAGGACCTCCCTAGTTTAAAAACACCGGTATGTTGATGGTTTCTTGTAAGTTGTGAATGTCTTGTTAAGGTTCCTTTGTTGTGTTCATGTTAACCTTAGTTGGGTTTACTCCTAAGTAGGGGATAGTATGTTGAATAGTAAATTAGTTGAGAGTTTTGATATCCTTATCTCTTTCCTTCTATTCTATTCAAGCTTGAGACCAAGAGTTCCTGGTAGCTTGTTTTATGTTTTAGAGTCATGTGTGATTATGAGTTTCCATGGTCTCCTTATGTTATGCATGCTCTTAATGAGTTTATGTTTAAATGAGAAAATGAGTTTATATGAATTATGTTCCTTTTGTTGATAAGCATTTAGTATGAATTGTCTATATGCTTCATGAGGTGAAATGTTGAACATGCCTAAATGTGCTTTTATGAAGAATTGCATAATGTGCCTAATGATATTATGATGAGCATGATATGAGTTGGAGAAGGTAATTCCTCAAATGTAATGAAAAATGTTGAAGTTATAATGCATAATGAGTTTTTAGATGTAGTTCCTACTTTCTTGTATTGCATTAAGCTAATTGATGTGGAGTAGAGGTTTCCTCCTAATTTTGTGCATTTGTTTATGATGTTGCATGCTTGATGGGCTACTAGTCTTGAGTCGTTAACCCCTTAATGTGTTTTAACTGTCATTTGAGGACGAATGTTCCTAAGTGGGGGATAATGTAACGACCCGTAAAATGAATAAATGAAACTAGAGCCTAACTAGTGTGTCTTTGAGTTGATGTGGGGTTTGAGGGTGTAAAATGTTGTCTTGAGCTATGGTTGAGGGGTTTAGAGGTTAAACATCAAGGTACAACTCCCCAAGAACCACCCTGGGGGTCCTAACCCCCAAGACCTCAAGGAAAACAAAATCTGCCCAAAGTGTGGCAACCTACACCCTGTAGGTCCATCCACACCCCGTGGATTGCCTCCGTGGGTCAAGGTCCCTAAAAACAACTTGCAGACTCAAACCATGACCTCACAATATGGGGTGTGACCCCATCCACGGTCCGTGGATTGCCTCCGTGGGTCAAGGTCCCCAAAAGCAACTTGCAAACTCAAACCACGACCTCACAATACGAGGCGTGACCCCATCCACGGTCCGTGGATGGAGGTTTCGTGGATGGCTGCAGTTTTCTGTCCAAAGTCGGCCATTGTGGGGGTGAAGTGGTAAATTCATTTTAAGTCTTGTTTAGTTGGAGGACGGTTTTAATTGGTTTATTAATGTATTTTAAGGGTTTTAAAGTGTTAAAACATATTTTAGACTTCATTATTTCAAAACCCAAATAAAAACCTCCCCTCCCCTCCAAAAGTTCTCTCTCTAGAAACCTCCATTGGAGGTGAAGACTTCAAGCTTACAAGGTCAAGACTTGAAGTTTTTCAAGGAATTTTCATGGAGTTCTTCCATAAAAGGTATGGTAGTCTTCATCCTTGACTTAGTTTATTTCAAGGAGCCAATCTCAAAAGTGATTTCAAGTCTCCAATTTTTTCTCTAAAACCCTAGTTTTCATTCTTGGCATGGGTTCGATTCCAAATGATTTTCAAAGGCATTATTGCATTGAATTATGAATGAATTGTGGATTTAAATATGAATTAAGGTGATTTCTTCCTAGAACCCATGTTTTCCCCCAAATTTCTAAATTGTGATTTGTGAGTGGGAATTGATTGATTATGTAAGTATGTTGAATTGTTGATGTTTATATTGAATTAAGTGATTGAATCATGTCAATTTCCTTAACTATTGTAGTAGTTTGAATTTATGGGTTGATGTTGGTTCATAGCCCTAAGGGACAATTTCATGAAGGATTATGTTTGATTATGATGTGATGTATATGTGTGTAATCTCAATGAATGTGTTATAATCATGTTTAGAATATAATTGTATTATGATTGAATGTTATTTATCAATTAACACTTACGAATGATGAAGTTATTGTGAAAGGCTATTCTCACATACTCACGCACACTCATGAATGAATAATGAATGAAGTTCTATGATTATGTTAATGATAAAGTACTTATTGAAAGGCTATTCACAATTGTACTCTAATGAACGATAATGACATGTTGTGAAAGGACTTTCTCACAATATGAGTATTATTAGGTGAAAGGCTATTCCCATCTTTGAATCTATGAGCTTTCCAATGAATGAATTGTTGGGATGGGATGGATGCTCATCCGAGAGTTGAGGCGGAGTATCTAGTAACAATCCCTATATCCCATTTTAATAAATGTTGGGTCTGAGATGGATACTCATCCATGAGTTGAGGCGGGGTATCTAGTAACAATCTCTTATCCCATAATGAACTTATGTAATGAATGTTAAGTACTTCGTGGGGAATAATGCTAAGCACCGAGTGGATATGAATTGGGGTGGATGCTCATCCATGAGTTGAGGCGAAGTATCTAGTAGCAACCTCTTGAGATGGATGCTCATTTGTGAGTTGAGGCGGGGTATTAAGTAGCAACCTCCCTATCCCATAATTATGTGCCCATATAGGTCTAGCTAGTGGATCCATTTAAGCTAACAACAATGGTCGTACCTTAGGCAAGTAGGAATCCCTTATCTGCCGAGGGTGACACCGAGATTCCATGAATTGCTCACGTGGTCTATGTCGGTTAAGGCTTAATCTCAAAAAGAATGTTAATGAACTATGGCTTCTCAAGGATGCACTACTTAGTATGGGTGGTGAAATGGGACGACATCTATGCATTACACAAGTAGGCTTCGAGAGGGGTCATGGTGTGTTCCTTTATAATGTAAATTAAATGAATGGGCTCTTATGATGATGTTAATGAAGATGTTGGTGTAATATCCAATGAATGAAAGTGTTCTTAAAGAAGCTAATGAAGAATGGGTGGCTTAAATGCTTATATGTTTAATGTGAAGATGCAGTCTATACTTGGATTGTATTATGAGTTATTTCCTTATTATGACTTGTTGAGTATGAATGTTCCTTGTCTATGGTGGCTTCAAAGGAGTACTTAGTGTGAGTAGTAGTATGGGATGCTACTCATACATACATTGCACATGTATGACTTAGAGTTGCCCTAGATAATGGTCCTTATGTGTTGATATGACTTATGAAATGTCTATGTCTCTTATGTATAAGTATGATGTTAAGATGGAAATGATGAATGGTAAGTTCACTTTCGGTGACCTTTATGTGGTACTTAGTGTGGATGGTGGTAAGGGACGCTATCCATATATTGCACAAAGTACATCTTGAGGGCTACTTGAGGTGAAGGCATAATCTGAAGGTAATGATCTTTATGTTGATTATGTTCTAATGTGAAGGTAAAAGTTTATATGTTGATTATTGCTCTAATGTGAAGGAATGACTTGTATGTTGGTTTTGTTGGTATATTATGCCTCTTATACTCATGATCATGAAGTTTTATCAAAATGGCATAAAATATGACTTTCAAAGAAAATGTCCATTTTAAGCATGGTTTTTGCATGGCCTCTATACTTAGTACTAACCATATTTGTCCATTTTTACCAAAGTATAGGGGTGTGGAGATTTGGTGTTCTTTACTTGAAGAGTAGGTTTCTAAGGAGCTTGGAGATGAAGACTTGGTGAGTCCTCATAGTTTCGAGGACAACACCGACTATGTTCCCTTTATGTCTTTTACTTTATATTTAGATTTTTTGTATGGGTTATGTCCCAAAGATGTATTCAAAGTATTAGATGGTTTGAGACATGGTATAGAAAGTCTTCCGCTTGCTTTTATGAAAAATGACTTCGATTGTATTTAAAGAAAAGTTTTAAATTCATCATTATTTTCCTTATATCTAATGTTATGAATGCTATAAGTCTTGTATGAGACCCCTTTGGGGTTAAGTCCATCGTGTCACTTTCGAGGTGTAGGCTCGAGTCGTGACATATCCATTTGAAGGTTTTAACATTGACGGCAAGGGTCCAACTGAACTAATTTCATCCTTTTCGCAATGGATAAATGAAGGTCTTTACAAGCATCATGCAAAAAAGTAAAGTCGTTCAACTATTATTAGTATTTCTTCTTTTTGTCCACTAAATAATTATTTATAATGATTACACAATTGTAGAAGAGACAAGGACGATCATTACTTAGCCAATTGCTCGAATCTTGAGTTTAAACAAGTGGATTTTGTAGTTGCATCTCCAAAGAAGAAGGACTGGTTCTACGTAATGTCTCAACCCAATAAGTGTTGGACTGATGAGGTAAATCCATGCCCACTTTTATGTTTGCTTAAGACATGAATACATACAAATAAGTTGATATGGAAAATACACTTGTTGATACATCTGTGCAGCATGTGGATGTCAATTTATACTATTTGTGGAAGAAGTCGAAGCAACATAGTCATTCTAAATAACGGTGCATAAAGGTGTATGATTCGATGTCCTCATCTAGGACTAACAGAAAATTTTGCTCCGAGATTCAAAAGTTGTCTACAATGTTGCCAAAGTATCTTGAATCCTGCGGATTTTTGAGCAAAAAGAGCGAACCAACTAGTCAGTTCTTGAAACTTACCATGGAAAGAACAAATCTTACCCATTCGAAGTCATATATGTTACTGGTATTGCCCAACAAACAAGCAGTAGTGTGTAAGTATCATATTATTTTTTTGTCTTATCACTATCAAAATGTGATGTTATTAGGTTTATTATATTTTCTAATTGATGATATACCATGTAGAGATTGTGGACATTTTGTTACTGCATACGCTGAGTTTTTGAGTGATGGACTACAAGTACCATCTGATGGAATTATTTCTGAAACCCTTTCCATGAGATATGCTTCACTCCTATGGAATTATGTTATTTTAATGGTTTGGAGTGGCTATGTTAGTAACAATGAAGACCCACAGAGGCCTAGGCCTAAAAAAGCAAAGTTTGATGAAAATGTTATGGTTACCACCATTGATTAGATTGGTGGTTATGTATACCATTGTGAACTACATTTTTGTTGATAAGTTGTAAAAAACAATTGGTGAAGTGTTCATTTTTGCTTATAATATTAATGATTATTATTATTATTATTATTATTATTATTATTATTATTATTATTATTATTTTGTTGGAACAAATGTCAATTATGATGGAAAGGAAGAAATGTGGTGTCTGTGGCAACATCTATAACCTCTGTTGTAAAAAACACCACAGAATTATCTGCATATGCCACAACAGAAAGGATACATGTGGCAACATATGTCACAGAAAGAAGATATGTGGTAACATATGTCACAGAAAAGAGTTATGTGACACCACATAATTATCTGCATGGGCCCCAACATGAAGGTCATATGCAGCAACATATGTCACTTTGAATTGTCATTATACTGTCAAAATTCGAAAAAAATTCAAAAGCCTGAACACGGTACCGTCCTTTTTCCCTCTATCCACTATAAAAGGACGATTCATACTCCAAAAACTTGTTTCCTATTCCTTCTTCCTTCATCTCTCAGCTATTTTTTTTTCTCTATTTTTCCTCTTCACAGATCCAGTAATTTGTTGCGATATATTCTACCACATAAGTGTAATTTGTTGTGATATTTTCTACAAGAAGTCGTTGTTGACCTCTTTATTATCATCGATATTCTCAGGTATAATTTAATTAGGGTTTTGAAATACTTTTACTGGTATTAAATCATGACCTTTTTAGTGGTTTATCACTTATTTTTTTGTAGGATGGGTTGGTTTGGTTTGGTTGGTTGTTATTCCTTTTGAAATATTAGTTGTTTTCAAAAAGTTTCAATTTGTAGTTGGTTTTGGTTAGGGTTTAGGGTTTTGTGGTTTGTTGGTTGCTTCATTTGTGATATTTGTGTGATGTTTTGTTGCTTGTGTGTTGTTGTGTTTGTGTTTGGTTGTTGTTATTTTTGTTAAAAAATATTTGTTTTTTGTGGTTGCAGATACAAATATAATGTCTGTCAAAAGAAAAACTGTATTACAAACTGAAACAACTGACATAAAGATCTAGAAGAAGCCTAGGACTAGTAGGAAGAAGAAGAATGAAAATTCTAGTTCCACTCTTTTAGAAGAACTTGCATCTGAAGTAGTTTTTTATTCTCAAGGAGAGACAGGAGCTTCTTCTCAAGTAGAACTAGGAGTTTCTCAAGAAGATCTACCAATTCTCCATGAAATTTTTGTAGATGAAGAAAGAAGAGAAAAAGAAAAAAAATGAAGTTGAATAAGAGAAAAAAAAAAGAAGTTCAGGAAGAAGAAGAGAGAGAAAAAGAAGTTGAGGAAGAAGAAGAGAAAAAAGAAGAAGTTGAGGAAGAAGGAGATAAAAAAAAGGAGTTGAGGAAGAAGGAGAAGAAAAAAAGAGAAGTTGAGGAAGATATAGGAAAAAATAAAGAAGTTGAGGAAGAAGAAGAAGAAGAAGAAAATGAAGTTGAAGATGATGGGATCAAAACTGTCAATGCACACACTTTCCCTGTGCATTTCTAGCCTAATGCTACGGGTGGTAACATTTTGAGGTCAGCCAGGGGAAAAACTTTCGACTCATTCAGGATCATGCTCAAGCAAAAGGGTTTGGAAGATTTATTTAGGAATAATTGTTTTGGTCATTTTCTTGATTTGCCAAAGAATAATAATGCACGTTTTCAAATGACCATGGTCTATGTACTTCTGAAAAAAAAGGTTCCATTTTTAGAATTGTAAAAAAAGGATGAGGTTTTGATTAATTATTGTGGCATGCCACTCTTCTTTGGTAGAAGAGAGTTTGCCATAGTTTCAGGGTTAAAAAGCCATCATCCTTCTAAGCCAATCCCTGAATTCTTAGTCAAAAAAAAATCACGGAGACGAAAGAAAGGAGAAAAAAGAAGAAACAAGACAATCAACTGAGGAGAAGGACTTGGTGTCCCTTGTTGGCTCAAGTTTCAAAAATCCTGATTTAATATATTTGTTGAATGACGAGGATACATCAAAGAAGCACAAGGAGTCATTGTGCTTACTTTGGTTTGTACATAATGTACTTTTGGCCAAAGATGTCAACAACAACATATCCCTTAAATGGGTGAATTTATCTGAGGATATTGAGGATTTCAACAACTATCCTTGGGGTCATGACATCTTTGAATTAACTGTAAAATACTTGTTGAAGCCTTTATCTCCAAAGACTAATAAGTTATTTGGCTTTCCATGGGCTTTCATGGTAAACATAAATGTTCTTAATCTTTTTATATTTTATTGAATAATTCAACATTTGATTTGTGACATGTTTTCCTTTTTTATAGGCTTGGGCATTTGAAGTCATTTCTCATTTAACCCATCAAGTAACTGCAGAAGAAGATATTTCATCTCCAAGGATATTGAGATGGTTGAGAGCAAAGAATGTCAAAAATCCTCCAAATCTTTTTAACCCTCCTTATGATGCAGTAAGTTGAAGTTGTTATATTACAAATTTGAAATTGTCATATGTATCAATTGTTGCAACAGATGAGGCATATGTTGCTACAGATGGGTCATCTGTTGCTGCAAATGCCCCATATGTTGCAACAGATGCATCATCTATAACAACATTTGATACATATATAACAACATGTGACCCAAATATTGCTACAGATGATGCATATGTTGCAATATGTAGCACAAATATTGCTACATATGACCCCATCTATAGCAACATATGACCCCATATGTTACAACATCTCACCCAAATAGTTCTATAGATGACTTATTTTTATAATTTTAATTTGTGCACCCATGGCTTGTCCCAACAAAAAAGGAATTGCAAATGCCATATATAATTACTCTAGGGTTGGTTGAAACCTTATTTGATCCTGTTGTGGATAGATATAAAATGGAACTAGCTGGAGCAACAACCATAAAAAAAGACCGAGTTAATAATGAATTAATTGTTTTTTTATGGGGTTGATATTGGTGGTGGTATTGATGCTGGTGCTATTGTTGATGTTGGTGGTGATATTAGTGCTGGTGCTGGTACTGGTGTTGTTGGACAAGACCAAGGGGCTACCTCTTGTAGAAGATGATCTGGCTTTCTGTGTGAGAAGTGTAAGAAACAAGATAAAGATTCTATCATGTATCTTCAAACATTGAGTTAGGCTGTGAATGAATTTATAAACAAGAGAGGGGTCAAGGTCATTCCATCAAAGAATGTTCGGCATCCATAAACTCCACAGGCCAAGAGGAGAAAAAAAATCCTTTATCAAGGAAAAAAAAATTTGAAGAAGAAGATATTTATGCCAATGGCCGTAGGAGAGGAAGTGTTAGAGTTCAAGCAATTGAATATTTATAAGCGTGTGCCTATAGCTCAAAAGAACAAACTGGTGGAACTGATGAGAGGAAAGGATTTGCGTGCACAATACGGCATGCATTTTTTTAGTGGAGAAGATTTCAGGACCATGACAAGCATGAAAATTTGGTGGGAAGACTGGGTAATTTTTCTCTACTAGTACCTTCAATTTATAATTGTTTGTTTGTTTTATCTTTTCAATGATTACTCTTCTTTACTCTTTAATATTATTTTTTATTTCAATAAATTGATGAAATTCTTAGCCTCATGTGGGAGAGGCATGTGAGATATCCTGAGTACTATGATTCCACAGATAGAATCCTAGATCTCAACTTCTATGCTAACTTCAAACAAAGATATGACAAAATGAGGGAGGAGGCAACAACAGTTGGTGGCAGAAGCTTTACACAGTTAATTAATGAGTTTGAATGGAATGAAGATATGATTAACTATGTCAGGGTCATTAGACCATATCCTGGAGGCATGGATTGGATTGGTGCAAAAAGGATTTTGACAATCATGAAACTGAACAAAACTCATTTTGTGACTCTTGAGATTCTCTTGCATAAGGGTCGCATGAATGTTTATGACTGTCAGCTGATGGGTATGGAACATGCCAAGTTTTTGACATTCATACAACCTGTTTTCGAGTTGCTGCCAAAATGGTTGAAGCAAAGTAGAATAATGAAGCATTTGCCAGATAAGTTCCTTAATGAACCATGGGAATTTAAAGGTCAATTGGAACCCATGGAAACAAATAACACCAAAGCCTCGTATGGGTCATATTCTCTTGCATTTATTGAGCATTTGATTATTAGGACAACAATTCAACCTCCCCAAACCCTGTTGTGTGACAATACAGTTGGTCGAATACAATGGATTTGGGCTGCTAGGATAGTATGTAGGAGCTTGGACCCTTGACAATGTGTTTGTAATTAGTGACAATGTTTTATTTTATCACTTATGTTATGTTATCTTATATTGAGAGCAAGTACATAGTATGTGATGTTATATTGAGAGCAAGTACTTAATCAAATGTTGTTACATAAGGGTGATATGTAGCAACAGATAAGTCATCTATAGCAACATATGTCTCATATGTAGCAACATATGGGTCATCTGTATCAATATAAGCCTCAAATGGTCAAACATTGCTACATAAGGGTGATATGTAGCAACATTTGAGTCATTTGTAGCAACATATGTCTCATATGTAGCAACACATGGGTCATCTGTGGCAAAATTTGAGTCACATGGTCAAACATTGCTACATAAGGGTGATATGTAGCAACATTTGACTCATTTGTAGCAACATATAAGTCATCTGTAGCAACATATGTCTCAGATGTAGCAAACATGGGTCATTTGTAGCAACATTTGAGTCACATGCTACTAAAGATGGGTGATATGTAGCAACATTTGACTCATATGTTATGTTAAGAACAAGTAAAAATATTGGACCATGAGTGCAAAACTACATTTATTTATTTCCACAACTATGATAATTTTAATGGTTGTACACAACTACATAAGAATTTTCCATCCTCAACAGTATTCTTCTTGGTAATGCTTAAAAATAGAAAAGAAACACAACAAACAACATGACGATTAGCTTCCAATTGTTACAACATTTGATCTTCTTCTTCTCCTTCATCACCCATTTGTTACTTCGTTTAATATGACTTTCATCATCAATTTCCAACTCTTTAATTCTGTTTGCCAATCTCAGAATAATGAACTTAGATCGTGTATCAACATCTTCACGATCCCTCTATCTAAAGAAGTTGCATGCATTCTCCTAAAATACACTCCACAAAGAAATTTAAATTTAAAAAAAAAACAAAATATAGAGAAGTCTCCAGACTATGATGTTGAAATGTACATACATGATAGAATGGACAAGACCAAAATATTTAACCTGGATTGTCCTTCGACCATGAAATTTGCAATGAAAGTAAGTCTCCATGTTTGCAACAGATTTTCACACCCAACATGTGATCATTTTCATTATTACAAATTCGATTCAATATTGCATTTGACATTATATCAAAAGTAACAAAAACAAACAAAACTCATTCATTAGATCTAGAGTACTAATCTATATTTAAAGAACTCATTCTTACTCAATCACTATATTGCAAAATTAATGATTTCATTGATTTGACAATACATGGCAGTGTTGAGATTTGGTTTAACCAAAGGCCAATCAAATTAGTTGCGTGTTAAAAAATAAAGAACAGAAAAGATTGACAGAAAAAAGACTGATGAAAAAAGACATCATTATATCCCATGCACTCCATAGATCCAAGATCCATGCGAAGAGAGAGAGAAAGAAAGTGCGAAGCGGAGAGAAACCGAAGCGGCGAGGAAGAAAATGAAAACCCTATTCTTGAAATGAAAATGAAAACCCTAATTTATATATATATCCCTTCTAGAAATGAAATAATGGGCTGATTGGGCTAGTTTTAGTGTTTGGGCTTGCCTATGACTTTTATAAAGTACTTACATTTTTTAAGCTGTTTCAACATATGTCAATTATGTGTACATGCAAGTAGTATCACCATTAATAGAGAGGAATTCAAGCACATAACTTGGGAAACATTAAACATAAACATAAACATGCCATTGATAGTTGATATAGTAACATGCTAGGCTAGGCTACATATCCATATTTACAAGGTATTAACGCCAACAAAAACAACAAAATTTACATCTAAAATGCTCTAGCCCATTGATTGAAAGTTGATAAAGTGACATACAAGGTAGGATAGGCTACATATCCATATTTACAAGGCATTAACGCCAATAAAAACAATAAAATTTACATCTGAAACACTCTAGCCCTATACTACTGCTTCAGCCAGCAAAAAAGGACTAGACTGGAGGATCTAGAGTCAACATTGAGTGATTAAACCTGGAGGGGCATCACCATTCTTTCTTGAAGGGTGGTGGATCAGAGCTACCCATGCACTCGGTCATAAGACCACCTACAGAAAAAAAACAACCATAGTTAGCTACCCTCCATTAGACAAAATCCGACAGGATGTTATATATAAAGTAAGAAGACTTACCAAATGATGAAGCTACCTTTTATTAGACAAAATCTGACAAAAAAAAAACAACGACCATCACCCATGCACTGCGAACACACTTGAAGAAGACATCATATTAACTGAGAACAACATAATTACGTTGATCACGCACAACAAGAGCATGCAGAGACTTAAATTTGTCCAAGGTGGTAACATCTTCTTAGGGAAATTTGGGTGTGAGAGGAGGAGAGGAGAAAGAATAAAGAAAAGAAAATAAAAAAATAAGAGCTTTTTTGTGAATTAAGGGAACCCTAATTAACCCTTTTATAATGAGAAAGAGTGAGTGGACTGTGTGTTAGTGGAGTATTCTAGAATGATCTGTTACATTACATGTTGAATTAGGTGACAATTTAGGATATACATATGTTGCCACATATGACATGTTTGTTGCTATTTCTGCTGGAAAATTCAACTATTTATCCAATGGAACGTGCATATGTTGCCATAGATGACACTTCAACAATGGGTTAATCGATAAATTGAGTGATTTAGCAATGGACAAATGTCAAATTTGGACCAAATTTTAGTACATTGGACTATAATTAAGTAATAAAAATATTCTATAACACTTTGAACAATGATTTATAAGGATGTTATATAACTATTGTATGGAGTTCCTTGGTCATTGTATGATGAACTAGCGGTATGATAGTCTTTGTAAAAATAATTGATAGAATTGAATGAAGGTTGTTGTATTAGACCATAATTTTGTACTTAGACATGCTGTAGGACTATATATTAGTGTTACATGTTGAATTAGGTGACAATTTAATTGAATAAATCCCAAAAAGAACAATTTAGGATATACATATGTTTCCAAATATGACTTGTCTGTTACAATTTCTGCTGGAAAATTCAACAATTTATCCAACAGAACGTGCATATGTTACCACATATGACACTTCAAGGATGGGTTAATTGATAGATTGAACGATTTAGCAATGGACAAATGTCAAATTGGACCAAATTTTAGTACATTGGACCATAATTAAGCAATAAAATAGCACTTTGAACAACGATTTACAAGGGTGTTATATAATTATCATATGGAGTTGCTTGGTCATTGTATGATGAACTAGTGGTATGATAGTCTTTGTAAAAGTAATTGATAAAATTGAATGAAGGTTTTGTATTAGACCATAATTTTGTACTTAGACATGTTGTAGGACTATATATTATTGTTACATGTTGAATTAGGTGATAATTTAATTGAATTAACCCCAAAAAGCACAATTTAGGATATACATATGTTGCCACATATGACATGTCTGTTGCAATTTTTGCTGGAAAATTCAATAATTTATCCAACAGAATGTGCATATGTTGCCACATATGACACTTCAAGGATGGGTTAATCGATAAATTGAGCGATTTAGCAATGGAAAAATGTCAAATTGGACCAAATGAGAACACTAAGCATAAACAAAACACAAATTTTTTTAGATTAAACATTTTATAAAGAACAAATTCAAAAATTATTACAAACACAAAAGGTCACCTCTTTCCCCATGAGTTTTCAAGAAAAGTATATATGTTGCCACACATGACAATTTAATTAATGCAGATATTTAACTACTTCATCTATTTCTAAATCACAACTACATAATTCACAACGAACGTGATAGAATTGATGAACAGTGCAACAAATTGGTCTTCCTCCCAACAAATGAGGTTTTGGCACCCTTTCAAATAAAATATATCGCAACTTTTTTCAACATCTTCTGAGTTATAGTGGATCCATTTTTCTCATGTTGGCAATGAACATTAAGCCTTCTCTCATGGATTCACTGCCCTTGAAGATTGAAATTATGACAAGCGCATATGATGCACCAATGTCACCTCCATCTGTTGCTTGATTAAGCATTCCCAATGCATTTGGATCGCTATGGTGGAAATAATCAACCTACAGAAGAAATAACACATTTAAAAGGTAGAATACATTGATAAAAACGGGAATACATGTGAAGAACATTATAAATTACCACGCATTTTCTGTATAAGGCTTCTAAATTCCCCGATGCTCTGCACATTTTCAGGAAAGAAGTGCATCTTCGAACAACTGACCAAAGGTTACACGAACATATATATTCAGTAAAGTCGACCAATGTTACTTTTTGATATACAGAAGGTTCACTAGTCATTTTTGAAGATTTTTTCTTCTTCCTTCCCATCTTGGAGAAAATTAAATGAAAGGACTTCTGAAGACGAAGAGGTACTTTTGACATTTCAAATGCAAGTACTTAATATTTTGAAAAAAGGGTAAAATATCAAGTACTTAATATTTGAATTATACCATGATCTGTTACATGTTGCATTAGGTGACAATTTAATTAAATTAACCCCAAAAACTAAAAAACACATTTGAGGATATACATATCCAACAGAATGTGCATATGTTTCCACCAATGACATTTCAAGGATGGTCAAAATGAGAACACTATGAAAAAAAACAAATATTTTTAGATTACACATTTTATAAAGGACAAATTCAAAAATCAGTACAAAACACAAAAAAAGGCCACCTTTTTCACCATGAATATGCATGTTAAGTACATATGTTGCCATAAATGGCAATTTAATTAATACCACACAGTGGTATAAGGCAGAAATTTAACTACATAATCTAGTTCTAAATCACAACTGCATAATTCACAACTAATATCGTCTTCATCGTCACTTCCCATGGGCTAACCAATCTTGCGAGCGATTTGCTCATGTTGATGAACAGTGCAACAAATGGGTCTTTCTCCCAACAAATGAGGTTGTGGCACCCACATTCCACCTAAAACATATCACAACTGCTGTCGACATCTTCTGACTTTTAGTAGATTCGTTTTTTTCATGTTGGTAATGAATATTATGCCTTCTCTCATGAATTCATCACCCTTGAAGATTGAAATTATGGCAAGGACATAGGATGAACCAATGTGGCCATTGTCTGCTGCTTGATTAATCATTCTTAATGCATTTGGATCGTTATGGTTGAAAAAATCAAACTACAGAAGAAATAACACATTTAAAAGGCAGAATACATTGATAAAAACGTGAATACATATGAAAAACATTAAAAATTACCACACCTTTTCTGTATAAGGCTTCTAAATTCCCCGATGCTCTACACATTTCGAGGAAAGAAATGGTTTCTTGAACTATCGACCATCTACGATAAGGAAAGTTGACCAATGTTACCTTTTGATATACAGAAGGTTCATTAGAGACTTGATTGAGGACCCTGGAACTGAGAAATCAAATCAAATGGTTAGGAAATCAAATTAAAGAGCGAAAATTGATTAATACATACATACCTTAATCTAACATTCATTAAATCTTTGAGGGAGTAGAAAGAAATCCTTTCAACGATATTAATTAGTAGTCCCCTCAAAAGGGATTCAATGTAGTTTTTTTACTCCTAGTAATTTTTGAAGATTTTTTCTTCTTCCTTTCCACCTTGAAGAAAATTAAATGAAAGGACCTTCTGTTGTTGTGTTCTTATATAATGACAGGAATGTAATTAAATTTTTTCTTGAAAGTTGTTCCAATGACAGTAGTGATTGATTGATTGTTCACACACCTTACACGTAATTATTTATTAGAAATATGTTGGAACAGATGCGTTTTCTGTTGTACTTGTAACACATAATTGACATATGTTGGAACACATGCAATATTCTGTTGTAAATTCTAACACATTGTTATATATTGGGACAGATGCAATATTCTGTTATAAATAGCAACACATAATTGACATATGTTGTAACAGATGCATCAGTTCAAAATAAATCACACATTTTATATAAATAACATAACATAAGTTGATTCAAATTAAGATAAGAAGATAGGGAACATCATCCTCAAATAAAAAAGAACATTCATTAAAACTCAACAACACTTATGGAGCATTTCGATTTGGGCATGCAATTCTTTTGTGGGCAAAGTCCCTACATACGGAACACTTATTTTTTCTTGTTGGAAATAATTCACCAACTCCACGTCGTCTCTTATATCTCCTTCTTTCAGGTTTTCTTGGATCAACATATGGAGGAGGTATTTCTCTCTTTATGATATCCAAAGGGACAATCCAAGAATCTTCAAATGGCACCGGGTGAATTTCCTCACAATATGACATTATGTAATTTTCCACTGAATAATATGGAGAGGAGTATTCATAAATCTAATTTCTAAAATCAGCACCATATTAGGATCGAAGTGCTGCCATGGCATATGGACAAGGTATTTTGTCCAAGTAAAAAATTCTACAAGTACAAGTTCTTCTTTGTAGATCCACCATAGCAACATCACCATGACCAGTGACACTGTACTTGCAGTTAGTGATTTGATGAGCCAACAACTTGTTACCCGTGTTGACATACTTTGATATGTCTTTTTCAATTGAGGGAACAAATTTATTTACAGAGTTCACCAATTTCATATGCCTCTAGTGAAATAAAAGTGCAAATCTCCTGTTTATTTCATCAAATAGAGTGACAATGGGAAATTCTCTTTCAACATCAAACATAGCATTCACCGACTCCACGATGTTTGACGTCATAATGTTATATCTACACAACAAAAAATAAAAATCAATCAAAACACATAAATTCAATATACTCAAACGAGATGGTATAGACAATAATGTACCTATTTCCCGGACAAAATTCCCTACTCTATGTGTTGAATCCAATACGTTCAAGAGTTTCTTTCAGCCACCTTTGGTACCAAATCTCTTATTTGATTGAAATGGTCATTGAACTCACATCTATCGTATGCCTTTGCTGTTTTATTAAAATGGGACACTACCTTTGAATTGTGAAAGTTATTTCAAATATTTTTTCCAGGGTGTCTCAAGCAACAACCATAATGAGATGCAGGGTAGATAGTTGAAATCATCTTTCGAATACTTGGATGCCTATTAAAAATAATGCACAACTCATCAGTATCATCTACAAAGCTTCTCATATTTTGAAAAAATTATTCATACGCATTCCTGGTCCACAACATAGAAAGCCATTAGAAATATATGATTCTCAACATCTTGTGTCACCGTTGATAAGAAAACTCCTTCATACTTGCTCCTCAGAATGTCCCATCAACGGCTATTACTTTTCTCATTTCTTGAAAACCAATTATTCAAGTGACATATGATACAAAGAAGTACTTAAACCTCCCATTTTCATCGAGCGACAATGCCGTCTTGCTTCCTTGATTTGCAACTTCAAGCATATAACAGTAAGCATTAAGCACTGCATACCCGTGCTCATGTGTTCCCTTAACCGAAGACTTAGCATGCTCTATGACCTTATAAATCTTCCAATAGCTTACCTTACAACCCAATTCTGTGTAGAGTTGATTTGGCATGTCTCTTGTGGAAGGGCCTTTACCATTGGGAAACCTATTTTCACAGTACTTACCTATGACTTTTGTCGTGGCATGGGGATTATGGCTTGTAAGATGCTCTGAACCACACGTATGGTACTTTTCATAGATTCTAATGACAAACCTGTCGCTACTTGTAAATTTCACAGCCCTTTACCACCAATTGTACTCCGGATATGAACATTTAAAGAAAACACATTACGAGAATTGATCACCTTTTTTAGCCTAAAATCTTTTTTCAAGCAAGCAATTTTCAATGAATTTGCCAGTTCTTCCTTGTTCTTGAATGTCATTCCCTTATAAAAACCAGTTTCATCATCTCAAACATTAATTACACGTGATGATTGAGAAGAACATGGAATGTTGCTGCCAACAATAGGTGTAGGAGGATTGTTGCTCTCAAAGTCCAGCACTTCATCTTTTTCAATTTCATCATCGTGATTATTCATGTCCACAACATCAAATTCATCATTTAACATATCTTGTTGGTCTTCTTATAGATTATGATCCTCCTCGAAAGGATTTTCATCCACGTTGACTCTTAATATGGGCGGTCTCTCTGCTCCTCCCAAATAACCAAGAAAACTAGGCTGATCAGTTATTTTAAAAGGTAAGACCTTCTCATTATGAAAAAAACTGGGAATGTAACTCATGACAAGATCTTTCAGTTGACAATTGAATCCACATTTTTGAATGACTAAATTCACAAAATCATCATACAAAATATTTCTTTCGACAGTCATCCCTACCAACCCTCCCCATTTCTTACCATCCTTTCAATGCCAAATGTATCGATTTTTCTTCTCGATCCATTCACCACAACAATCAATACCTACAAATAATTCCTCCATTTATTATACCTGAAGAAATTAATTAAAAAAACAATTAGTACTAATGAAGAAATGTGTGAGTCATATGTTGCAACATATGACTATTCTTTGGTTGACATGTAAGTCATATGTTGCTACATATAACTGTTCTGCTGTGACAAATAAATCACATGTGGCAACATGTGTAAGTTATATGTTGCAACATATGGCTATTATGTTGAGAAATGTAAGTCATATGTTGCTATATATAATTATTCTGTTGCGAAATGTAAGTCATATGTTGCTATATATAATTATTCTGTTGCGAAACATAAATCACATGTTGTAACAAAATGTATAAGTCATATGTTGCAACATATGACTATTTTGTTGCGACATGTAAGTCATATGTTGCAACATGTGTAAGTTATAAGTTGCAGCCTGTGTAAGTTATATGTTGCAACATATGTCTATTCTGTTGCGATTGAAATAACCTTTATGTTGCTACATAAGACTATTATATGTTCCAATAGTTAACTGTTGCAACATATATTGCCATATGTTGGAAACGCGAATGCAAATTATTGAAAAAATTGCAAGTTATACCCAGATGATGATGAATGATTTCAAAGAACTACTAATTTTACTTACCCAATCACTTATGATGTAATTCCAATTGATACATAACAAAATCTGGTCCATTGATTAGATTAGCTTAATCTGATTCAAGAAGAAGAAAAGAAGAAGAAAAAGAAAACTCAAGGACTAGCAGCCAATACCAACAATGTACGAAGATAAGAAGAAGAAAATGAAGAGAACGAGAAGAAAGGGAAGAGGAGGAGGAGGAATGCGGCGAGAGGTGGGGGAAAAAAAGCTTTTATTTCCCCTTTTGGTATAGCTCGTTGGTGGCTTCCCTCTAGTTTTGGTTCCCACCAAAATTGGTTAAATTAGGTTTTAGTCATTACCCTTTTGCCCCTCATTTAATTCAATGGACCAAACTGCCTACTTATAAACTTGAGGGCAACTCCACAATCCTTAATCCTTAATCACATAATTGTCACCTACACTCAATAATTAAGACTTATTTCACCACATGTTTATTTTGACACCTTAATGTCACCCTTAATTCAAAGTCCCCTATTACTAGGCATGTTGCCATCACATTTACCATCCATTTTCAAGTTTCAATTAAAATCAACCTTATGCATATAATTTTAATTTCAATTTCAAATTACCCCAATTGTTTTAAAAGTATGATCATAAATTTTAACTTGTGATTTTAATTTTTTTAATGAGAAAAGACATAAAGTCACCACTGACGTTGTCCCTGATTTTCAAAAGGACACCTTAACTTTGCAACAGTCCTATTACCCCACTAAACAATTTTGAACATATATTATTATATTATTTTTCGTCCACCTGACATCGAGAGTGATGTGCACTCTCTCAAAGAGAGTAAGCAACCTAAAATAACTAATATAATTTTATTTTTACAAGTATTTTATTATAAAATATATTTTCTTATATTTCTTATTATTTTAACTTTTTCTTCTTTTTATTTTTCTGTTTCTTTCTTCTTCAAAAAGTCATTGTCGTCTCCATTGAAGCTTCTCACTTTCAATGTCATCATTTTTACCACAACTTCACCTTTCTTTTTTTACTACTATTAGTTTTACTCTCTTTAATTTTAAAACTTTATCTAAATATTTTCTTACATTTCGAACAACTTGATAAACTCATTAGATTTCAAGATGATTAGAACGCATCATATATATATTTTTTTTATCCAATTTCAATTAAGTTCTTTCAATTTTTGCGGAATTCATTGATTCTTTTAAAATTATCATTTCTAATTTTGAAGATATATGAAAAGAAGTAGTTGGTGATACCTTCAAAATTTTAAATTTTCTTAGAAAAATAATTAATTTTGTTATCAATAATTCAATAAAGTTTAAAAAATAGTATGAATTCTATAAAGAATTTGACCGGAGAAGAAGAAGAAAAATAAAAGAAAATAATGGGGGTGGGGTTCAACTTGACGTGGGAGGTGGGGCGAGGGTGGAAGGTGAAGAAAACAAAAATGAGAATGGAGGGATGACTAACATGAAAGTGGGAGGTGGAAGATGAAACAAAATCATTGACTATATTTCCTAAATCCCTTTACAACTGAAAATTCACTTCACTAATTTCTTTTAAGTAGCCGCCTCTCATAATTCATCAAATCCCTTCACTATTACTAGGCGTTTTGCCGTCACATTTATCACCTAATTTCATTAAATTATGATTTTAATTATTTTAAATATAAAACTTGATCCATAAATTTATGGATAGAATTTTTTTTACCATTAATAGGTGGACACTTAGGATGGAGTGCACCTGTCATTGGAATATAACCAAAGAATGAGTTAGAAAGAAATTATAAAAAAAAGCTACCTTCAAGAAGTCATCGAAAAAGTAATTGAACTCACTATATATAACCAAAGGTTTATAGCAGATAACGGTGGAAACTCGTAGAAGATGACATAAAGGACTTGTGGCCAAAAGACGCATTAAAGGAAAGAAAGGACAGGAATGTTAGCTAGCTCCATACTAGATTCCGTGAATCAGGACAAATTTACTCGTTGGGGCACGTAACTGTAGCTCTAAATGGACAATTTTCATTGGATTATGTATTATTTACATATAGTCCAAGAGGAATGATTTCATTGATTGATGTATTTCATTTATTGCCTATAAATAGGTGTTTATTCATTTATAAAAGGTTGATTTTTTTTACAATGCTAAGAAATATACATAGATTCTTACACTCTAAATTTTCTCTTTCATTACATTATTGATTAAGGAAATACTCTTAAGAATACACACACCGACACCTTTGATTTGGAAGCTAATTAATACCTTGAAGTTATATTTGGGATAGAAGTTGAAGCAATGAAATTTGAAGATTACTATTTCTTTTATTTATTAAATTACAATATTGTTATTTAAAAAATTATTTAATAACACATCAATTTGCTTAATATCTAATTTACTAGTGAAGTTGATCCATGTGTTTTTAACCTCGTGACAACTTTGTTGTAACAATATCCGTATAAATAATTTGATGATCTATGTGGGGCTAGGACAGTTGTTATATTGTTTTAACTCATTGCTCTACTCACCCACTTGCTTAGATATATTTATTTTTCAACAACACTTATGACAATCAGGAACAATAACAGAAACCTGGTAAAAGGATAATTCGCCAATAGTGCCCAAGACTAGGCAGATCATCACGAGGAGCACTCCATCGTTCTACTATAGTAGAGAGCGTGATAAGCTCTCGACTATGTCCCATATTTCAGGACATAGTCGATCATATGTAAAATAAATACCCAACTTATGAGGTCAAAGTCAAACCACAATGATTGATATATGGGACTCTTCTTCAATTGATTTTCACTACTCAAACATGATAGCATATTGAATTCGCAATATATATATATATATGAGTTTTATCTAACAACTAAGATTTCAACAAAATTAAGTAAAAAACAGAGAGTTAACAAAAATGAGATCAAAACAAGTTGGACAACACCACCACAACAACAACAACATTGGCACTTTACTCTCAAAGCACCCTTAAAGCATTTACATATGTTTTATAAGATCATGCATGAACTCACACTTTGCCCTTTCAAGGTTCAAAGCTACATTCAACCACCAAATCTAGAATTCTAACATTAGATAGGGATTTTATCATAATATTCAAGTGATATCTATTACTTTATGCTTTAGATCATAAAACTCCTCTTTCATAGTCAACAACCCAACTTTATGAGATCACAATTTGGAAAACATGGGGATTTACATAGGTTCATAAGGGAAACATCATAAAGGCATTGTAAATCATCAATTCATGCATATTTAAATATAATTAAAACATTAAAATCAACAATCAAAAGAACCCTTGATGTTTGAGGAAAACCCTAGCTAATTGGGGAATCCTACAATTTGAAAATAGAGGAAGTGGGGACTTCATGGGTGGAAGTAACCCATCGATGAAAGCTATCAAAGCTCAAGTCAAATTGCCTATCTTCAATGGAGAATTTGGATTCTTAGCTTAAAACCCTAGGTGAGATCTTCTTCTTCTTCTTCTTCAAGTTCTTGAGAGAGAATATTTGAGATGAGTTGGTTTTCTTTTGGGATTTAGGAAGAATGAATTAAATGGGGGGATTTGGGGGTTAAAAATACTTATATAGGTGATCTAGATATAGGAAAAACGACACAACTTCAATTTAATTAAAACCGAAAAAGACCCTTAAGTCCTTAAAATAACTGCCTGGCCTGATCCACGAGACCATGACCGACGGACCCACGATGGACCTGGTCAACCGTGGTTCGGGGATCAGAGACCTGAAAATTTGGGTCAGGACCTACAGACCCCAATTCAGGACCGTCAACCCATCGAGTCGTGGGTCCTGGCGTGCGTCACTGTCCTAGACAATTCCTAGGGTGCCCAATCCACGACACCCACCCACGGGGCATGGGTCCAAACACATGGCGTGGTTGACCCTCGTGGGTCACACCTGCAGTTTTTCCTAAAGCTGTACTTTTGCCTCATTTTTAATCCAGGGTGTTACAAGCTTTCAGGCTAGGATTAACAAACGTCGATCGGTCATTATACTGCGCCAACTTTACGCTAGTACTAAATCAATAAATCTCCCTTTAAGTCAATGTTTACCCAGTGAGACTCCTGTTGAATTCTGTGGGACGCTAGTTCCATCACCGGTGTGCTATAGTGCCTTTTGGCTTCAAATCTATCAACTTTTATTTTTCCAAGAAATGCCTGCATACAAGAGAACTAGGGCCCTAAACCCCTTCAATTAGCATTAAAACATGAAAATAATTCATGAATTTGAGTGCAATGAGTTGGTAAAATACCAGCTCATCAAACCGCCAAACTTGAACTATTGTTTGTCCTCAAGCAAAACATTCACTAAGCATATGATCAAAGCTCAGTTACACTAAAGATAGGATTTGCATAATAACATTCATAACTTCTAACCAATAAGAATACAAAATAAAAGATAGAAACAAAGACTCAGAACAAGCATCACTCATTATGGGTTCCACCATCAATCGTTGGACAAATGTTTTAGTAAAACTTTTTAGCACAATTTTGGGAAAATCATTCCTTCAAGAACAATTTTAAAGCAACTCAAGTCAATGGATCAATCTTCTTTCTTTACCTAAAGATTTACAAGGATATAACACATTCAGGCAATTCAACTGAAATCAAGACATCACAATTCGTATGAAGGATGCAATGTAACTCACATAAGAGATAATCCCACACATATATAGGAATATCAATTTTTAGGGATTAGAGATCATGCAAAAATACCACATTAACAAATGAATTCAAGCAGATACATATTAATACATAGGCTTGCCCTCTATGTAAATTGCCACTAGATTGACAAGACTCAAAATCCCCAAGGACTTGCGGGTTTTGTTTAGGTTTGGGGAAAAGGTAAGATGTCATTTGGTAAATGCCTCCCTAATTCATTCCTTTCAATTGAGCCTTCCGCTCACAGTTTTGCTTCGATTTCCACCTTATTTCTCCCTTGTATCACATTTTTCCATTAATTTATTTCCCTTGTTTCACATTCACTTGTTTCAGCCTCTTTTTTTCTTTTCACCTTGAGGTATGCATATATAATGAGCTAGTAACCAAAATTTTGTTTTTCTTCATTCATGTCCTTTTCACCACTTTTCAATTTTAAGCTCATAGCGCTCTTATGCTTTTAGCTCAAACCTTTTTTTTTTTTTTGCACGAACCCCCAAAGTTAGGATTTTGCCTAAATTTTAATCTCATTTTCTTTCTCCTTTCTCCCCCAAACTTAGGATTTTAGATTATGGCACACTACATTTGATAACTAGGGAGACATGAGGGTGTTAAGATAGAGGGATACAAATGTTCAAGGTATGCAACATAGTGAGAAAAAAAAATATGATTTAGGCTTAATGAGCCTGAGTAGAATTATGTTATTTGGAGGTAAAATTTGGGATGGAGTGACTTAGTCAAAAAGGGCCTAAGTTCATCTTTCGGGCCAAGTTAAATCTAAAATTTCACCTTGAAATATATTTCAGGACAAGTTCTATGTAACATGCACATACAATAATGAATCAATTCTTTCTACACAAGGCATTAGAGTCCAACAAATTCTCAAGCTAGTCTCAAAATCACTAAGAACGAATGACTTTTGACAACCACAACGGGGAGATCCTGTTTGTCAATCATAAAGCCAAATCATGAATGTACGTACAAATCATGACAAGAGATTTCTTTTCAATTCACTTTTTTCCATTTGGAATCATTTTGAAAACAAGTTTCCTTTGACACAATTTTTTTGTGGTTCCTACTAAACTTGATTTAAACTAATACTTGGTAATTTCTCATAAGTATGTCGCCCACAATCTATCATAGGTAACACCAATCCGGTTTGACATAAAAAGACTTAAGAACAAAATAAAATAAAATAAAAAGACATTTTGCTCTTTGGGAAAGAACTGTTTATAAAGGAAAACCCTTAAAGTTTATTCATCTACTAATAGTATTCACAAGGTGAATTTTTGATTCATGCGCCATAAATTTATTGAGAGAATAAGGCCTTAATGAAAGGAACTAAGTGTGAATCTCAATCAAGCAAATATGGGTAGTAAAACAATTGAAAAATATAGGACCAGTCTGATTAAGACAAGTGATTATCCACAAAAGTATATCTAGCAATGTATAGTTCAACATTCATACAAACAAAAAGGATGAAATCAATTGTCACATAATCAAATCACACAAATAAAAATGCAAAATAGAAATTAACAATATTCAAACAACATAATTAACTTCAAATCGAACTACCCCCAAACAGAAGAGAGAGCATCTCTAATGCTCTACTAGTTCAACGAGGAAAAGGAAAGAATAAACCACTCATACCCTCCAGGCATGATGTTGCATTCTGGCATAGAATTTCTTGCACCATGTGGTTCGCCTCACC
Source organism: Solanum bulbocastanum (assembly GCA_037074985.1). NCBI lineage: Eukaryota > Viridiplantae > Streptophyta > Magnoliopsida > Solanales > Solanaceae > Solanum > Solanum bulbocastanum. Next base: position 25,522,935 of record CM073604.1, on the reverse strand, counting down.
TCCCACTTGTCCCTTTTATTTTTCGACTTACTTGACTTCAAAACTTAAAATACGATCATTGAAAAAATCAAACAAGTCATATCACATCATTCTTAATTTATTATTCACTCTTCGTCTTGCAATGAAAGTACGGATTCATTTGGAAATTTTGAAAAGTCGAGATATTATTGAGATGCTCACTAACTCTTACCTTAGAGGCAACACATAGCTCAGAGATTAAAAATAGCATGTGTTTCATAGACAACACTATTCCAAAATTACGATATTCTTCTCCATAGGCACTTCATTAATTAGATGTTAACATACATTGTTTTTTCTACATTAGATATATGATTGATTCCTATTACAGATATTTTTAATTAAATTGAAAATAAAACCATTAAGTTTATTTACATGTTAAAAAGGAAGATTCTCTTTATGAATTATTGAATTTTCAGTTCATTAGCAAAAAGTAATAAAAGTTAAAAAAGAAAGGAAAAAAAGAAAATATCTTTAAAAAGAAAAAGAACAAGAAAAAAATAAATGAAAGAAAAAAAAAAGAAGAATGAAAAAGAAGAGAGAAAAGAATAGAAGTTAGCAAAAAAGAAAATATATAAATAAAGAAAATAAAGAAAGAGTAAAATGAAAAATATAAAAAAGTAAACATTGAAAGGCAATTGAACATAGAAATAAAATATTTGAGGTCTACAAAGATAAAATAAAAATGTATTTGTTTTATACAGAAAAAAAAAAGACTAGTCTTTAAAAACTTTTTTTATGGATGACAAAATATCAAGGTCACACACTTGGAGGGACACCTTGTGTGATTTTTAGTTAAAATGCTTAAAAAAGGATGTTACTAATAATTTTGTGCTATATTTTTTTTTACATCTTCACTCTCATAAATAAAAATGATTAAGATCGATTTGTGAAATCAAATTAATAATGACTATTTTAGTTTTTTTTTGGTGCCTTATGTAGAAAAATATATTTAGTATAATTTTTAATGAATTTATTCTGAATACATTTTAAGAATAAAAATTTATCACATGAAGTAATAGTTTATATATATATATTTATAATGTTATATATGTATTCTCTTTTTCTTCTTATATAATAAGAGGGAATTTGCACTTAAGCAAGCTCCTCTCCGTCAACATGCCTGCTTATGCAAAGGGGTAAGTTCGGTATTTTACAAAATATCTTGTTTCAAGTCTATTGTACTCTGTGGTTCGGACCAAGTACTGTCTTGTAATGATACAAAATTATCATATCAATATTTAGTTTCTCTGCAACTTCTGTGAGTCTACCCTTTTTGCTCCACGTGTCACACAGTTAGGCCTTTAAAGAGTTGGTCATTGTTTTCTTTCTATCTACATGTATTTAACAATTTGATTAACTATAAAGTTAGCTAATAATTTCAATTAATTCTAGCAAGGTTAAAAAACAATAAAAAGTCCCAATTCGTCGACCAATCAATAGGACATGTTTTAAATTTATAATTATAACATCTCCATCGACGTGTGTGTTTTAAGGAGGATATTTGAAATACTTTTTTTTAAAAAAAAACTTGTTTCTTTTATTTTGTTGTAATTTTATTAGCGTTTAATTTTTCCAAAATCATAGGACCAGTTGCAGCTATGAGTTTTAGCTTTAACTTCATATCTTTTAATTATAACTTTATTATTTTGACTGTTGATAATATTGTGTATATTTTCTAACTATTTTTGAGTGAAAAAATAACGGTCGATGGAGAAAAATATTTTAATTATGGATATCTCAACGGTCCTCTTCATGTTAGATTTACGCGATATAAGAATGAGATGATTTCCTCCTACATAAATATATATTATAATTTATTTTAGAATAAAATTTAAAAATTATTTAATCAATATCATTTAAAATTTATCATTAATTTATAGATATTTATTTTACACTTAATGAGATAATTTAATATAATTTAATTAATACCACTTGAAAATAAAGTTATGAACAAATATTACACTTTTCATGGTGTGTGTGTGTATATATATATATATATATATATATATATATATATATATATATATATATATATATATATATATATATATATATATATATATATTAATTCAAATAAAAATAATAGTTAAATATTACGTTAACAAAATATTAGAAAAAAAAATCATTCTTTGATAAACATTAAGATATTTGAATTACAAATATAAATATTTTAAGTTTGATAAAAATAAATGGGACTACATGATCTACATATATAAACTATAATAATAAAATAATTATTAGAATAATATTTTTTTTTTTTGGAAAAAAAATTCAACACAAATTAGTCTCAAATAAATAGCTGAAACATCTCTATGATTGTTTGTCCGTGTACTCTTCTATAAAATAAAAACATCATCCAATTTCAACGATACATATTTATAAAGTTACTTTGCACTTTGATCAAATAAAGTTTTTACAATAAAATTTATCAATTCTTGATAAACAAGCAGGAACAACAAATATTAAAAGTTAAGAAAATAATTTGTATAACTAATAAAGTTGAGAAACTTGAATTTTTTCTTAAGAGAAATTAAGGAACATACTTTTTTCCGAAAATAAAAATTTTGTTTAAAGAATCTGATGAGAATAAGACACTATCACAAATTTAATTTACTCCTTGAGAGATTTTTAAGTAGAAAAAACAAATGCATTTAATAGCCTAATGTTCAGATTCAAACCTCCATTAAGTGCAAACTAATAAAGCCAAATACTTTTACAAAAAAAATTATGTGTTCACTGCTGAACACACAATACAATGTGTAACAGCCCACCAAACAAACAGTTAAAGTTGAAAAGGATAAAACAAATTTGAGTATTTCAAGACTATTTTCTTGGCCAGGGACCAAAAAGCAAATACTGTACTACTCCCTCCATTTAAAAATTAAAAAATTATCAAAGAAAATGCCATTTTTTAAAATGGAGTAGAAGAATAAATGAGAAAAATGAATTGAAACGGAAGGGAGGCAGTAGTAGATACATTATGGTCACATGGGTCAAAGCAGCACATTATACTTGTTTTCCTAATAATGATTAAAAATGAACTAATTTGGAAGGTACATTAAATATTCCTTTTGGCACATGGTATGAAGTGTCTCACCCAAGCACATTCGATGGAGAGATGTAATTAAAAGACTTACACAAGGAAATAGTAGTAACAAACTAATTTACGCAACTTGCTTCCAATACTATGTGATGAGCCATATCCTGCAAGCAACAGAACAGACTAGTAGCTTCTCATATAGATGTTAGGAAAAGCTTGAGTCCATCCAAAATGTTTTAACTGTATTCCCCCTCTCAAGATGCCAATACTCATGTCTTTTTACTGCAAAGTTGGCGATAAATATAACTGTTCTCCAGATTCCTTGAGCCATGGGAAGACCAAAATGCAGGAACGAAATGCCACGAGTGATTGCAGAAAGACAATACCCTTTCATCCAAGGTGTACTACAACTCAATTCATCAGCGCCACAATTTCCAAGAGTCCTATGAAACACGTCGAAATCCAAAAGGCCCTGAGCTCTCCACAGCTTGTTTAATGCTAGGAAACCGATCAGCCCATGATGAATATGCTACACCAAATTTAGACAACATAAATAGAATAATTCTCAACCTTTTCAAAGCTATGGAAAAAGAGTGAAACATTGAAATATTAGGCCTTATTTTTTTCCTAAAATTCAGACATCTAAATAATAGAATGTGCATTAAGATTTAGATGTTTGGATTTGAATACACCTCTTATTTTTGAGTTGTAACAAGATCTGAATATCTTTTCAACATTCAAGTATGTAAAACTTGTCTTCATTTTAAAATTAATGAATATAAAATTTAATTAAATACTAAATTAATTTAATATTAACCATATCAACAAAAAAAATAATTAAAACTTATATGGAGGTTGATGATGGAGATGGACTACGGTGATGGTTGCGGGTGTCAATTGAGGATGATGGTGGGCATGGCTTGTAGCAAGCGGTGATGGTGGCTAGCAGTAGTAGTTAACGACGGTGGTAGTTGTTGGTGGCAATTTATAATTGTGGTAGATAATAGTTATAGCTAATGGTGGTGGTGAATGGCGAAGGTGATGGACAATATATATTGATAGTTAATGATAGCAATTCATGGAACTGGTAATGGTGGTAGTGGTGATAATTGTAAATAGTAGCTAGTTGTGACAACTGACTATGGGTGATCGGTTACATAGTGGTGGTGGACAAAGACGTATCCAGGATTTTTAGAGGATGACTGCACTTTCCACCATCATTTGGACAGATTCCATAAAATTGTCATCACGAAAAAAGGTGTCATGCAATTTATAATTGGTCTAAACAAATTCTCATATTTAAACGTGATCATTAATAGCATTATTATCCAAAAATATTTACTTCACAAATTAAGACAAAAATACTGAAGGAAAAGATACAAGAAACTAGGAGAAGTGTGCTCATTAGTCGTAAAATTGTTGCTTAAAACAGATACGGAGAGAGAAGTCCGGAGGATTTTTTTTTTCTTTTTGATTTTTCAGGGACTTCTGAAATGGAAAGAATGAAGTAAAAATGAAAAGAAAGAAATGACCAAAAACGATCAGTAAATCAGGAACCAAGAAGGAAGAGAAAAATTGAAACTTAAAAGAATGAACCAAAAAGAAGAGAAAGAAATGACAAAGAGAAAAGGACTGTAAAAAAAAGAGAAACATAACAGAAAGTAGATTCACAAAAAGAAGAAATAGCTAGGTAACCAAAAAAAGGAGGGAAAAACAGAGAAAAAGAAAACACGGTTACAACAGCAAAGGTACCAAAAAAGAAAATAAAGAAAAGGAAAGAAAAAGAGAATCAGAAAATAAAGACTTAAAAAACAATATGGCCAGAAGGATTCGATCCCAAGACCTGGTATGCAATGGTGCACAATGTCACCAACAGGCCAAGGTGCACTCTTGTGCCTGGGTTCCCACATTGGGTTCACATGAACCCGTGCCCCTCCATGAAAATCTGCCCTTGGGTTGTGGATGGTGATAGTTGATAATGGTGAGCTGCTGTAACAACATCATTAGCGATAAAAGCGAATGGAGTGGTGGTGAACTGACATCTTTGTAGAATCCTTGAATAGATAGGATTTAGACCCAAAATACAATCCGACTAGATGACCGAGATTTGATTTATTAACATTTAGACCTTCATGAAGTAAAGCAAATGACGCAAGAGAACTACGAACCTGAGGTAATTATCTGAAAAAGATCTACTTCAGCTTTAGCATCATCAGATATCAAGTCCTGAGTGCAACCAGAACAATAATTTGTCAACTGGAGTATCAAAAACCACAGCTAAAGATCATTTCTTTGGCATGTTTATTTTCTCATGTCCATTTTAAATGGGGGGAAGGGGAGGGTGGGGAAGATCGGATGATGAGATTGCTTATGAGTAATCTCAAACTATGAAAAAGCTATCAGTCAATTTAGGCAACAACAGAACAGTTGAAGCATAAGCCAGTGAATTACCTGACCACACATCACAAAGCTTCGTCTAATGAGCTTTGACAGACTACCAATATCGCCACTAGTAAAGTCTGGATGATTTAGAAGAGCTTCCTCTGATGTCAACTTGAGTATAAGCGAACAGATGCTTGATGCCATCATGATAATAGATGCATCATCCATACCCTCTGGAATGCAAATATATAAATTTAAGCAACCTTTGGAAAGCAACCAAAAACCAACTTAAGTGAAAGATGGTTGAGACAGTATGTCTCAAAGAGACAGAAGCCGGGCATCTACGACCTCTAGTGCAATTTGTTAGAATCAGTAATTTATAGATACATAAATGTGCTATATTCTTGGAGGTCACAAATAATTGAAAATTTAGTGATGAAGTGGAGGAACAATCTGTTACTCAAGTATGGGTCTTCTTTAGTTTAACATAAATATATTTCAAATTGACAATAACACGCTCTGGAATTATTGGCAAATAAAGTCAGAAATTCACCCAGAATATTATGAAGCCAGAATTTCGCTAAGGTTTCTCTGATATCCCTACAAAATAATTCATTATCACTGTTTATTTCTTAAAGTGCCAATTCTCTTTATCACACTAACAGGGGCTGGGAATAACGACATCATTATTATTAGCTCTTTACTTTTAAAATTGAAGGATTTGCTAATAGGTATTATTTTTGTTGAGTTGTTTATTAAGATATTCTATTTTGTTTGTGCATCATTTTGATATTCTTCTGAAACTTTGCGCTTCACTTCTTTCTTTAAGCAAAGAATGCCTTTGTTTCTTTTTCTGTTTCGTGTTCTCAAAAACAATGATTACACTTAGGATAACTCTTACTCACTCAAGGGATCCACCAAGCTCGAAGATATAGTCCCACTAAGCAACTCATACCCCTCGTCCTCTTTCCTCTACAAAACACCACATTCTGGTCCCTTTACTCAATCCTCGCCATCGTCGTCCTTTTACTCTACTTATCTAAAATCCCTCTACCCAGCTCAGAATCTACAAATCCTCCCAGTAATGTTGAACACATGCATCACACGGAAACAGAAAAAAATTGAAAATAAATTTCAACAAGCTCTACCTCCCTTGCTTTTGATATTTACTTCTTGTGCTCACGTGCGATCAACAAAAACAAGCTTCATAATCTCACATATTGGAGGGACAGCTAGATAGCTGAGATTTAAGACTTTTGAAGCATCAGAAGTTCCTTTGATGGAAACAGCAATGAACCACCGCTAAACAGAAACCTTTTCCTAGTTTGAGGAAGTAGGAGATTAGGAGAAAGGAACTATGATGCCTTACAGGCCTCTTTGATACTTTTATTTTCAGATACAACTGTCATTAGGTCCAGAGTCATCTATAGTTGTTAGATGGCAGAAGGAGAAGAAAAGATCTTCTGGAGAGATCAAGGTTCCTCTTTTCTGCTCTAGCTCTTAATAAAAGATCTTCTTCTAGAGAGATCAAGGTTCCACTTTTCTGCTCTAGCTCTTAAGACATTTATCTTTTGGTTACATTCTTTTATAAAAGCAAATTTAAGAATTTTTGTTTCCTATTTAAGACTTCCCCATGTCATCATTGTTCATTTTTTAATTGAATAATTACTGGCCGACACTATCTTTGATCTGGTAATGAGGGATACTGTACTTGTGTTTTGAAGTCCACGCAAACATTAGTGCTCTAGATAGTAGATATTTTCATTGGTTTTGTTAAAAGCAGATGTTGTGTCATCTATCTGTGATGTGAATTAGGATCCCCTAATGATTAATTTACTTCTTGGCAGTTGGCACACAATTTACCTTTTTCTGGACAAGAACACACCAATTAATTGGAAATCCAGCTTTCTAGCTGACTACAATGCATAATCTTTCTATGGTTGAGCAGGGCTTTTCAGTCATTACTTGGTCATGACTGATAAAGAAATGAATCTTGGGTATAACTCAACCCTAAAGCTAGCTCAGAGGATTGCCCAAGACCATATAAGGAGACCAAGGACCCTAATGCCCGTCAATGTGGGACTCAATACCCCCTCCCCCCGCCCCGCAAGCCTAGGACTGGACATCCAGAGCGCAGACAATATAAATGGGGGCTCAACCTCGAATAAAATAATGAATCGGGTTGGGCCTAGCTCTAATACCATGATAAAGAAATGAATATTGGACCTAACTCAACCCAAAAACTAGCTCATGAGGGAGGGATTGCCCAAGACCATATAAGAAGACCAAGGACCCTAATACCCACTGATGTCAGAATCAACAATGACTTGTGTGCCAAAAACCTGACCAAACTGTTGATTTGGACAAGCAAAACATACACCAATTAATTGTAAATTCAGCTTTCTAGTAAACTACAGAGCATGATCTTTCTACACCTGAGTAAGGCTTTTTATTACTTGGTCATGACTTATGTCCCAAAGACCTAACCCAACTGTTGAATTAAATTAAAATGGTTATTTAGCTTGCTATGTTAATTTTAATATCAATTGTTTGGTTTAGTTTCATTTGGGAAAAAAAAAATCTGCACAGAAGTGAGAAGTGACTTCCTGATTAAAAAAAGAAGTGAACTATTATGTATTTAAAATTATGAAAAAAGAAAAAGAAAAAGAAAAAGAAAAGGTACTTTTAGTTTTAGCAGTTCTCATTTATTCTGTTGCCAAAATCTGGGAGATTAACTAGTTTAGATTGGTGTCCCTTGAAATGTGCCCTTAGAGTGGGTTGTTCCTTTATAAAAAGAAAAGAAGGAACTCAAAATTTCCCAACTGGACAAGCTGGTTGAGGTCTAATGGAATTTAGAGTTAGCAGTGCATGCTATGGTAAAATAAATTGAGGCTCTCAGGCACTAATTTCAAGGTGGTCAGCTAGGTTCCCCTTTTGGACCTCTAACAACCTTTCTCCGGTGGTATTTGACTGCTGGAGTTTCTCAATCCTCTTTTCTCTTTCTTTTTTAATCCTTCTATCAATCATGGATAATCGTATTTATTTTAGATCTGGGGGGAAGTCCTTTGACATAACTGAGTCATTGTCTTTAAGAGAGATATGGTATGAATGGATTGAGAGCTCTAGGCTTTACATCAGAAGAATGACGCTAAGCAATGAGTCTCTATTCTGGTTGTCACGGAGCCTTAGAAAGGAATCTAACTTCAAGGGCTGGGTTTACAAGCCATGGAGAAGCAGAGACAAGGCTACGTCTTTGTTCTACTCCATGAAATTCAACAAATTTGGTTGTTTTATTTCAGTTATTGCGGTTACAGCGGCTTCCAGAGAAGTTATTATAGTGCCAGAGAATGCTTTTAATGAGGGTTGGTTAACCTTGGTTTCAAAACTGGAAAGCTTCATTAATAGGGTGACCTCCTTTTCTACCTTTCTATCTATACTTCTCATCCGTAGGAGCAAGTTATGGAACAATTATGAGCTTATTGGAAAATAGAAATATTGAGAATAAAAAAAATATAGAGAATGAGCTATTATGTGTAAGCAACAGAAATTCAATAATTAAATGCCAAAGGGACAAGAGAAAACAGGCTGGTTAGAGAAGAAAGGACTTTAAAGAAGCTCTGAACAAACCCTGATGGTCTTAGGAGGAGAATGTAGGGGAGAGAGAGGAGGTATCCATGGGAACAGGATCATCACACACACTGAGAATCTTCTGAGGAGGAGGTGTTGTTTGCAACAAATTTAAAAGTGATAAAAGATAAATTGTAATCACATATAAAATATGAACATAGTTTTATTAATAATTACTAAAAGGGTACAAATTTGTTCCTCCCTGATTCTTCTCTCTTAAGATTTCTCCATGATTTGAAAGTCATTAGAGGCGTATTTCTCAAACTAGGATGATTTGGACTTGATCTCCACGAAAGGATTTGTGGATCTTCTTAAATGATTTGATTATCAAAAAGACTTTGGCATATCTTCATCTCTTTATGAATATCCCAAGAGTTAACGAGATATTCGAGAATCTCTTAAAGGGAATATTATACCCATCATATAGGCATAAGCTAGGGTTAAGGATAGAGTAGCGTCCAAGTATTATAACTGGAATCAAATACATCTTGTAAAGTCCCAACTAGAATTGACCACCTCTTGTAGAGTCCCACAAAATTTCAATGTCTACAAATGCTCCCTACTTCAAAGTTTGTCCGAGTGTAGACTTGATGAAACTCATAGACGAGACTTAAAATACCCATAAAAATGGAGCTTCCACCTTGCAGTTTTGTGGTTTCAGATATGCATATTTGATTTGTGAGAAGAGATGAAGGGCAGATTTGATCCCATTAGAAAATTTCTTGAATCTAAACAAATTAAAATGCTATTTATGTTGGCACTCAAAACATATTTGGAACTATGTGCCTATTTGTGCATATAATGCAAATATAACATACTTGCAACTTTGTGTTATGTCAAAGAGACCCTTTTCCCGCTTTTAACAAATTCAACATGAAAGTATATTGGTTTCAAATCATATTAAGCAGCAGTAAGTCATTAACTGACTTCAAGCAGCATCTTAACATTACCAATTTTGAGACTTTGAGCATTCTTTTATCTAATCTATAATTAGTGCAGGATGTACTCAGCTAGGGACAGGGTCATTTAAAAGTTAACACCTCTTCGCTAAAAGCTGATGGGTATCAATGCTCATCTTTTTGGATGATGCTATAGATAGGAAATATGAAGGAATAGAAACCAACAAATTTCAACAGTTGAAATAAGGAGATCAGGCTCGGCAAGTGCAAAAATCTGAGTTAGAGATATTACCCGCCCAATGTGACAATGCTACTAAAAGTCTGATAAAACTGGGATCATCTGAGGGAAATTTAATTTGTTCCTGCTGTTCATGAGAAGGCATGATTGTCGGTAACATCATACAAATATAACTAACTCATCAATTAAGGTACTGCAGCACAGCATGAAAACTACCTTTAGAAGAAGATTCAAAATTGTATCGCAAGCCAAGAATATAGAACCATTATCCTCAGATGTAAAATTGTTTTGATCAATCAAAGCAATGAGGTAACCAACAACCTGCAAATTAAATACATTCCCTCGGAAAATCAAGAGACGAAAAGGGGGCATACGAATGGCTTGCCAGCTATCATACAAAATATTGGTTCATAGAGACTGTGAATATGCTTGTATTGATTTCAGAAATTAGAACGAAAGTGAGACTCACTTCTCTAAATGCACCTGAGGAAGCTAAAATTTTACATCCTTCAGTCTTGAGAGTTATTTGACACAGCATTGGTAGCAAAAAACAGATGGAATAAAAAGGACTGCCATTTGAAACCATGTCAGAAGTTCCATGTCAGCTGCATTTTCGAGAGATTGAGAGAAATATTTGCGCTTGGAAAAAAGTAACAGAAACGCCAAACCTCAATTCATCTTCCCCTTCAATTGAAAGCATATAAGCTAGGAGTTCTATGACCTTATCTTTACATGCATCTGGTGCTTCTGCAAGATAGCTGAAAGAACAAAAGACATTCACTACTTGATAAAAAATTTCCCTCATGGAATCAAATCTAATAGAATAGGAATATGAATCTATAATACTTCTTGATAATTCTTTTGTTATGCAGAACCACATTACGGGACAGAAGATTGGTGCAGGATATACAAGGCCTCTACTACCTTACCTCTCCTAATTCCTTCACAACATGTCCAGTTATAGATCCTCCCTGTCCTCCAGACTTAATTCACAAGCGTTTGGGAAATCCGAATTTATTCATGCTACAGAAGATGGTGTCTAGTTTGTCTAGTCATATCCAGATAAAATTGTGAGTCGTGTCAACTTGGGAAACACACTCGCACTACCTTTCCACGTAGTGTTGCGAGTCGTGCAAAGTCTATTTTTTCATTAACTCATTGTGATATATGAGGTCCTTGTAGAGTCAATTCAACCTTAGGATTTCATTATAGGAAAAGGATCAAACATACCCCAGTACTATCAAAAAATAGTTTAAATATACCCCTAGCTATACTTTCGGTTTAAATATACCCCTTATGTTATACTTTCGGTCCAAATATACCCCTCCCATTATATATTGGCACAAATTTAGCCTTCATTTTGATATAGAACATGTAAAGCCTAGAATCAAATGACCTACCCCCAATTTTAAATACCCGATTTCTTTAGAAATTCACCCCTTTAACCCGACCCATTTTTTCATCTTCTTCTCCTATTTTGTGGCCGGAAAAATGGTATGTCCAGCGATCCTCCATCTTCTCTTTCTCAAATGCCAGCCGTGATACACCAAAAATTGTAGTTTAAATGAGATCTTGTTGCCAATGGAGTGAAAAACCTGGACTCTGGATATTGTTTCGATTTCAGAAATCCCAGTTGTGAAACACTTGCTGTGACGGACTGAAATAATGCCATAGCTAATAACTGTGGGTTTAATCATCTGTTTGGCTTGGTGTCTTACATGTATATTAGCATCTCATATTTTTTAGATTTTTATTTGCTACTAGTTCATTGTGCAGTAGTGGAAAAATTGGAGATGTCCACTTATTTTTTTGGCTACAATTCCCAATTATTCATTTTTGGAGTTGATGCTAGATCAAGTTTCAGCAACTTGACAGCCATGTATAGGACAGTTTCGAGTTGATGTTACAAGCTAGTTTACTGTTTCAAAGAACAAAGAATCCCTCTACTTGCTGTCGTTTAACCAACCCAGCATGTGGCACTGTAATGCCTACCAAAGAACCACAATCAGAAATGAATAATGAAAAATAGGCATTCTTAAAGAAAAATCAGTTAACAATTTTCAAATGAAATTAGTATTTGAAAAATGTCGCAGGCAAAAGTGACTTTAGCAAAACAAGCTTGCTTGGTTGATTTTCTGGTGATTATTGTCGGACATACCATTTTTCCAGCTACAAAAGAGAAGATGAAAGGAAAGAAAAGAAATTGGGTAGGGTTGGATCGGGTGTGTTTCTAAAGGAATCAATTATTTAAAATTGGGGTTTGGTAATTGATTCTGACCTTGATTTGTATCCCTCCATCAAAATTTAGGGCAAATTTGTGCCAACATACAGTGGGAGGGGTATATTTGGACATAAAGTATAATGAAAGGGGTATATTTAGACCGAAGTATAATGAGGAGTGTATTTAAACTATTTATGAATATGATAATACAAGGGTGTATTTGACACTTTGCCATTTCATTATTTTTTTAGTTCATTGATGAAGATTTTAACATGCTTTGCCTGTTTTACCCCTTCCCATAGCTTCATTATGGTATTTGTTGCCTGTGATGGTGGGTGTCTTGGTTCCCGAGGTGTTTGGACGTGATTTGGATGGGTTTTTATTTTGGAAAGTTGAAATGGCTGACCAAAGTCAACATTTGAGGAAGATGAGCGCTGAACGAAATTCTAACTGTTCCGTTAGTTTTGAAGGGTGATTTTTGAGCTAGTTGGACCTTTGGTTCGGTCCTGAGGCAGTCAGGTGAGTTCATATCATTGGAAGGAAGTTTGAAAATTTAGAAGTTAAGAGTTGACCTCGATCAACATTTAGTCAAAATGACCTTGAATCAGTGTTTTAATGGTTCAATCAAGTCCGGAACATCGTTTCCAATCTAGTAGCATATTAGGTTTGTCTTCACGTGGTTCCAAACGAATCTAGAGTGTCCGTTTGGGAATTTGAATCTTGATGCAATTGCTGGTTTTTCAATTTTGTTGGTGCAGGTGTTTTCTTCTTTGATTTTGCGAAGGAGCTATATTGGTCATTGCGAAGGGGACCGAAATTATGAAGTGTTAAGTTGGGTCTGGGTTGTTCTTCGCATTCGTGAAGTTGGTGTCGCAACCGCGATGGTCAGGTGGGGTCAGCCTTGCTTTCTTGAGAAACCCACTGAGATTGCAAAAGGGAAAATTACCTAGACAGAATTAAATGTCCATTTTCAAACACTATCTTCATAACTCGATTTTGAGAGCTTGGAATCACATTTTTGGGCGATTCAAAAGGGGATTTTCAAGATTTTCTTTGTTGAGAATGTTTCTAAACCTTTATTTTCGCATTCCACGATACTATATAGATGATTTCACCTTTGAATCAATACTTTAAATTGGGGATATAGAGAATTTTTGGGCTAAAGTTATGAAATCGTATTTTGATGATTTGAAGGTTAGCTTGAGCTCCATTTTTGATGAAATTTCAGTTCTAGGTTCATTATTGTATGGATAACATGATTTTCAAGGACAAGTTCAATTTCCCCCTTGTACGATTCATTGTCTTATGTAGATTACATATTTGACCATATTGTGCTCTTTCAAAGGCTTTGAGGAAGGGTGAAACCATAATTTGACTTGTCGAATTTGATCAAGGCAAGTTGAGACTTTCTTTTGACTCTTTTTTGAAGTGTTAAGTGTATTGATTGTATATACATTCCTACTTAGAATAGGAATAGGAATACTAGTTGGAAAAGGATTCCAATGTAGTGTCTAAAAATAGGGTCTCAATGTAACAATTTTGATACGCAATGCAATAATATTTTTCTCATATATTTCTCTCATGGTATCAGAGCATTGGTGAAAACAAATAAGTCATTGTATATCAATTTCCGGTGGTTGTTGGGCATAAGTCCCATGGATCTACGGGGTGTAGTCTCAATGATTTTACAAATAAAATTTAATAAATAACTAATAATATAGAAAAAAATATTATGATTATTATTTGAAAAAGGTATTATTAATCAATAATATAGAAAAAAAAAGTATTATAATTAGTACTTGATAAATATCATTACACCAATGATAAAAAAAATATGATTTAAAACAAAAAGGTTTAAAAAAACAATAACGCCGGGCCGTACATTTTTACGCCTAGGACTTATGTTTTTACATATAGAGCTTACTCCTCAAATTCTAGGACTTACGCCCTATGGATCTACGTCTTCAATTTGTTCCTCGAGCGTTTTTGGTACGACCCGCTCTGAGACTCGCCCCAAAAACGTTTTTGAAAACACTAGTTATTGGTTTTAAATATTACTTTCACATGTTTGATTCTTCATTTTGGGATTGTGACTAGGTTGGCCTACCTATTGGTGGGGGTACTCATAGGTGTCATTACTTCCCCAATTTTTGGACAGTGACAAATTCAATCTTCATTACATTAATATGGCACCAGGCCTTTATTGGAACCAGTTAAACTTCAACTTCCTCACAAATTTCAAGATGGTAGGAAATATCTACAATTCTCCAGTTAGCAGATGAAACAAGGACTTGTAGAGTTCAAGTCATCTGCAACGTACAGATATGCAATTGCATCCATTTACAACAAGAAGTTGAATTAGAAGTATAAGAATTTCCTATTTGAATGAACAATGAAATAGGGAAAAAAGCTTGTCAGCAGATATGATTATGACCCAATACGTCCAAAGAAAAGAGAAACAAGTAAATGCAAGTAAATAGCAGAAAAGCATTGAAAAGAACAAGAACAAGTAGGCCGTCAAACACAAGCAGAAGCAGCAATTGATCCCAATTTTAAGAACGAAAAACTAGAAAGCTATCTAGCACGGATTTTGCTAAATCTGTTCATTGGAAGGCTTAATTTCTCTAAGAATATCACCTATAAGGATAGGTATGGTTGATATTAATTACAGTGCCAAAACAAACATTTATCTCAGGGACTATTTTTATGCAGACCGACTTTTTCTACTTCTTTTTGCAACATGCACACAGAAGGAAAGGTGGGATTCATACCTTCCGATTACTCGCACTGCTGCTAGAAGATCATCCCCTTTCATCTGTCCATGCTCCTGTGAAGAATCATTATTGCATGAGCAGACTTGCTATAATTGTTCTCCTATGTACTGATGGACAATAGTACCTTAGCATCTCGTAGATAGTCCAAAACAACACCAATTGTCTCATTGAGGCCAGAAATAATTTTTGTGAAAGTGCTCTCACTGATAATAGCATTGGCAGTTGACTCTGCAAATGATTTTCATTAACTAATCAGCTCATAAGTCACCTCCTAACATCTCTCTTTACTGATCAAGAAATAACAGCAAAGCATAACATGCAAATGAAGCATGCCCTCTGTCCCAGATCAGGCTTCCTATTTGACAAATATTAACAATAAAGGGTAGTGCAACTGGAGATGACCTTAGTTTTTAAAATTTTAACTATTACAGCATAAATCATGTTCCATGTTAATCTTTTCAGGATATATTTTTCTGAAAAGTATCAAAAAATATAAGAAATACTTTTGTACCACAAATATTGTCACATACCTTCTCCACCAAAACTAGAAATAAGTTTAATTATTTTTTCAACCAAAGAGAAGGCTACACCAAGATTCCTCTGCTTCACAAGAATG
This sequence comes from Solanum bulbocastanum, assembly GCA_037074985.1. Lineage (NCBI taxonomy): Eukaryota > Viridiplantae > Streptophyta > Magnoliopsida > Solanales > Solanaceae > Solanum > Solanum bulbocastanum. The sequence goes on along the minus strand of CM073604.1, from coordinate 25,507,117 downwards.
TTCTCTCTATTTGAGGATGCGTTGGAGGCTTCATATTTTAAGTATGCCAGGTCATTTAGAAGAACAGCAATTTCAACCCTTGACGACTCCAGAATAAGCAGAATACACCTAATAAATGCACACACTTAGTGCTTGCCACGTCCCAACTCAAAGAAAAGCCAGGGAGGACGCTACTTAAAGCAAGAGAAAGACATATTCAACACCATGAAATTCTGCTTTACCTGTCAGCAGGCAGGGAAACCTGAGAACCAGTTAAGTTCATCTCCCCAATAAGCCACCGTTCACCAACAATTGATATGACACACTCAGCCAGAACAAGAGCATGAAGTTTATGTGAAGGTGCTGCATAGAAACGAGGAGAAAGGAGAATTTAAAAAAAAAACCCCAAAACACAGAAGGACCTCAAAGCAACTTAATATTTGACCAAAACCATGCACAATCACAATTTCACTGAAATATGAAAATGCCTGACTTAGGAAGCATGGGATAGTCATTACTGACGCGATTAAGCTCATATACCATTGAGAAGGCGACTGGAGAGTTTGACACAACAGTTAATGAACAAGAATGTCAGTGATATATTCCCCAGCTACAACAATTCAACAAATATTTTCTCTAAAAATATAGAGCAACGTCAAATGAAAGGGACAACAAAACAAATGAAAATGAAACCTAACCTTATGATAGTAAGGCCTACTCATAAAGCACATTTGACCCTAAACATTGAGGGATGGTTTATTAGTCCAGTTAATCCCAAAATACAATTCTGCATAACTAATACAACAGTTGGTTCATAACATAAATCTCTGTTACTGACACAACTGTTAAATAAATAATACGTTTAGTTTCGATAATATCTACTTTGCTTATATATAATTTCAACAATTTCTGTAATAGTTGACTCAATTGAAAACTTTTTTAAAAAAAAATGAATAAAATCTTACTTATCAACATCTCAAGAAAAATTACACAAATTGGCTATCATGTCAATGAGAAAAAGAAATTGATTATAAATATATGATCAACTACTTCATTTGGCATTTTAAGAATCTATACGAATAAACTTCAAATTATCTAAGAAAAAAATATGGAGAAAACGTAATTTTGTATTCACAAAAAACTCGTCAACAAAAGATAATGAGGAACGTTTTACAATGCACACATGGTGTGTGCACTTTCCTTAGTGAGGACTACTCAACAAAAAACTTTACAAGTTACCTATGAAGTCAACTATGTCTACCGTATTCCCTACCACATCCTGTTTACACCAAAAGTAAAGAAAACTAAGGCATTGGATTCTAATTATCTGGCTGTTGATCCCATTGCCTTCAAAATTTATAAGAAAATTATTAATCAAATTTGAAGCGTTATTCACAATAGTTGTTTTAATCATAAATTCTACCGAGTCATCCTTGCTTCTACCTAAGTTGCTCGGACTCGGGTACGGGTGTCCAATCCAGAGGTCGGATCCTTCATGATCTAATTTTTAAGATTGGGGGATATTGATCCATGTTTGGATACGGGTGCGGGGATTCGCCTAAAAATAATTAAAATATCTAAAAATAGAGTTATAAAACTTAAATTATGAGATATTATGTGGAGAACTTGAGGAGAATCTTGTAAGGAGATTAAAGGAAAAGAAGTGACATAGAAACTTCTATATAAAAGGTATTTCATTTTCTTCAATTTCACCTTACTTTTTGTATTTGATTACAAAAATCATTAAAACTGTCTAGACTTTCCCATTGATTTTGGTCAAAGTACCCAAAATTGGTTGACCAAATCAAACACAAATCCCACACCCACATTGACACTCATGTTGTGTCGACACAAGTGCGGCACCAAAAGTGAAGGGTCCGAGCAACTTAGGCTTCTACTGAACAGACTACAATCAAATCCCTTTTTTGGTGGATTTAATTTAGTCATAATCAATAAAGAGAGGATCTATACACTTTAACCAACGCATGGCTAGTTTCGATCCAAAAACCAAGCAAGAATGCCATTTAAAAGTAGCTCAGGCGACTTTAGAAATGATCATTTGCTTCCATGTGTTCTATTATAACCTAAATCCATATTGATTCCAAGAGATTGTAGGTCTTTTGACGAAATTTTAATCCACGTGATTTTGGATCTAAGTCATCCCATCTTAGCAACTTCAAATATCACAGTTTTACACCTATGGAAAATGTACTATGTAAGACATGGTCAAATCATCTCATGCGACCTACTCTCATTTATCCTCTATGTGACTAGTGACTACTTGCACCCTGTGTCTGATATGATAATTATGATCTTCAATAATCTCTATGAGTACAATTTATCTCAACATCAGCATTTCTTCGACACTCATCTTATAGATATGCTAGGCCTCTATTTTCACTCACATATTCTCTTAAAAGTAACAAAAATCATTTTCACAGGGAGAAATGAAAAAAATTGTACTATATTTAAAGTTGAATTTATGAAAAAAGGACAAAGAAATATATTTATATGATACTGTTAACATACCAACTTGATTTTGCAAGATAGCCACAATACCAATCCGCAAATTTGTTGACCAAACATTATTTCCCATTAAGCGAAGAGCAGCACATACAGGTGCCTGTAAAATGTTTGTCAAGGTCAGTCAGATTCCAAACAAAAGAGACATGACAAAGGAGCAGACATGGGGTTCAAGGAAAACATGGAACTTATGACTGAATGCAAGATAAAATGTATCAAACCTTTTTCAAAAGGTCAACTATATATTGTAAAAGATCACTAAGAGCATATCCCGATAAGTAGGAATGTGCTACATCAATTGATTTATCTATCAATTTTTACTTTACATATACAACCATACATTTTGATTGGCTTTTTCGATTGTATTCTTTTACAATTCTATTCCTAAGGATATACAAGCATTTCTAAGACATTCATTTCACATGCTTTTTAATATGAATGATAAATACAAATATTATGAATATCTCTAGACATTATAAAGAACAAAGCTACAGAAGTTGCAAGATCGGGAAGGGAGTACTAGTAAATATGGTACTGATAACAAAAATTGAATCAGTCTATTGGCTTATCCAAAACAAGGATAATCATAAAACAGAAGATTTTGAAAAAATTTAATATAGTTGCTAGAGTGCCAGTAAGGATACATGACCAGATTACACCAGAAGTACAGATACATGTGCTTAATATAAAGTAACTAACATACAGAATATCTGTTGGACAGGATAGTTGATAGGAGGTGAAGCGCTTCAAATTTCAGTGCATTCTGTAGTACAGCAAACTGCTTTGTCACTGCACACACCTACCACAAACATATATAACATACAAATTTAGTGCACAAAAATTTGTGTAGACAGAGATACATGAAAATACACAGTATGCTGTAAATTGAGCATCCAACAACTGCACCAAAAGACTTTATCAGAGGGACTCAGTTCTGGTAGACTCACCACCATTGACAGGTCAGTTGGATGCTCAGAATAAACATTTTCTGAGGGTAGCTTAATGACAATGATTTGCGCAAGTCTCAGAGCAAGTTCAATCATATGAGAACCTGAACACAATTCAAAAATAAAGAAGGATCAAATTCAGAAACAAAATCAGGTTGAATCTATGTAGAGACAATGGAAAGCTTGAAGCAAAAAGGTGCCACTGTGATCCATAGAAAAGTAACATGTTTCCGATGATCAAACTAAATACCATTGGGTAGAATCATCATTTGCGAAGCTAGCACATTCAAGCCACCAGATTTGTACAAGGTTTGAACCCCTTCTTCACTCGCCGTTGAGACCAAAAACAAATATTCATAGCAGTCTTCAGTGATAGGTGATCCTGCTCTGGAAGAGTAAACAAAATGCTAAGTGTTACACATTTTGAAGCTCCAAATGTATTTGTAATTCAGCAAATGCACCGCACAGAAACATCTCACTGGATCACCTGAGCTCTCCCGCACAATAGAAAACTACTAAAAGAATCTCTCACCAATTAATAACAGCATCAAAAACCACAGAACTGAAATTGCCAACGAAAGATTCAGTAGAAAACATACTCTCTGGATATTGTCTCTAGAATGAGAGGAATCTTATTAATCATTTCTTCAGAAGCTGCAATCTGGGGAACTCTACAAAATGCTGCAAGAACTGTGATTGACAATTGCAAGTAGGCATCACGATTATCGCTCCTGACATCACTTCCTTTCCCTATTCCTATAAGGAAGCAATTTCAGATTAAAAAATTCCAACCAATCAATAAATTACAAGTCAATCCCAAACAGCAACTTGGACACTCTAATTGGGGTCGTTTCATCGCACACTGGTAAGTAATTTTTATTTTAAGGCAAATCAAGACGAGGAACCTTAAATACAAATTTGAGGATGGAGTGGAAGTAACCTTGCATTCTAAAAGTACAAGCTTTAGCCAAAAACGAAATAAGAAAGACACTTGACTACAGTTTTACGGCGTGTAGGAAAAAACCGAATGGAAACCAATGAGAGTGAGAACAGTGAAAATGAAATTGTTAACACTTAACTAGTAATCTAAAATTGGGTGAAGAAAAAGAGCGTTTACCAGTTCGAAGAAGTCGGGGTAGGAATTGAGGTCCTAGGGCATCGTAAACCTTGCGAATGGCTGTATGGTCATCTTTACTGCAAAATTTGGTAACAAGAAGTAGACCCGCTAACCTCTGTTCATCTCTTTCTCCTCTGAGTAGCTTCAAACAATCATCTAATGAAGGTTGTAGTTGAGATGACGATGCCCCAGTACTACTACTACTTGAAGCTTGTTCTTCCTGAAATTGTGACTAAACAAAACACGTCAACCCAATAGAGATGGCTTCGCAAAATTAAGAACGAAAGTAAAAAAGATATCATAGAGGACCATTGAAGAGGCTGAGGCAGAAGTTGCAGAGTGGGGAAGGAAGACAAATATCGAAATTTCCGGAAAGTTCAAGTTGGGGGGAATGTTTTACAATGTCACCGATGCTTCGAGGGGGGAAAACAAATTAGTATGTGATGACTAAGGGCAGCTTCCGTCTACTTGAATTGACGAGAAAACCACAACATTTCAATTTATCCTAGCTTTAGCTTTGTTTTAAAAGGTGGGCATGAAGCAAAAACATTAGGGCGGTTCAAAACCAAACCGAAATCGATAATTGAACCGAAAATAATTTATTGGTTTATTCGTAATAGGTTATTGGTTTAGCGGTTTTGATAACGATTTTTATTTTTTTTGTTATCGGGTTATCGTTTCTTAACGGTTTTAGGTTTTTTCTTAACGTGTTAACTGATAACCCGATCGTAAATTAAATAAGTATATTTATACCATTTTGTAAATAAAGTCTTTGACTTAGAGTTTATTTCCTACTTTTATTTCTAGTTGTCCCAAACTCTTGGTTATTCTATAATATAAAAGCGTTTGCTTTCGAGAAAGATGTAACTTGTGAACTCATGTGCATGGTTCATTTGGTTTGTCACCTTGTTTTTAAGTGATTTTCAATGATTTTTTTGTGTCAAATCTCAACGGTTAAACCAATAACCAAACTGATAACCATCAATAACCGATAAACCAATAACCGATAACTTAATATCTTAATGGTTTCATAATGGTTTAGCATCTCTACAAACCGATAACTAATAAGTTAAATCAATAAACTTCAAAACCAAACTGAACTGACCGATAGACAGCCCTACAAGATATCACATGTCATTTACATTCAATTCTATAATTTATAATTTAGGCTTAAGTCATATGTAACCTCTTAAAGTTGTTCTTATATTTCATTTAAAAACCTCAATTTAAATTTGTACTTATTGAACACTTATATTTTAACAAATTTATACCTATTTGATACAAAATAATATTGAATAAAAAGACAAACATGTGTGCATCTCAAACGCACTACACATAGAAAATGGACCAAAGAAACATTGACACGTGGAGTTTGGATTGATTCTTTAAAAAAATCTATTTAAATAATCCAAAAACAATTAAAAGAAAACAAAATTTATTTTTAATTAACCCACCCCACCTTATTCTTCTCCGTTAGACTCGATTTCCCTGTCCACTGATTTACGTCCACTAGTAAATCATCGCCTCCATGCTTCTTCTTCTCCGTTCCCTTTCAACTGGGTCGTTGTGCCTTGCTAGTAAACCATCGTCTCCACCCCTTTTTTCTTCTTCATCAAATCTTATCTCTTTTGCCATGATATAACATTGTGGTTCAGCTAAGCTAACCCCTTATTCACTTTCATTCTTATAGCATGAAAATCTTCTGGTCGTTATCTTCATCTTCTTTCCACTAGTAATCATTAATCACAATTACAAGAAAATATAATATTTTTTTTTGCAGAAAAAATAATCAATTGATTCGATGAAGTATTATTATCTTCGAAAACAATAAAGCTTCATCGGAATATTTGTTACTTTAATTAGACCTACTTATAAAAAGAAGAAGGAAAAAGTAGGAGAAGAATTTGAGAGGGTAAGAGAGAGAGGTGGAGGGGTTTGGTCTATACAAAAGAAATGAATGGAACAGTTACAGTGAAGAAGATGGGGGAGAATTGAGAAGACTTTTTTTGAAAAAAATAATATTATTATTTATTAATATATATGTTTGAGTTAGAAAGAAAAAGAAAAATAATATTATTTCTAATGGCTTTACGTGCTTAAGGAGAGTGAAATACACCTTTTTTTTTGTTATGTCAGCATTTTGTGTCTAGTAGGAATCACTTTTGAACACATAAGGTGTTCAATTGGAACAAGTATAAGATAAGGTGTCTAAATGAATTATATAGATAACTTTAAGAGGCCCTCGATGACATAAGTCTATAATTTATTAATAAGAAAATAAGTAAAAGTAAATTTTTTGATAATTTTACAAATAAATTTTAATAGGAAATCACTAATATAGAAAATAATATTATAATTATTATTCGAGAAAGGTATTAATAATTAATATGATAGAAAAGGCATTATAATTACTATTAGAAAAAGGTAATAACTAACAAAAAAAAAAATGATAATAGTCAAAATAATATTTAAAATGATATTATCATTTGTCTTCACATTTACTAGTCATTCCCACCCTCAATTATTATCTGCACGGATTATTGTTTGTATATTTAAAAGAAGAGGAAGGATTATATTGTTTTAATTTTTTTCGTCTTGTCAATTAGGTGTTACAATTAATTTTAGATATGTTTTTTTTCTTTCTGTTTTTATTCAAATTTACTCCACATCTCTTTTCATGGCTGAAATAAATGTTAATATCGTAATATGAATTGATAATGGTGTTGGCCAACTACAGGTCTTTTCACAATTTTCTTTTGCTACTCCTCCTCTATTTTAAAGTTTCATCTATTTTTTTAGGTGAGTTTTTTTTTTTTTAACTTTTCATCAGCTTTCCTTTTTTTTCTGCCTGCCTTTTAGTGTCGTGTCATATCCATATGGTTTACTGGATTGTTTATTTACATTTCAGATTTCTTTAAAATATGATTCTTTTTTTTATGATGTTGTGAACACAGTGGGTTATAGGGATATTTTGGTTCCATTTTTGCAAATGAAATCCAGTTGTTTGAATTTGAAATACTAAATTTTATTTGATTCGAGTTTTATGTTGATTTGAAATTTCTTTCCTGAACATGACTCAGGGTACCCCTAGATGTAACATGACGTATAAGACCCTGAGAGGCCTCATACAAGCCACTACAGAAGGTTTGTTGAGGGGTTTTCCTCCATTGCTTCTCCTTTGACGGCTTTGACTTAAAAGAAGGCCAAGTTCATATGGTCAGAAGTTTGTGAGAAAATTTTTCAAGAATTGAAATATAAACTTACCTCCACTCCGGTGTTGACCTTACCAGAAGGGACAGATGGTTTTGTTATTTATTGTGATGCCTCTAGAATTGGGTTGGGATGTGTGCTTATGCAAAATGTTAAGGTTATTGTCTATGCTTCAAGGCAACTTAAGATCCATGAGAAGAAGTATCCTACCCATGACCTCGAATTAGCGGCGGTTGTATTTGCCTTAAAGATTTGGAGCCACTATTTGTATTGTGTTCATGTGGATGTTTACACTGACCACAAGAGTTGCAATATGTGTTTACCCAAAAAGATTTAAATCTTCGCCAAAGAAGGTGGCTTGAGTTATTGAAAGATTATGGTATGGGTGTTCTCGATCACCCCCGTGAAGCAAATGTGGTGGCGAATGCTCTTAGTCGTTTATCCATGGGTAGTGTTGCACATGTTGATGATTATAGAAAAGAGTTGGGTTGAGATGCTCATAGATTGGCCCAATTAGGTGTTCAATTAGTGGATTCCACCATAGGTGGTGTTATGGTTCATAATGGTTCCAAATTGTCTTTTGTGGCGGTTGTGAAAGCCAAGCAAGGTCTTGATCCAATTTTGGTAGAATTGAAAGAAGCGGTGCTTAAGAAATCCATTGAGGCTTTCTCCCAAGGGGGATGAGGTGCTTAGATATCAAGGTCATTTATGTGTTCCAAATGTTGACGACTTGAGGGAACGAATCTTAACAGAAGCCCATAGTTCTCGGTATTCCATTCACCCGGGAGCCACCAAGATGTATCGTGACTTGCAAGAGATCTATTGGTAGAATGGGATGAAGAAGGATATTGCGAGATTAGTGGCTAAGTGTCCTAATTGCCAACAAGTGAAAGTTGAGTATAAAAAATCGGGAGGTTCGTCCTAAGACATTAGCATTCCTACTTGGAAGTGGGAAGATTTGAATATAGACTTCATAGTGAGGTTGCCACATACTCGGTAATAATATGGTTCGATTTGGGTTATAGTAGACCGAATGACGAAGTCAGCCCATTTCATTCCCATCAAGGTTTCTTATTTGGCGGAAGATTATGCTAAGTTGTATTTGAGGGAAATGGTGAATTTGCACGGAGTGCCCTTGTCCATTATCTCCGATCGAGGTACCCAATTTACTTCTCAATTTTGGAAATCTTTCCAAAAGTGTCTTGGCACTAAATTTAAGCTTAGCACAACTTTTCATCCACAAACCGATGGGAAAGTGGAATGTACCATCCAAACTTTGGAGGATATGTTAAGGGCTTGTGTGATTGACTTCAAGGGAAATTGGGATGACCATTTGCCTTTGATTGAATTTGCCTATAACAATAGCTATTACTCAAGTATTGGTATGGCTCCATTTGAGGCTCTTTATAGTAGGAGGTGTAGGTCTCCTATAGGTTGGTTTAAAGTGGGTGAAGTTTCCTTGATAGGACCCGAGCTAGTTCATGAGGCTATAGAGAAGGTTCGACTCATTAAGAGAGGTTGAGAACAACCCATAGTCGACAAAAGTCTTATGTTGATGTTAGAAGGAGATACCTTGAATTTGACGTGCATGATTGGGTTTACTTAAAAATCTCACCCAAGAAGGGTGTAATGAGGCTTGGTAAGAAAGAGAAACTTAGTCCCCGTTTTGTAGGCCCATATCAAATTTTGAGACGTGTTGGTAAGGTTGCTTATGAACTTTATTTGCCAAATGAGTTGGCATCGGTGCATCTGGTTTTCCAGATCTCTATGTTAAAGAAGTGTGTTGGAGATCCGACATACATTGTCCCCATAGAAGGTTTGGGATTGAAAGAGAATCTTTCCTATGAAGAGGTTCTGATTGAGATCTTAGACCGACAAGTTAAGAAATTGAGGAATAAGGAAGTTGCTTCCTTAAAAGTGTATAATTGAGGGTGCTACTTGGGAGGCCGAGGCTGACATGAAGTCCCGATATCCTCATTTCTTTTCTTCTCCTCCTACTCTAGCTTGAGTGTCACAATCCAGGGTACCCCCTAGATGTAGCAAGGCATATAAGACCCCGAGAGGCCTCATACAAGCCACTTAGAATATCATAACATAAAGTAATATAAAATGGTACGAAAATTTAAAACATTTTCCATACAATCAAAGTCTTTCATAAACGAGCGGAAGTTTAACATTATTGTCTCAAATCATCTAACATAAGAATAAATCTTGGGACACAACCCATACAATAGTCCAACATGAAAAGAAAGACATAGAGGGAAAAGGGGTGGTCCAATCCTCAAATTCTATGAGGACTCACCAAATCTTCACTTCTTGATCAACTATGAACCTAGCCACAAGTGTGTGAATCAAGATCACCGGACCCTACATTTTGATAAGAAATGTAGGTAAGAGTATGCGGTAGTACAAAAATGTACTAAATATGATAACTTGCATAAACAACATAAGAATAAGGGTTATTCAACACAAACCATAAGCATAATCAATGCACATAAATCATCATAATGAAATAGGAATACTTCCTTAAGTAACCTCACTTATCCTTAGTCAAGACTTGGGCCATCCACCTCTAGTCATGCATTCATCATGGAAGGCATATCTAGTAACATTCCAAGATAATCATGTTCATAATATAATTACATTATTCATACTTACTTTTAAAGATATGGGCATTCGCCTCTTTGCCTAATTATGAGTCTGAGATTTCGACTCATTAAAGGCTTTGTTTTGCTAGTTTTAGTGTCCTCAAATGCCTAATTTATGCTCTAAATTGATGGTTAAACATTGATTTACAGGTATGTAGGATACGGAGCAAGGCAAGGACACTATAGGGTAAAAGAGATCAAACAAGCTGAAGAAGTGAAGAAAAGCGATCCTGGTGATCTTTTTAGCTAGCCCAAAGTTCCAGCATGCTAGCCCTGGGGAAGAACAACTTGGCGACAGGAATGGGCAATCGGCGAATCGTCGAATGACTTCGCGAGGGCAACTTTGATTGCCCAAAGTTTCTGGACCTGAAGGACTGATGGCCATTGCAAATTGGTGATGGAAGGAGCAAAGGGTGGATTACTGACTTGTTCGGCGAGGCCCGACTTACTTCGCCCAATGGACTTTTGGGAAAAAAATTAGGCAACTATAAATTGAAATTTAAAATGAAATTTCAGGAGAATTGAGTTCTGAAATAGTTCCCAAGTTTGAGAGTGAGAGTTTTCTTTTAGTTTTTGAGTTCCATTGTAGACTTTGAAGCTTTTGAGGCTCAAACTTGAAGATTTGAAAGTGGGTTTGGAATTTATTCATTTTGGACTATTGTAAAGACTTGAAAACCTTTACCCAAATCATGTCTAATCTATTTGGTAATCGTTTCTTTATTTTTATGATGTGTAGCTAAAACCCAATTCTTAGTTATTGTTAAATTTCAATTACCCATATAGCGTAATTAGCTTATAATCAATAACATCCCGAGAATTCCTCTTAATATTATTGTTTCCCCTGTTTTTGTTCATGTTTTAGCTATTAATTGCAAATCAAAAACCCCGTCTGACATTCGTTGTCATCCCCTTAGACCTGTTTGTATGTTTTTTATAATTTCTATTCCTATAACCACTTAGACGACATTTGTACTTCGTAATTAAATTCGAACATTGTACTAATCCCTGTGGTTTCGACCCCAACTATTCTTTGGGTTTTTACTAGATAAGTTCGTCTTTACACCTAGAATTGGAAGTGGTGTAAGTTGAGTGTTAATCAAAATGGCACTGCTGCCGGGGAGTGGCGTTGTTTAGAATTCTATTACTGAAGTTGAATGGTGATCTTTTTATATTGTAGTTGAATCGACTTACTTTGGTTTGTGTTTGTGATGTTCGTTTTCAACAGAGAAAGAGATGAGCGTGAATGGGAGTAATGGTAGCCAAGTTGGCCACTAAGACGATATTGGGAATCTTAATGATGTGAATGACCCAATTCAATTGGGTGGTGTTGGTGCGATACGTCTACCTCCTATTAAGGGGAATGCTTTCTTCCATGTTACTACCATGATACTACAGCTCCTCCAAATGAAAGGATTATATGGAGGGCTGGCCCACGAAGACCCCCATGAGCATATTCGGAACTTCGTGGATATTTGTGGTATGTTCTCATTCAAGAACATATCACAAGAAAGTTTGTTTCCATTCTCTTTGATGGGTGAAGTTACCAAATGGTTAACTGAGTTACCGAGGGACTACATCACCTCTTGGGATAAACTTACCACATCGTTCCATATGAGATTCTTTCCCCCGTCAAAGATGATGACTCTAAGGGATAGTATCCAAAGTTTCAAGTGCTTGTAGGGTGAACCAATCCACGAGACGTGGATGCGATTTTAGAAGTTGGTACTTCAATGTCAGACTCACGGATTGCCAAACCACATATTGTTACAGTAATTCTATAGGAGTCTTGACTCGATGAACAAAGGAGTTGTTGATCAACTTGTTCCCAGTGGTATAATGCAACAACCCTATGAAGTAGTGTTTTAACTCTTTGATGGCATGACCAAGATAAATAGAGCATGGTACACTCGTGAGGACCAAGTGTCTCCTCATACTTTTAGGATGTCGAAAGAGCATATCGAGAAGGATTAAGAGAGAGACCAAAATATGGCCAAAATAATGACCCAACTAGATTTATTTTCAAAAAATGTGATGGGTAGTGGGTTGAAGAGTGTAAATGTGGTGGGTGTTAGTGGAGTAAACCCCGAAGAAACACAATTTGAAGCGATGTACAATGAGAAAGTGAACTTCCTTGCAAATCAAGGAGAAGGATTTCGCTCAAATTACTCAAGGTCGGGTGGAAATCTGGGTTGGAATAGAGATGATGGATGGAGAGATTGTGATAGGGAATGGCGTGATTGTAATGCTACTTGGAAGTAAAGGGATGGTGAAAAGGAAAGATACGTCCTACTTCATGAACACCAAAATCCTAAAGAGCAAAGAGCTAACCCAAAGAACTTCTGTACGGAAGACATGCTTACACGCCTTCTTAATAAGGTAGAAGGGTCGGACAAAGTGTTGAAAGAGATGAAGGAGGATGTCTCAACTCTCAATCAGACGGTGACTTCTCACTCAATCTCTATTAAATAGCTGGAGACACAAATGGGTCAAATCTCGACTCAATTGAATCCAAGGAAAAAAGGAGGGTTGCCTAGTGACACAACGGCCAACCCCAAAAATGAAGTTTGAATTGGTATTTCCGTCGTACCACGATGTTAAATAATGCGCTTCTTTGGAGACAACCTAAGTTTTTGATGTTTTAAATGTTGCTTTGAATAACGAGTGTTGATTTTGTAGGTTGAAAAGTGAAAGTGTTGGAGAGTGGTAACCAAAGTCCAGTCGGCGACTCACCGAAGCAGTCGGTGAGCCCGACTTAGACCATCGTTGGAACCACCCAGCTTGATGGGGAATTCTATAAAACTTGGAAAACTAAGTCGGCGACTCACCGAACAGGACGGCGAGCCTGAATTTGTCTGCTATTTGAAACCTCAAATTACTGGCAGTTCTGTAAAACTTGGCGAGCCAAAACACCACTTGGCGCATCACCGAGTGATTCAGTGAGCATGACTTATTCTGCTGACTGGCGCGTGAACTAAAAGGTTTTAAAGACCAAATGGTTTGAAATTTCAAAATCCTTTCATTTTCCCATTTTTTAACTCCCATATTCTCTCATTCGATTTTAGTTCTTAGTATTTTTGCATTTTACTCTCATTTTATTGGAATCTTTACTCGGGGACGGAAGTTGGATTTCTTTGCCACCTAACTTTTCAAATCTTTTTTCGGCATAAAGGTTAGTTTTTCGAATCCCGAACTCTATATGTGGTTGAACTCGAATGAAATTGGTATTTTGTTGTTGAATATCATTGGGTAATCATTGTGTGATTGCTTGTTTGCTTAATTTTAAGTTAAATCGTTATTAATTGGCCTTTAATCATGATTATTGTGTCTTTGCTTGTTGAATTCGAGTCGAAATTATTGGGTTGTGTTGAATATGTGTTGGGTATAGCGGGGTGAAGTCTGAGTAACCCCGAATTGTACTAAATGTCGTATTTTGCCAATGATGGAGCGTTTGATATCATTCTTAAGGGCAAAAGATATCAATTGGCCAATTTTGGCTAAATCGGGGGAAATTTGAGTACCCCGAGGGCATGGGCAGTATGGGTCTTGCTTTAATTTCATAGTGTAAGTGTTTAATTTTGATTTCGTGGGCTGCGAGTTTGATTTTGAAGAGTAGGGTGATAAACTAGCACGAAGGGCCATTTGGTAAGCTGGGTCGGGCTCGCCGATTGGTTTGACGGTTTGCCTAAGTCCCCCTAGATAGCCCTGAATTTCCCTAAAATGTTGAGTTTGATTCTGTAACTTTCGGTGATATGCATGAGCTCATCGAGTTCACTCGGCCACTTACCAAAAATGCTTCTTGATCGCCCTTCTGCGTTCCTAATTCCTTAAAATACACTGTAACTTTCAACGAGCTACTTTTAGTTCGCCGATTGGTGTCGGCAATATGTTGAATGGCCTTGGATATCGCTGACCTACTTTGAATTTTTGAAATTTTAGTTCTGGAACTTTCAGTGAGCTCGACCTGGCTCGCCAAAGTGGTTCGGCGAGTCTTCCTACAGTTATTTTTTGATTTTTTTCTTGAATTTTTCTAAGTGTTTCTAGGTTGTTTTACAAGAATGGATAGACCCAAAGTTGTCGGTAGAGACATGTCGCCCTGAAAGCGGGCATGTGGAGTGGTTATAAATGAGGTTGTAGCTACATCCTGAGTAAAGGCAACAAAATTACCTCCAAAGGGAGGCAAAGGCAAGGGCAAAACGCGGTCATTGAGATATCGAAAGGGGCTAGCTAAGATAGTAAGGGGCTCTAAGACACACACCCACCCTATCAGGAAGTGAGGGGAACTCACATGATTCTGAGGCTTCCATCTTTGAGATTGAGGATTACCAACTATTGCAGGCCCGAAGAGCATAACTTCACTCTAAGGTGATGTATGATCCATCTAGGATCCTGGTGCCTCCGACTTTTACCCCTCCAGCTTCAGCTCTATTGCCTCCTCCAGCACAGATAGTGGTCTCAACACCACCTTTTCATTTATGTTTAGCTCGAGTGAGTGAATCCTAAACTCAATTATACCTAACTAGCTCGAGAGAGTGGATACATTAAGGTTGTGGGTTGTTTATCTTGTTTAGCCTGTTGAGGTTCGAGAGAACTCGCCTAAACCGTAATAGTTGTTCGATAGAAAACTATTGTAGTTATAACCTAGCCTACCCACAATGATTCAACAAGTTATTGTTAAATTTCAATCCCATATATAGTAATTAGCTTATAATCGATCACATCCCAAGAATTCCTATTAATATTGTTGTTTCCCCTATTTTTGTACTTGTTTTAGCTAATAATTGCAAATCAAAACCCCCCATCTGACATTCGTTGTCATCCCTTAGACTTATTTGTATGATTTCGGTAATTTCTATTTCATAACCGCTTAGAACACATTTGTACTTCGTAATTGAATTCAAACATTGTATCACTCCCTATGGGTTCAACCCCAATCTTCGTTGGGTTTTATACTAGATAATGATTGTCTTTACCTAGAATTGGAAGTGGTGTAAGTTGAGCGTTAATCACCTAACATACAAATGCTAATGGGTATTCGCCTCTTGTCTTACTTACTTTAAGATCATGGGTACTCGCCTCCACAATCAGATCATATGACATAGGTACTCGGCTCCACATCATTTCATAAGGATCATGGGTACTCGCCTCTATGTCCATTAATGATAATGGGAGCGTGGGGAATCGCCTCTTGTTTAATTCTAGGAATGGGGGAATCGCCTCATATTCTTCATAAATGAAGATCATGGGTAATCGCCTCTAGCCTCACCAATTATTTAGTATTTTAGTCTGGATTTATTTTAGGTGAGAAATCCTTTCAACCTAGAATCATTCATGTGAGTAAACCTTTCACATTCATTCAATCATGCTTAGAAATTCATTGTGGGAAGTATCTCTTCCACACCATAACATCAATCAACCAACAATTCATAGTCTAGGCTTTACTCTCAAAGTACTACATCTCATGATCATCATTTATGCTTTATTGTCAAGCAATTCTAATCATAAATCATCTATCTTATAAGGATATATCTAACCCACAAAGTTTCCCTTCATGGCATCAACCAAATTCATGTCAATTCTACCCTAGAATCATAGGCATGGTTACTTGTAATTTCATCCTAAAAACATGTAATTCTATCAATTCAATTAAAAACAACATTATCGAACTATTTGGATCATCATTCATCATAACCCACAACATTGGAAGAAACCCTAACTAGAATTGGGGATTTAAACTTCACAATTGGGGAATATAAAGGGACTCCATGGGAGAAAGGATCCCATGGATGAAAAGCCATCATACCTTAGTCACAGATCCCACTAAAATATTGATGTCTGGAGACTTGGACTTGACCTACTTCAATCTCTTCCTTCTTCTTCCACCTTCTGAAGAGAGAATATTTGAGAGAGAGTTTGGGTTTTCTTTTGGGAATTGAGAGAATGACTTAATTGAGTGAATTAAGGGGTCTAAAATACTTATATAGATGTCCAGGTTTAGGCAAAAAGACACCACTTCAATTTAATTAAGACTGAAAAAGACCCATAAGCCCTTAAAAATAACTGCCAGTGAAGGACCTACGAATCCTCGATCGACGAATAGTCGTCAGGACGACGGACTGTCCTGCACGTCCATCGTTCGGCTGTCAGAGGTTGGGGTGACCAATCACGGACCCTTACCTACGGTCCGTGGGTCAGTCCACGGGTCGTGGGTGGCTGGTCGTGGATGGCACTTGCATTTTTCCTAAAGCTGCTATTTTGCTTCATTCGAATCCTGGGTGTTACATCATCTCTCCCTTGAGATAATTTTACATCGAATGATATTCTTGGCACATTTCTAATAAAAAAAACTCAAGACTAGCAGCCCATCATGTATGCAACTTATCTAAATGCACACAACCGAGGAGGAAACATCAACTCCAAGCTAAACTTACTCAATGCACCATATGGAAGTAGGAACTACATCTAACAACCCAATATACATGAAATTTAAGATTTCTTACATTTAAGGAGGAACTACCAGCTCCAAACTTAAAAGAAATGCTCAACACAATCTCATGGAGTCAATATGCAATTTATACACAAAACACATATTCAAGGCGGAAATATCCACTCCAAGTTAGGCATGTTCAACTCATACTCAATGCATAATAACATGAGGAAAATACTTCATAAAAGCCATTTCCTTTCAAAACTTAAGCTTTTCATGAACATGCAAATTTAAGGAAATCATGGAAACACATAAACACACATGACTTCAAACAAAAGCAAACCAAGAGGAACTCATTACCTAAAGCTGGAATAGAAGGAAAAAGATGAGGATACTAGGACATCATATCTGCCTCAACCTCCTAAGTTGCAGCCCCAACTAGATGGTTTCTCTATAACACCTTCACGGAAGAAACCTCTTTGTTCCTCAACCTCTTAACTAGCCGGTCTAGGATCTCCACCGTAACTACTTCATAAGAAAAGTTCTCTTTCACTTCCAACCCTTCTAAGATGCTTATGGATGTAGGATCTCCAACACGCTTTTTCAACATAGAGACATGGAAAACTGGATGCACCGATGCCAACTCATTTGGAAATTCAAGTTCATTTGCAACCTTACCAACATGTATCACAATTTGATATGGGCCTACGAAATGGGGACTAAGTTTACAAACCTCATCACACCCTTCATGGGTGAGATTTTCAAGTAAACCTAATCAAGCACATCAAATTCAAGGTCTTCCTTCCAACATCCACATAAGACTTTTATTGACTTTGGGATGTTCTCAACCTCTCTCTAATGAGTCGAATCTTCTTTATAGCCTTATGAACTAACTCGAGTCCTATCAAAGCAACCTCACCCACCTTAAACCATCCTATAAGAGATCAACACATCCTACCATAAAGAGACTCAAATAGAGCCATATCAATACTAGAATGGTAGCTATTATTATAGGCAAATTCAATCAAGGGCAAATGGTCATCCCAATTTCCTTTGAAATCAATCATGTAAGCCCTCAACATGTCTTCCAATATTTGGATTATTCTTTTCTTTTGCCCATCGGTTTGGGGGTGAAAAGTTGTGTCAAGCTTAACTTTTATGCCAAGACCCTTTTGGAAAGACTTCCAAAACTGGGAAGTAAACTGAGTACCTCTATTGGAGATAATGGACAAGGGCACCCCATGCAACCTTACCATCTCTCTCAAATACAACTTAGCATAATCTTCCACTGAATAGGAAACCTTGATGGGAATGAAATGGGCCGACTTTGTCATTCGGTCTACTATAACCCAAATCAAATTATATTGTTTCTGAGTAGGGGGCAATCCCACTATGAAGTCCATATTCAAATCTTCCCACTTCCAAGTAGGAATGCTAATATCTTGGGATAAACCTCCCGATTTCTGATGCTCAACCTTCACTTGTTGGTAATTAGGACATTTAGCCACAAATCCCACAATATCCTTCTTCACCCCATTCCACCAATAGATCTCCCACGAATCACAATACATCTTAGTGGCTCCCAAGTGAATAGAATATCGAGAACTGTGGTCTTCTAAGAAAATATATTCCCTAAGGTCATCAACATTCAGAGCACACAAACGACCTTAGTATCTTAGGATACCATTTCCCCCTTGGGAGAAAGCCTCTATGGACTTATTTAGCACTGTTTTCTTAAATTCAACAAGTTGGATCAAGATATTGTTTGGCCTTTACATTAGTTACAAAAGACGATTCAGAACCATTATGGACCATAACACCACCCTTGGTGGAATCCACTAGTTGTACCGGGCTAATCTATGGACATCTCAAACCAACTCTTTTCTATCATCATCAACATATGCAACACTACCCGTGGATAACCAACTAAGGGCATTTGCCACCACATTTTCTTTACCGGGGTGATAGAGAACACTTATATCATAATCTTTCAATAACTCAAGCCACATTTTTTGGTGAAGATTTAGACATTTTTGGGTAAACACATATTGCAAACTCATGTGGTCAGTAAAAACATCCACATGAACACCATACAAATAATGCCTCCAAATCTTTAAGGCAAATACAACCACCGCTAATTCAAGATCGTGGGTAAGATAATTCTTCTCATGGATTTTAAGTTGCCTCGAAGCATAGGCAATAACCTTACCATTTTGCATAAGCACATATCCCAACCCAACTCTAGAGGCAGCACAATAAAAAACAAAGACATCCATCCCTTCCGATAAGGTCAACACTGGAGCGGGGTAAGTTTATCTTTCAATTACTGAAAACTTTTCTCACATGATTCAGACCATATGAACTTGGCCTTCTTTTGAGTCAAAGCCGTCAAAGGAGAAGCAATGGAGGAAATCCACTCAACATACCTTCTATAGTAACTAGCCAAACCCAAGAAGCTTCTAATGTTTGTCGGTGATAGAGGTCTATGCCAACTCTTGACCGCATCCGTCTTTATAGGATTTACCTCATTGCCTTTACTTGAAACAATGTGGCATAGAAAAGCCACGGACCTTTGCCAAAACTCACATTTGCTAAACTTATCAAAAAGTTGTCTTTCCTTAAGGATTTACAACAAAATCCTCAAATGATTAATGTGATCATCCTTGCTCCTCGAATAAATCAAAATATCATCAATGAACACAATCATGAACATATAAAGGTATTGTCTAAGCGCCCAATTAATCAAATCCATAAATGCCGCCGGAGCATTAGTCAAACCAAAGGAAATAACCAAAAACTCATAGTGACCATATCGGGTTCTAAAAGCTGTTTTCAGAGTATCTTCCTCTTTCACCCTCAATTGGTGATAACTCGACCGGAGATCAATTTTAGAGAAATAACTTGCCCCTTGAAGTTGATCAAATAAGTCATCTATTCTTGGAAAAGGATACTTGTTCTTGATGGTTAGTTGGTTCAATTGCCGATAATCAATATACATACGGAGTGAACCATCTTTCATCCTAACAAACAACACCGGAGCACCCCATGGAGAGATACTCGGTCCGATGAAACCCTTATCCAATAAGTCCTTTAATTGTTCTTTAAACTCCTTAAGTTCTGCCCGAGCCATTCTATAAGGAAGAATAGAGATAGGTTTGGTATCAGGGAGAAGGTTAATCCCGAAGTCTATTTGCCTTTCGGGAGGAATACCGGGTAAATCCTCGGGGAATACTTTCGAAAAATCTTTTATAACAAGGTAGACTCAAGAATAGGAGTTTCAAATTCCACATCTCCCACCCTCAGTATTTGGTAGACACAACCCTTCGAGATCATTTTTCTAGCTTTAAGGTAAAAAACAAATTGACCTCTAGGCATAAAATTCCCCCCCTTCCACTCTAGGATAGGCTCATTTGGGAATTGAAATTTGACTACCCGGGTTCTACAATCTATAGAAGCATAGCAGGAATCTAGCCAATCCATCCCAAGAATGACATCAAAATCTGTCATGTCAAGCTCTACTAAAGTGACTATGGGATAAGGAAACATGATATTTTCTATAGACCCTTTTAGCCACCACAAAATCATTAACAGGGGTAGAGACAAAAAAAGGTTCTAACAACACATCGGGAACCATATTAAATCTCATAGCTACATAGGGAGTCACAAAAGATAAAATAGCTCCGGGATCAAGTAAAGCATACACATCAAGTTGAAATACTTTTAACATTCCGGTCACCACATCCAGGGAACTCTGTTGATCACCTCTAGTCTGGAGTGCATAGAAGCGGCTTTGCTTAGGAGAATTCCCACTCGAACCACTTAGACCAGATGAAGGGTAAGTTTGAGCCCTACGATGAGTGTCTCCCTTATTTCTAGTAACCAAAGGATAATTCCTTATTTTATGATCCATTTTGACACACCCAAAGCAAGCATTAGAACCCACTAGACACTTCTCTTTATGATTTCCCCCACATTTATCACAAGTAGGCATCAAAGACCTACTACCATCTCCTTGAGGTCTTAGGTTAGACACATCTCATTATTAGGCCTTGGAGGAGCATTTGTATAACCTTTCCCAGAGAACTTTTGTCAAAACCTTGAATGACCCCGTCCGCCGTAACTAGAATGTGAAAAGTTACCTTCATCCACCCTTGCCCTCTTTGCCTCCCTAGATCTTGCCTTGAGCTTTTCTTCCTTGATTTGTTGGGCATGAACCATAAGGCGGGAAATGTCCATGTCATGGACAAAGCACAACTTTGCGACACTCTTTGACTAGCATGTCAGCCGCATCTGATACAAACTTTCTCATCTTTGCCCTACGATCCGCCACAATGGAAGGAGCATATTAGGACAATTGAGTGAACCTAAAGGCATACTCCCTCACAGTCATATTTCCTTGCCTATGGTTAATGAAATCAAGCACCTTGGCCTCTCTCTTCTCAGGAGGGAAAAATCTATAAAGAAAGGCAATTTTGAACCTCTCCCATTCTATAAGACCCACTTCTACTGACCTTGCTTCCTTCCAATGATTCAACCAAATTCGAGCAACCTATTTATGTTGATAAGTGGATAATTCCTCCTTCCCTACTGGAGTCACTCCCATAATAGCAAGTATCTTGTAGACCTCGTCGATAAACTCTTGAGGATCTTCCTCAACTTTGAAGCCATAAAATTCCAGAGGTTTCATCCTTGTAAAGTCCCTTACTCTTGACGCCGCCATACCCATATTTGGGTTCACATGGGCTACCACCTCTCTATTGGCTTGAGCCATCACAACTTGAGACAACACTTGGAAAGCCAACCTAAACTCCGCATTAGTCACATTATCAATCAATGGGTCAATTAGAGCTTGAGAAAGAGCTTGGGGAGGAACTTGAGGAGGAACCTCTTGATCAACATTATCTCCCTCTATCCTTCTAACATTAGCCTTTCTAGTAGTCATATCCTGAAAACCATCGGGTAAGGATTTAGAGAAAGACCTTATATAGTTAAACTCCATGGAACAACATAGAGAATTGAAGAAGTGAGATTTTCTAACCATCTAATAGCCTCTCATTCATTAATGTGGCACGCTTCACACTTATGAACAAGACTCTACTATATATGGCTTAAGGCATCTTAGAACCATTCTAAACCTTGTGATCTGATACAAAGTTTGTCATGACCCAGGTACCCCTAGATGTAACAAGGCGTATAAGACCCTAAGAGGCCTCATACAAGCCACTTAGCATATCATAACATAAAGTACTACAAAATGTTGCCGAAATTTAAAGCATTTTCCATACAATCAAAGTCTTCATAAAACGAGCGGAAGTGTAACATCATTGTCTCAAAAACAAGAATAAATCTTAGGATGCAGCCCATACAATAGTCCAATATGAAAACAAAGACATAAAGGGAAAATGGGTGGTCCAATCCTTGAATGCTACGAGGACTCACTAAATCTTTACTTCTTGATTAACTATGAACCTAGCTACAAGTGTGTGAATGAAGATCGCCAGAACCTATATTTGATAAGAAATGTTGGCAAGAGTATGCGTTAGTACAAGAATGTACTAAATATGATAGCTTGCGTAAACAACATAACATAAGGGATAGTCAACACAAAGCATAAGAATAATCAATGCACATAAATCATCATAATGAAAGAGGAATACTTCCTTAAGTAACCTCACTTATCCTTGCTCAAGACTTGGGCCATCTATTCATGTATACATCATGGAAAGAATATCTAGCAACACTCTAAGCTAATCATCTTCATAACATAATCACATTATTCTTACTTACTTTTAAAGACACATGGATTCACCTCTTTGCCTAACATACAATGGCTAATGGGTATTCGCCTCTTGCCTTACTTACTTTAGGATCATGGGTACTCACCTCCACAATCACATCATATGACACAGGTACTCCCCTCCACAATCACATCATATGACACAGGTACTCCCCTCCACATCATTTAATAAGGATCATGGGTACTCGACTCCATATCCATTCATCATAATAGGAATGTGGGAATCACCTCTTTTTTAATTCTAGGAATAGGGGAATCGCCTCATATCCTTTACATATGGAGGTCAAGGGTATTTTCCTCTAGCCTCTTTAATTATTTACCATTTTAGTCTATAGTCATTTTAGGTAAACAATACTTTTAACCTAGAATCATTCATGTGAGTAAGCCTTTCACATTCATTTAATCATGTTTGGCAATTCATTGTGGAAAGTATCTCTTCCACACCATAATATCAATCAATCAACAATTCATAGGCCAGAGTTTTCTTTCAAAGCACTACATCTCATGATCATCATTTATGATTTATTCTCAAGCAATTCTAATAAAAAATCATCTATCCTATCAGGATATATCTAACCCACAAAGTTTTCCTTTATGGCATCAACCCAATTCTTATCAATTCTACCCTAGAATCAAAGGATAGGCATGGGTACATGTAATTTCATCCTAAAAACATGTAATTCTATCCATTCAATCATAAACAATCATTATCCAACTATTTGGATCAACATTTATCACAACCTACAACATTGGAAGAAACCCTAACTAGAATTGGAGATTTTGACTTCATAATAGGGGAATCTAAAGGGAATCCATGGGAGAAAGGATCCCATGGATGAAAAGCCATCATACCTTAGTCACAAAGCTCACCAAAAGCTTCAAGATTGGAGGCTTGGACTTGACCTAGCTTCAATCTCTTCCTTTTTCTTCCACCTTCTAGAGAGAGAATATTTGAGAGAGAGTTTGGGTTTTTGATACGCTCAAATTACACCTCTCTTAAAGAAGCATAAGTGGTCGTTATCAAGTAAAGAACCCAACTTGTAGGTTGGGGTCAATCCTACGAGGAAAATGGTTTAGACTTAAACTTAACTCACAATTATCTCTTTTTAGTCAAATTATTTCTGATAAAAGTAAACAAGGGGTTTCTGTAACTAAACTAATAGATTTTTGATTTATATCAATAAGTAGCAAGTAAGCAAGATTCACAGTTTGAGATATCAATATAAGATTGAAACAAGGGTATATGTGTTCCCCACGAGCTCTCAACGCAGTAATCCTAATAATAGTAATCCTATCCTAATGTTTGACATGCAAGGCCGATAAGTTATGTATCCCTACATGATTGGTAATCTTAGTAGGAACTTTCACTTGCGACTTGGTAAATCTACGAGTGTGTGCTTTACTAACCCTTACCTTTACCCCATATTAGTCATCGTGTCAATTAACTTAGAGTATTCACCCTTTCCTCAATTAATTAAAGTCAGACTATTAGATAGCAACAAATCCTTAACTAAATCTCTGTTGTTTAATCTTCTTTTCATTCAGTACCCCCATGGTAAGGAAAGTCGGAACGGGGCGAGTTCTAACGTTGTACACTGCTAAAAAGACTTTTAAACGAAAAGATTAACAATACATGCATAAACACTATTCAAGAATTACTTAGTTATTATTCATATGTTGTTAATTGCTCATGGTTCCACAACCCTAGTTGTGGATTTAGCTATTCATGCTTGGGAGTTCACAATTCATAATTAGGTTAAAATAAATCATGAACTTACAATTAGAATAGATGAAACCCGAAATATTGAATTGAAATTCAAAGAGCAAATTGCATAAACCAACTTCCGAAAATCAAATTACTAAAAGTTTGCAAATTAATTCCAAAAGACCAAAACAAAAGTTTACAATAATGTCTCACTCCCAAAAAGGAAAATACAACCCATATTTATAGAGTTTTAAATCCTAAACCAACTAGGAAACAAAATAAGGAAAATTAGTCCATGACGCGATTTTGACTGACGACAGGACCTACGGACTGTGGTTCAACCTACGGTCCATGGGTTGCTTCCGTGGCTCAGGTACTGGAACTCCATATCTTTGATCTCATCGACGGATGTGCAGGACGGGTTGTCACTTAACCTATGATACGTCGTTCGCTTTTGTGGTTCCACACTTGATCAGGTTTCCATGATCTCCACCTATGATGCACCACCTATGGGCATCGTTGGAACAACGGTTTGTTGTTGGCCTCATCAGTAGTTGTTGTTTCTCTTTTTAGTCCATCTTCAGTCAAACGTTACCGAACCAATTTACAGCAAAAGATTACATAAAAAACATTATATCTAATAACAAAATAGCTCAAGACACACACAAACTCTAAGTGAAATGAATCAAAATTACCATAAACTCACAGTATATCAACACCCTCAACTTAAACTTGTTGATTATCCTCAAGTGACACACTAAAAGTCTAAACGACACTTGTGTAGAAGCAAACATACATTTCAAGCAATCACATGGCTTTCTCAATCAAGTCCTTCACTCAGTGCAAATCTTTCATTTTAAACTTATTAAGATAACTCATGCAGATCAAAACATGACATAGACAGACCAACAAACATCATCATATACACTTTCAACAATCACCAAGGTACCAACTCTCAAACAATGCAACTAGTGCCCTCACTTCAAAGAAATCCTCATTCACACAACAAATTTGATTTTTAAGTTCAAGGATTCAGTAAACACTCACGCTTATAAGTGATCTCAATACAGTTAGTGCTCAATACCATAGGCTTGTCCTTATTTTCAATGCAGAGACTCTCTAAACTAGTCATTAGGATGACTATAGGACTTTCTTAGCTTGTAACGTAGGCTTAGGATCAAGTAGGATACATTTGGGTATTTTTAGTGACCTTTCTTCCCTCCTTGATATTACATTGACTATTTACCTCTTTTCTCAACCAGTTCAGACATATTTTTATTTTCTGTACGTTTCCTTGACGTTCTTCAGCACAAATGTGACTTTGACTTTATCGCTCTTCTTTTTCACTTTTTCTTTTTTTTCTTTTACTTTTTCTTTCTTTTTTTCTCGTCATCATTATCATTCTTTTTGTTTATTTTCACTTCAGTCACATCTTTTTTTCTTTCTTCTACGCAACTCTTTTCATACCTTTTTCTTTCGATTTCATTTTTTATAGCTACCCTCAATTTATGTATTCTGCATGATTTGAGGTGCACACTGTCTGTGGTTGGACCAGGGTCGAGATTTAGGTAACTTCTGAATTAGCCACCCTCAACTTAGGCTTTTGGCCTAAGTTGAGGTGCACATGTCCAATGAGGGGCTAGGGCCAGAACAGTTTTTTAGGAAAGGTGAGTTAGGTGTATTGAAAGAAGTGGTCTACATTAAGCTCAAACATCTAGATCAAAGGGAGCATTTATTTCTTTTGGTTGGATCATTTTAGGCTTAAGTGGACTCATTTGAACAAGGGCCTATGATCATCTCTCGATTCCTAGCCTAGATTATCTTAATAGAACCAACGGGGCAAGTTGTAGATTGACACACACTGCATGAACATATTGTTTCACATATATTCCTAGCCTATGATCATCTCCCAATCATCTCACACACTCTTGGCACATTATTTCACTACGAATTATTGAAGCACCCTGTTCAAGTTTTAACTTAAGCATGCTTATCATACTAGTTCCTATCATGTCACATAAAGATCCAACACATTCAACTCATTCAGGCTATAGATCTAGCAAATTTTACATTTTTTTGGATGGGGACCAATTTCATGCTTCTTATGACATCATGCTTTCATATATTTTCTTATCTACTTCTACACATACAATTCTACATATGCCGGTTCAACAGAAAAGTAAAATAGTTCCTTGGGTAAAAAAAACATAGGCAAGAAAACCCCAAGGGAGGGTTATGAGTTGGGTTACTCAGACTTCACCCTATCACTCACAACCCATTTATCCCACCCCCATAAAATAAGAACATTAAGGCATAGGGTGAAGCAAACCTGTGGTGCATAAGCACTAAAGACCCATCAAGCAGTTGGTGGGTCTAGTTTCCCCAAACCCACTGGATCAGCAGTAGGAACGCCATCAGTAGTGCCCTCATCAACTATGGGAACACCCTCAGTAGTGCTCCTCGAACCTGATGGACCAACACCTATCTCGGGGGACCCTTTGCTGCCGCATCTCCTCATCAACAATGGACTACCTCTAGGCTACCTCAATCTCATGCCTCTACCTATTCTTAGCTCGTCGGGCCTCCTCAACATCGAATGTATGCATAGAAGAACGGTGGTGCTTCCCAGCAGCACGAGAAGGGTCGGGTGGTGGCATAGTATCACCAAACAGTGCAGACATCACCACCTCATCCTTCTCAACGTTAGGTGCAGTCTTTGGTACCACCTTAGCATGGGCTAGTAGGGCATCAACATCAGACCGAAGCCTAGACAAATCCGTATGGAAAGTAGTCACATTAATGGTAGGGGCAGGCCTCTCCAAGACTTTTAACTCAAATGCATCCAGGCGCTTATGGACTGCCTGAATCTTTCCATCCATCATCCTCTTCTTACAAGCCTCAAACTCCTCTATGGATCGTTGCATCCAAGGTTTCATGTGCTGCAACAAGGTAGCAATTTGGGCCTCCAACTTTTGGACTCAAGCCAAAGGGACTAAAGTAGACCTTGACGAGGGAGTGTGTCGGGATGAGCTCATAGCCTGAATGGTGACGGTGGAGGGGGGAGGCTGTGCATCTGTTGAAGTTGGTGGTATAGTAGTTTCATCAGCCTGAATCTTCTCCACATCCTCAACAAGATCAGCACCCAAGGGCGGTATTTCAACCTTTGGCTCCCTCCTTGGTGAAGCAAGATTGGCATAATCTTTTATGAGGCTGATTTCCACAATCTTTGTCGCCTAGAGCAACGTGTCACAATGACAAATAGGCACTGAAGTCTCCATGCAGGGATAGAGTATCAGACACAGAAGAGCATAGTAGTGGTGGCCCTGAAGGCTCTCTCATGAATCTTAGCGATCATAATTCGGGCAAAGTCAAGCTCCAGTCCACCATAATTGCTGTTATCATCACAGCCGGGTCCCAATAACAACATTGTCCGCCTGTGTAGGGGAGAGTCTAGTACGAACCACAGACCAAAATAACTTCATAGCGAAGCTCAGGGCTATCTTTCTGATAGGAACTTTCATGTTCCTCACCCACTCGTTCTTCTCTCTATCCTCGCCATGTGACGGGCCATCCACCTAAACAACATCTCTCTCTGCTCGGCATCTTTCTGAAATGCCTCACTCTAAATAGTACCCATTCGGTAGTTGTACTCAACTGTATTAATCGGCAGAGTGTGGGCGGGGCTGTTAATAAAATGGTGAATAATAGCCTCGGAGATGTCAATAGAGAGGTTCTGCACTAGTGTGGCCTAAAGTGGATGCTGGGCCAAAGGCTTATCCTTTTTAAGAATAGTATTGCAGACGGTGGCGGCATAGGAGGCATAAAACTCATGAGTCATCAAGTTACCTTGAAAAGAGATTCCGCCCTACCAAACGAAAGAAGTCACTATCAAACTACTCCTCTCGAGATTCACCGGACTTCGTAGCTTGACCGTTTGTTTCGGAGACACAAGAGGAGAAGACGATTTGCGGCTGTTAGTGTGCATGGTCATGGGCCAATATCTCGGTGCTGTTGAAGGTATGAATGAACACTTTACCCTAAACGAAGTCACTTTCCTTTCTTCCACTCTACATTCTATCTTTTTTTACGGACCAGAAGAAGGGCCAAAAGCAAAAAAGGGATGTATGGCTGAGGGGAGGAGAGAAAGAACGCATTGATAAGTTGATGGAAGTTCCTATGTGTAGTAAATCCTGCGCATAGCATACTCTCTCAGTTCTTCTCCTTTTACGACCGGTCGAAAGTTATCCGATAAGCAAGATCTTTGATTGATGTGCCTGAATAAGGTTGAAAAGAATAATCAAGCAACCTTCTTCTTTAGAACAGCCATTCCATTCTTTGCTTTCCCAGCACTGACCTCTCTGGTCGAGCTAAAGTTGCCCGACACCGAGCCAACTACTCATATTTGTGCCTCTTGAATAACTCCTCAATAGCTTGCACTATATGAAGGCTTCCTGTTAATACTCAACGCTCCTCAGTAATGATCCTGGCCATTTTTTGATGTATTGATCACCTTTCCATCATCATATATCTGATACTGACCATGAACACACCACCTATTTGGCTCATTGGCATTGAGAACCGGCTCAACTCTAGGGACCTGAGCATCCCCTATGCTATAAGCATTGGAAGAAGAGGCGGAAGTGCCGCTGACACTGAAGCCAGACTGCGACTCTCCTGCTGGTGTGGGCCCCTTCTCATATTGGAGGCAGTGAGCTCGACCTCATCGCTGGAAGTAAGTATTTGTCGGGCTCTATTCCTCATAGTCCAGGGGGCAGTGGGGGAGCCTCTGGTGGTCTCAGGGATGTAATCGTCCTCACTGGAGTTCATGACCATGTAGCGGGATGGGGCGACAGATTTAGATTTTCCTCCCATGCGTACACGAGAGCTTGCTTTGGTGTTATGGTACCTGCAAAAGCTTGGTTAGTACCTAAAGAACACAAAAAGACCCAAGAAAAAGTTTTAGAACTACATTCAGACTTAGATACAAATGAGCTGTCGATCACCTCCGTAGGTCAGGGTGGCCAAATTTAGGTCTCCGATGTTGAAACCAAGGATGTTCAGAACGGTTTGTCGATGGAACGACATAGCGTAATCCACACCGTGGTTCACCACTTAGCCAATATTTTTTATGCATGTAGTCAACGGAGCACGACCTATGGTTAGTAGGTGGACTTACGGTCCATCAGTTGTGGCCGTCTACCAGAACTGTGCCAGGCATTCAATTCCAAAATATCAAACAACACTTTAAAACACACAATCACTAACCACTTCGAATTTAAACATGCATTTCAACAAATTATGTGGTAGTTCATCATCCTTAGGGTTTCAATTATGTAAAATTCGATTATTAAAGTAGATACAACAAAACCCTAGGTCAAAACTTCCAATTACAACCAACAACCTCAATTATTCAAGTTAAAATTACAACACACTCACACGCCATCATTCCAAGGGTAGGATCCATACTAGATTTCGACAATATACCAAGCAATTTACTACCCAAGGTAAAGTTCGACCAAGTGACTTCACAATTTAAACAATGAAAATTTTAAAGTTTCGGTGAAGTCGATTACCTTACAATTAAACTAAGTCGGTGAGTGTGTAATACAATGGTTTCTACTTT
Source organism: Solanum bulbocastanum (assembly GCA_037074985.1). Taxonomy (NCBI): domain Eukaryota; kingdom Viridiplantae; phylum Streptophyta; class Magnoliopsida; order Solanales; family Solanaceae; genus Solanum; species Solanum bulbocastanum. The sequence continues at coordinate 25,477,144 of CM073604.1, read as the reverse complement.
GAACTCTAACAACCTTGACACCGAACCCCGACCGTGGATGCTTGATGGAAATGGAGGAAAATTAGGGGAAATGGAGGATTTATGAGAAAATTTCAGATATGGGAGTAGGAATGAATTAGAAATGGAAGGGGAGGGTTATATGGATGTGATGAGGAAGTTTAGTGGGTGAAATTGGGGTATTTAATTTGTTTGTAACGGTTGGGGGAAAGAGGGAAGTGGTAAATGAAATTAAAATGAAGGGGTTTTATTATAATAGGGTACGGGTCAGGTCATTAAAAACCCTAACTTGGACCCACGAAACCCCATCGACAGTCTATCGATGGGGACTGTGGTTCACTCTAACACTTAGTAAAAATTAGAAAACATACTTGGGATCTACAGATGCCATCCACGGTTCATGGTTGGACCAACGGACCGTCGATGGGACCCGTAGATCACTACATTAGCTTATTTTCTACAGACTTTACTTTTCGTCCCTGTGCATATGGCAAACCTTAGGACTTACCTTTTACATTATCTGGAAACTTTTTGACATAGCACCTATTCTATCTATATCTAGCAAACACTAAAACTAAAAATTAATAAACAACTATTCAGAAAATTACAAATTTAAGAAAAACTCCCTATATGGAAAAGTAAATTCCTGTAGTTTTCTAGATTATACATTTTGGGTTGCCTCCCAAGCAGCGCTTGATTTAGTGTTACGGCACGATGCAGACGCCTTGGTTACTAAGACTTCACCAAGACTCCATTCCTCTATCACATTGTTGATAGTCTCAGCTTGCCCCAAATAGACTTTTATCCTCTGTCCGTTCACCTTGAACCTCGTTCCTTCCTAGTTCTTGAGTTCAACCGCTCCATATGGGAACACTTGGGCTACCCTGAATGGCCCGGTCCACTTAGAATTGTATTTGCTAGGAAACAAGTGCAACCTTGAGTTAAATAATAATACCAGATCACCGGGAGCAAATTCACGCTCTTCAATCTTTTGATCATGGTACTTCTTCATCTTATCCTTGTACAAGGCAGAACTCTTATATGCTTTTAGGCGAAACTCATTTCAGTCTTTTACTTGAAGTGGCGTCCCAATCCAAATTCAACTTCTTGAGTGCCCACATTGCTTTATGCTCTAACTCTACAAGCAAATGGCATGACTTCCCATATACAAGTTTATAGGGGGCATACCAATGGGAGTTTTGAATGCGGTGCGATAGGCCCATAGACCATCATCAATCCTTCTTGACCAATCAGTTCTGTTGGCATTCACAATTTTTGCAAGGATTTGCTTTATCTCTCTATTTGACACCTCAACTTGCCTACTAAACTGAGGATGATATGGAGTGGATACATTGTGACGAACACAATATTTCTCTAACAATGCTTTAAACAACTTGTTACAAAGTGAGAACCTCCATCGTTGATAATTGCCCTAGGTGTACCAAATCTGAAGAAGATACTGTTTTTTAGGAACGCGGTGACACTTTTTCCCTCATTATTTGAAAGCATAATTGCTTCCACCCATTTCGATACATACTCAATCCCAACAAGAATATACTTCATCCCATGCGAACTTAGACCCTAGATATCTAATAACTCGATCACCAATATCGGGTTCATTAGTAGTTTTTGCTTTTTGAAATTCGTCCTTCTCGTTGGATACGATCACAAGATTTGCAGAAATCATGAGCTTATCGGTGGATGGTAGGCCAATAATACCCACACTATAAGATCTTATGAGTAGTTCGAATACCACTATAGTTCCCACCAACAAGCGATAAATGACATGCCTCGAGTATACTCATCATCTCAACCCCGGGTATACAGCCACGAACAATCTCATCAGCATAAAAACAAAACAAGTAAGGCTAATCCAAAAGAACTTCTTCACATCAGACATAAACTTTTTCCTTATGTGAAATGACAAATCCGTTGGAACCAAATTGCTCGCTAAGTAGTTAGCAAAATCTGCAAACCAAGGTATAAGATCATAAGAGGCAGCCAATACGTGTTCATTAGGGAACACATCATTAATCTCATCCCCATCTCCTAACTTCAGCATAGCTTCCTCCTCTAATATGGAAAAATTACCAGCGACTTGATTTTTTGTTCCTTTTCTATCCTTCACATCAAAATCGAACTCTTACCTTAAATGCACCCATCTAATCAACCTTGGTTTTTCATCCTTTTTAGCCATCATATACCTCAATACAAAATGGTAAGTGTGCACTATGATCTTAGTACCAAACAAGTAGGATCTAAATTTCTCGAATGCGGAAACCAGAACAAGGAGTTTCTATTTAGTCACAGTATAGTTCTTTTAAGCCACATTCATAGCTTTGTTGGCATAGTAAATTAGATGAAGATTCTTCTCTCGCCTCTGTCCTAACACTACAGCAAGCGCCACCCCACTTGCATCACACATCACTTCAAACGATTACCCCCAATTTAGTGAAATAATGATAGGTGCCAAAGTTAGCTTTTCTTTCAACTCTCCAAATGCTCTAAGACAAGCATCATAAAAATCAAATTTACACTCCTTCTCCAGCAGCTTGCACAATGGGTGTGCAATTTTGGAGAAATCTTTTATGAACCTATGGTAGAAACCTGGATGTCCAAGAAAACATCTAACACCTTTAACAAAGATGAGAGGTGGAAGTTTTTCTATTACCTCAACTTTAGTTCGATCAATCTCAATACCTTTCTGCAAAATTCGATGACCCATAACTATACCTTCTTTCACCATAAAGTGGCACTTTTCCTAGTTGAGTACAAGATTGCACTCTTCACACCGTTTTAGTACTTTATCCAAATGTGCCAAACAATAATCAAATGAGTCACCTACCACAGATAAATAATCCATAAATACCTTTATCGTGTCCTCTACCATATCTAAAAATATCGACATCATATATCGCTGAAAGGTTGCTGCAGCATTACATAACCCAAATGACATCCTTTTGAAGGCGAAAGTCTCATAAGGGCAAGTGAATGTGGTCTTCTCTTGATCTTCCGGAGCTATGAAGATTTGATTGTAGCTTGAATACCCATCTAGAAAATAATACCTACATTTACCAGCGAGACGATCTAGCATCTGGTCCATAAAAGCCATCAACAAGTGATCCTTTTCTGTCCATGCATTTAGCTTGCGGTAGTCCATGCACACTCTCCAACCAGTCACCTTCCTCATTTGAACAAGTTCATTTTTAGCATTAGGAACCACAGTGATCCCTCTTTTATTTGGCACACACTGAACAGGGCAGACCCAACTACTATCAGCAATGGGATATATGACACCAACATCCAACCATTTAATGATCTCCTTTTTTCACAACCTCTTGCATAAGGGGATTCAGTCTCCTTTGATGTTCAATACTTGGCTTGCTGTCCGGCATGAGTTGAATTTTCTGAGAATAAATGCACGTAGGAATCCCAATGATATCCACAATAGTCCATCCAATAGCCCTCTTATACCTCTTCAGTACCGACACTAAAGCCTCTATTTGCCCTTTACTCAAGTCAGTAACAATGATTACATGCAAAGTGCTATTTTGTCCCAATAATACGTACCTCAAGTGGGATGGAAGAACCTTAAGTTCCAGTTTTGGAGGCTCATCAACAGATGATCTTGTAAGTAGGGTGTCACAATTCTTCATATCTAATTCCAACCGCTTTGGCTTGAAGTGAAAGTCGAACCTATCAAGTGCATCAACTAGCTCAATATAATCATCAATACCATCACTGTCAAAATTCATTATCACCGCTGCTAGCGCATTAACAACTAACCTTTCCTCAATGGACACTTCAGATTCCTGCTCCAGTTTATGATTTACTACTGATACAGAATTAAGATCACTTCTTCATAGACCTACAAATGTTAAAACCTACCTCCTTATTATTTAATTGAAAATTCATATGCCCTCTCTCCATATCAACCAATGTACGCCCAATAGCAAGAAATGGTCTCCCCAAGATAATAGGAACCTCAAAATCGACCCCACAATCTAATATCACAAACTCTACCAGAAAGATGAACGACTCTACTTTCATATTGACATCTTGAAACACTCTAATGGGCCTCTTTACAGTTCTATCAGCCATAAGTAAGCGCATCACAATCAGTTTTGGAGCTCCTAAAACCCAACTTCTTATAAATCGACAATGGTATCAAATTAATGATAGCACCAAAATCACATAAGGCATTCGCAAAGTGCAACATATCGATGGTGCAAGGAATAGTGAAAGCTACATGATCCTTTTTCTTCTACACAAGTGACCTAGTAGCAATAGCACTACATTGTTGTAACTTTTCTTTATCCTCAAAACTGACAACCCTCTTTTTGGTCACCAAGTCCTTCATGAATTTTTCTTACCCAGGCATTTGCTCCAAAGCTTCTATCAACGGAACATTGATGGAAAGTTGTTTCAACATTATTATAAACTTCAGTCTTTTTCACCAACCTTTGTGGAAAGGGAGATGGAGGTCTAGGCATGGGAGTAACTTTTGAGGTCACCTCAGCTTTCTTTTCTGTAGCATCTTTCATATCTCCAATAACCTCAATCTCATCGGCATATTTTTCTACAGCACTTTCAACCTTAGACGACATTGGAGGATCAATGGTCTGCTTTTATCTACGAGTTGTGACAACCATACAATGCCCATCATTATTCAGATTTTGGATGGTGTTGCTAAGAAGTGAGCCAAACTGACATGGGCCCACAGTAGTGGACAATTGACTAAACTGTTGCTCAGTTTGCTTTATTGACACTACATGGGCATCTACCTTCTGACCATTCCCAGATAAATCATTATTCATCTCCTTCACATTTTCATCAGTTGCATCAAACCTCTTCATCATCTTCTGCATCATATCTTCAATGCGAGTCATACTAGTACCACCCTCTCTATTACTAGATTCTCTATTACTAGGTGGAACATAGGGCCCAACTCTCTCATTCCTGTTGCAATAGTTGTTCCAGGTGTAATTGTTGTCATGATTGAAGTTCCCATATCAGACATAGTTTCCCTCTCAGTTATAGTTTCCATAGTTTTGACCTTGGTTTCCTTGACCTTGAAGCCAATTATCTGAATTGGAACCTTAGACGTTGGTTCAAAAACCCCTTATCTGATCATTAACCAAGTTCGAATCCTTTTCATAGTAACATTCCTCAACTGTCGGTGGTGGAGTTCTAGTTAGATAATTTACCGTATTCACTTTTTCCGCACTTCCACTCATATACTTTAGTACCAAGCCAATTTTAGTCCTCATTTGGGCCATCTCTTCACGAATGTCATCATTAGATTAATGTGGTGCAGTTTGGACCGCGAACGTGATTCTACTAGTATTTGCCTTCCTAGTTGTAACACCCCTAAAATACTAAACAAGAGTCGTATGCCGATTTACCGTTGCTTATTACTACAATATGTTTTACTCTCTTGTTGGGAACTTGAAATTTTGTGATAATTGCTAGCTTGTTTAGCATAAATTATATCATAATTTATGGGATTTTTATTGGGGTATTTACGTGATAATTTAATTAGAATTTTGTAGAATTGTAAATGGAGGTGAAGGATATATTGATATAGGTGTATATGTATGCATTTTGGGTAGCACACAACACTATTTTGGGCAACACCTTCATTAGACAAGTGTACAAGTGATAAACATCACTTGTTTGACTATATATTTTCACTCCTCTTTGAGATAATTTCAGTTCCTTGAAGACTTAGAACCTTATAACCCTAGCTTACCATTTGTTCTTCAAAATCACAAGAGAAAAACTTGGTCTTTTGGCTGGAAATGGAGACACACACTGATTTTGGTAAGTAGTTAAAATATGTTTTTGTAGCTGAGTAATATGTATTACGTTTAGAATATCTCGTTCTCTAGAACTCCGTTTTAGGTGAATAAATATGATTTGGAAAAGCAATTCATATACGTACAACTCTTATGTTTATGTAAAACTCTAATTTAGCTGTTATGGATTCGAAATATGGGACGTAACGTAGGACAAGTTCTATCCAGATTTTGAATTTAGAAATCCTATATGAGCCACTGTTAGTGTATCGATGATATATTTTTCTAAATAATTTATTTTTCAGTGATTCTTGTTGGGTTGAAACCTTAAGAGATGTACCTACATCTTCCATGAAGTTTATAAAGTTTAGTTTTGCCATTTTCCTATTAAAATCTAAGTTACAACATGGGGTACTAGACTGACCATAATCACTATTTTGGGAACATAGTTGCATCTGTGCAGGCTGAGCTTACTTGTGATGATATTCCTATTTTATTTTGATATTATTGAGATATTAGGAATTAAAAAAGTTATTTAATTGCATTTTTAAGGTTGTTTATACTTGTGAACAATTTGAGGACCTTGATACGTTGGTTGGTCTATGGTTTGAACTCGCGGAGTTGTGTTGGACTGTTCTACGCTAAAGCATTGAGGTTTGTGTATAAACTTGTACTTGAACTCTTTTAACTGCTGATATATCTGAAAGTTGATCTTGATACCTTGGTTACCTCTTGTCACCTTTCATTGTCGTGTTGGTATGACGCTTGTGTAACTCGCCCACTTGTACGGATTGTTTGATCACTTGGCACTCTTGTTCAGACCTTGTCCTTCTTGTGGCTATGACTTTGTCACTACTGGCAGGCCTCTTGATTCAGATCATTTGCCAACTTGACTTTGGATTTTTGGTCCATCTTAAGAATGGAAGTTGTCTATTTTAAGTCCGAACTAGGAAGCCGTTTTTAATATAGTTCTTGATTCTCTTCACTATTGGGCTGTGACCCTTCTTGATACAGGGCGTTGGCCCTCCTTGATACTTGCTTGTGCCGGGTGTGACAACATGAGGTATATATTGGGCGATCCTTGTTATTGAATCTTTTGGAGAATGGTGCTATGAGCGTTCTTGTCATTTGTATCTTTGAAAATCAAACTCGATACTCGTTATATATCATTTGTTGATTTATTTATTATGTTTCAAGTATGCTACTCATTGACTTGAAAAAAAATAGCTTGGTGAATTTTGAGGAATCTGAACCTATAGGTTTTACACCACTAAGCTATATGCTTAGCGATAGTTGTTTCTATCATAGGGGCTGATCGAGGGGAGGCATGAAGTTGGCCGTTGGAGATGGAAATTTTGAGAACTTTAAAGAAGATCACATTTTCATATAGGCATCTGTATTTTGTATAAACTTTGGGACTTATACATGATTTATGTGTTGTATATTTGCGTGTAATTTTGAGGGCTAATCGGATCATGTCACCATGGTTTGTAATATAAGTATGGTTACATGTTTTGTTTATTTGGGGTGTGTAAGACCAACTTTTGTAATATATTACATTTCCTACTTGTTTGGAATGCTCGTATAAAGCTTGAACCCATTTAGTTTGGGTACTCGAAAGTTGATAATATTTTTTATTATTATCATTATTTACTTGTGTGAGGATAATATATGCATAAAAATGTCTCGTGATTTATTTGCATATAGTAATTGGAAAGGGTCGTTACACTAGTGCTCCATGCCTTATTGGTTTGGGAAAACTTCCCAAGTTTTTCAGCGATCTCCTCAAAAGTGCACTCACCATTTGATCCTCCAGCAATAGTATCCAATACAACCCCTTCCATTGTCATCTTGTCCTCAGTAGAAGTACTCCTTTAGTGATTCATCAACTATGCGGTTATTCGGAACACTCCTCATGAACCCAGTGAACCTATCCCAAGAACTGCTTATGGACTCTCCAGGTAGTGCTGTGAAATTATTTAGTTTATCCTTGTGATTTAATTTCTTGGACACCGAAAAATATCTTGCTATGAACACCTTATGCAATCGGTCCCATGTATAGATCAAATTATATGGAAGCTTAGAAAACCACACAGCAGTATCACTGGTCAACGATAATGGGAATACTCTTAAACCTATGACATCCATATCCAACTTCGGTAGTCCTACACAAATCTTACAGACACTTGATAATTTAGCCATGTGAGCGTATGGATATTCCAAAGCCTACCATGAAAATAACCCTCTTGCCCTAAACATTTGTATAAGACTATTTGTCACCACAAATGAATGTCCTAGAGGTAGAGGAGGGAGAATAATAGGACTATCCGATCCAACTACATCATAGTCAACCCTGCAGTTAACACAAAACCTTGGTGCTAGTGGATTCTACACCCTTTTTGCGTTTTAGATTAGATTACCACCATGAACCTGAGCGGGCACATTAACAACTCTAGGAGGTTGCAATTCAACTCCATCTTCTTGACCCTCTCCAAGTGGATTGTTGTGGACCTCTTGATTATTGATTTTTATCAAAGTTCTTCTCAATTCAGGATTGCAGGGGGTCCTCGACTCCGTTCACTTGGCATACATAAGAGGTAAGAACTGTAGAAAATAAAAACAAAAACAAAAATGTAAAATCTGGAAATACTTGACTAAAGTTTAATAATGTAGTTAAACTTAATCTAAAACCCGTATTCCCCGGCAGTAGCGCCAAAATTTGATACGCTCAAATTACACCTCTCTTAAAGAACCATAAGCGATCGTTATCAAGTAAAGAACCCAACTTGTAGGTTGGAGTCGATCACACGAGGAATATGGTTGACTTAAACGTTACTCACAATTATCTCTTTTTAGTCAAACTATTTTCGAGAAAACTAAACAGGGGGTTTTTGTAATTAAAGTATCAAATTGTTGATTTGAATCAATAAGTCACAAGTAAGAAAGATTTACAATTTAAGATATCAATATAAGATGAAAACTAGGGTATATATGTTCCCCACGAGATCTTAACGTAGTAATCCTAATAATAGTAATCCCATCCTAGTGTTTGACATTCAAGGCTGATAAGTTATGTATCCCTACGTGATTGATAGTATTAGTAGGAACTTTCACTCGCGACTTGGTAAATCTATGAGTGTCTGCTTTACTAACCCTTACCTTCACCCCATATTAGTCATCGTGTCAATCAACTTAGGGTATTCACCCTTTCCTCAATTGATTAAAGTCAGACTATTAGATAACAACAAATCCTTGACTAAATCTTTGTTGTTTAATATTTTTCTCATTCAGTACCCCCTTGGTAAGGCAAGTAGGAACGAGGCGAGTTCTAACGTAGTACACTGCTATAAAGACTTCTAAGCGAAAATATTAACAATACATGCATAAACACTATTTAAGAATTACTTATTTAATATTCATATGTTTGTTAATTGCTTATTATTCCCACAACCCTAGTTGTGGATTTAGCTACTCATGCTTGAGAGTTCATTATTCATAATTAGGTTAAAATAAATCATGAACTTACAATTAGAATAGATGAAACCCAAAATATTGAATTGAAATTAAGTACAAATTGCATAAACCAACTTCCGAAAATTAAATTGCTAAAAGTTTGCAAAGTAATTCCAGAAGACCAAAAAAAAAGTTTGCAATAATGTCTCACTCCAAAAAATGGAAAATACAACCCATATTTATAGAGTTTTAAATCCTAAACCAACTAGGAAACAAAATAAGAAAACTTAGTCCAGGACGCGGTTTTGACTAATGGTAGGACCTTTGGTCCATGGGTCACCTCCGTGGTTCAGATACTAGAACCCCATATCTCTGACCTCATCGACGGATGTGCAGGACAGGTTGTCACTCGACCTATGGTCCATTGTTTGATTCAGTGGTTCCACACTTGGTCAGATTTCCCTGATCTCCAACTATGACGCACCACCTACGGGCATCATTCGACCTACAATCCGTTGTTGGCCTTATCAGTAGCTGCTGCTCTTTTCAGTCCATCTTCAGTCAAACACTACCGAACCAATTTCCTGCAAAAGATTACATAAAAATATTATATCTAATAACAAAATAGCTCAAGACACACACAAACTCCAAGTAAAATGCATCAAAAATACCATAAACTCACGATATATCTATTTTATTTTGGGAATTGAGATAATGAATTAATTGAGTGAATTTAGGGGTCTAAAAATACTTACATAAGTGGTCTAGGTTTAGGAAAAACAATACCACTTCAATTTAATTAAAATCGGAAAAGACCCATAAGCCCCTAAAAATAACTTCCAACCGAGGACCTATGGATCCCCGATCGACGGACTGTCGTCAGGAAGACGGACTGTCCTGAACATTCGTTGTTTGGTGGTCAAAGACTTGATTTTTTGGACCTCGACCTATGGACCTTGGACTAAGGATCGTGGCCTGACCGACAGTTCGTTGGTCAGACCGTGGTTCAGGGGTCTGGACTAAGGTTGGGGTGACCAACCATGGGCCCCTACCTACAGTCTGTGGGTTAGTCCACGGGCCGTGGGTGCCTTATCGTGGATGGCACCTGTAGTTTTCTAAAAGCTGCTATTTTTCCTCGTTTCAAATCTGGGGTGTTACATTGAGGTAATGAATTTCCTCATGGTTTGCTCTTTGTTTTGGTTTCATGTGTGTTTTAGATATTCCCAGGATTTCCTTATGTTATGCATGTTCATGAAAAACTTATGCTTCGAAAGAATATGAGTTAGGTGCTTTATGAGTTGCCTATAGACTTCATGAGATGAATTGTTGAGCATGTTTTGGCTAGGAGTGAGATTTCCTCCTTGGATAAATAGGTTGTGAGTGTTGATTGCATAAAGGCTCCATGAGATTGTGTTGAGCATGCTTTTAGTTTGGAGATGGTAGTTTCTCCTTGATTATGAGAAATGTTAAAATTTCATGAATATTTGGTTGCTAGATGTAGTTCCTACCTTCCAACTGATACATTGAGTATTTATACTTAGGGGTTGATGTTTCCTCCTTATTCGTGTGCATCTCAATGAATTGCATGCATGATGGGTTGCTTTGCTAGTTTAGAGTCCTTTTCTCTTAGTGATTCCTAGACTTACATTCAAGGATGAATGTTCCCAATGGGGAGAGAATGTAACACCTTAGTGGAGTGCCATCGTCGAGTGACTTAGCGATTAGCCAAGTGGAGGCACCATCACCTAGAGGCAGGTTTCCAGGGCCCTAGCTACTGGAAATTTACGCGAGCCAGGTCGGGCTCACCGTTCCAGTCGGCGCATAGACAAAGGTTCCCTTCCCATCGCCTAAGTGGCCTGCCTTCGAAGGTGACTCACTAGAAAATTAGGCGAGCCAAAGGTGCACTTGACGAATCGCCAAGTGCCCTTGGGAGAGCCTTAGTGTGCAACAACTCCAAGGATAAGTTAGGGTCCTTTGTGTCTTTTCATAATTTTCTTAAGGCTATACTATGTCGTTTTACCCTTCACCTAGAAATGTATATAAGCATTCTATTCCCAAATTTCCCCAACTTAAATCATTCTCCTATGAACCTACAATAAAACCCAAAGTTCTTCTCTCAAATAATTCTCTCTCTAGAACTTGAAGAAGAAGAAAGAGTTCAAGCTAGGATCAAGCTCAAGTGTACTTTCCTAAAGCATTTGTAGGGTTTGTGATTAAGGGATGATGACTTTTCATTCATGGAATCCTTTCATCCATGGAGCCCACATGATTTCCTCAATTTATAAGAAGAATTCACCAATTCTAGTTAGGGTTTCCTCTAATGTTATGGGTTTTGATCCAATTGAGTCGATTATGATTGTTAATGATTTAATTGAAAGAATTACATGTTTTTAGGATGAATTTACATATACCCATGCCTAACACAAGTCTAGAAAGATGAAATTGATGTAAGTGGGTTTTATGCCATGAAAGGGGGAATTGAGGCTTTAGATGTATTCTTCTAGAATTGATGAGATACATTATAGATTGCTTGAGTTTAAAGTATATAAATATGAATTGCTTGAGAGCAAAGCATAAAAATATGAATTGATTGAGATTAAAGTATACATGATGAATTATGACTTGTAGGCTTTGAGACTAAGGCATATATAACGAATGATGATTAGTAGGGCTTTTAGAGTAAAGCTTATATGATGAATGTTGATTATGTAGATAGAATGGTTGTGGATGGATTTACCGACATAATTTACACCATGAAGTATGAATGTATAAATGTGAAAGGTTTTCTCACATACAAATAATTCTAGGTTGAAAGGCTTGCTCACCTAAAATGAATCAAATAATCAATGAACTATGATAGATAAGACTTAGCTTGGATTAGCATAGAAAGATGCTCCTCCATGATAGCTTGAAGGGGTAATATGTGATATACCATGAGTTTACGATATTTTTGATACATTTCACTTAAGAGTTGTGTGTCTTGGGCCATTTTGTTTTAGAAATAATGTTTTATATGTTATATTTGCAGGAAATAGGCTTGGATGCAGTTGAGTTAGATGAAATCTGAAAGTATGCATAAGGTGCAACCCACAAAAGTGTAGAACTACGAAGTGACAGACCGTCGTTGGGTAGGCGTGGATAGATCATCAGGGAATTTTGACCAAGTGTAGAACTACGAACTGATTGACGGACCATAGGTCGAACCACGAGCCGTCTTGCACATCCTTCAAATGGGTTTAGAGAGTTGAAATTCCAGTACCTGATGAAAAATCCTAAGTGTGGAGCCACGAAAGAAGACCCATGGACCGCAGGTCGACCTACGATCTGTGCTGCATATCCGTCATTGATGATCTGAGAGTGAATGTTCTAGTCCCTACTAAAAAGTTCTAAGTGTTTACCAATGGAAGGGGACCTACGGACCGTAGGTCGACCCATGGTCCGTAGGTTGAGTCATCGATTGATGCCGCGTTCCAATAGTTTATTTTCTTATTTTGTTTCCTTTTAGTTTAGGACATGTTTTTCTATAAATACGATATGTAAACCTCATTTTTGGGAGTTAGACATTATTTTTTACTTTTGTTTCTTGGTATTTTGTGGAATTAACGTGCAACTTTAGCAATTTGATTGTCGAATTTCATTTACAAGTTTTTCAATTTGAAATTCAATTGGAGATTTTGGGTTTCTTCTACTTTAATCGTAAGTTCATGAATTCTCTTTATCAAAACTTGAATTGTGTTCTTGGAAGCATGAGTACTTAAATTCACTTCTAGGGTTGTGGGAACCATGAGCAGTTAACAATGTATGAATAATAATTAAGTAATTCTTGAATAGTGCATATGCATGTATTGGTAATTCTTTGCTTAGAAGTCTTTTTAACAGTGGACAACATTAACTCGCCTTATTGCTACTTGTCGGACCAAGCAGCTAGTTAATGAGAAAAGAAATAACAATAGATATTTAGTGGATGCTATCTAATAGTCTAATGTCAATTGGTGCGAGGGTGAAAACTAAGTGATACATTGATGTGATGTCTAATCTGAGCTAAAGGTAAGGGTTAGTAAAGTATACACTTGTAGCCGGACCAAGGTGCATTGTGAAATTCCCTATTTGGAGGACCAATCACCTAAGGATACCTATCTTACCAACTTTGCATATAAAACACTAGGAAAGGATAACTATTATTAGGATTACCGCATTAAGAGCTTATGGGGAACACATACACCCTATTTTCTCTCACATATTGATAACTTAAGGTTTGAATCCTGCTCACTTGTTACTTAAACAACAATATCTTATTTGCTTACAAACTCCCCCATTTTAATTACTTGTTCCGAAAATAGTTTAACTAAACGGATATAATTGTGAGTTAAGTTTAAGTCTGAACTATATTCCTCATGGGATTGACCGCAACCTACAAGTTAGGTCCTTTATTTGATGACAACCACTTATACTTCTTTAATAGAGGTGTAATTTGAGCGTATCAAATTTTAGTGCCACTTCGAGTCAAAGAGTGAAGACATGAATGAGTTTGATGAGTTTTACCTAAAATCTTATGAATGTTCAGCCTTGTACAAGGAGATGATGAAGAAGTATCATGATCAAAAGATTGAAAAGCGTGAATTTGCTGTGGGTGATCTCGTGCTTCTATTCAATTCAAGGCTGCGCTTGTTTCCTGGCAAGCTCAAGTCCAAGTGGACTAGGCCATTCAAAGTCAGTCAAGTATTTCCACATAGAGCGGTCAAGCTCGAGAATAAGGAGAGAACAAGGTTCAAAGTGAATGGGTTGAGGATTAAGGTCTACATAGGGAAATTGGAGAGTGTGAAAGAAGTGATTGAGGCCTATTATCTTGATGAAGTCTGAGTAATCAAGGGATTTGTGTTGTGCCATGATGTTAAATTAAACTCTGATTGGCAGCAACCCAAGATGTACAATCTAGCCAACTATAGGTTTTTCTTTTCGATATTGGAGTTTTCTTCTTTTATTTTGATTCTTGACGCTCTTTTGATAGGTTTTGGCCAATCCAATGGTGTGATCACTATTGAGGGTGCTGAGAGAGTTGATGTGAGCACTATTGAGAGTGCTGGGATAGTATATGGGAGCGTTGCTGAGGGCGTTTCGAGTGTTGATCTAGTGGGCTTCGGGAAACTGGACCCACCCACTTCTTGAGTGGTCTTTGGCGCATATGCGCCATAGGTTTGCTTCACCCGATCCTTTACTTTTGATTTTTTTGTGCATTGGGGACAATTACACTTTATTTTATTGGGGGGTGGGTAAATGGATTGTGAGTGATAGGGTGAAGTCTGAGTAACCCAATTCATAATCCTCTCTTGGAGTTTTCTTTCCTGTGTTCTTTTTCCCCAAGAGACTATTTTAACTTTTGTTGAACTGAAATGTTTAGGAATGTATGTGTAGAAGTAAGTAGAAAAATGAAAGCATGACGACATAAAAAGCATAAAAAGTTGATCCCTATCCAAAAAAGTGTGAAAATGTGCTAGATCTGTTGGCTTGATTATTTGAATGTGCTGGATCACAATGTGACATGACAAGGAACCAATTTGACCTTATGACTTATGCTAAAACTTGAACTGGGTAACCGAATAATCTGAAAATTTAGCAACATGCCAAGTGTGTGTGAGGAAAGCTTGAATGTTCATACAGTGTGTGCCAATCTAGAACTTGCCCTGTTGGTCCTGCTAAGATAATCTAGGCTAGAAGTTAGGAAATGATCATAGGTCCTTGTTCAAATAAGTCCACTGAAGACTAAAATGAACCAACTAAATGAAATCAATGCTCCCTTTGATCCAAATGTTTGAGCCTAACATAGACCTTTTCTTTCAATTCACCTAACTCACCTTTCCTAAAATAATTGTTTTGGCCCCGGTCTCTTGTTGGACATGTGCACCTTGACTTAGGACAAAAGCCTAAGTTGAGGGTGGATGATTTAAAAGTTACCTTGATCTTGGCCTTGGTCCGACATCGCATATTGTGCACCTCAACTCATACGAAACACATAAGTTGAGGGTAGCTATGAAAAAGGAAAACGAAAGAAAAAAGAGTTTTGTGTTCATGAGAGAAATAGAAAAGAAAAAGATGTGACTTTGTGCAAAAGAAGAATACCAAAAGTGTTGAAAGAAATACAAAAAAATGAAGTACAAAAAAAGAAAATAAGGATATGAAAAATAAGAGCCACAAAGTCAATTGTCACATTTGTGTTGAAAAGAGTCAAGGGAAAGAAAGTAAAAAGAAAGGATGTCAAAAAAAGGTTGAGAAAAGAGGTAAAAAACAAAGAAAAAAAACCAATGTAATGCCAAGGACGTTCAAGCTAATAAAGTCCTACAGTGATCCTAGCAACTAGTTTGGAGAGTCTAAGCAGTGAAAATAAGGGCAAGCCTATGGTATTGAAAACTAACTGTACTTGAAGGCACTTCTGAGCGTAATTATTGAATGAATCCTAAAAACTTGAAAGACATATCTATTGTGTGTGAAAAGGATTTCTTTTGAAGTGAGGGCACTAGTTACATTATTGGAGAATTTGATACCTTGGTGATTGTAAAAGGTGTATGTTGTGATGTCTGTTGGTCGATCTATGTCATGTTTTGATCCGTATGAGCTAGATTGTTGAGTCTAAATGAAAAGATTTGCACTAAGGAAATAGGATAGATTGAAAAGGCCATGTGATTGCTTGATTTTGTATGTCTGATTCTGCACAAGTGTCGTTTAGAGTGTTAGTGTGTCGCTTGAGGACAAACAACAAGTTTAAGTTGAGGGTGCTGATATACCATGAGTTTACGGTATTTTTAATACATTTCACTTAAGAGTTGTGTGTGTATAGGGCCATTTTGTATTAGAAATAATGTTTTATATGTTATGTTTGCAGGAAATAGGCATTAACACGATTGAGTGAGATGACCGCTGAAAGTATACAAAAGGTGCCACCCATGAAAGTGGTCTATGGACAGTCGTTGGGTAGGCGTGGATGGATCATCAAGGAATTTTGACCAAGTGTGGAACTACGAAGTGACTGAAAGACTATAGGTCGACCCACGGGCCGTCTTGCACATTCGTCGAATGGGTTCAGAGAGTTGAAGTTCTAGTACCTGATGAAATATCCTATGTGTGGAGCCATGGAAGAGGACCCACAAATCGTAGGTCAACCAACGGTCCGTCCTGTACGTCCGTCGTTGATGATCTGAGAGTGAAGGTTCCAGTCCTTACTAAAAAGTTCTATGTGTTGACCAACGGAAGGGAACCTATAGACCATAGGTTGACCCACGGTCCATAGGTCGAGTCGTCAATTGATGCCGCCTTCCAGAAGTTTAGTTACTTATTTTGTTTCCTTTTTCTTTAGGACATGTTTTTCTATAAATAGGGTATGTAAATCTCATTTTTGGGAGTTAAACATTATTGTTTACTTTTAGTTCTTGGTATTTTGTAAAATTAACTTGCAACTTTAGCAATTTGATTTTCGGATTTTGTTTTACAAGATTTTCACTTTGAAATTCACTTAGAGATTTCGGGTTTCTTCTACTCTAATGGTAAGTTCATGAATTCTCTTTATCAAAACATGAATTATGTTCTTTCAAGCATGAGTAGCTAAATCCACAACTTGGGTTGTGGGAACCATGAGCAATTAACAACATATGCATAATAATTAAGTAATTCTTGAATAGGTCTTATGCATGTATTGGTAATTCTTTCGCTTAGAAGTCTTTTTAACGGTGGCCAAAGTTAGAATTCACCTCATTGCTACTTTTCGGACCAATGAGGTAGTTAATGAGAATAGAATTAACAACAGATATTTAGTGGATGCTACCTAATAGTCTAATTTCAATAGGTGCGAGGGTGAAAGCTAAGCCATACATTAATGTGATGTCTAATCTAAGGTAAAGGTAAGGGTTAGTAAAGTATACACTCGTAGCCGGACCAAGGTGTGTAGTGAAATTCCCTATTTGGAGAACCAATCACCTAGGGATACCTATCTTACCAATTTGCATGTAAAACACTAGGCTTTTATTAGGATTATCGCATTAACAGCTTATGGGGAACACATATACCCTAATTTCTCTCTCTTATTGATAACTTAAGGTTTGAATCTTGCTCACTTGTTACTTAAACAATAATTTGTGATTTTTCGAAAATAGTTTGACTAAACAAATATAATAGTGAGTTAAGTTTAAGTCTGAACCATATTCCTCGTGGGATCGACCCCAACCTACAAGTTGGGTTCTTTATTTGACGACGACCACTTATACTTCTTTAATAGAGGTGTAATTTAAGCGTATCAATATGACATCTCCCATCATGAATAGCTTGACTTGGTAAGATAAGACCATGCATGGTATCTTGAGTTAGTAGATCTCATGGATAGCCTTGGATTAAGCAATAGTACCTTCCAATGGTTAGGTTGAACTAAGCACAACTTGGTGCTTTGCATGATAGCTTGACTTGGTAAGTCCAGACCATTTTATTGTTAGCTTGGATTGAGCAATAGTACCCTTCCTTGAGTAGCTTAGACTTGCATAAGAAGGTGATTTCCATGATATCTTGTTCTAGCATAATGAGGTGCTTTTCCATGGTAGCCTTGAATTGGTAAAACATAACGATTCATGGGTAATGCCTTGTCTTGGATTTGTGAAGAAGTAATCTTCCACGGATAGTAGAATTAGCTGAAGAAGTACTAGTCCCTAATCAAAGTAGCATAGTTATAATGAAACAAAGATGCTTCAAGGAAGTATCTCAAGTATGTTTTAATATGAGATTTACTTGTTATGATGTCAGATTTGCTTGGATTGTTGCTTGAGTTGCCTTCCTAGATATGTTTGACTAGAGATGGATTACCCAATTCTTGACTAAGGATAAGTTGAGGTTACTTGAGAAGTATTCCTCTTACATTATGATGATCTATGTGCATTGATTATGCTTATGACTTATGTTATTATCTCTTTTGCTTATGGCTTATGTCTTATGTTGACTAATGCTTATGTTATGCCTATGTTGATGTTTATGTAAGCTATCATATTTAGTACATGTTTATACTAACACATACTCTTGCCTACATTTATTATCCAAATGTAGGGTCCAACAATATCAATTCTCATCCCTGTAGCTAAGATCATAGTAGAGCGAGATTTGAAAATTGGTGAGTCCTCATAGCATTCGAGGATTTGACCACCATTTCCTTTATGTCTGTGATTTTATGTTTTGAGCATTATTGTATGGGCTGTGTCCCAAGGATTCTATTGTTTTAGATGGCTTGAGATGCAGGCAGGCCACGCCCGCAACTGCTGAGTGAGGTGCACAGGCCACGGTCGATGCGGGCAGTCCATGACCAATATCGCCTGGCCGATGCCGCCTGCCGTTGGCCTACGTCGCATGTCCAAAGCACACAGGCCATGTCATATGCGTGTAAAAATCAGCTGATGCTGCTTGCTGTTGGCCGACGCTGATGTCGCCCAACCGATGTGCACACGCCACGGCTGATGTGTGCAGGCCTTGGCTAATGCCGCCTTTCGTTGGCCAACATCGCTTGCCCATAGAGCTCCTGCCACGTTAGATGCGTGTAAAAATAGATTGATGCTGCCTGTTGTTGGCCAACACTGATGTTGCCCATGGCTGACGCGTGCAGACCTTGGCTGAAGCCGCCTGCCGTTGGCCGACGTCACTGGCCCGAAATGCACAAGCCACGTCAGATGCGTATAGGTGTAAAGACTTTGATTGTGTTGAACATATTTTAAATTTCTGCTCATTTTCTATTACTTTATTATATGATATGATAAGTGGCTTATATGAGGCCTCTCGGGGTTTTGTACGCCATGTTACATCGAGGGGCTACCCCTGGGTTGTGACACCAAGATTCCCCAATTAAAAAGTAGAAATTCCCGAAATTGAGTTAGGGGTTTCTTCTATATTGTGGGTCTTTGTATATGTTGATTCAATTGAACGAATTATGAGTATTCATGCATGAATTGAGTGGATTCTATAATACTATGATGAATTCCATGTACCCATGCCTAACCTATGCTTTTTAGATGAAGTTGACGTAAATGAATTTTATGTTATGAAAGGAGAAATTATAGGTTTAGATGTATTCTTATAGGATTGATAAGATACACTACGAATTGCTTGAGATTGAAGTATATATGATGATTTATGATTAGAATTGCTTTGAGATTTAAGCACATATGATGAATTATGATATGAATAGATTTGAGAGTGAAGCTCATGTATTATTGTTGATTGTTGCTGTGATTGTTGTGGAATGGATTATTCCCACATGATTTCCTTTATGAATGTATGAATGTGAAAGGCTTTCTCACATTGAATGATTCTAGGTTGAAAGGCTTGCTCACCTAAAATGAATCTAAATTAAAAGATTACTAAATTGATGAGGCGAGAGGCGATTATCCTTGGCCTCTAAATTAAGATAGAATATGAGACAAGTACCCATATTGAATAAGAGGTGACTACTCTTATTCCATGAAGTTGAACAAGAGGCGAGTACCCATGATTCCTCATAGAAAGACAAGAGGTGAATACCCATGTCATATGATGTTGGACTAGAGGCGAGTACCCATGATCAGAATGTAAGTTGGACTAGATGAGAGTACCCATAATCCTTTATGTTAAGTAAGAGGCGAATACCCATGAGCCTTTATAAGTTAGGCAAATAGGCGATTCTTCAAGTCTTTAAAAGTAAGCTAAAGACGTAAAATGGTATGATGAATGATTAGCTTGGATTGTTTCTTGAATTTCCTTCCATGATGAGTAAAGATTAATTAAGGTTACTTCAAGAAGTACTCCTCGGATGTTATGATGATTTATTATGTGCATCGATTATGCGTTATGACGTATGTTGTCTAATGTTTATGTTGTTTATGCAAGCTATCATATTTAGTACATCTTTGTATTAACACATACTCTTGCCTACATATCTTAACTAAATGTAGGGTCCGGTTATATCAATTCTCATCCTAGTGGCTAGGATCTTAGTAGAAGCAAGACTAGGAGATTGGTGAGTCCTCATAGTATTCGAGGATTGAAAACTATTTTCCTATGTTCTTTTATTTTAGTTTGTAAACATTGTTGTATGCGCTGTGTCCCAAGATATTAATGTTTTGGATTGTTTTGAGACAAAGTGTAATAGACTTCTGCTTTTTATATAAAAATTTGATTGGGTTGAAAATGTTTTTACTATCTTGTTTATGAAAGTTAAATGGCTTGTATGAGGCCTCTCGGGGTCTTGTACGACATGTTATATCTAGGGGGTACCCTTGGATTGTGAAAAACTTGGTAATCAGATCACAAGGTTTAGAATGGTTCTAGGATGTCTCTAAACCACGTCAAGTAGAGACTTGTTCATAAGTGTGCAGCTCGTCACATTTATGAATGAGAGGCTACAAGATGTTTAGGAAACTTTACTTCTTACTTCACACTAAGTCGTGCGATAAAGTCTAATTCTATTAAGTCTCTCTCCTAATCCTTATCCGATGGTTTACATATATGACTATTAGTAGGGAATTTGCTAGAAGGAATAGGGGAGACAATGTGGGTCAAGAAGCTCCTCCTCAAGCTCCGGTTGACCCTTTGGCCGATCAAGTTATGAATGCAGAGTTTAGGACGGATTTTCAAGTATTTTCTCAAGCCGTGACAGCCCAAGCCAATAGAGAGGTTGTGGTCCTCATGAACCCAAATATGGTTATGACGACATCTAGAGTGAGGGACTTCACTAGGATAAATCCTCCAGAATTCTATGGTTCTAAGGTTGATGAAGATCCTCAAGAGTTCATCGATGAGGTCTACAAGGTGTTGGCTATTATGGGAGTGACTCCGGTAGAGAAGGCGAAATTGGCCGCTTATCAACTTAAAGTTGTTGCTCAAATTTGGTTTAACTAATGAAAGGAAACAAGACCAGAAGAAGCGGGTCTTATAGAATGGAAAAGGTTCAAATCTACTTTTCTTGATAGGTTCTTTCCTCTTGAGATGAGATAGGCCAAGGTTCTTGAGTTTATTAATCTCCGACAAGGGAACATGAGTGTGAAAGAATATGCTTTGAGGTTCACTCAGTTATCAAAGTATGCTCCTTCTATAGTGATAGACCCTAGGGCTAAGATGAGCAAGTTTGTTTCGAGAGTGTTCAAATTGGTTGTGAAAGAATGCCGTACCACTATGCTTGCCCATGACATGGACATCTCTCGTCTCATGGTGCATGCCCAAAAGATTGAAGAGGAAAATCTTAAGGAGAAGTCTAGCGAACTTAAGAGGGCAATAACTGATGATGGTAATTCTTCATACTCTAGATCTGGCGGACGTGGTCATTCAAGGTTTCGACAAAGGTTTTTCGGGAAAAATACTGCTAATTCTCCTCCTAGATTCAACAATGAAGGGTGTACAACCCTAAGCCTCAAGGAGGTAATGGTAGTGGGTCTCTATTGCCTACTTATTCTAAGTGTGAAAGAAAGCATGAGGGAAAATGTCTAGCGAGTTCTAATGCTTTCTTTGGTTGTGGTAAGATGGACCACAAGAATAAAGAATTGTCCTTCAATTCCTAAGAATGAAGGAGATAGTCATCGTAGGGCTCAAACCTATCCTTCATCCGGTCCAAGTGGTTCGGTTCTGAATGCTCCTAAGAAAAATAGGTTCTATGCACTCCAGACTTATGGTGGATAAGAGGGTTCTCCATATGTGGTTGCCGGTATGTTGAAAGTTTTCCAACTTGATGTTTATGCTTTACTTGATCTCGGTGCTACCTTGTCTTTTGTGATGCCATATGTGGCAGTGAGATTTGATGTTATTCGAGATATATTGTTAGATTTCTTTTCTGTCTTTACCCATGTTGGTGAATCTGTTGTGGCTAAGAGGGTCTATAGAAGATGTCCCGTCTCCTTATCCCATAGAATTACTCTTGTTGACTTAGTAGAGCGTGATATGCTAGATTTTGATGTTATCCTTGGTATGGATTGGTTGCACTCTTGTTATGCTTCTATTGACTGTAGAACCCGTGTTGTCTAGTTTCAGTTTCCGAATGAGCCTATCCTAGAGTGGAAGGGGGGAAATTCTATGCTTAAGGGTCAGTTTGTTTCTTATCTTAAAGCTAGGAAGATGATTTCTAAGGGTTGCATTTACCATCTAGTTAGGGTAAGGGATTTGGATTCTTAAAACCCTATTCTTGAGTCTTCCCCCGTTGTGAATGAGTTTTCGAAAGTGTTCCCAGATGATCTACCTGGTATTATTCCCAGAAAGGAAATAGACTTTGGTATTTACCTTCTCCCAGATACACAACCTATATCTATTCCTCCTTATAGAATGGCTCCGACAGAACTTAAGAAATTGAAAGAGCAATTAAAATATTTGTTGGATAAGGGTTTCATCCGACCAAGTATATCCCCATTGGGTGCTGCAATTTTGTTTGTTAGAAAGAAGGATAGTTCTCTCCAAATGTGTTTATACTAACGTTAGTAAAACAAGGTTACGATTAAGAATAAGTATCCTTTTCCAAAAATATATGATTTGTTTGACCAAATCCAAGGAGCGAGTTACTTTTCTAAGATTTACCTCAGTTGGGTTATCACCAATTGAGGGTGAAGAAGAAGATATTCCCAAAACGGCTTTTAGAACCTGATATGGTCATTTTGAGTCTTTGGTGATGTCCTTTGGTTTGACTAATGCTTTGGCGACATTTATGGATTTGGTGAATAGGGTGTTTAGACAATACCTTGACATGTTCGTAATTGTGTTCATTGATGACATATTTATTTATTCGAGAAGCGAGGATGATCACATTAATCATTTGAGGATTGTATTGCAAATCTTTAAGGAACGACAACTCTTTGCAAAGTTTAGCAAATGTGGGTTTTGGATAAGGTCCTGGCTTTTCTAAGTCATATTGTTTCAAGTAAGGGTATTGAGGTAGATCCTATTAGGACAGATGCGATCAAGAGTTGTCCTAGACCTTTATCACCTTCGGATATTAAAAGCTTCTTGAGTTTGGCTGGTTACTATAGAAGATTTGTTGAGGGATTGTCTACACTTACATCTCCATTGACAACATTAACTCAAAAGAAAGCTAAGTTCATATGGTCCGGAACTTGTGAGAAGAGTTTTCAAGAGTTGAAAGATAGAATTAGCTCCGCTTCAATGTTGACTTTGTTGGAAGGAACATATGGTTTTGTGGTTTATTGTGATGCCTCTAGAATTGGGTTAGGATGTGTGATTATGCAAAATGGGAAGGTTATTGCCTATGCTTCAAGGCAACTTAAGATACATGAGAAGAATTATCCCACCCATGATCTTGAATTAGCGGCGGTTGTTTTTGCCTTAAAGATTTGCAGGCATTATTTTTATGGTGTTCATGCGGATGCTTTACTGACTATAAGATTTGCAATATGTGTTTAACCAAAAAGATCTAAATATTCACCAAAGAAGGTGGCTTGAGTTATTGAAAGATTATTATATGAGTGTTCTCTATCACCCCGGTAAGGCAAATGTGGTGGCAGATGCTCTTAGTCAGTTATCTATGGGTAGTGTTTCTTATATTGATGATGATCGAAAAGAGTTCGTTCCAGATGTTCATAGATTGGCTTGGTTGGGAGTTCAGTTAGTAGACTCTACCAAGGGTGGTGTTATGGTTCACAAAGGCTCATAATCAGCTTTTGTGACGGATGTAAAACCAAGCAATGTCTTGATTCGAGCTTAGTTGAATTGAAAGAAACAGTGCTTAAAAAGTCCATAGAGGTTTTCTCCCGATGGGGAGGTGGTTTACGAAGATATCAGGATCGTTTGGGTGTTCCTAATGTTGATAACTAGAGGGAATAGATCTTGTTAGAAGCCTACAGTTCTCGGTATTCCATTAACCCGAGAGCCACCAAGATGTACCGTGACTTGCGAGAGATCTATTGGTGGAAGGAGATGAAAAAGGATATTCCGGAGTTTGTAGCTAAATATCCTAGCCAAGAAGTGAAAGTTGAGCATAAAAAATGGGGAGGTTTGTCCTAAGACATTAGTATTCTTATCTGGAAGTGGGAAGATTTGAATATAGACTTTATAGTAGGGTTTCCATGTACTCGGTGGCAATATGATTCGATTTGGGTTATAGTAGACCGAATGATGAAGTCGGCCCAGTTCATTCCCATCAAGATTTCTTAGACGAAAGAAGACTATGCTAATTTGTATTTGAGGGAAATGGTAAGGTTGTGTGGAGCACCCTTATCCATTATCTATGATAGAGATAATCAATTCACTTCTCAGTTTTTGGAAATCTTTCCAAAAGGGCCTTGGTACTCGTGTTTAGCTTAGCACGATCTTTCATTCCTAATCCGATGGGCAAGCAGAGCATACTATCCAAACTTTGGAAGACATGTTAAGAGCTTGATTGATTGACTTCAACAGAAATTGGGATTACCATTTGCCTTTGATTGAATTTGCTGATAATAATGGCTATCACTCAAGTATTAGTATGGCTCCTTATGAAGCATTGTAAGGTAGGAGGTGTAGATCTCCTATAGGCTAGTATGAGGTGGGTGAAGTGATAAGTCCACGATTTGAACTCATTTAGGGCTTTATTTTAATGAATTTAGTGTCCTCAAATGCATATTTTGTCTTAAAAACTGATGTAAATCCTTGAGTTTTAAGTATTTGGAATTAGAGACAGAGCATGGACATTATGGAGCAAAAAGGAACAAGGCAGCTAAAAGAACAAAGAAAAGAAGACCTGAGGATCACCAAAGCCATTGGGCTAATCGTCGAACGGCCTTAATCTCGCCTAATGTTCCAATGTGCTAAGTCCTAAAGGAAAAGAACAAGTTGGCAATGAAAGGGAGAAGTCGGCGCATCGCCGAATAGTTCTGTGGAGCAACACTATATTGCCCAATAATTCAAAATACGAAGATGCTGAAGACAATGAACCAGACCAAAGGGTAGATCACCGAGTGCATCGGTGATCTCGACTAACTGTGCCGAGTGATCTTTTACAGCACAAATTTTTGAAAACTATAAAAACCCATTTGAATCAAAAGTTTTATATCAAGTTGTACGGAATTATTAATGACTTTTAGAATATTTGTCAGTTTAATTTCTTAGAGTTTTTGGGAGACATTGTTCTTGAGCTTTGAAGGTTTTGAAGGTTTTCATCTCCAAGAAATTGGAAGTGGGCATCAAAGAATCTTCATCTTAGACATGTCTAAATACATTTTCTATCATACCCATTTGATGGAAACACTTTCTGGTATCGATTTGTATATCTTTTTCATGTCTAGTTAGAACCCCAATTCTTGCGGTGTGATTTATGAATATGGGTTAAATGTATTGTTGGGTATTGCTCATTGTTAGTCTATTTGCTATTTAAATATGATTTCGTTTAGTAGTTGCATTTGAACTTAATGGGATTGTAGTTGCAAATACGATTTCATCTTAGTGTTTTTGGGTTGCTCGAGAGAGAGGTTTTAAAACCAAAACTACTAAATCGATAGCCTGTGGTTATTGGGTCGTCGTGGGTTCAACTCGAGAAAGTGAATCCTAGACCTTCTCCCACACATGCAGCTCGAGAGAGTGAATGGCCTAAAGCGATGGCTATGCTTAATTGCTGCAACTCGGTGTTCGAGAGAAACTGAGTTGATTCGGGGTAAGTTGTCCTAGTTACCAATGTTTAGCAATTTACTACTAATAGCATTTAATTTATTTTATCCCATATTCCTATCACATCCCAAGAATCCCGTCTCCCTATCTCGTATCTTTATATTTTTGCTATTTTTGGTTTATTAGTCAAATACTAACCCCCCATTGATAATTGACATTCGTGTCATTTTTTGATTTAATATGTTTGTTTTCGTTAATGTTTATAGCTATGATTGACTAGAACATAATTTTACTTTTCTATTTAATTCTCGATAGCTAACAGCTCCCTTGGGACTTGACCCCAACCCATTCGGTTGGGTTATAGTACTATACGCGATCGTAGACACTTGAATTGGAAGTTGTCTTTGATTACGTCAAACAATCAAAATGGCGCCGCTGCTGGGGAGTGGTGTTAATTGAGAATTTTTAGTTAAGTTGAATTTTGTTCTTGTTAATTGTAGTTCTACTTAATATATTTTTTTGTTTTAGTTTTGGTGTCACTATTTTGAGCAGGAAATTGTAACATGTCTTGTAGCAATGGTGACCAAATGAACCTGTCTCTTTTAAGGATGATATCTCTTAGGGGTGACATTCCAAGGTTTAGACAATTGGAGGGAGAGTCCATCCATGAGTTGTGGTTTAGATTTAATACACTCTTCTTGCAATGCCCAACTCATGGAATCTCATAAAGCATGCTATTGGACTGCTTCTACACAAGTCTTGGCCCGAAAAACAAAGAATGCCTGACCAAATATTTCCAGGGGGTCTCTCACAACTACCCTATGTAATAGCAACCCAGCTCCTTGATCACATGGCCATGACCAACAAGGAGATTGAGAAAGACCATATTTTGGCCACACTGTTGACTCAGCTGGATCTAGTGGCCAAGAAGGTCATAAAATTGGAGGCACCGAATAAAAATAAAGACCAGTATATTCCACCACATGAGCGTATAAAGCCCAATGCGAGCGAGGGTGGACAAATAGAGGAGATACTCTCAATCATTCTCCACAAAGTTGAAAGTCACAACAAGATGTTGAATGAGATAAAGGAGAATGTCTTACTGTTGAATGAGATAACTGCTTCCCAATTCCTATTTGTTCTGCGATTGGAGATCCAAATGGGACATATATTGTCTCATCTTTAGCCCACAAATCAAAATTAAGTGGGGAGTCGTGCCACGATGTTAAATAAGGTGCTTCTTGGGAGGCAACCCAAGGTTTTATCGCTTTAAAATTGTTATTTTAGAATAATGGTGTGTTGATTTTGAAGGTTAAAGTGTGGAGAGTTTTTGGAAATTACAGGTTGGTGAGCTAAAAAGTCAAGTCAGCACATCACCGAATAGGTCGGCGCAACCGAGCTATTCCGCCATTTGACTCAAGATATCTTCAAAGTGGAGTCTGTAAAACTCGGCGAGCCCAAGTAATTATTGGCGAGTCGCAGACTAGGTCGGCGAACTCGACGTAGACCGCTGCTTGGATCCCCACATTAACTGGAGGGCCTATAAAACTCGGCGAGGTAACTGAATACTTAGGGCACCACCGAGTGGGTCGGCGATCATGACTAATGTCACCAAATAGGCGTGAACTGGATGGTTTTTCAGGCCAAAGGTTTAAAAGTTTCAAATTCCTTCACTTTCCCTCACTTTTTATCCTCCCAAACTCACACCCGCACTCTAGTTTCTATATTTCTTGCATTTTTAGAGTATTTTAGTCATTAAGCGATGCTCGGATTGTGGATTACTTTGCCGCCTAGCATTTCAATTTTCATTAATCCACATCAAAGGTTGATTTTCCGAACCTCGAGATTATTTTATCAAAATTGTACTCTTTTGCAATGATCTTATCGTATTGTCATGTGCTTGGCTTCTCTGATAGATTTAGTATGTTTGAATGCCTAATTTAATTTGATAATCTTGCCCATAATATTCTAATTGTCGCAATCCTGTAGCCTTGTGCTTAAAATGAATTAATTTCGTGGGTTTATGCTTGGGTGTTATGGGTCTGAGGTTAATTTAACTAGTGCATGCTTTGATTTTGTTTTCGGGGGTTGTCGGGTTGAATTCGAGAGGTTGGGTTGAAAGTAGGCACGTTGGATTGTTTGGCGAGTTGGGTCGAGCTCACTGAACCACTCGGCGGTTCGCCTAATGTCCCAATCTCTCCTTTAATGTCATGCTAAATGTGTTGTTGGAGTCTGTAACTTTCGGCGAGAAGCCAGAGGTAGCCGAAAGAATTTGGTGACTCGCCGAAAGTCTTCTTGATCGCCCTTTGTTTGCACCCCTAAACCCCTCATACACTATAACTTTTAGCGGGCTAACCCAGTTTATCGAAGCAATTCGGTGACCCGCCAACTATTTCAGCGAGTCTGTCTATGCCTAATTCTCTGTGTGTTCATTTGGATATTTCCTAACTTCTCCTCTAGGTTTTGCAGACATGACTAGATCAAAAGCAGTTGAAAGAATAATACTAGAGCAAGAGAAGGCTAAGGGGATTACGATAAATGAGGATGCAACTATATCTAAAGGCAAAGCTACGAAACTTCCCATAATGGATGGGAAAGGCAAGGCCAAAAAGTCCACTTATAACAGGACGACCACTATCAAAGACCCTAATGTTCCTTCATGGGCTCGAGGATTTTGTGTAGCTATGCATGTCTTTCTAGAGGACTCGCACGTGACAGCCCCTAGTGGATCTGGCATTGCTGTTCCTTCTGAGGTGATCCCGAGCATTAATGCTCAGAATCAGAGTGATGCATGAAGCACTAATGCCCAAACAGATGGAGTGACTGTGTAGCAGAACCCTCTCTTTACCTCCATCTCTACCTTACTTTATTTCGACTTGTGGATGTTTTTATTTGCATTTGAGGACAAATGTTGTTATTCGTAGTGGGGTGAGGCCCATCTTTTGTTACTCAATTTTGTTTAGATATTTGGGCTTTGAGCTAAATTCGTGTTATACACTATTTTTTATGGAATGTTTGAGCTTGTGGCTCCTTGCTTTTAATTGTAAATGATTTTTGACCCTTCCAAAATTTTTTTGCCACCTCTTGTATGTGTTGAATGTGGCTGTTCTCTTGCAAATTTGAGTATCGATTTTGATCTATGCCGATGACTTGAATAGTGCTCATAATCAAACATAAATGAATGCTCATCTACGACAAGGCCGATTGAAGATGTATAGACAATATGTGAACTCTTTGCATCTCGTTGTGACTAGCTAATTATCAAATTGAGTTTGTTGTGATAAACATTGCACATTAGCGAAAGTGTGGAGTCTTGTTTCAGTTTGGTGTCAAATGCCTTGTGTGATGAGCTTACAGTGAACCATGCATGATGACACCTAGAATTTGCCTTGTTAGTCCGGTTGACTAAGTGATGCAATTTCTTGAGATGATCTTAGGCAACTTTAAAGAGTGTGAACCAAATTAAAAGTATACCTCTTTTGTGTCTTACCTTGTGAGCGTGTGAACCTCTTTTGAGAACCCTTTGAACCTTAGCCTTTACTTGGATGAAACTTGATAACATTGCTACCTTTTATTGACCCATTACCCATAATCCTCATGATCTGTGGTTTGTTTGAATAGCCAACTTAGGCCAGAAGCCTAAGTTAGGGGTGTGGTGAAAAGAGAAGGCAAATCAAGTAAATGCAAAGAAGTCCCTTGCGCCCATGTTTTGAGAGAAATGGAACCCATCCATATAAAAAAAATAAGAGAGAGAAAAAGAAGAAAAGATTAAAAAAATAAAAAGAAAGAAGAAGTTGTGAAATACAAAGAAAATGGGTTTCCTATGACTCATGGAAGTTGAATAAGAGGTGACTTTTGAGCTTGAATGAAATTGATAAAGAGAAGGAAAGAAGTTGTTGTTCACATCACATTTCATGAGGATTTTTCGCCTATAAGCCTAAATGACCATACCATTACACTCAGCCCCATTACAAGCCTTGAAAAAGACCTTTTTGATCTTGAATGAGTTGAAGCAAAAGTTGATTGGAAAATAAGGGCAAACAGATAGGTGAAATCATGCATTGTGTTTATATTTGTGAGTGTAAGTGTTGATCTTGATTTCGGAACTACAAATTGTTGAACCATTGTGTGTGAAAATGGAATCATTCTTTGTGTGAGGGCATTTGAACACTTTTGTTGAGCTTGAACTTGATTTTGAAGCAAGTATTGTGAATTTGAGAATCTTTGATAATGGTGTGTCACAACTTGAATCTTTGAGTGCACAATTGATCCTTGCATAAGTAAGTTGAGACATTTTGTGTGCATTCATGATTGAGTCTTGGGTAGCACTGTTTGAGACATCCTTTTTGAATGGTTGAACTTGAGTTTTACTTGAGGACAAGAAAATGTTTAATTTGGGGTTGTTGATGTGTCCATGATTTGGACACATTTAGGGCTTTACTTTAATGAATTTAGTGTCCTCAAATGCATATTTTGTCTTAAAAACTGATGTAAATCCTTGAGATTTAGATATTTGGAGTTAGAGACAAAGCATGGACACTATGGAGCAAAGAGGAACATGGCAGTTGAAAGAACGAAGAAAACAAGGCCTGAGGATCACCAAAGCCATTGGGAGAACCACCGAACGACCTTAATCTAGCCTGATGTGCCAGTGTGCTGAGCCCTGAAGGAAAAATATCAAGTTGGTGATGAAAAGGAGCAGTCGGCGTGTCGCCGAATAGTTTTGCGAAGCAACACCATATCGCCTAATGATTCAAAACGCTAAGATACTGAAGGCAAAAGCTGAAAGGCGATGAACCAGACCAAAGGGCAGATTGCTAAGTGCATCAACGATCCCGACTAACTGCGCTGAGTGGTCTTTCGCAGCACAAATTTTTGAAAACTATAAATACCCATTTGAATCAGAAGTTTTATATCAAGTTGTAGGGAATTATTACTGATTTTAGAATATTATTCAGTTTGACTTCTTAGAGTTTTTGGGAGACATTGTTCTTCAGCTATGAAGGTTTTGGAGGTTTTCATCTCCAAGAAATTGGAAGTGGGCATCAAAGAATCTTCATCTTAGACGTGTTTAAAGACATTTTATTTGTACCCATTTGATGGAAACACTTTTTGGTATCGATTTCTATATCTTTTTCTTCTCTAGCTAAAACCCCAATTCTTGGGGTGTGATTATGTAAATATGGGTTAAATTTACTATTGGGTATTGCTCATTATTAGTCTATTTGCTGTTTAAATGTAATTTTGTTTAGTAGTTGTGTTTGAACTTAATGGGATTGTAGTTGCAAATACGATTTCATCTTAGTGTTTTTGGGTTGCTCGAGAGAGACGTTTTAAAACCAAAACTACTAAATCGATAGCCTGTGGTTATCATGGGTTTAGCTCGAGAGAGTGAATGGGCTAAAGCGAAGGTTGTGCTTAATTGTAGCATTTTAGAGTTTTCAGGGTAAGTTGTTCGAGAGAAAATTTACCCCCATTAAAGTCTAGCTTAGTTACAGATGTTTAGCAATTTACTATCAATTGCATTTACTCAGTTGTTTATTTTATCCCATATTCCTATCACATCCCAAGAATCTCGTCTCCCTATCTTACATCTTTATATTTTTGTAATTTTTGGTTTATTAGTTGAATACAAACCCCCCATTAATAATTGACATTCATGTCACTTTTTGATTTAATATGATTCTTTTCGTTCATGTTTATAGCTATGATTGACTAGAACATAATTTTACTTTTCTATTTAATTCTCGATTACTAACCTCTCCCTCGGGACTTGACCCCAACCTATTTAGTTGGGTTATATTACTACACACAATCGTAGACAATTGAATTGGAAGTTGAGTCTTTGATTACGTCAAACAATCATGAAGATGCCCTAATAGGTCCTGAATTGGTACATTGGGCTATAGAAAAAGTTTGACTCATTAGAGAGAGGTTGAGAACGACCCAAAGTTGATAAAAGTCATATGCCGATATTAGAAGTAGAGAGATTGAATATGATGTGCATGATTAGGTCTACTTGAAAATCTCACCAATGAAGGGTGTAATGAAGCTTGGTAAGAAAGGAAAGCTTAGTCCCCGTTTTGTAGGCCCATATCAAATTTTGAGACGTGTTGGTACGGTTGCTTATGAAGTTGAATTGCCTAATGAGTTGGCACTGGTGCATCTGGTTTCCATGTCTCCATGTTAAAGAAATATGTTGGAGATGTGACATCTATATTTTCCTTAAAAGGATTGGGAGTTGATGAAAACTTTCTTATGTGGAAGTTCCAGTTGAGATTTTAGAATGGCAAATCAAGAAGTTGAGGAATAAAGAAGTTGTTTTTGTAAAAGTGTTACGGAGGAATCATTTAGTTCAGGGTGCTACATGGGAGGCCATGGTTGATATGATGTTCTGATATCCTCATATTTTTCATTCTACTCCTACTCTAGCTTGGAGTAATGAGCATGTTCAAGAAAAACTTGTATTTTGAAAGAAAATGAGTTTACATGATTGATTTTCCTCATGTTGTTGCCCATAGAATTCATGAGATGATATTGAACATGCTTTAGCTATGCTTTTAAGTATGAATTACATATAGGCTCCATGAGATGATATTGATCATGCTTTTAACTTAGAGATGGTAGTTCCTCTTTGAAAATGAGTAATTTTGAAATTTCATGCATATTGGGTTGCTAGGTCTAGTTCCTACCTTCCTTATGGCGCATTGAGTATGTTTAGCTTGGAGCTGATGTTTCCTAATTGGATATATGCATTTGAGTGTGAGTTTCATATGAGCTTCATGACATGAAGATATGAATATGATTTAGCTTGGAGTTGAGGTTTCCTCCTTGGTTAAGTGCATTGATGTGATTGCATGCATGATGGGTTGTTAGGATAGGTTCCTACTTTCTTTATGATGTCTTGAATCTCATTTGAGGAAGAATGTTCCCAAGGGTGAGATAATGAAACACCTCAAATTCGGGTGATGGCAATAGCATGTTAGAACTTCAAGGTGTCATCCCACAAAGGCCAACCACGGCCCGTGGATGGGACCACAAACCATAAGTGGGTCTGTGGATGGGCACTAAGAAAATTGTGAAGGGCAGGAACCACGGCCAGGACCCAGGAACCGTCGATGGGTCCACGAGTCGTGTCTAGGGAACCGTAGGTCCACCCAAAAATCTCTGAAGTTAGTGACAATTGACCAGGACGGACCGTTGGTCAGTCTATGATCCGTCAGTGTCGTAGGTGGGTTTGGCAGTTTCAAAATTTAAGGGCTTTTGGGTCTTTTATGGTTTTAATTAAATCAAAGCTAAGTAATTTTACCCATAGGACCCCTATATAAGCTATTTTAACCCCAAAACTCACCAAAAGAAATTTGGCTCCTCTCCAAAATATTTCTCTCTCTAGAAATTGAAGAAGAAGAAAGAGTTGAAGCTAGGGTCAAGTTCAAGTTTCCATTCCTCAAGAATTTGTGGGATTTGTTATTAAGGTATGATGGCTTTTCATTCATGAAATAGTTTCATCCATGGAGCCCCCAAGATTCCCCAATTAAAAAGTAGAAATTCCCCAAAATGAGTTAGGGTTTTCTTTTAAGTTGTGGGTCTTTTATATTTTGATTCAATTTAGTGAATCATGAGTATTTATGCATGAATTAAGTGGATTCTATGATATTATGAAGAATTCCATGTACCCATTCCTAACCCATGCTTTTTAGATGAAGGTGATGTAAATGAGTTTTATGATATAAAAGGAGAAATTATGGGTTTAGATGTATTCTTATGGGATTGATAAGATACATTACGAATTGTTTGAGATTGAAGTATATATGATGATTTATGAGTAGAATTAATTTGAGATTGAAGATTATATGATGAATTATGATATGAATAGCTTTGAGAGTGAAGCTCATGTATTGTTGTTGATTGTTGTTGTGATTGTTGTGGAATGGATTATTCCCACATATTTCCTTTATGAATATATGAATGTCAAAGACTTTCTCACATTGAATGATTCTAGGTTGAAAGACTTGCTCACCTAAAATGAATCTAAGTTAAAAGATTATGAAATTGAAGAGGCTAGAGGTGATTACCCTTGATCTCTAAATTAAGATATAATATGAGGCGAGTACCCATATTGAATAAGATGCGACTACCCTTATTCCATGAAGTTGAACAAGTGGAGAGTACCCATGATTCCTCATAAAAAGACATGAGGCGAATACCCATGTCATATGATGTTGGACTAGAGGCAAGTACCGATGATCCTAATGTAATTTGGACTAGAGGCGAGTATCCATTATTATTTATGTAAGGTAAGAGGTGATACCCATGAGCCTTTATAAGTTAGGCTAAGAGGCGATTCTCCAAGTCTTTAAAAGTAAGCTAAAGATGTAAAATTCGATGATGAATGATAAGCTTGGATTGTTGCTTGAATTGCCTTCCATGATGAGTAAGGATGAATTGAGGTTACTTCAAGAAGTATTCCTCCTATGTTATGATGATTTGTTATGTGAATCGATTATGCTTTATGACTTATGCTGTCTAATATCCAAAGGTAGGGCCCGATGATATCAATTCTCATCCTTGAGGCTAGGATCTTAGTAGAATCAAGACTTAAAGATTGGTTAGTCCTCATAGCATTTGAGGATTGACCGCTATTTCCTTATGTTCTTTTATTCTAGTTTGTGAACATTGTTGTATGGGCTATGTCCCAAGATATTAATGTTTTAGATGGTTTTGAGACAAACTGTAATAGACTTCCTCTTTTGATATAAAACTTTTATTGGGTTGAAAATGCTTTAAATTTCCATTCATTTCTACTATCTTGTTTATGAAAGCTAAGTGGCTTGTATGAGGACTCTCGGGGTATTGTACGCCATGTTACATCTTGGGGTACCCCCTAGGTCATGACAAATGATGTCTTTTTACATTCTCTTTTGTGAAAATAAAACTTACTTCTCTTTCATCATTTCATTGATGAAGGTATTATGGTTAGAATTTTATGTATGAAAATTAAAAAATCTTCTCTTATTACAAAGTAGTCGAATTGCATCTATTAAGGATTCAGGTACACGATATATATGCTTCCCACAAAAATTACAAAACAGAAAGCCTAACCCAAATAAATCGTTTTGGTATTGTCTTCTCTTATTGGTAATTTTCACTTATTATTTTTTCTTTTACTATTTATCATTATTTTTTGGCAGGCTAGCAAATTTTTAAAAGACACCAATTTTTGGAGATTCAGTATTAATTGCTTTTATGTTCTTCTCTCTTAAAGTTAATTCTTTTTTACTATATCATGCATTATGTATGTGTATTTAGATATGTATCATTGAAATTTTAAATAATTATAAGATAGATTAGGAGGATTATTGTTACGTTGATATGAAGAAATAACTAAACTTATTTCATTATTAGTATACTTGCATTTATTTTTCAAAATTTGTATTATCAATTTATTTTTTGAATTGCAAGTATGATGTTGGGAGGAAGTTGTAATTACCATAATATGGTTAAAAATATGTAAGCAACATTTTCACTCTTTACATTTCTTAAAGCTATATATATATATATATATATATATATATATATATATATATATATAATAGGAAATTGTTTCTCATTTCAATAATCTTCTAATATTTCCATTTCTCTTAAGACAAAATAGAAGCCTATCGAGAAGAATTCGACATTGAAAAAAAACTTTCAACAATTAAATTGCAATGGAGAAGAAGAAGAGGAATAAAAAGGGAAAACATATTCCTGGGACGCAAACTATTTTTTTTTTTTGGTTAAGCGACATTTCATTGACAACCAAATATTTCCAATATAGTTCCGATAGTTATGGACAAACTATCTCTCCTGCACCTATTCTCTAGCTTCACTAATAACAATACATATATGAAGCACAGGAAATATACACCTTAAGAAAAAAAACAATACTATCAGTAAGCTTCTAAGGAAATCGAGGAATGTCCAGCAAGGTATCTCACCATTTTCTTGAATTCCACTCTCTGAGGTGCAAGTGTAACACCATATCTTTTATCAGTGCGTCAACATGGAAAGGCTTTTGTTTAAATCTTCTTGAGTTCCTTGCTTTCCATATCAAGTAAACGACCATGGCAAATGCACAACTAGTAATCTCATCTACTCCATGTTTTCTCTTTGCTAGCTTGCAAGCCCATGTAACCTCAATATTCCAGTCTTGAATCTGTCGTTTACGTCCCTTCCAAGCGCATACGTGACTCCAAAAACCCATTATAATATGACATTCAAAATATAGATGTGTGAAAGATTCCAGACCCTGTCCATATAATACACAATCTGGTGGTACAACAATGCCATATTTTTGCAATCTTTCAATAATAGCTAACTTCTATGCACAGCCGACCATAGGTTGAATTTATGTCTAGGATATATTTGAGTGAAAGGTGAGATATCTTTATTCAACTATAGTATAAGCTGGTAGGAGTTAAATGTACATCTTCTGAATTGAAAATTTACCTTCATGTTGAGCTTGATCCAATAGTGCACGGATTGATCATGTTCCTTGCTGTTGCTGTTGGATTTGATTCCTTGATGTCAAAATTTTCCTCACCACCCAAGATGCATTCTTGGGTATTTGGATGGTCTCTATATCTTTTTGTTTTATGTAATAGCTATGAATCCATTGCATCCAAAGGCAATCCCTTTTCTTTCTACATTCCATAGAAGTTTTATAATTATAGCTACATTCCATTTCCATTGATTCATGACATTTAGTCCACATGCAGTAGCTGGTAAGCGTATGGTTTCCCACGAGACTGGTGCTTTCCTCAAAGTTTTTGTTTCTCTTATCCATATGAAGGTTCTACAAATCTGTTCAATTGTCTTCATGACCTGCTCGGGAATAATGAACACCTGAGCCCAATAACCTTGAACCCTAAATAACACAACTTTGATCAAATGTATCCTACCAACATAAAATAACAACTTTGCTAACCAACAATAACTCTTGCTGTTATCTTCTCAATTATGTGTAAGTAGGAATTTATATTTAGTTTTTTAGTTTCCAATGGTACACCTAAGTACCTAAATGGTAGTGTGCCCAGCGCATTGCCCACTTCATTTAAGAGTTACTACCTTGTATGGTCAGCTACACCAATAATGCATAAAGCACTCTTGTTTGTGTTTTCTTGCAAGCTAGAAGCTTCTGAAAACTTTAGAAATGCACAATGCAGTAGTTTAACAGAGACTATATCAGCCTTGCAATACATTAGAAGATCACCAACAAAGCATATATGAATGCTTCCCAGCTTCCTACACCTAGGATAGAAATTAAAATATCCATTGGTAGTCAACTGATTCAATTCTCTACCTAAGTACTCCATGGCCAAGTCAAATAGGTAAGGACATATAAGGTCTACTTGCCTGATGCCTCTTTTTGCAGGGAAAGGCTTAATGAGCCCTCCATTTATCAACAATGAATATGAGATAGTGGACACACACACCATGATCCAATTGATGAATTTACAAGGGAACCCCATATCAATCAACAATTTCTCCAAGTAACTCCATTTTAATGTATCATAAGCCTTCCTCAAATCAACCTTCAGAACACATCTAGGGGAGATCATTTTCTGGTATAACTTATAAAAATCTCATGACTAAACAATATGTTATCCACAATGCTTCTGCCTTTAAGAAAAGCTTATTGTGAATGTCCCACTAAGCCAGGTATGACAGTCTTGAGTTTCCTAGTTATCACTTTAGAGATGATTTTGTACAGGGTAGTGCAGTATGCTATAAGTCTAAAGTCTTTAACCTTAGTAGGAGAAAGAATCTTAGGTATCAAAGTGACAACAATAGTGTTAATAGCATAACGTAGTCTACCAGTTTTAAAGAACTGCTTTACTACCTAGAAAACCTATCTGTGAACCACCTCCCAATTTTAGTGAAGAATTCTATAGGGAACGCATCTACCCCTCGAGCCTTATCCTTAGGCATTGCCTTTATTGCCTCTAATATTTCAGCATCAATCACCTCCTGAATGAGTATTCTTTGTTGCTGCACATTTAGGCACACTCCAGTTTTGACTACCAGAGCATTTAGACATGGCACTCTGTATTCTCTGGTCCCCATTAAACCTTTAAAAATAGAGATGAACTCATCTTCAATCTATCTTGGTTTAATAAGCTTTATACCAGCCGTAGTATGAATTGAAGTGATTGTATTATGGCTAGTTCTGATTTTCCATTGGGCATGGAAATATTGTGTATTTGTATCTCCATGTTCTATCTAGGTATATTTGGCATTTTGCCTCATCACTTGCTCTTCAATTTTGCTCCATTTCTGGACTTCTATCAATAACTGCTTCTCCTGGTCAAACAATATCTATGAAAATAATTGCCCTTGGATTTACCCTTGTATAATTTCTAATTTTTTCCTTGCCAAACTGAGTTTTTGCTTGTAAGAATCCATGTATGCATTTATATTCTTCATTTGTATCTTCACCCTCTTGAGTTTATCCCATAGGTGTTTCATTGTACAATCTGGATTATGTTGTCCCCAAGTGGTCTTTAGTACTTCATTAAATTCTGGATGCTTGCCACAGTCCGAAAACTAGTAGGCTAAACTAGAGCTTGACGTTAGGGTTAAAGCCTTGAAATGTGCCTCCCCATACCTTAAAATAAATGTTTTCGTGTTAGAACGTCAAGGTTTAAACCCCAAGGACCAACCATGGGTCCTCGAGGAATGCACGAAAAATATGCCTGGGCAATGACCCATGAGGGGACACTAACGCCCTGTAGGCCCCTCCCCCTCCCCCCAAAGCCTCATGGGTGATGGACTATAGATAGAACCTATAGAATCGGTCTCAGACCCCGACTCACGCTTCACCAGCACAGGCCATAAGTCCAACCATGGTCCATCTGTGCGAGGGTAGTGGGTAGTGACCTGAAACCGTTTTTATGAGTTAGTTAAGTGGTACTTTGGGGTTTTCCATTTTTATTTAATTATTAAGTGAATTCGTTTGTATTAATTTAGACTAACTATATATAGATTTAAGACCCCTAAATTTAGTCATCTTTATCATAATTCCAAACTCTTAAATCAAAACCAAGTTTTCCCCAAACTATATCTCCAGAACACTAAGGAAAAAGAAGAAGAAAGTCAAGCTAGGGTTTGAAAAAGACGTATTTTCACTCAATTTCTTTGGAGAATCAAAGCTAAGGTATGGTAGTCCTTCATCCATGGAGCCCTCCAAAACCCTCAATTTCAAAGCTAGAAATCCCAAAAGTTAGGGTTTGACTTCAATCTCATGGATTCCTTTCAAATTCATTTTTAATGATTGAATAGTGTTGTATTATAGATAAATTAATGATTTTATATCATTTTAAGTTGAATTCCCCAAGAATCCATGAATTCCCCTATTTTCCCAAATTGGATCTCAAAGTGTGGGTATTGATTGATGCAAGTAGAACATTATAGAATTGTGAATGTAGTGAATTGATTATTTGAATTATGTTATTATCCATGTCTAATTTAGTAATTCTATATGTGTTGATTGAATGTAATCTAAGGTCCTTGAAAGGCAAATTATGAGAATTATGCATGATTATGAGGTTTATGCATATGCTTTTATAACACTTGGAGAGTAAAGTGAATAT
Organism: Solanum bulbocastanum; assembly: GCA_037074985.1. NCBI lineage: Eukaryota > Viridiplantae > Streptophyta > Magnoliopsida > Solanales > Solanaceae > Solanum > Solanum bulbocastanum. Next base: position 25,437,693 of record CM073604.1, on the reverse strand, counting down.
GATTATGATCTAGTTTTTGTGTTGTTGGATGATTATACTCATGTACACACTTATTTTTGAATATGAACATGATGTGAAAGGTTTTTCTCACATAATGAAGATTCTAGGTTGAAAGACTTTCTCACCTAATTGAATCTAATGTTACATGTAGACATGGACGGTGAAAGGTTATTATCACGCATGATCTAATGATCTATCCTAATGAAACAAGTTATGACTTAATAAGTACTCCGTGGGATAACTGCTTAGCTCTGAGTGGATATTGAATATGAGATGGAAGCTCTCCCGTTAAGTAATGCTGGGTTTCTAGAAGCAATCTCATGAGATGGAAGCTCCCCATTAAGTAAGGCCAGATTTCTAGTAACAATCTCCTTATCCCATAACCAACCATGGTCTTACCATAGGTAAGTAAGACAACTCTTTTCGGTGTGGGTAACACTGGATTCCATATTAAGCTCACATGGTCTATGTCGGTTAAGGCTTATCCCCACTATGAACAAGAACATGAAATATGAACTACGGTTACTCAAGAAGCTTTACTTAGGCATGAGTGGGATTATGTGATCTTATTCATGCATTGTACAAGTATGCTTTGAGGGTACTTATGGTATGTTCCTCTTACGCTATGATGATCTATGTAATGAATATGCTTATGACTTCTGCCTTTTCATTATCTTCAAAATAATGCTTTAACTTACTAAATTGCATGCATTCAACTAAAATGTCCTTTTTAGCATATTTTCAAGTTTTTTATGCATGGCTATCATACTTAGTTCATTTTTGTACTAGCCCATATTTTCCTACATTTTTTCGTAAGTGTAGGGTCCGGTTCTCAAGGTGGTCCTCATTGTGGCTAGAGCTTGGAATTGATAATTCTCCTTACTTGTTGGTGAGTCCTTATGGTTCGAGGTCAGATATTGTCATTTAGTAGTTTTATTCTTGTATTTGACTTTTGGATTTTAAGTATGGGCTGTGTCCCTATATTTGATTCAAGTATTGTAATAGATAGCTAATTGAGACAAGTCTAAACTTCTATTTTTCTAATTGAAACTTTTGGACTTAAATTGTTTTTGTTTTACTCATTATTGTTCTATGCCTATGTTATGATATGCTAAGAGACTTGTATGAGGCTCTTCGGAGTCTTGTATGCCGTGTCACATCTAGGGGGTACTCCTGGGCCGTGATAAACTTTGTATCAGAGCACTAGGTTAGAATGATTTTAGGATGATGTCTCATAAGCCACGGCTAGTAGAGTTTTGTTCATGAGTGTGAAGCGCGCCACATTTATGAATGAGAGGCTATAAGATGTTTAGGAAACCTCACTTCTTTCAGTACTCTTAAGTCGTACCTTAGAGTTTAACTCTATGAAGTCCCTCTGTTAATATTTCTCTCATTTCTTCAGGATATGAATACACGAGGGCTAACACAAGAAGAATGGAGGGTGAGAATGTGAACGATGGAGCTTCTCCTCAAGCTAACCAAGCTTCGGTGTATCCCGTAGTTGAGAATATGAGCCATGCGGAATTTAGGTCTACTATTCAAATGTTAGCCCATGTCGTGATGGCTCAAGTCAATAGAGAAGTTATAATGCTGGTTAATCCTTATGCGAATTCGGCCGCTTCAAGGGTTAGGGATTTTGCTAGAATGAATCCTCCCAAATTTCATGCTCCAAAGTGGAAGAAGATCCCAAAAGGTTTATTGATGAGGTTTTTAAAGTGCTTGAAATTATGGGAGTGTATCCATAAAGAAGGCGGAGTTAGCCTCCTACTAATTGAAAGAAGTGGCTCAAGTTTGGTATGAACAGTGGAAGGGTGAAAGACTTGTAGGAGCGGGCTCAGTAGAATCGAAATCGTTTAAATCAAAATTTCTTGATAGAGTTTTACCCCTATAGTTGAGGGAACTAAAGATGTAAGAGTTCATTAACCTTCGTCAAGGAGGTACGAGTGTGAAAGAGTATGCTCTAAACTTCATCAACTATCCAAGTATGCTCAAACCATAGTGGCGGATTTGAGGGCTAAGATGAATAAGTTTGTGATGGGGGTGTCCGACATGGTAGTCAATGAATGCCGTTCGACAGTGCTTATCCCAAGTATGGATATTTCACGTCTTATGGTGCATGCCCAACAAAGTGAGGAGTCAAAACTCAATAAAAATAATAGAGAGGTGAAAAGAGTTAGAACTGATGATGGGAACTTCTCCAATGCTAGGTCGGATGGACAAGGTCAACCAAGGTTCAAACAAAGGTTTAAGGCTCCTCTAGTTTTCCAAAGTGCGACTAAGATAGGGTTTCCAACCCAAAATCTCAAGGAGGTAATGATACTGGACCCTCTATGGCCAAACCTACTTGTGCCAAATATGGGAAGATACATGATGGTAAGTGCCTTACCAGTACGGGTGTTTGTTATGGTTGCACTAAGAGTGATCATCAATTGAAAAAATGCCCAAAACTTAAGGCTAAGGGGAGAGAAGGCACGCAAACTCGTCCAAGCAGTTCAAACTCCAATGCCCAAAATAAAAACCACTTTTATGTTCTTCAATCCTGAAAAGACCAATAGAGCTCCCCGGATGTTGTGACTGGTATGTTAAAAATCTTTTCTATTGATGTATATGCCTTGTTGGATTCCGGTGCTACTTTGTCCTTTGTGACACTTTTTGTTGCCATTAAATTTGATATACTCCTCGAAGTGTTAGTAGAACCATTTTCGGTCTCTACCCTATTTGGTGATTCAGTGGTAGCTAAGAGGGTGTATAAAAGTTGTCTTATTTCCTTGTCCCATAGAGTTACTTTGGTGGATTTAGTAGAATTAGACATATTATACTTTGATGTGATTTTTGGTATGGATTGATTGCATACAGGTTATGCCTCTATCGATTGTAGGACTCGGGTGGTTAAGTTCCTATTCCTAAATGAGCCTATTTTAGAGTGCAAGATGGGAAATTAAATACCTAGAGGCCAATTTGTCTCTTTCCTTAAAGCAAGGAAAATGATCTCCAAAGCGTGTATTTACCATCTTGTTAGGGTGATGGATGTTAAGTTTGAAACACCCTTCTCTAGAGTCGATTCCAATAGTGAACGAGTTCCCAAAAGTTTTCCCCGATATTCCTCCTGAGCAGGAAATAGATTTTGGTATTGACCTTTTTTACGAATATGCAACCTATCTCCATTCCTCCTTATAGAGTGGCTCCGACCGAGTTGAAAGAGAAACTAAAGGATTTATTAGATAAAGGCTTCATTCGACCGAGTATCTTTTCTTGGGGTACTCGGTGTTGTTTGTTAGAAAGAAGGATGGGTCTCTTAGAATGTGCATGAATTATCGTCAATTGAACAAAGTGACCATTAAGAATAAATATCCCCTTCTAAGAATCGATGACTTGTTTGATCAACTTTAAGGGGCTAATAACTTTTTAAAATTTGACCTTCGTTCATGGTATCGCCAATTAAGGGTGAGAGGGGATGATATACCCAAGACGGCTTTCCTAACTGGGTATGGGCATTATGAATTCCTTGTGATATCTTTTGGCTTGACTAATGCCTCGATGACATTTATGGACCTAATGAATAGAGTGTTTAAGCAATACCTAGACATGTGTGTGATTGTGTTCATTGACGATATTTTGATCTATTCAGGAAGTGAGAATGATCATGTAGACCATTTGAAAATTGTGTTACAAGTTCTTAAAGACCACCAACTTTTTGCAAAGTTTAGCAAGTGTGAATTTTGGTTGAGATCCATAGCTTTCCTCGGTCATTTTTGTCTAGCAAGGGTATTGAGGTAGGTCTTATGAAGACGGATGCGGTCAAGAGTTCACCTAAACCTCTATATCCTTCCGACATTAGAAGCTTTTCGGGTTTGGCTGGTTACTATAGAAGGTTTGTTGAGGGGTTTTCCTCCATTGCTTCTCCTTTGACGACTTTGACTTGAAAGAAAGCTAAGTTTGTGTGGTCGGAAGCTTGTGAGAAAAGTTCCCAAGATTAAAGGATAAACTTACTTTCGCTCTGGTGTTGACCTTATCGGAGGGTACAGATGGTTTTGTGGTATATTGTGATGCCTCTAGAGTGGGGTTTAGATGTGTGCTCATGCAAAATGTTAAGGTGATTGCCTATGCTTCAAGACAACTTAAGTCCCATGAAAAGAATTATCCGACCCATGATCTTGAATTAGCGGCAGTTGTGTTTGCTTTAAAAATATGGAGGCATTAATTATATGGGGTCCATGTGGATGTCTTCACTGATCGCAAGAGCCTTTAATATGTGTTTAGTCAAAAGGACTTGAATCTTCGTCAACGAAGGTGGTTAGAGTAATTAAAGGATTATGACATGAGTATCCTTTATCACTTCGACAAAGCTAATATTGTAACGGATGCACTTAGTAGATTGTCCATGAGTAGTGTGGCTCATGTAGAGGCTGAAAAGAAAGAATTGGTGCGTAAGGTGCATAGATTAGCCAGACTAGATGTCTAACTAGTGGATTCCACCAAGGGTGGTGTCATAGTCCATAATGGCTCTGAATATTCCTTTATGATGGATGTAAAGTCTAAACAAGATCTTGACCTTTTATTAGTTGAGTTGAAAGAGTCAGTACTTACGAAGTTCATTGAGGCTTTCTCCCAAGGGGGAGATGGGGTGCTAAGGTACCAAGGCTGTTTATGTGTTCCAGACGTTGATGGTTTAGGGGAGCAAATTTTAGAGGAAGATTATAGTTCTCAGTATTCTATTCATCCAGGAGCCACCAAGATGTACCGTCATCTATGGGAAGTCTATTGGTGGAGTAGCACGAAGAAAGATATTGCAGGATTTGTAGCCAAATGTCCTAATTGTCAACAAGTTAAGGTTGAGCATCAAAGACCAGGAGGCTTGTCCCAAAATATAAGTATCCCCACTGGGAAGTGGGAAGATGTGAATATGGACTTTATTGTGGGTTTGCCTCTCACTCGAAGGCAACATGATTCTATTTGGGTCATTATAGACCGGATGACAAAATCAACTCACTTTATTCTTGTCAAGGTTTCTTATTCGGCGGAAGACTATGCCAAGTTGTATATAAATCGGGGTACTCAATTTACTTCTCACTTTTGGAAGTCATTCCAAAAGGGCATGTCATTAAGGTGAAGCTTAGCACCGCTTCTCACCCTTAAATGGATGGTCAAGAGGAACACATTATTCAGACCTTAGATGACATGTTGAGGGCATGCGTGATAGATTTTAAAGGTAATTGGGATGACCACTTGCCTTTAATAGAGTTTTCCTACACTAATAGGTATCACTCAAGTATCAGTATGGCTCTCTTTGAAGCCTTGAATGGTAGGAGATGTAGGTCTCTGGTTGGTTGGTTTGAGGTAGGTGAAATTTCTTTGATAGGTCCTGAGCTAGTTTATGAAGCCATTGAGAAAGTTCAGCTTATTAGTGAGAAGTTCAGAACAACTCAAAGTAGACAAATATCTCATAATGATGTGAGAAGAAGGGATCTAGAATTTGAAGTTAATGATTGGGTCTATTTGAAATCTCACCCATGAAGGGTGTGATGAGGTTTGGAAATAGAGGGAAACTTAGTCCTCAGTATGTGGGCCCGTATCAAATTTTGAAGCAAATTGGAACGGTTTCCTATGAGTTGGATTTGCCAAATGAGTTGGCTCTGGTTCATCTGGTGTTTCATGTTTCTATGCTTAAGAGGTGTATTGGAGATCCGACATCCATCATTCCCTTAGAAGGGACGGGAGTTGACGAAATCCTTTCATAAGAAGAGGTTCTGGTAGAGATCCTAGACTGGCAAGTCAAGAGATTGAGAAACAAGGAAATTGCCTCCTTGAAGGTTTTATGGAGAAATCATTTAGTTAAGGGTGCTACTTGGGAGGCCGAGACCTATATGAAGTCCTGATATCCTCATATCTTTCCTTTACTCCTATTCAAGCTTGAGGTGAGTAGTTCCTCTTGAGTTTTAGTGTTTTGGAAGTCATGTGTGTTATATGAGCTTTCCCATGATTTCCTTATGTTATGCATGTTCTTGACAAATTCATGTTTAGTAAGAAAATGAGTTTTCATGATTGATGTTCCTCATGTTGTTGTGCATTTAGTATGAGTTGCCTATTTGACTTCATGAGATAAGTTGATGAACATGCTTTAATATGCTTTTGAGACTAATTGCATAATGGCTCCATGATGTTGTGTTGAGCATGATTTTAGTTGGAAAAGGTAGTTCCTCCTATGAATATGTGAAATATAGAATTTCATGCTTAATGGGTTGTTAGATGTAGTTCTTACTTCCTTGTGTTGCATTGACTATGTTTTAGTTGGATTTGAAGTTTCCTCCTTTCGAATCATACATTATTTTAATGTTTCAAGCATGTTGGACTGCTAGTTTTGAGTCTTTAATTTTGTAAAGTGCCTAGATCGTCATTCGAGGACGAATGTTCCCAAGGGGGATATATTGTAACACTCCGAAAACTAGTAGGCTAAAATAGAGCTTGACGTTAGGGTTAGAGCCTTGAAATGTACCTCCCCATACCTTAAAAGAAATGTTTTTGTGTTAGAATGTCAAGGTTCAAACCCCAAGGACCAACCATGGGTCCTTGAGGTATGCACCAAAAATGTGCCTGTGCACTGAACTAAGAGGGGAAACTCATGCCCCGTAGGCCCCTACACGCCTCGTGGGTGAGGGGCAGTAGATGGAACCTGCAGAATCAGGTCTCAGACCCCGACCTACGCTTCACCAGCACTTGCCATGGTCCAACCACGGTCCATCTGTGAGGGGGTCGTAGGTGGTGACCTGGAACCATTTTTGTGAGTTGGTTAAGGGGTACTTTGGCGTTTTTCATTTTTATTTAATTATTAAGTGACGTCATTTTGTATTAATTTAGCTAACTATATATAGATTTAAGACCCCTAAATTTAGTCATCTTTCTCATAATTCCAAACTCTCAAATCAAAACCAACATTTCCCCAAAACTCTCTCTAGAACTCCAAGGAAGAAGAAGAAGAAAATCAAGCTAGGGTTTGAAGAAAAAGGCTATTTTCACTCAATTTATTTGGATAATCAAAGCTAAGGTATGGTATCCATTCATCCATGGATAGTTTTCATCCATGGATCCCTTCCAAAACCCCCAATTTCATAGCTAGAAATCCCAAAAGTTAGGGTTTGAATTCAATCTCATGGATTCCTTTAAAATTCATTTTTAATGATTGAATGATGTTGTAATATGGGTTAATTGATGATTTTATATGGTTTTATGTTGAATTCCCTAAGAATCCATTAATTCCCTTATATTCCCAAATTGGATCTCAAAGTGTGGGTATTGATTGTTGCAAGTAGAATATTATAGAATTGTTAATGTAGTGAATTGATTCTTTGAATTATGTCATTATCCATGTCTAATATAGTAATTTTGGATCTATTGAATGAATGTGATCTAAGGTCCTTAAAGGGCAAAATATTAAAATTATGCATGATTATGAGGTTTATGTAAACGCTTTTTAGAACACTTAGAGAGTAAAGTGAATATGATTATGATATAGTTGTTGTGTTGCTGGATGATTATACTCACATACACACTTATGTATGAATATGAACATGATGTGACAGGGTTTTCTCACATAATGAAGAATCTAGGTTGGAAGACTTTCTCACCTAATTGAATCTAATGTTACATGTAGACATGGATGGTGAAAGGATATTCTCACGCATGATCTAATGAGCTATCCTAATGAAACAAGTTATGACTTAATAAGTACTCCATGGGATAAATGATTAGCACTGAGTAGATATTGAATATAAGATGGAAGCTATCCCGTTAAGTAAGGGCAGGTTTCTAGAAGCAATCTCATGAGATGGAAGCTACCCCGTTAAGTAAGGCCGGATTTCTAGCAACAATCTCCTTATACCATAAACTACGTGCCCCCGTAGGATATTTAGCTAGTGGATCCACATAAATCTAACAAACCATGGTCTTACCTTAGGCAAGTAGGACAACCCTTTTCGGTGTGGGTAACACTGGATTCCATCATAAGCTCACATGGTCTATGTTGGTTAAGGCTTATCCCCACTATGAACGAGAACATGAATTATGAATTGTGATTACTCAAGAATCTTTACTTAGGCATGGGTGGGATTATGAGATCATCTTCATGCATTGCACAAGTATGCTTTAAGGGTACTTATGGTATGTTCCTCTTATGCTATGATGATCTATGTAATGAATATGCTTATGACTTATGCCTTTTCACCATCTTCAAAATGATGCTTTAACTTACTAAATCGCATGTGTTCAACTAAAATGTCCTTTTTATCATGTCTTCAAGGTATTTATGCATGGCTACCATACTTAGTGCTTTTTTGTACTAACCCATATTTTTTTACATTTTCCCCATGTGTAGGGTTCGATTTTCAAGGCAGTCCTCATTTTGGCTAGAGCTTGGAACTGATCATTCTCCTTGCCTATTGGTGAGTCCTCATGTTTCGAGGATGGATATTGCTATTTAGTAGTTTCATTTTTGTATTTGATTTTTTCAGATTTTGTAGTATGGGTTGTGTCCCTATCTTTGATTCAAGTATTGTAATTGATGGCTAATTGAAACAAGTCTAGACTTCTGTTTTTCTATAAGAAAATTTTGGACTTGAATTGCATTTGTTTTACTGTTTATTTTTCTATGCCTATGTTATGATATGCTAAGAGGCTTGTAAGAGGCTCTTCGGAGTCTTGTACACCGTGTCACATCTTGGGGGTACTCCTGGGTCATGAAAATGCTCCATCAGATAATGATAGAATCTGAAAGGCCTAGGATTTAATGTTTGTTGTTGGGAGCACTTTATCAAAATTGAAGAATGATCTGATATTGAAGGATTAAGGTAGTTAGCCTCTACATGTCCATACTGTTATATCCAATGAAGATTACCAAATGCCCCATCTATCTTACTATATACCTCCTATTTATTACACCAAGTAAAGTGCCATCCAGTAGCTCTTATAGGAATGAGCTGCATATGATCTACCATACTTCAAAAGCCTTATACTTCCTGCTATGTAATAGTGATCCTATTCTATATGTAGTCCCTAATACACTTTTAGAATCACCATATAATACCCAAGGCATCTAAAGCTATGGTTTAATCTACATCAGTTCTTGCCAAAGTATCTCTTTTTATTATCCTTCATTCCTTTCATATATTATTGTGACATATAATGTCCTTTGAACCCTAGGATCCTCAACTAAGTAGTGAATTTATTTCCTTTTCATCTCAATAATTTGTACTTGCTAGTGAGGTTTCCATAATACCCAAATCCTCTCGTTAGGTTCTTCTATGTAATTGTTGTATGACTTCCAACCCTGAGCTATCTTCCTCATAATATGTGGGTCTCTAGGCAGTTTAACTCTTGTTTCCACACATCCAAATATATCTATTTTATATTTTTCAGAAAGAGCTTCAGCTCCTTCTATTTATGGTCTTGCTTAAGACCCCTCATATTCCAGGAAGAGATAATCATTGAGGAACAAATTGTAACATCCCGACTTTGCAAAACGTCTAAATTAACTCATACCTTCGTGGAAAGACAAAGAGGGTGAGTAAAACATTAATAATGATGTGGTATGTAATATTTTAAGTTTTCAAGTGTTGTATTTCAAATTTTAAAGTAAGGTAAGTCGTAAAATAAAAGTTAGCGAAAGTTATCGTAAGTTCCTTTTTAAAGATTTCTCTGAAATTTGGGTCAAATGACTCGGATGTTTTCTCCCAATGTACAAAGAGTTATGGGATCCACAACCCATTAAATCAAAGGTTTATGAGCCTAGTTTCCAACGCATCAAATGGTTTGTTCATACAACTTCATAATAGAGAGATATTCGCGTTTTCGCGAGACTATGTAAGCAGTCACATGAGGTGGGTCCCCTAAGTCTGTGGAAGCTTATAAGATAGCATCTTATTCATTTTTCTTCATTCAAAGTTGAAAGAAACCCAAGAAAATCAGATAAATTCTCATCAAATCATCCTTGGGTGTTCATAATCTCTTCTTGGCTCCTTATCAAAAATTGCCCTACTTCGCGAGCTCTCTATTTTGTTATAGTTTTAATTGTGAATTGATCGGTGTAGCTCTGTGGAGGCTGTGGCAACAGAGTTTTTTCAATTGTTTAATATTATGTAAGTGTTCTGGGCGTGTAAAGAAAGGTAGGAACCATTTTTTATTAGTTTATGGATACCGTAGGTCTTAGATAGTAATTTATGATAGGAATCCGTATCGATTGTCGTAGTAATTCTTGTCCTTAATTACTGATTGAGTTTACCTTTTTCTTTAGTGTTGTAGTGGTGCGGACAGAGGTATTTTCAATATAAATTATAAAGGAAAAGGTATGTTAAGGCTATTTCCTTCGTTCGATATATTTCTTTAGAGCTTGGGAGTGATATAGTAGGGTAGTTAATATTGGTAATCTTATAGATGTAATTGTGAATAGTTGGATTATTGAGTGGTTATAAACCCTTATTATAGGGACTCATAATCTTTAAAGAATGACCATGAGTTAGGAACGACTTGGAAACTATATATATATATGTATTGTTTAAAGCTCAATTGCTCACCTTTAGCTTATTCAATTGTTTGTTGTTGCCCTTGGGGCTATTGTGGTTAGATGTTGAGCTATGAACTGCCTATGGGGGCTATGATGTTGTCTAATAGGACAATGTTATTTCCTAAGAGGGCTATCTGTTGCCCACGGGGCTATATTGATGCCAAAGAGTTATGTGTTGCTTACGGGGCTATTTTGACTCCAAAGAGGGCTATGTGTTGCCTACAGGGCTATGTGATGCAAAAGAGGGCTACGTGCAACCCACAGAGCTATGATGTTTCCTAAGAGGGCTATGCGCAGCCTATAGGGCTATATCATTGCCAAAAAGAGCTATGTGATTTCTTACAAAGACAAAGGGCTACCGATAGGGTTATGTAGAGTGATTTGGCACCTTCTGGGCTTTTGGGGGCCTAGGTAAGTGGTATGTTATTTGTACCTAGCGAGCTTATGGGGGCTTGGTTAGGTTCCTGTTTGATCATTATTATATTTTTTTAGATTTAGTAGTGGGTTAACATGCTTATCTAAATTTGATTTCCTTACTTGATTGCTTTTTATATATTATAATACTTACTCATTTAGTCTATTTCCTTTCATACTCTGAACATTATTTTGTACTGACCCCCCATTGCCTGGGGGCACTGCATTCATGTATGCAAGACCCAACAGACGACCCAGTAGACCTCCTCAGCAACAAGATTGAATTCTATCTAGTTTGCTAGCCCCTTTCCTCCGAAACTGCCAAAGTTGGGAGGTTTCTTAGCTTTTGTTATATATATTTTTATGGGTAGGCTGGGGCCTTGTCCCGCCAATCTTGACTACTCTTAGAGGCTTGTTGACTAGTGTGTTAGGTGAACAACTATGTTATTGCCATACTGGCCTAGTTTCTTGGTTTGCTGATGCTTGTTAGTTGTTTTATTTGTTGTATTGATATATACCTGCTTTCAGTTTTGCTATAGAGATCATGATGGCCTCGACGGCCCAATCAGGACATTTGTGCTAGTTGACTATTTCTTTATATGAACTCTTGGGAGTAGCTATTTCTTTTATAGATCTATTGACAGGGGCCTTACCGGTCGGGGGCTTAATTTTAAGCCTAGATATACTTGTTTATTTTCTTGATTGTGTGTGGCTGCGATGCACTAGTAGCAAATGGTTCAGTTGGCTCGAGCCTGAGTTCTGGCATTATGAGCCAGTTGCACCCCTTAAGTTTGGGGTGTGACACAAATGGCATGGAGTTGCCAGCACCTTTTATTCCACCATGAACTACCTCAAATAATCCTTCCTTATCATGATAGCCCTCATATCAGTTCTCCACAATTTGCTTCCCATCTCTCTGTCCTGGATCTGCATTCAGTACAAATGTGTAAGTTATTTCAGTTTGCTTTGATGCCATTGATACCTCAGGCTAATTTACTTTTCCTAGAATAGGGATCCATTTTATTTTGGCATTTTCCTCCCTCTACCTCTCTTCCTGTTAGTTATAACTGGTACTCATTTCTCCTCCATACCATCTTCATGTTTATACCAACACTCCTTAGTAGTGTGCCCCAGTCGTATACACTCACCACATAATTTAGGTCTCCATTCATCTTTAAATAACTACGTCCAGAGGGTGTTTCAATAGCTATAGGATCTGGCAAAGGCTAAGAAATATCCACTTCTTTGAGAATTATAACATATGAAATCTTTTTGTCAATTGCTGTAAAATTATCAGTATACAAAGGGCTCCTAACTGCACTAGCGACTTTGCTCAACACTTCCACAGACCAGTAAACTACTAGCAACGTACAAAATTTGACCCAAATAGGAATTTTTCCTAGTCATATCTTCTTCAAAATCAAATTCTATCTCCCATTGTCGTAAGATTACTTGTTTATTCTTATAGAAATAGCGTCCTGATTGAATCACCTTTTCCTTATCTTCTATATTTTGAAATCTAAATATGTTGTAGGCATCCCCATGGAATAAGACCAGACATTTATCAATAATTCCCCATACCTTGGTGACATATTTAGTCATTTCTGGCCGGAGGTATGAATTTCAAAGTCTTACCAATATTTCAATTACCTCTAATAGACCCAACAACTGTAGGGGTAGGTTGCGTAGATGTCTTAGTATCTGAGAAGTGTAATCTCCTCTTTGTTGAATCCTTCCCAATGCTAGTGTCTTGTAGGAGAATCACATCTTCATTGCTACTAGTATCAGTGAGGGTCATGGGTGAGGCCTGAGAGCTGGTTTTTGAGGGTTAAGTTAGGGGTACTTTGGGTTTTTCCAATTTTTAATTAATATTAAGTGGTGTCAATTAAGCCTCTAAATTAAGTCACTTTCCTCATTATTTCTAAAACCCAAAACTATTCCCAAAACTTCATCTTTTCCAAATATTCTCTCTCTAGAAATTCAAGGAAGAAAAGGAAATAGGAAGTTGGAGCTAGGTTTCAAGGAGCAAGGTATTTCACTAAAATTCATAGGTCTTTGTTGCTTAGTATGATAGCTCTTCATCCTTGGATAGAATTCATCTATGGAGCCCTTTCAAAATCCCAACTTCAAAGATAGAAATCCCCAAAAGCTAGGGTTTGATTCCAAAGTCATGGGTTCCTTTCAAAAATGATTTTAATGATTGAACTACTTTATATTATGATTGAATTGATGATTAATTATGGTTTTTATCTTGAAATCACCAAGAACCCATGAAATTGCCCTATTTCCCAATTATGATCTTGTGGTATGGGTTTGTTGATGAAAGGAGGATATTATGAGATTGTGCTTGTAGTAATTGGGCTACTTGAATTATTTTAATATCCATGTCTAATGTAGTGAATTCTAGATTTGTTGATTTGATATGAGCTTTGATCTTTGAAAAGGCAAATTATGATATTATGCATGTTTATGAAGTCTTTGTATAAAAGAACACTTTGGGAGTGAAGTGTCTATGATTATGATCTAGTTGTTGTATTGTTGAAAGGTTATTCTCATATACACACCTATGAATGAATATGATATGGTGTGAAAGGTTTTCTCACAATATGATAATTCCGAGGTTGAAAGACTTTCTCACCTATTGAATCTATAAGTAGACATGGACTGTGAAAGGTTATTCTCACACATGATCTAATGAACTATCTTAATGAATCAAGTTATGACTTAATATGTATTCCATGGGAAGTAATGCTTAGCACCGAGTGGATATTGAATATGAGATGGAAGCTTTTACACTAGTTGAGTCCAGCTTTCAAATGGGACCTTTTACACTAGTTGAGTCCGGGTTCCCAAAGTATATATCATGAGATGGAGACCTTCTACCTTAGTTGAGTCCGGGTTTCTAGCAGCAATCCCCTTATCCCATAAAATATGTGCCCCCATAGGTTATTTAGCTAGTGGATCCACTTAGGCTAAGAGTATGGTTCTACCTTAGGCAAGTAGGACAACTCTTTTCAGTGTGGGTAACACCGGGGGTCCATGTATAGCTCACATGGTCTCATGTCGGTTAAGGCTTATTTCCACAACAACAAGAACAAGAATATGAATTATGAACTATGTCTGTTTAAGAAGCTTTACTTTGCATAGGTGAGATTTATGTGGTCTTATCCATGCATTACATAAGTATGCTTTGAGGGTATTTATGAAATGTTCTACTATGATATGATGATCAATGTATTGACTATGCTTATGACTTATGCTTTTCCACTATCTTCATAATGATCTTTTAACTTAGTAAATTGCATATATTCAAATGAAATGTCCCTTTTAGCATGCTTTCAATGTTTTTATGCATGACTATCACATTTAGTGCATTTTTGTACTAACACCTAGGGTCTTGTTCTTAAGGTGATCATTGTTGTGGAAAAATCTTGAATTTTCTTATTCTCCTTACATATTGGTGAGTTCTCATGATTCATGGACGGAAGTTATCTCATTGTAGTTCATTTCTTGTATTTCCTTGTCGGACTATGTTGTATTATGGGTTGTGTCCTTTTCTCATTTAAAATATTGTAATAGATGGCTATGTTGAGACTTAGAGTCTAGAATTCCGCTTTCCTTTTATGAAAATTTTAGACTTGAAATGTGTTTTTACTCTTATTGTTCTATACACCATGTTAAATCTAGGGTACCCCTGGGTCGTCAAAAACTTGGTATCAGAGCACTAAGTTTAGAATGATCCTAGGATGATCTCTCATAAGCAACGTCTAGTAGAGTCTTGTTCATAAGTGTGAAGCGCCCCACATTTATGAATGAGAGGCTACAAGATGACTAGGAAATTCCACTTATTTCATTACTCTTAAGTCTTGCCATAGAGTTTAACTCTATCAAGTGTATCTTCTAATCCTTCTCTCGTGTCTTCAGGATATGAAAACATGAAGGACTAATGATAGAAGGATGCAGGATGATAATGTGAATCAAGGAGCTCCTCCTCAAGCTCATCAAGCTCCGATTGATCTTTGGGAAAAGGAATAATCCTCCCCCTCCGAACTTGTATTGAAAAGTCAGTTACATACTTAAATTACCATGACGACCTATTACACACCTCTACTATTTAAAAGTGAATTTATTTACCTCCTAAAGCTGACAAGCTGACATGGAAAAATAATAATAATTAAAAAAACATGCGCGTCAGATAATTATGAAAGTAAAAAAAAGAATGAAAAATCAAAATATTTCTTAAACCCCACCTCCCACATCTCTTCTTCTTCACACCACACCCTCCTCTTCTTCTTCACACCCTAATTAAGCTTAAAATAAACCAATAACTGGAAGCAACCAAGAAATAAATTACTTCTAAAAGGAGTAAAATTTTGGGAGGTTTCAATAGGTAGGGCTTCAGCGGACGTTTTTGAGTATTGAGTGATAGATTGAAAATGGGAAGAAAATTATTTTTCTATTAACTCTATTTTTTAAGAAATATCCAAGAAGAACATGAAAAAATAACAAAGAATATATACCCAAATCTGAAAAATATTTACAACTAAAAGCCGCAACAAATAACAATGAAAGCTTAGTTTCAATGGCCAATCAATGTAAGAAACTTAAGCAACCTTCTTGTGGGTACATTTTGGAATGGAAGAATTCTTCCACTTCACAAATCAACTCTTGATTGAGGGCAATTTCCTTGGTGGTCATTGCTAAAAGTTTTTCTTTACCATTATGCAATGAAGAAGATATAATTATTAGAGAATTTTAATAATTTATTAGGAATTAATTAGTGTAAAATATAATTAATAAAATAAAAGTGAAGCAATAAAGAAAAGAAAGTAAAAAAGATATTAAAAAATACAATTTCTAACATGGCGCTGACGTAGTGCTGATGTGGCAGTGAGTGTAATACACCACATACCATGAGAGTGGTGTTACACATAGCAGGGGTGGTATTAAATTCAATTTTAAATAGTAGAGGTGTGTAATAGGTCGTCATGGTAGTTTAAGAGTGCAACTAACTTTTCAGTACAAGTTCAAGGGGGAATCTATGCCTTTTCCTGTTCATCCTTTGGTTGAGAATGTGACCCATGCAGAGTTTAGGTCTAATATCCAAATGTTGGCTCAAGCTATGACGGCTCTAGCCAATAGAGAAGTTTTAGCACTGGTGAATCCTAATGTGAATTTGTTTGCTTCAAGGGTGAGGGATTTTGCACAAATGAACCCTCCAGAATTTTATGGCTCAAAAGTGGAAGAGGATCCTCAAAGGTTTATCGACGAGGTTTATAAGTTACTTGCTATTATGGGGTATCTTCGGAAGAGGAGGTGGAGTTAGCTACCTACCAACTAAAAGATGTGACTCAAGTGTGGTATGATTAGTGGAAGGGAAAGAGACCCGTAGTAGCTTTTCCAGTAGAATGGGAATTGTTCAAATCAACATTTCTTGATAACTTCTTCCCCCTAGAATTGAGGGAGTCAAAGGTACAAGAGTTCATCAACCTTCGTCAAGGAAGTATGAGTGTTAAGGAGTATGCTCTAAAGTTCACCCAACTCTCCAAATATGTTCCAACTATGGTGGCGGACTCAAGGGCCAAAATAAGTAGGTTTATGTCGGGTGTGTCCAACTTGGTTAGAGTGCCGTATGGAAATGCTCCTCCATGACATTGATATCTCAAGGCTTATGGTGTATTCTCAACAAATTGAGGAATCGAAACTGGAGGAAAAGAATAGGGAGGTGAAAAGAGCTAGAACTGCTGATGGGAACTTCTCCAATGCTAGGTCCAATAGACAAGGTCGACAAATGTTTAGACAAATGTTTTCCAACCAAGGTTCCTCTAGTGTTTCTCCTAAGGTCAACAAGGATATGATGTCCAACCCTAAACCTCAAGGTGGTAATGGTGGTGGTTTTTACGTGAATAGGCCTATTTGTCCAAACTATGGAAGAAAACATGATGATACGTGCCTAGTTGGCACAATTTGTTTCTTCGGTTGTGGAAAGAGTGGCCACAAGATGAGATATTTCTTGATGCTCAAGGTTAAGGGGAGAGAAGACAAGCAAGCTCCAAAGCTTCAAAGCAAATCGCTTTTATGCTCTCTAAACCCGAGCTGACCAAGAGAGTTCCCCGAATAAAGTGACCAGTATGTCAAAAGTCTTTCATATTGATGTAAATGCCTTGTTAGATCCCGGTGCTACTTTTCCTTTGTGACACCCTATGTTGCCATGAAGTTTGATATGCTCCTCGAAGTGTTATTAGAACCTTTCTCGGTTTCTACCCCGATTGGTGATTTTGTGGTGGCAAAAAGGGTTTATAGAAATTATCGCATATAGTTAATCTTATTGACTTGGTAGAGCTTGATATTTTAGAATTCGATGTGATTTTAGGTATGGATTGGTTGCATGCATGTTATGCCTCTATTGATTGTAGAACTCGGGTGGTTAGGTTCCAATTCCAAAATGGGCCTATCCTAGAGTGGAAGAGGGAAAATTCTATGCCTATATGTAAATTTGTGTCCTACCTTAAAGCTATAAAGATGACCTCAAACGGTTGCTTTTACCATGTTGTTAGGGTGAGGGATGTAGATTCTGAAACACCTTATTTTGAGTCAGTTCCCAGAAATTTTCCCTAATGATTTCTCGGTATTCCTCCCAAGAAGTAAATAGATTTTGGTATTGAACTTCTTCTAGATACACAACCTATCTATATTTCTCCTTATAGAATGGCTCCAACGGAATTAAAATAGTTGAAAGAGCAACTA
Source organism: Solanum bulbocastanum (assembly GCA_037074985.1). Taxonomy (NCBI): domain Eukaryota; kingdom Viridiplantae; phylum Streptophyta; class Magnoliopsida; order Solanales; family Solanaceae; genus Solanum; species Solanum bulbocastanum. The sequence continues at coordinate 25,419,980 of CM073604.1, read as the reverse complement.
AAGTATTTGTTAGATAAAGGCTTCATCCAACCGAGTATCTCTCCATGGGGTGCTTCAGTGTTGTTTGTTAGAAAGAAATATGGGTCTCTTAGAATGTGCATCGATTATCGTCAATTGAATAAAGTTTAAAATGTGCATCGATTATCGTCAATTGAATAAAGTGACCATTAAGAACAAGTATCCTCTTCCAAGAATCAATAACTTGTTTAACCAACTTCAAGGGGCTAGTTATTTCTCCAAGATTGATCTTCGTTCAGGTTATCACCAATTGAGGGTGAGAGGGGAAGATATTCCCAAGATGGCTTTCTAAAATCGGTATGGACATTATGAATTCCTTGTGATGTTGTTTGGTTTAACCAATGCCCCGATGGCATTTATGGACTTAATGAATAGAGTGTTTAGGCAATAACTATACATATTTATGATTCTGTTTATCGATGATATTTTGATCTATTCAAGAGGTGAGAATGAACATGTGCAACATTTGAGAATTGTGTTGCAAGTTCTTAAAGACTGAAAACTTTTTGCAAAGTTTAGTAAGTGTGGATTTTTGTTAAGGTCCATAGCTTTCCCTAGTAATATTTTGTCAAGCAAGGTTATTTAGGTAGATCCTAAGAAGACGGATGCAATCAAGAGTTGGCCTAGACCTCTAACTCCTTTGGATATTAGAAGCTTCTTGGGTTTCACCAGTTATTATAGAAGGTTTGTGGATAAATTTTCGTCCATTTCTTCTCCTTTGATGGCTTTGAATCAAAAGAAGGTTAAGTTTGTGTGGTCGGAAGCTTGTGAGAAAAGTTTCCAAGAGTTGAAAGATAGACTTACTTCCGCTCTGGTGTTGACTTTACCAGATGGTAAGAATGGTTTTATGGTGTATTATGATGCCTCTAGGGATGGGTTAGGATGTGTGCTTATGCAAAAAGATAAGGTGATTGCCTTTGCTTCAAGGAAACTTATATTCCATGAGAAGAATTATCCTACCCATGACCTTGAGTTAGTGGCACTTGTGTTTTCCTTAAAAATATGGAGGCATTATTTGTATGGGTCCATGAGGATGTTTTCACTGATCACAAGAGTCTACAATATGTGTTTAGTCAAAAGGACTTGAATCTCTGCCAAAGAAGGTGGCTAGAACTCTTGAAGGATTATGATATGAGTGTCCTTTATCAGCCCGACAAAGCTAATGTGGTAGTGGATACTCTTAGTAGGTTGTCCATGAGTAGTGTGCCTCATGTGGAGGATGAAAAGAAAGAATTGGTTCGTGATGTGCATAGGTTGGCCCGACTATATGTTCAACTAGTGGATTCCACCAAGGGTGGTGTCATGGTCCATAATGGTTCCATATCGTCCTTTGTGATGGATGTAAAGTCTAAGAAAGGTCTTGATGCTATATTAGTTGAATTGAAAGAGTTGGTACTCAAGAAGTCTGTTGAGGCTTTCTCCCATGGGGGAGATGGGGTGCTTCAGTACCAAGGTCATTTATGTTTTTTGAATGTTGACTTTTTGAGGGAACAAATTTTAGAGGAAGCTCATAATTCTAAGTATTCTAAACATCTTGGAGCCACTAAGTTGTATCGTGATCTACGAGAAGTCTATTGGTGGAACGGGATGAAGAAAGACATTGTGGGATTTGTAGCCAAATGTCTTAATTGTCAACAAGTTAAGGTCGAGCATCAAAGGCCGAGAAGCTTATCTTAAGATATAAGTATTCCCAGTTGGAAGTGGGAAGATGTAAATATGGACTTTATTACCCAAAGGCAACATGATTCTATTTGGGTCATTATAGATCGGATGGAAAAATCAGCGCACTTTATTCCCATCAAGGTTTATTTTTCGGCGGAAGAATATGCCAAGGTTTATATAAGTGGAATGGTGAAATTGTATGGAGTTCCTCTATCTATTATTTTTGATCGGAGTACTCATTCTACTTCTCAATCTTGGAAGTCATTCAAAAAAGATCTTGGCACTAAGGTTAAGCTTATCATATCTTTTCACCCATAACCGGATGGACAAGCGGAATGCACCATTCAGACCTTGGAAGACATGTTGAGGACATGCGTGATAGATTTTAATGGTAATTGGGATGACCACTTGCCATTAGTAGAGTTTGCCTATAATAATAGCTATCAGTCAAGCATCGGTATGGATCCCTTTGAAGCTTGTATGGTAGGAGATGTAGGTCTCCCGTTGGTTGGTTTGAAGTGGGTGAAGTTGCTTTGATAGGTCCCAAGCTAGTTTATGAAGCCTTTCAAAAAGTTCGGTTATTAGAAAGAGGTTTAGAAGGACTCAAAGTAGACAAAAGTTTTATGCCGATGTGAGAAGAAGGGATCTAGAATTTTAAGTTAATGATTGGGTCTATTTGAAAATGTCACCCATGAAGGGTGTAATGAGATTTGGCAAGAAAGGAAAACTTAGTCCCCGATATGTAGGCCCATACCAAATTTTGAAACGTATTGGAAGGGTTGCCTATGAGTTGGATTTGCCAAATGAGTTGTCTCCGGTTCATCCGGTATTTCATGTTTCTATGATTAAGAAGTGTATTGGAGATCAAGCCTCCATTATTCCCCTAGAAGGGTTGGGAGCTGATGAAAGTCTTTCATATGATGAGGTTCTAGTAGAGATCCTACACCGGCAAGTCAATAGATTGAGAAATAAGGAAATGGCTTCCGTGAAGGTTTCATGGAAAAATCACTTAGTTGAGGGTGCTACTTGGGAGGACGAGGACGAGGCCGATATGAAGTCCCGATATCCTCATCTCTTTCCTTCTACTCCTATTCAAGCTTGAGCTAAGTAATTCCTTTTAAGTTTTGTTGTTTTGGGAGTCATGTGTGTTATGTGTTTTTTTCGTGATTTCCTTATGTTATTGTGAGTTCAAAAATTGGACTCATTTAGGGCTATATTTTAATAGAAATTGTGTCCTCAAATACTTATTTTATCTCAATATGTGATGAAAACCCTTAAGTTTCACATATTTGAAGTTTGAAGGAAAGAATGGACACTACGTCACAAAAAGGAACTAAATGGCTGAAAAGAACGAAGAAATGAAGGCTTGAGGATCACCGAGTCCACTTGGCGAGTCACCAAAAGGTCTTACTTCGCCTTTTGTTCCAGTGTGCTGAGCCCTAAAGGAAAGGATCAAGTCGGTTGAAAAAGGGAGCAGTCGGTGCATCACTGAGAAGTTTCGCGAAACAATACCATGTCGCCCAATGACCCAGTGCACAAAGATGCTTAAGGATGGTGCAAGAAGACCATAAACTACACCAAAAGGCGAACCGCCGAATTGATCAGCGATTCCGACTAACGACGCTGAATGATCCACTGTAGCACAAATCTGTGAAAACTATAAATACTAGTTAGAATTGTAGTTTTAAGTGTCAAGCAATTATTATAATTTTCATAGAGAATAGCAGTTTATCATATTTTTGCTCTGAGTTTAAGAGGGTTTTGAAAACTTGAAGAAGAACAGGGTTTCATCTCCAAGGATTTGGACTTGGGTCTCTTGGATTCTTCTTTCTTGGTCTGTAACAAAACTTAAATCTTCATACCCATTTGAATGCAAGCTGATTTAGGTATAAATTTCTATCTCTAGATGTGTGGCTAAAATCCCCAATTCTTGGGGTGTGATTTTGTGAGTATGGGTTAGATTAATTATTGGGTCTTGCTTGCTGATAGTCTATTCTTAGTTTAAATGTGATTTCATTTAGTGGTTGAGGATGAACTTAATGAGGTTGTAGTTGCAAATATAGTCTCATATATGTGTTTTTGGCTTGCTCGAGAGAGAGGTCGTAAAATTAAGACACTTAAATTGATGGCCAGTATGAGTGGGTCGACATAAGGTTCAGCTCGATAGAGTGAACCCTAGTCCAATGTACACACACTCATCTCGAGAGAATGAGTGGGTTAAAGAGGAGGCTGCTCTTAATACGGCAAGTGGGTATCCGAGAGGAACCCACTTGAAACAGGGTAAGTTAGTTGAGAGAGAGCTTATCCCCTATAAAGTCCAGCCTAGTCACAAATACTCAATAAATTTACTATCAACAACATGTACCCAATGATTTAGTCTATCCCGTATTCTTATCACATCCCAAGAATCCTCTCTCAATTAGAAACCCTTGTTTATTCTGATATTTTGCTTACTAGTGACAAAACCCCAATGTTAATTGACACTCTTGTGTCCCCCTTTAATTTACAATTTTTTAATTGTTAACGTCTTTAGCTATGACTAGTTAGAACTAAATTTTATTTTTTTTATTAATTCTCAAAACCACTCTCTTGGGAACGATCCCAACCCTTGGTTGGGTTACTAAACTATTGTGTGATCGTAAACACTTGCATTGAAAGTTGTGTCTTGATTACGCAAACATCAGTTATGCATATTCTTGAGAAATTCTTGATTAGTTAGAAAATGAGTTTTCATGATCAATTTTCCTCACGTTATTTTGCATTGAGTATGAGTTGCCTATTTGACTTCATAAGGTGAATTGATGAACATGCTTTATATGTATATGCTTTTCTTGAGCAAATGGCTTAATGGTGTCATGAGATTGTGTTGTGCATGCTTTAAATCTTGGAGAAGGTAGTTTCTCCTATGAATATGAGAAATGTTGAGTTTACATGCATAATGGGTTGTGAGATATAGTTCCTACTTCCTTGTGATGCGTTGTTTATGTTTGAGTTGGAGTTGATGCTTCCTCCTTTGAATTGTGCATTATTTTGATGTTTCATGCATGATGGGCTGCTAGTCTTGAGTCTTTACTTTCGTAAGGTATCTAGATAGTCATTCGAGGAAGAATGTTCCCAAGGGGGAGATATTGTAACACTCCAAAAATTAGTAGGCTAAACTAAAGCTTAACATGAGGGTTAGAGTCTTAGATGTAACTCCCTACACTTAAATATAAAGGGTTTCGTGATAGACCGTCAAGGTACGAACCCCAGGGACAAACCTTGGGTCCTTAAGGAGGACCTTGGAAACTGCCCAAAAGTAGTGAACCACGGAAGGACCCACGCTCTGTGGGTGGCTGTCGTAGGTCAAGCCCCAAAAATCACCTCTCTAAACCCAACCCATACTTCACTAGCATGGGCCGTGGGTCCAACCACGGTCCGTCAATGAGGGTTGTGGGTGAGGCGCAAGAGCTGGTTTTTGAGGGTTAAGGTAGGGGTACTTTTGGGTTTTTTGGTTTTTAATTAATATTAAGTGGTGTTGTTTTAACCTAATTTAGACCATCTATATAACTATTTTAGACCTCTAAATTAAGTCACTCTCTTCATTATTTCTAAAACCCATTGTAACACCTAAAGTGATGGACAGTGCGAGTGGGTCGACATGAGGTTCAACTTAAGAGAGTGAACCCTAGTCCCATGCCCACATACTCGGCTTGAGAGAGTGAGTGGACTAAGGTGGAGGTGTTCTTCATGTGGTAAGTGGCTGTCCGAGAGGAACCTGCTTGAAACAGGGTAAGTTGCTCGAGAGAGAGCTTATCCCCTTTAAAGTCTAGCCTAGTCACAAATACTCAATGAATTTACTATCAAAAGCATGTACCTAATGATTTAGTCTATCCTGTATTCCTATCATATCCCAAGAATCCCCTCTCATTACTTAGAAATCCTTGTTTATTTTGTTGTTTTTGCTTACTAGTGACAAAACCCCATTGTTAATTGACACTCTTCTGTTCCCCTTTAATTTACAATGTTTTTAATTGTTAATGTCTTTGGCTACGACTAGTAAGAACTAAATTTTATTTTTCTATTAATTCTCAAAACCTCTCTCTTAGGAACAATCCCTACCCTTTGTTGGGTTACTAAACTATTGTATGATCATAGACACTTGCATTGGAAGTTGTGTGTTGATTACGCAAACATCAAAATGGTACCACTGCCGGGGAGTGGTGTTATTTGAGAATTCTTAGATTAGTAGAATTTTTGTTCTTATTAGTTGTAGTCTACTTACCTAATTTTTAGTTTAGTTTTGTTTGTTGTGTGAATATTTCATAAAGCATGAGTGTTAATGGTTGCAACGGTAGCCAGGTAGGTCACTAAGAAGACATCGAAAATCTCAACGATGTCCAAGAGCCCAATATCAATAACCCCCATCTTATGGGAGGTGTTGAATTTATCTGTTTACCCCAGTCGAGGGAAACGCAGTGTTCCACATAATGAGGACCATGTTGCAACTCTTGCAACTAAAGGGACTTTTGATTCGACTGGCTCATGAGGATCCTCAAAAGCATCTTCAAAACATTATAGATGTATGCGGACCATTCTCATTCAAAACCATCTCTCAGGAGTCGGTTCGGTTGAGGATATTCCCTTTCTCGTTGATGGGAGAGGCGTGCAAGTTGCTAGCTGAGCTACCACGTGAATCCACCACTTCTTGGGAGGAGTTGGTAACTGTATTTCAAATGTTATTTTTCCCTCCCTCAAAGATGATGTCACTGCAGGATATTATCCAGAGATTTAAACGCTTAAAAGGAGAGCCTCTCCATGAAACTTGGCTATGGTTCAAAAAGTTGGTATTGCAATGCCTAATCCACAGTTTGCTGGACAATGTGATACTTTAATACTTTTATCGGAGTTTGGATTTGGTAAAAAAAGGTGTCACTGACCAACTCTCACTTAGAGGCTTAATACAACAACCATATGTAGTAGCAGTCGAACCTTTAGATGGAATAGCAACCATCAACATAACGTAGTACACTCGGGAGGATCAAGTATCCCCTTTCAGATTCAAGCTATCTAAGGGGCAGATTGAAAAAGACGATGAGTGAGACTAAAACATGGCCAAAATCATGTCACAACTTGACATTCTATCCAAAAATGTCATGGGGACTGGTGCTCATAGTGTCAACGCTGTGGGGGTCGGGTGTGCAAATCCTAAAGAGAAGAAATTTGAAGCCCTATATAACGAGGAGGTAAATTTTCTAGAAAATCAATGTGGGGCTATCGTTCAAAATACCTAAGGCAGGGTGGTAACCAAGGCTGGGTTAGAGACGAAGGCTGGAAGGATAGAGATCGTGAATGGAGGGACCGAAATCCAAACTGGAAAGATGGGTAGCAGGATAGATATGTCCCTCCCCATGAGCATCAAAATCCCAAAGATTTGGAAGGTGGTAGGTTTCTTGCATATCCTCAACAAAGTTTAAGGGTAAAAAAAAAATGCTGAAAGGCATAAAATAAGATTTTTCTACCCTTTGCCAGACTATCATCTCCCATTTTGTTTCAATCAAGAAGTTCGAGACCCAGATGGATTATATCTCCCCTCACCTCAATCCGAGACAGCAAGGGGTTTTTCCTAGTGATACTATTGCTAACCCCAAGAGTGAGGTTTGAAGGTGGACTTGCATCGTTGGAACACCCCGTAGAACCTAGTAGGACCTAGCTATTGTTTGATGGAATCTAGTAGGTGAAACTAGATCATAAAGAGGTTGTTTTGAGCCAAGGTAAGGTTTAAATGATGCAAAATGGCTTTTCAAGTTAGTTTGAGTAGTTTAGAGGTCAAACGTCAAGAAACGACTATAACGTCCAGAAACTAGTCATATGAGCTAACTATGTTGTAGTGTCTTGTCGTTGAAGTCTGGAGTGTTGTATGAGGGTGAAAACTTGTAGAAGTGACTCCTTTAATTAGAAAATCATGTTGAGGGGTTAAACGTTTGAACTATGACCCCCCAAGGACCACCCTAGGGGTCTTTGATGAGGACCCCAACATTGGCCAAAAGCTGTCAAAAACAGCTTGACTTACGGAGGCAAGTAATGCCCCTTAAGTCAAACGACACCCTGTAAGTCTGCTCCGTAGGTCAGGACATAGTCTAGGGAACCTTAGCTCCTATGACCAAGTCTCAAACTGAGACAATAAAGGCACAGAACAGCCCATCACTCCACCTACGGTCCGTAGGTAGAAGTCTCGTAGATCTGCCCAGTTTACAACTTTTAGTTTTTAAGCTAGTGTTTAGGTGTTAGTTTAGTAATTAGTTTAGGGGTTAGGAGGGGCGATTAATTAGTTAATTTACCTTTTATAAATAGTTAATAGTACATAAACTAATCACTTTTACCCATTCATCTAAAGACCCCTAAAATCCTCTTAAAAAATCATCTCTCTAGAATTGAAGAAGAAGAGGAAGAAGAGATGAGAAAGGGCAGTGTCTTAGGGTGATTTCATCTATTGATTCAAGATTTTTTTAGGGAATTAATTGAAGGTACGTGAAGCTTATTCATCCATGTGTTCTTCCACCAATGGAGCCCCCTTAAAAATCCCTCAATTTGGAACTCAGAAACCTAATTCTAGCTAGGGTTGTGATTGCATTGTGGGTTGGGCTTGGGTGTGATTCCAATCTAGTGGATATCACGCAACATTTATTGATGATAATTTGATGATTTAATATGATTTCTATGATGAAACCTAATATAAATTTATGAATGTAATCTAAATTTGATGATTTATGAATATCAGCTGTGATTTGAACTCTTCAGTAACTACTGACCCGGCAACCTGGAATCGATCTTGGATGAGGTTTTCTAAACCATCCAATCTTTCTTTCAAGACAGCTAACTCTTTCCGCACCTCATCTTGGATCTCTTTTTTTTTGCAGCTAACACCTTCCTCTCTATCAGCTGAGGTATAGAGAGCACAATATGGTCTACTAATGTCTTGATCTGGCGCTGACCTGCAACCAATTTCTTAAGAAAAAGCATAGGAATAGTGACAAAGGTACCTAGAGCCTGGGAGGTTGAAGGTGGAGGTGGTGGTGCCTCTATGGAAGGCTGTGATGACTCTCCCTGTTCTGGACCTCTATCAGCATGTGGGATATCAATTTGGACATATGGAACAACATCTAGCGTACTCACAACAACAGACTTCGCACCAAAAAGATAGTTCGCGACATCCTTGATTTTAGAAACCTAGATGAGTTTGAATGCCTCCCATCTGTCAATCAGGTTGTTTGGAGGAATGTTCACTGCTCGACAAAATTTCCCTATCACACAAGGAAAAGAAAGTGCGGCTCTCTCATTTAGCGCCCTGTCTCTTATCTTATCGCTATTATCCGTCCTGCATTAATCAGGTAACCAACCATAAGACAAGCTACCAACGAGGCTAGGGAAGGTGACAAAGTGTTATCATTAGTAGTCGATCCCAATTATGCTCGAACGACAACCCATCAAACCTTAGCTGGAAAAGACAACGAAGCTTTAGTGATGAGTGTTGGAGTTGTGGTGACCCAAACTGCATATTCCCTATCTATGGTAATCAGTTTCGCAATCCAGCGTACAACGCTTTCTCAAGAATTCTGATCTTCCATCGTAGCATCACTGGTTACCTCATGATGTTTTCCCTCAAAAAGGCCAACTAAAGCTGGTGCAGAGTATTTTGGACCATACAACATTCTGTAAATCGAAGTCACAAAAATATCTATTGATTTGCCCCTAACTATGCTTGAGTTGAGTGGACCCCAGGTAATAGCCATGTCTTTCTGTCCATGTTTCATAGTTTCTATATCCACAGCGAAATTCATCAATGTAGCTGCAGAAAAGGAATAAAATTCTCTGGCCAGGTGGCTAGAGTATTCTCCAGGTGCATTGTCCATTCAATCAAACTAATGGAGCTGAACTATCCAATAGATATCCGAGAATGCTTTGATATCAACTACCGCCACCCTAGTCTCAGGCTTGACTGCTCTATTCTTGAAGCCTCCAGTTTTGTTCACAATGCCATTGTCGAATAACTCTTTAGACCGGTTGACAGTCTACATGTAGTGATAATAGGCAATCAACTGTTGTCTCAATACAGGGTTAGGTTTTGGGGTGTTCACAAACATCACCATGGTATCATCATCGGTGATTTCCTCCTTTTCCTCTCTATTAACTGCTTCCTCTCAGACTCTAATTTCATCTTCTGTATTAGCCACAGGTTGAGAGGTACTTGTGCTGTCTTGAGAATTGCCTTGAGATTCAGTACTGCCTCCCGAGTCATCTGCAGATTGGCTACCAGCAGCAGCATCTGATTGACTTCCCAAGTTTTCCCTGTTATCAAGACTACCTCCCTCTTCAGATTGAGAAGAGAGTCATAGAGAATAACTCTTATAGCAGTGATCTGGTAGCCTGAGGCGAGTGATGTTCAGGTGCAACATTTATTTGTACCTCAAACCCACTCACTTCAGAGTCGTCATGACCCTCTAATTGCGAAACGGTGACTGGGGCAGGTTTGCTAGAAATTTTTCTTCTAGGACCCATTGTACTAGAAAATAGAGAGCTCATTAATAATCAACACTATTAAATAACGCACCATCGGGTACTCAGACTTTCGCTATGTAATATTACTTTGACGCCTTGCCTTAAGAATGTCGTCACCCAATCTATCATCGAGAAGAGCCCCAGAATCAAAAGACGAACAAAAACTAAGTATAAAAGAAAAAAAAATTACAAACAAAGGAACTCTACAGGAGCTTGCACAACCGTGGTATGGACCTCGGACCGTGAAATCCCTCGTGGAGTTGAAACAGAATCAGTGTGCACAAGGAGTCTTTGACCATTCTTCCAAGGGATGTTCAAGGATGGCTTCACAGTCCGTGGACTGCACCACGGTCCGCGATATTGCCCGTGAACTTTAACTGAGGTATGGGATGACTTCAAGTGTGGTGTACGACAAGTTTCAGGGCCCGTGGTATTTTCCACGATCCGTATAACCTGTCATAGTCTTACACTTTGGGCAATATGTCAGTCACCTACTTCCCAACATTGAATTTTAGCACTTAACCACCATTTTTACACAACTACAAGATTATCCTATAACTTAAGCTTTACCTTACTTCTTAATCAACTAAATTAATAACCTAAAGTCCACCACCTACCATCAAATTCGACCATCTATTATAGACCAGCACACAAGAACAACTAAAACTTCCCAATTCGACTTACCCACTAAAATTCAGTATCAATTTGCACTTAATCATCACAATGTCATGCTAAACTCAAGAAAACCGAAGTTATCAAACATAGGTGTAGACAAGATTGGACTCTGCAAAACCATTGAACGTTAACTTACTTGGAAATAGTGACACTGCCAAAATCTAGAATTAACTTGACACACTTGCACAACTGAGCACTTAGGGTTTCAATTCTTTGGTGGATGTAGGATTTATTGATGAATAGTGAATGATTCTACCTTTTGATAGCCGTTACGGAGGATAACAATAGGAAAAAACTGACTCTTGGCCTTTGGAAACAAATAAATATGTTTCATTGTGAGTTGGGTTACGAATGGGTCGGGTTAGGTATGGGTAACACTGGGTTGTAGAATATGGATTGTGAATTTGCCCGTGAAGGTAGTCACGGTTTGTAAGACCAGTCGTGATCCTAAATCTAACACTTGACTATGGAAGACCACGGATCGTCAAGTTGCCCATGATGGGCATTATAGTTTGTGAACCTGTCCATGATTGCGAATTGGAAACTTGGCATTCATACCTAAAGTTTACGAGAGGCTAGACGGTCCGTACAAACTCTAACGGACCGTGAGCAATTTCCAGTAGCTTTGGAACTTTTGTCCTCAAATTGACAGATCGTAAAAGTGCTCGTGAAGAGCACCACGGTTCGTGAGATTGTTCATGAAGTTCAGTCTGTACCAGGTCTTGTATTTTTCCACCTATTCTCTCCTGGACACATCAGGACACAGTGACTCTATAAAAACAAAGAAAAATAAGGTAGAAGGGAACATACCTAATATAATTACATCTTGGGTTGCCTCTCAAGCAGCACACAATTTAGCATTGCGGCGCGACGCAAGTTACTTGATTGCTCAGATTTCATCAATTTTTCATTCCTCTACAATCGTCACATCCTCAGGAGCACCTAAATATGCCTTGACTCTCTTACCATTAGGTTTGAACCTCTCGCCTTTCTCATTTTCTCGTTCAATAGCACCAGATTGAAATACCTGTGAGACTTTAAAAGGTCTAGACCATTTAGATTTCAGCTATCCTGGGAACAAATGAAGTCAGGAGTTGAAAAGTAACACCAAGTCACCAGGAGTGAAGCTTCTTTTCTCAATATGCTTGTCATGATATAGCTTCATCCTCTCTTTATAAAGTGTTTATCTCTCAAAACCTCTAAGACGGAACTCATCCATCTCATTAATCTGATCCAACCTTAAGTTCGCAGTTTCGTTTCAACTGAGGTTTAGCTTTATCAATGCCTAGAGTGCTATATGCTCAAGCTCAACTGGCAAATGACATGCCTTTCCAAACACCAGTTGGTATAGAGACATACCAATAGGTGTCTTGAAAGCTTTCTGATATGCCCATAAAGTATCATCCAGCTTCCTTGCCCAATCTGTCCTATAGGCATTAACTGTCTTCGTCAAGATTGCTTTAATCTCCATATTAGAAACCTCTACTTGTCCATTGGTTTGTGGGTGATAAGGTGTTGCCACCTTGTGTTGTTTAACCCCATACTTGGTGAGAAGCGGGCTGAACACCTTATTGCTGAAGTGAGAACCACCATCACTGATAATGGCTTTGCGTGTTCCAAAACTTGAGAAGATATTCTTTTTCAGGAAACTAGCGACACTCTTTCCATCGTTCTCAGGTAAAGCAAAAACTTCGACCCATTTGGACACATAGTCAACCGCAACCAATATGTATTTCTGTCGATATAAACTCACAAAGGGCCTCATGAAATCAACACCCTACACATCAAATAATTCCACCTCCAGAATAGGTGTCATGGGTAACTCATGGCGCCGAGAGATGGCTCCTTGACGCTGGCACACATCACAACTCCTTACTATGTCCACTGCATCTTAATCAATTGTGGGCCACTAATACCGATACTGAAGTATCTTGTGGGTTGTTCGAGCACAACCATGATGACCACCAACTGGAGATGAGTGATAAGCCAAGATGTGTAATATTTCACCTTATGGAACACATTGCCTAATTATGTTGTCAGTACACACCCTATACAGATACGGTTCATCCCAAAAGTACTTGCCTACATCATGAAAGAACCTTTTCCTTTTCTAATATGTTAGCCCCTCAGGCATTACATCACTAACAAGAAAATTAGCATAATCTGTCAACCAAGGACTAAGGTCAAGAGTCGCAGCTAATACCTGCTCATCTGGGAATGTATCAGCTATTTCAAACTCACTCTCTTCTTTCTTATTAACCTCCAACCTAGACAGGTGATCAATTACCTGTTTCTCACAGCCTCTCCTATCCTTCACTTCAAAGTCAAACTCTTGGAGAAGTAGTACCCATCGAATCAGCCTACGATTGGCATCTTTATTTGCCATGAGGTATCTCAGGGCAGCATGGTCTGTATGAATTATCACCTTAATTCCTAGCAAGTACGCTCGAAACTTTTCGAACACATAGACCACCGCTAATAGTTCTTGCTCAGTGATTATGTAGTTTCGTTGTGCCCCATTCAATAACTTACTAGTATAGTAAATTGGATGAAACCTCTTGTTGCGCTTCTGCCCCAATACAACTCCTAATGTAGTCCTACTGGCATCACACATTAGCTCAAATGGTTCCGCCAGTCTGAGACAATGATTACTAGTGCTGAAATGAGCTTTTCCTTTAAGCACTAAAATGCTTTGAGACATGCCTCATCAAAGACAAATTTCACCTCCTTCTCCAAAAGCTTGCACATGAGGTGTGCAATTTTGGAGAAATCCTTGATGAAGTGTCTATAGAACCTAGCGTGGTGTAGGAAGCTTCTAACACCATTCACACAGATAGGTGGATGTAATTTTTCAATAACCTTAATTTTGGACTTATCGACTTCAATCCCTTTCTGCGATACTTTGTGACCAAGGACTATGCCCTCCTTTACCATGAAATGGCACTTCTCCCAATTTAGTACTAGATTAGCTTCCTCACATCTCTATAGAGCCCCTGCTAAGATTTAACAAAAAATCATCAAAATTATCACCTACTACAGAGAAGTCATCCATAATTACCTCTAGAGTGTCTTCAACCATATTTGAGAAACTGGACATCATGCATCTTCGAAATGTTGTTGGTGCATTACACAGTCCAAATGGCATGTGTTTAAACACAAAAGTGCAAAAATGACATGTGAAGGTGTTCTTTTCCTGATCTTAAGAGGAGCAGTTGATATTTGGTTGTAACCAGAGTATCCATTTAAGAAACAATACCACCCCTTACCTGCCAACCTATCAAGCATCTGGTTCATAAAAGGCATGGGGAAATGATCCCTCAAAGTCCACTTGTTGAGATTCCTGCAGTCCATACACACTCGCCATCCAGTGACTGATCTTTGTGGGACTAATTCATTTTTGGCATTTGCCACCACAGTCATACCACCCTTTTTGGGCACCCATTACACTGTGTTGATCCAATGAATTTCAGAAATGGGATAGACCACCCCAACACCTAACCACTTGATTATATCTTTCTTAACACCTCTTGCATGAGAGGGTTTAGCCTCTGCTGATGTTCAATGCTTGGGCTGCAGTCCTCCTCAAGCTGAATCTTGTGGGTGCATATACCAGGAGGTATTCCAATTATATGAGCAATGGTCCACCCAATTGCCCATTTATATCTTCTCAAAACCTTGATCACCTACTGCACCTGCTCTTCATTTAAATATGTAGCCAAGATCATAAGTAAAGTGCTATTAGTACCCAAAAATACATACATGAGGTGACTATATAACTATTTCAGTTCCAACATCGGTAGCTCCTCGATGGATGGTTTTGCTGGAGGGCTTTGCCTTTTTACAAGTCCAGGTCCAATTTCATTTGAACATTCGAGTGTGCTCCCATACCCTGCAAAGCATTCACGGTCTCTATATAGTCAAATTGGAAATCAGCACAAAGTCCATTAGCACTACAGCAAAGGTTTCAACAGCCATCCTCTATTCTATGGGTACCCTTATGGCCTCATCTGTAACCACCTCTATTGCAAATACCACATTTATATCATTGAGTTGCTTTATTGACCTACAAATATTGAACTTTACCTCATCATTGTTGAGTCTGAACTTTAACTCTCCTCTTTCAACATCCACCAAAGCTGTTCCTGTGGCCAAAAAGGGTCTTCCCAAAATGATGGGCACCTCAAAGTCCACTTCACAATCCAAGCTCACAAAATCAGTTGGAAAGATGAATTTGTCCACCATTACAAGTACATCACATAGGACTCCCACTAGCCATTTAACTAACCTATCAGCCATCATAAACCTCATTGTTGTGGTTCTTGGAACTCCCAATCCTAATTTCTTGAAGATGTCTAGTGGCATCAAGTTGATACTGGCTCCTTGATCACACAACGCTTTTGCAATGCTGATTGACTTGATGGTGCATGGAATAGTGAATAAACCTCGGTCTTTCTTTTTCTAAACTATAGATCTTGTAGCAATGGTGCTGCATTGGTGAACATTATTAGTAAAATCAAGACTTACAACTCTTTTCTTTGTAACCAAGTCCTTTATGAACTTGGCATATCCTAGCATCTGCTCCAGAGCTTCCACCAGTGGAATGTTTATTGAAAGCCGCTTCAACATGGTAATGAATTTTGTAAACTTCCCATCTTCAGTTTTCTTTCTAAGTATTTGAGGGAAAGGAGGAGGTGGTCTGGGAATTTGCTATAAAGGCAAGTTCTCCTCAACCTCTTTCTCTTTTCCTCTCGCGGGTTGCGATTTATACTGAACCTCCTCTGAGTCATGTACCTGTATGGTTTCATCCTTGTCTCTGCCAGCTTGCTCCAAGACCTGTTCATGTTTGGTACTTACAGACATAGGGTCAGTAAGAACTTTACCGTTCATGATGGCGATGGCCATCCAGTGCCCATCCTTCTTAGGATTATAAATGGTGTCACTTGGTAGTGATCCATTCTTCCTCTAATTCAGTGAGGATAAGAGTTACCCCAACTGCTTCTCAATTTATTTAATGGAGGTGGTGTGGGAGTCTATTAGCTGACTCATGCTTGAGAAATTACCTTTTATTTCTTTTACCCCTGTATTAGTTGATTAAACTTTCTAGAGTACTTTAGCCATCATATCTTCCAGCTTAGATCCGCTAGAACTACTACCTACCCGGTCTCTATTGCATGGGGGCACATAAACACCATTGCGATCATTCCTATACCCATCTCTGTTTTGCTAGTTTCCTTAATCTCTATTTGATGACCTATCATACTGACCATCCCTAACATAGTTCTGACCTGCGTTTCCAGAATTGTAACCCTGATTTCTAGAGTTATAATTTTGGAAACCCCCTTGGTTCCCCAAGTAGTAAGCTTCCTCATCAAGGTCAAGATCCTGATCCTCATACTTGTTTTGCTGTCCCACATCAATCACCTTTTCAAATTTGAAGATAATGTATTTTGTGACCAGATCTATTTGAGTCCTTAAATGTGCCATGTCTTGGTCCCTTTCTTCTTCTCTCTTCCTCTGTTCAGCTGAAAGCTCAAATGTATACCCAAGATCTCCTACCTCTACATCTCTAGTGTATGTTGCTCTGTTGTTCTTTGAGACCTCATCCAATAGTTGCATGCTCTCTGCAAATGACTTCCTCATAAATGAGCCTCCACAAACTGCATCAATAACAGGTTTAGTAACATAATTTAGAGACCTATAAAAGATTAATATTCCTTTCGGTAAGATCATGGTTAGGACGTTTCTTCAGCTTTTGGTTGAACCTCTACCAAGTATGAAGCATTGCCTCTCCTGGTAACTGTTTTTGTGTACTAATCTCATCCTTCATCTGCAGATCTTTTGATTCTGGGAAGAATCATTCTAGGAAAGCTTCCTTCAACTCATTCCAAGTTTGGATAGAGTCATCTGGCATCTCATTCAACTAGTTAGTCGACTCTCTAGTAAGCAACAATAGAAACAACCTCAACCTCATTGCTCTTTGGTTGACCCCAGGAATCTCTTGTAACTTACAAATTGCCACAAAATTCATCAAGTGTTGATTTGTATCATCACTACCTGCACCTCTAAAGATACATTTCAGGTTCAACAATTGGATCATGGTGCTAGTGATTATGAACTTAACACCTGGGGTATTGCAAATAACACTATGTCTCCAGTGGCTCCAGCTCCATACAAGTCAGCATCATCTTCTTCATACAACATATGAGCAAGATGTTGAGCTCTACCCCTTGGGGCTATTGGTTGGCGCTGGGGATAGACTACTCCTTCTACTCCTCTGTTCTCATCTACTACCCTAGGTTGATTGATTCTAGTATTTTGCTGGACATCTGTCCTAGGTTGATTGATTCCTGTAGTTTGATGTACATTCCTTGCAGCATCAATCTCAACTTCTAGTCCTAGTATATGTCTCTGAGCCTCTAGTTCTTATGCATTCACCATTCTTTGAAGAGTCTTTTGGAGTTCTATGTCATAAGGGATCAGTGGAGCTCCTTTTCTTCTAGTGTTGGGCATGCACAATCTGACTCTCTTGAAAAAGACACAAATACCAAACAAAACGTAAAATTAGGAAATATAACTACAATCGAATAGAAGCTAGTAAAATACTTCTGAATTAAAATTCTCTGGTAGCGGCGCTAAAATTTGATTTGTCCAAACTTACACTTCAAATAAGTAGTGTAAACGGTCGATGTCAATTTACAAAACTCAACTAAAGTTGAGGTTGATCCCACAGAGAATTTCTTCACAGATAAGGCTTCACTATCGCGTTTATTCAAATGCTGTTATTATCTCCTAGACAAATAACAAATGAAAGTAAATTGGGTATGGTTAAATTGTTATAATTACCAACACTTGCAGTTAAAATCCAGGCTCAAGACTAACAAACTATTTCATTGTAAGATTGATTTAATTAATTAAGAGAAACCATGATTGTGTTCACCATAACATTATTTCTAGTGTTCTCCCGTAATTTGAGTGTAGGGCAAGTCCATGTTTAAAGAGTCCTTGCGAGTTAAATTTATCTAACACTTCTCAGCCTAATAAGATAATGATCACTCATGTTCTCTCGACCTTAAAGTGTTACTAACATTGAACCTCGCTTGAAATGGTATGGTGTTAAAGATCTTTTTTCTCGAACTAAAGCTTTAACTCCAATTTGTTAATTTAATTTAGCTTTTTCCTAACTTGTATTTTTCTCTTGAACAAATACTACATACAGGCTCATCTAATACATGTACTCACTAGGGATGAAACATATTGAGAAATTCTTACAAAAATAATTAGCAAATCAACAACCACTTTGATAATCTGATAGTCTGAATCTGAATTTCCAACTGATAACAATAATCAAAATCCAAAAATCAAAAGCTAAAAGTAATATTATATTCTTAGTTGTAAAATGTAAGATAATGAATAATAATCCAAAAACGACCTAAAGTAATTCAAAATAGAATTTTTAAAATGAGTCCTTGTCGAACAAGGACTGAAATGTCGAATAGCTCTATGACCAATTCTATGGTTTGTAGAGGGCTTAACGGACCGTGAAGCCCTCCGTGATCTTTCCTTTAACTTTCTAAAAGGTTGGGTCTGTAATGCCTTCACTGAAAAATGCATCATGGGAGCTACCACGGCCCGTGAAGTCGCCCGTGGTCTACACTTGGGTTCCAACTTTCTTTCAATTCTCCCTTGATGTCATACTAGTTTAGCTTAACAGCAGGTACCACGATTCGTGGTGAGGACTACGCCTGTAGAACCCTCTATGGTCTTCACTTGTTTATTCTTGCTCTTCATTTTCTCAAGGCCCAGCATTGCCTTACTTCCACGAGCTCCACTATGGGTCATAATGAAGTTCACGGTCCATGAAATTAACCGTGAACTTTCACTTGGTCAACACTAGTTCTGCTTCTTTTTTCACTTTTCTATACAACCCGAATTTTGCCTACACATTTAACAAAACCATCAAATAATCCAAAATTTCACTTAATTCCAGTATTAGTTCATAGTTATTAAGCATCAAATGTGCCATGATTTCACGGCACATCAACTTCCACTTTGCTTTTATAAAGACTTTGATTTTATGGAAAATATTTAAAAATTTCCCACTTTTGTATGATCTTATCTTATGATATGCTAAAGGCTTGTATGAGACCCCTTTGGGTCAAGTACGCCATGTTACATCTAGTGTGTACCCCTAGGTAGTGAAAAACTTGGTAATCAGGGCACAAGGTTTAGAACTGTTCTAGGATTGTCTCAAACCACATCTAGTAGAGTCTTGTTCATAAATTTGAAGCACGCCACATTTATGAATAGGAGGCTATTGGATGCTGAGGAACTCTCACTTCTTTATTCACTAAGTCGTGCCATAGAGTTTGGCTATATTAGGTCTTTCTCCTAATCTATGCCCTATGGTTTTCAGGTATGGCTAATACAAGGGCAAATGCTAGGAGAGATGAGGAAGGCAATGTGGATCAAAATGTTCCTCTCCAAGTTCCACTCCAAGCTCCTCCTCAAGCTCCAATTGACCCTATAGGGGAAAATGTTACTCATGCGGAGTTTAGGTCGACTATCCAAATGTTGGCTCAAGCCATGACGGCTCAAGTCAATAGAGAGATGGTAGCTCCGGCAAATCCTAATGTGAATTTTGCAGCTTTAAGAGTAAGAGATTTATGAGAATGAACCCTCCGGAGTTTTATGCCTCCAAACTTGAGGAAGACCCTCAAGGGTTTACAGATTAGTTGTATAAAGTGCTTTCGATCATAGGGTTGACTTCAATAGAGAAAGTGGAGCTAGACGTTTACCAATTGAGGGATGTAGAACAAGTATGTTATGAACAATGGAAAGATGGTAGGCTGGTAGAAGCGGGTCCAATAGAGTGGGAAGGGTTCAAAGTAGCATTTCTTGATAGGCTTTTTCCCCAAGATTTGAGGGAAGCTAAGGTGGAATAGTTCATTAACCGTAGGCAAGGTAGCATGAGTGTTAAGTAGTATGCCTTCAAATTTACCAACTATCCAAGTATGCTCCATCTATGGTAAAATTGAGGAGTCAAAACTCAAGAAAAAGAATGGGGAGGAAAAAAGGGCTAGGATCGGTGATGGGAACTTCTCTAATGCTAAGTCCGATGGACAAGAAAGACATAAGTCTAAACAAAGGTATTCCGGACAAGATTCTCTCAATACCATAGGTTTAACAAAGAGAAAGGTAGTAGGTCTCAATTACCTAAACCTTCTTGCACCAAGTGTGGGAGAAATAACAATGGTAAGTTCCTAGTCTGCACAGAGGGTTGTTATGGTTGTTTAAAGAGTAGGCACAAAATGAAAGATTTCTCGGTGCTTAAGGCTTAGGAAGAGAGGATAAGCAAGTTGCCAATAGTGGTTTATATGCGGAGCCTCAAAAGAAGAATAGGTTCTATGTCCTCCAAGCTAGAAATGAACAAGAGTGACCTCCTAATGTTCATGAAAGCTTGTGATCTAAAATAAAATGAGTTTGCATGAATATTTCCTCATGTTGTAGTGCATTGAGAGTAAATTGTATATAGGCTTCATGATTGTATGTTAGGCATGTTTTAGCTAAGAGATGGTAGTTCCTCCTTAAACATGAGTAGATGTTGAACTTCATGCATTTTGGGTTGTTAGATGTAGTTCCTACTTCCTTGTATTGCATTGAATATGTTTAGCTTGAAGTTTAAGTTATTCTCCTTTGTTTATGTGCATTTAGATGAGTTGCATGCATGATGGGATGCTAGTCTAGAGTCGCTTCCTTTAAGAGGTGTTTAGAATCATTATTCTAGGATGAATGTTCCCAGGGGGGAGATATTGTAACACCCCGTACTTAGTAGACCATCAAGGGCTAAGTATGAGGGCAACGAGAGCCAAGTAAAGGGGCAAGGACCAAGGTCAAGGGGCAAGGCCCAAGCTAAGGGCCAAGGCTGCCCCAAGCTTGGGACACACTGCCTCAACTCCACGACCACTACCACGGCCAGTGGTGAGGACCACGGTTCGTGGTGTGGTTTGTGAAGGTCAAGGCAGTAGGTCCCTTGAAGCTGCCTCAAAGGGGCTCATCTTCATGAGCGACTTCAAGGCTAGTTGTGAAGACCACGACTCGTGGGAAGGCTCATGAAATTACCATCAATATCTAAAGTCCAAGCCACTGCCCAAGGACCATGGGTAGGACCACGGCTCATGGTGATGAGCACAACTCGTGGTGAGGACTACGGTTCGTGGAGCTTGCTGTAGTGCCTGGGAATAGGCTGCCTATTGAGGGGCTTTTAGGTAAATTCCAAATTAGATGGGAATTAAGTGGGGAAATTTTGTATGGTCTTAGTACACCTATATAAACTATTTTAACCCTTTAACTACCCCAATTAAGTTTTTAATTCCAAAACCCCAAAAAATCCCAAAGTTCTTTCTCTCAAAAAATTCTCTCTCTAGAAAATTCAAAAAAGAAGAAGAGGAAGAGAACCCAGCTACGTCAAATTCTTCCATCTTTGCAAGATTTGTGAGGGATTTATGATCAAGGTATGATATTTTATTCATCCATGGATCCCCCTAGATTTCCCTAATCGTTAAGATGAACCCCAATTCCAGCTAGGGTTTCTTCTAATATTGTGGGTTAAGTTGAGAATGATTCCAATTGAGTCGATAGTACTTGTTTATGATTGATTTAGTATTAAATCATGTTATTATGATGATATTACATATTTTCCATAGCTAACCCTAGTTAATTGATGAAATTATAGTAATGTGGGTTTATGCCTTTTGAAGGGAAATTGAGGATTTAGAGGTGACCTTCTAGAATTGATGACATGTAGTAATTGTTCAAGAAATAAAGCATGTAGACATGAATTGAATTAGATTATAGTGTATATGGTGGATCATGACTAGTAAAGATTGAAGTTGAACCTTTATGATGATTTAAGACTAGAATCACTTAATAATGAAGCGTATGATTAGAATGCCTTGAAATATAGGTATGAATGATGGTTGTAAGAAGAAAAACTTTGATAGTAAGGCTTGTAGTCATGAAGGTAGTATTCTAGGGCTTTGAGAGTAAAGTTAATAGGTTGAAGTATGCTTGTAGTGGCTTTGAGAGTGAAGCCTATATGAGAATCGTAGACTAGTAGCTATCATTGTTGTGTAAGGACTTTACCCACTTAGTCTACCTTATGCATGTTTGAATATATAAAGTGATAGAATCACTTGAAATGTGGATTGGTTATCAAGGACATCCCTCCATTAGTCACGAGTTAAACAAGGCTTAATATTTAATCAAAGGGGGTGTATGCTTGGCCTTAATGGATATTGACAATTAGAAGAAAGTCCACACATAGTCGGGTCTGGGTCTTTAAGAAGCAAGGATGCTCACACCTATTTGAGTCCGGGCTTCCAAAGTAAAGGGGAAAATCTCATATAGTAGAGTTTGGGTTTTCCCAAAAGTAGGTCTCATGAGATGGAAGCCTTCAGATAGATAAGTACGAGTTTCTAGTAACAATATCCTTATCCAATGAAATAAGACATACTTGAAAGGGTATCTCCAAGTGTTCAAAAGCATAATGAACTTAGACATTTTTAGTGAAGTATCCCATAGTGTTCATAGAGAATAATGAACTTAGACATGCTTAATGAAGTATCTCAAAGTGTTCAAGATAATAAAGAAGAGGAACTAAGATGGACTTAAAGAAGTACCTCCTAGTGTTCTAATGCTTTAAAAGTAGGAACTAGTCCCTAATCAAGAAGTATGAGCATGAGGACCTAAAGTGGTACATAGTATGGATAGGATTATGGGGTCTTATTCATGCATTGCACAAGTATGACTTAAGGTTACCTAGAAAGTGCTCTCTTATATGATGTATGTTTAGATAGGATTGTGCTATAGTTGCTTCCTTTTTATGACTACCTAAAGGTGAGAGATTCCCTTGTCTATGAGAAATGAGCTAAGGATGAGATCCTAAGATGGTAAGTATGATTATGATGACTTAAAAGTTGTACTTAGTGTTGGTGGGTTTATGAGGTCTCTTCCATGCATTGCACAAGTATGATTTGAGGTTACTTGAGAAGTAGTTCTCTTATGATACGAAGGACTAAGGGTTGACTAATGCTTATATGATGCCTTTGTTGGAGACTTTGCTTATGATTATGTTATTGTCTTTTATGGTTATAGTTCATGTTTCATGAAGTATCTCTTCTGATTATGGCATATGGCTTATGTTGACTAACCCTTATGATATGCTCTTATGATGTTATGCTAGCTATCATATTTAGTACTTTTGTACTAACGCATACTCTTTCCTACATTCTCATCAAATGTAGGGTCAGGTGATTTGAGTTCCATTCTTGAAGATAGCTTTCTAGAAGCACAAGAAGTTGAAGACTTGGTGAGTCCTTATAGCAATCGAGGATTTGATCACCTTTCCTTGATGTCTTTCTTTTATGTTTGAGACTATTTTATGTGCTGCGTCCCAAGAGTTATTCAAAGTGTTTTAGATGGCTTGAGACAAGTGTAGTAAGACTTCCACTTTGCTTTATAAAGACTTTGATTGTATGGAAAATGCTTTAAAATTTCCGCACTTCTCTATTATCTTATGTTATGATATACTAAGGGCTTGTATGAGATCTCTTCGGGGTCAAGTACGCCATGTTAGATCTAAGGTGTACCTCTCGTTTGTGACAAAAACTATTCCCAAAACTTCATTTTCTCCAAGTCCTCATATTTCGAAGACCGAGCTTGATTTCTTTTTTGTCTTTACTTTCAATTTTAGGACTTGATGTACGGGCTGCATCCTGATAAACTCTTATGTACTAGATGGCTCTGAGATGATGTTTAGAATCTAGCTTTTCTCTATAAAACTTTTATATATTAAAACTGTCTTTTAAATATTTTAAAATCTATTATCTTGTATGATGTAGGTTAAGTGGCTTATATAGGGCCTTTCCTGGTCTTGTACGCCATGTCATGTCTAGGGTGTACCTTGGGTCGTTTCAGAGAAGTCAAATAGGTAGGAATTAGATAACTGGAGAAGTATTAACTGCGTAAACTAGAGAGAGAGTATTTTGAGTGAGCTAGAGGAGAATATTGGGCACTTAGGGTATACTGGTTATGACTGCATGTGAAAACCTTGTTGGGAGTGCTTCTATGATATCTATCATGGGGAATTACAGTTTCTTCAAAATCATGGTATTTATCTTGTTGTTCAAGACTTGTTTTTGTTTGTGTGATTGACTTTGAGGGTCGTTTGTCCTAATTATTTCGTTTTCAGGAGTTGACTACAATCAGAGCTACTATTGCAACATCCCGACAATGTCATTATAGATTCGGTATGCTTGGGTGTATCATTGACTAGGTGGTTACTTGATTATCTCCTTCCTTGGATTAGATTAGTTGGGACCTCCCGTGATTAATACCTGTTGTCTAAAGATTAGTTTTTGTTTTTAAGGCTCGTGGGAGGATTTGGTTAAGAGGTTGACTTTTTAATATGATTAGCGACAATTTTGTGCATTATGAGTGTTTGGTGGTTAGTTCTGGCTTCACTCCCAGTTTTAGCAGGCATTAGTTGTGAATTTCTTGTGGTTATTTGAGAAAATGATTTTTCTGAATGTGTGTTTTGTGGTTTAGACATTTTTAGTTCAGGTTTGGATCATAGATTAGGCTGTGGCTTGGTAATCACTCCTTATTTGCAAATTTTAAACTTTTAGTTTGGAATTTCAGTTCTTGGTAGTTGATCCTGATGTGTGGTCATAAGAATGAGTGTACTTGGGGAAAAAATATCGTCTATGAAAATTATGCCTCGGGCTTTTGGTAACATTGAGTATTGTTTCATTTTATTCTATATGTTCGAGGGCGTATTGCTGACATGATGCACTTATTGAAAGACAATGAGTTAGGAAACGACTGTATGTCATTATTAAAATTATCCCACTCTACCTAAAAGACCAACCAAATGAATTAAGAACTCACTTGATCGTAAAGTTCAAGCCTGAATGCTAACATGCTTGTTGCTAGCCTGTTAAGGTTTCCTATTAACTTCTTAAAAGTTTTTTGTTTGACTGTGGTCCCTCCTTAGACATCGTGTACCTTAGCTTGGGCAGAATGCCAAAGTTTAGGGTTGCTACTATAAGTAGATATAGAAAGCCAAAATAGGGTATAAATAAAGATGGGTAAGTACCATGCCGAATCATGATGAATGTGGTTCAAATAAGAAAAATTGAAAAAAGAGATAAAAGAAAAAACAACTACCTTCGATAGATTGGAGAACTAGGTTACAAAAAGAGGGGGGGTGGGGGAGAAATGAGGATGGTTTGAAGGAGGAGAGAAGCAAAGTCGGTAACAAGGAGGGCATAGTCACTACACCTAAAAGAATGCAACCTTTAGCCTGAGCCTATGTTAAAAGCCAAAAGAGTCATGATGTTATCCTAGTCCAGTTGTCTGTAAGATCAAAGCGAAGCTAATAAGGGAAAGCCTATGGATTATGTGTACATTGTTTGTATTTGTTCTGAGCGTGATTGTTTTGTTTTATCCCTCACAATAAGATCTTGTCATGAGAATGATAGGGATTTATTTGTGGTAATGGCTTTAGTAATGCACTTTGGAGGACTTATTATGAAGCACATTTGCCAAGTTGCTTGTTGATACTCAGATGTCAGTCTGAGATTCTTTTGAGTTGAAGCATTAAATGATATGCATATACATGTATGAGTGAATGTTGGTAGTCCATGTGTCTGTGTGCTTCTTAAGGACAAGCAAGTATGCCAAGTAGAGGGTATTGATATGTCGATATTAAACGGCATATCTATTGCTTTTACTAAGGATATTTGCGAGATCTTAAGTAATAAAAAAAATTATTTTGATAGTTTAACACTATGTTAGTAAAGAAATCTGCCAAGATAGAAAGAATTCTAAAATGGAGCTAAGTGCTAGAAGAAAAACCCTAATGACAGCACCGACAGGCCATCAGACCTTTGACTGACCATTAACTGCCTCGTAAAATATGCAGGAGGCTCGAGTGTGTCAGACAACTTTGACAATGACTATGACGAGCTGTCAACCCCTTGATAAGTCATCATCAATGGTGTCACACCAACAACATAAGTTATTAACGTCCACCCTAACGGACCGTAACCCCTATGACAGGCCATCAAGGCCTTCGTTAGACATACTTCAGGAATTGCACTTTTGTCTTTTAATTTGAATTTTCTTAGAATTATAAATATTTTTTAGGATTTTATATGATTATCAACTTTTGAGCGTTGAAATTATTATTGAAAAATGACTACTCTTGGCTATGTTTTGGAGAAGGTATTTACAGTTTATGGAAGTCATTATTGTTGATTGTTTTCATATCATGTAAATTGTTACTTTTCTCGAATGAATGCAATTATTGTTCTTATTTCATTAAGCATTTATGGATTGAACTCTGCATTGTAAATGTATATATCATTAACTCTTTCATTCAAAAAAAATTTTATTGGTTGCAAACATTTTGTCCTGCCCTAGGCGTGACTAGTTTGAGTAACATAGTGTAAAACCTGGGGAAAAAGTCAGTGATGAAATTCGGCAATTGGAACTCATTTAATAGTTAATGTTGTAGCAAGATTAAATACTTGATTTATTATCATTGAATTGATATAAACACATTTCGTTTAAGAGAATGAAAATGGCATAAAATTGATATGGTTGAGAGATAATTAATTGATGTTATGATTAATAATTCGGTATGCTAAGCATTGTGGAGTTTAGTTCTATAATTTACCCGACGAATGGTCAAAACGTTTTGGTGAACATAATCATGTTAATTCTCTATAATTATCTTAAACCAAGTGCTATCATTCTCTCTCACATCATCATCAACACTAACATCAGCAAATCCCTTCACATCCCAACTCGGCTACACACTCTAAGGATGATAATTAGTGCAAAGCATAGTTGGGTTCATAGACACTGGCACATCAGGTAGGGGAACCTCACCCCACAACATCGATATATTTGTAGACCTCTGTTTGTCCACAATAGCCCTCAAGGTGTCAATCTCAACCCTCATAGTATCTATCGACTCTAAACTACCATTGGCCTTCTCCCTGGCTTCTTATCTAGGAGTGAGTTTATTAAAACTCAAACAATGCAACTCGATATAAGCCTCACACCGAGTCAATCTATATTTCAATGTAGCTACAACTCTCTCAATAACCTGCTCAAGAACTTTGGGAAAATTTTCTTCAAACCTCATCGCACTTACATCTGCAAATCGGGCAAGATTGCCAATTTGATATATCATGGTATGGGTCGTGGGAAAAATGAGATAGCAGCAGTGGTATGTGCATCATTATCAGTAGAAGTGGAAATAGAAATGCAAAGTACATAGGCAGGCATGTGTATACCTGACGACTCCATTAAAGGAGCGGATAGAGGGGTCTTAAAATCTAGAGTAGCAGGATCAGCCACTGGCATATTTTCTGGTGGTGGCGGCTTCCTTTGAGTGGCGTTGTCCCATAGGTAATTGCCTTAATCCTCCAAATATCATTAGAGGAGGCCGTAGTGATCCGCACATTGATCTTCCCCCGAAAGTGAAATGTAGTGTCTTCACCTAATTGTCTGATTAAGGTTGGGAAAAAGAGCGATGGCTGCTCCAATCAGGCCCTCAATAGAATCTCATCAACAATAATTGGCCCCACATTAATATGCTTTTTGTCAATGATGGTACACACTAACACCGCCTTGGAATACCGAAGGATTGATTCATTCTACGAATGCATGATTGTACTATCGATGAACCCAAACCAGTACATTGCTCCAACATTTAGAACCTTTTTTTCTATTCTCGCACCGTCATCCATCCAAGGTTGAGAAATGTTGCATATCAGTGGTTCTAGCCAGCCTTTTGATATAGTTCCTTGGGCTATGCTGATTGCACCTTCGTGTCATTGTACCTTCATACTACAAGCTTCAACCTCATCCAAGGGCTTCCAAACTGTGCCCTTACTCTTCTTTAATAAGGCCTGAACATAATATGTGTATAATTCCCGCACCCAAGGTGGGACATATGAATTATAAGGTCTTGTGATCCCATGAAACTTATGGAACTAAATTGTGTCCAAGATCATCGGGTAGTCTCTTAAAACATCATCAATGGAGAGCCATCTCTCCTAAAAAATAGTACATTTCAAATAGCCATTAGTCTATTGAGGGCTCTTGGAGTGATTTTTGGGAGAACTCTTGAAGTTGGTTCTCAATTGAGGAGACCTTCACCAATTTGGACCTTATGTCCATTTTTTCTGGGAAACCACCTTTTTAGGATGCTCACTCAATGTGTAGAAGAGCGCAAAGTGATTTGTTGTGGGTGATGAGCCACAATTGGCTTGTTGATAGTGATTCCCCTCTAATTTTTCAAAGAAGGAAGATGTAACACCCCGAATTTGAAAGAGGTAAAATATCAGCTTTTGGGGAATTACAGGTGCCACCCATGACCAGCCATCCACGGCCCATGGACTGATCCATGGACAGTAGAAAGGGGTCCTTGGCGTGTTAGCCAACAATCTGTCAGACTTCAGAACCACGACCTGACCAACGAACCATCGGTCAGACCATGGTCCGTTGGTCCATAGGTCAAGCCCTCAGAAAACAGGTCTCTGATCATCAATCCACGGTCTGTCAGTCGTGGTCTTTGTCATGACCCAGGGTTACCCCCTAGAAGTAACACGGCATAATTGACTCCGAAGGGGTCGCATACAGGCCTTACAACATACACAAACATTTAAGCATAGGAAAATAGTGCAGAATTTAAAACTTTTCTTTACAATAGAAGTCTTTTATAACATTAAAGAGAATCTATGAAACTATGTCTCAAACCATCTATAACACTTGGAATAAAACTCTTTTAAAACAATCTTAGGGACACAACCCTTACAACAAAAGTCAAAAACATAATAGAAAGACAATAAAGTGCATATGGTCAAGCCCTCGAATACCATAAGGACTCACCAATCTTCTTCATCTTCTTGATCTCCTACAAACCTAGACACGAGGATTGAATCCAATATCTCCAAAGCCTACACTTATAGAAAATGTAGAGAGAGAGAGTTAGCACAAAAAGTACTAAGTATTGAAGCCATGCACAAAACCATTAAAACATGCATAATAGGTGACATTTCATTTGAAATCATGCTATATGCCATTTTTGAACATCATCTTTGAAATAGTTGAGAATGCAACTAGTAAGGCAAATCAAATACATTTCATTATAACATAAGAGATATCATTATAATAACAAGCATAGTCTCCAACATCAATATAATACACATCCCAATCTTCACAATACATAGCCTCCAATGATAAAGTAATACAAGTCAAATACCAAGATCATCTCATCATTAAACAATCATCACATAAGCAACCCCTAAGAAACACTAACATGCATTTACAATGTACAACACAAGCCAACATTACATTCATACTCATTTCATAGTAAGGCCATAACGTTACTAACCCTTAAGAAACACTTGTGCAATGTGTGGTTAGCATCCCATAATACCAACCCTACCAAGTACTCCTTTGAAGCTACCTTAGTCATGCATTTCATCTTTACACCTCATTATAATCAATAGTCACAAATAAGGAAATAGTCACGTACATTACCTGAATTATAAGAAAAGTCATTCATAACAACCATCCATTCAATATACATGCATGCATTCAAATCTCATCATAACACAAAGGAACTACCCATAACCTCCTACTAAGTCTACTTGTGCATTGTAGAAGTGAAGTCCTATACCCCCACTCCTACTAAGTAAACTCACCAAGAAGTCATAGTGTAATTCATGTCTCATTCATTATCTTCATTATATAGGGAAAATAAAATTAATCGACATAGACCATGTGAGCTACATAGTATCCAGTGTTCTACCCCCACACCGAAAAGAGGGTGTCCCACTTGCCTATGGTAGAATTATCGCGATAGCTTTTAGGTGGATCCACTAGCTAAAGACCTATGTGGTCACATATTTATGGGATAAGGAGATTGCTACTAGAAACCCGGACTTCTAGCATAAAAGTTTTCCATCTCATAAGACAATCTATGTTGGGAAGGTGGACTTGATAAACGTAAAAGTTTCCTATCTCATTGTTCATATCCACTCGGTGCTAAGCCTATTTCCCTTTAAAAGTCATTAAGCCTTTTCTTAAGTTCATGTTCAATAGAGAATGCACTAGGAACTCAAACAAACATTCATCATAATAGCTCAAAGATTCATTAAGTGAGAATGTCTTTTCACTTCAGAACCATCAACAAGTGAGTAAACCTTTCACATTATCATTCATAGTGTTTTCATGAGAATTAGCCTTTGAATCAACACAGTAACATCCTCATCAATACCACAAAATAATCAATAGTCATAGGACTTTCAACTTCTAAGTAAATCATGAGTTCACATACAATCTTGTCAACATGCACAAACCTTCACAATATGCCCTTCAACACTATGGACCAACTCATCCCAAACATATAGCAATAACACATTAGGCTAGGGAATACCATGATCCAATAACTCAAAAATACATTAATCACATCATTATTGGCACTTTATACTTCAAGTATTCATCAACATGCACATAATATCATGATCAAGTCAATTCATGTTTAGAAGCATTACCATAAACCAATTTAAGTCTAGGTGATCTAATCCAAGGCATTACATGAAGAATTTCATCATTCTATGAGGATCATATTTAAACCCTGAATTTGTCTCTTACATGGCACAACCCTAAACTATATCAATTCACCTTATAAATCTTAGGTTAATCAAGTAGACATGTAAACTCACACTTAGATTAGCAATTACATCATATTTAACTCACATTCAATCAATTGGACCAACTT
Source organism: Solanum bulbocastanum (assembly GCA_037074985.1). Taxonomy (NCBI): domain Eukaryota; kingdom Viridiplantae; phylum Streptophyta; class Magnoliopsida; order Solanales; family Solanaceae; genus Solanum; species Solanum bulbocastanum. The sequence continues at coordinate 25,389,226 of CM073604.1, read as the reverse complement.
GCAAAACCATCGCATAATGTAAAGAAGAACCATAGCTAGGTTTGGGCAAAACTCATGTATTCTTTGGAACTCAAGTTAAAATCATCAAATATCAGTAGTATCATCAATATCAAACATAATTCAACCTTTAAGAACAACTTTGAAAGGAATCCATGGGGTTGAGTTGAAACCCTAGCTAATTTGGTTTCTAGAATTGAGTAAAAAGCTAATGATAGGGCTCCTTGGGTGATAGATACCCAATGATGAAGAACTCCCATACCTTAGGTGTAGAATCCTTCCAAATTCATAGTTAAAAGCTTTTTCCTTCAAGTTTTACTTGATTTCTTTCTTTGTTCTTCAATGGAGGTTCTAGAGAGAAGCTTTTGGGAGGGAAGAGTAGTTGGGTTTTGATTTGGGGTCTTGGGTTATAATGACTTAATGCAGTGTTTAATGACATAAAAATACTTTATATAGGTCTATTAAATCTGTATAAACCGACCCTAATCTAAAATAATCAAATTAGAAATTAATAGGAAAACTTACCTTAGGCAGATTTTGGACAGCTTGCAGGTGTGACCTACAGATCCCCACCTACGGACAGTAGGTGGGTTGACTGAGCATGGTTTAATTTCGTGTATAGGTACTGCTACTTAAAAGTTACAGGAATGTGTAGGCCTTGACCTACACCGAAGACCTATGGGGTATAGTCTGATCAACGGCCAGTAGATGGCCAACTGCAAATCACTAATTTTTGACAGCTTTTTGGGTTCTAGGCAGCCTTGGGGGTGAGGCTTTAGAATCCCCCCCTCAAGGACCCTTAGTGGGTCCTTGGGGGGCGTACCTTGAATTTTAACCCCTAGACACCTCAACCTAAGCTCGGGAAGTCAATATTCAACCTAAAACCAAACATCAAACTCAAAATCTCACACGTTAGGCTCTAGTTTCACCTACTAGTTTCAGTTAGACTCTAGCTTGGTCTTACAAGATTTCCGGGTTGTTACATTATCTCCACCTTAGGAACATTCGCCCTCGAATGATACTTGAAAAACTTTTTGTAATTAAATACTCGAGACTAGCAGCCCAAACATGCATGAAACTTCAGAATAATGCACTACTCAAGACTCACTATTTGCAATGTGCACTTATTCAAAGGAGGAAACATCAACTTCAACTCAACATGTTCAATGCAATACAAGGAAGTATGAACAATATCTAAACAATCTATTCATGCATGAGATTCTCATTACTTGTTATCTTCAAGGAGGAACTACTATCTCCTAACTAAAACATGTCCATGTAATCTTCTCAAGAAGTACAATAGGAAACTCTTACTCAAAGCACCACAACATGAGGGAAGAAATTCACATAAACTCATTTTCTTTCAAAACACAAGTTTTCATGAACATGCATTATATAAAGAAGTCATGGCAACATATAAGCACACAACCATAATATTAGCTAGGCATACCATCTTCACTTTAGAAGCAACCTTACACAATCACTTCTAAACATCATTAATCACATAGTCATAGGAATAATTACATTTTCTCATTAAAAGCAAGCTCAACACAATCAACTAGGAGCCCAAGTGCCATTTCATCAAAATCCCAACATTGCTTGTTCATCACATCATCTCATGAAGTCAAATATGTCTTCCCCACAATAGTATGCACAACAAACACGAGGAACATGTAAATCATGAAAAATCCATTTTATACGAATTAAGAATCTTTCAAAGCATGCATAACATAAGTAGATCATGGAAATTTCTAAAACTCTCACGATTCCTACACATAAAAATAAGCCCAAAAATGAACTCTTGGTCTCAAGCTAGAATAGGAATAGAATAAAAGTATGAGGATGTTGGGACTCTCAGTCAATGCTGCTACTTAAGTAAATGATCTCCCCTTTGGGAGTAAGCCCCTTCTTACAAAAACCTCAATTACTACTCCTTTCTATCCAACTCAAGCTTTACCAAGGCTCATTTTAACCTTATCGGGCTCTAAAACTAATAGAGATCTAATAACCATGCATCCAGGCCCTGCGAAGGTTAATAAAATTAACTCTATGGGAAAAGGAAATTATAAGACACACCTAACATCCAAGACTCCACACTCAATGACCTTACCGTCTAAGCACATTATTCCTCTCTTGGGGTAAGCCTATACAACCTCTTTACTACATCACTTCCTTCAATTCTAAGGTCGGAGCAAGTGATAACTAAATCTTCACAAAATACAATTTTTAAACGATGGAGGATTTCACTTCTATTCTCTTTTAAAGGAATCTACTCGCTCAACATCTCTAGGCACCACTATTCCACCAAAAATCGAACGCATCCTAGAACTCATTAGGGCTAAGTTGGGTTATACCAACAACCACATGTGGACAAAGACAAACCCATGAGTACTAAGGACAACAAGAAAAAGTTCATCATTTCCAATTCATGAAGTCACAAAAGACATGTACTATCGGAATAAAAGTAAGCATAGAACACATACCGAAAGCAACATTAGTAGGACACCTTTGTTCCACTTTAGCTTGAAGAGCATCAGACCTAATTTTCTTCATTTCTCTTCCCATAACCTTAAGTACCGGGAAATCTATCATTTTGGGGTCACTTCCACAACAAACATAACACCCCTTTGAGCCGGCTAGACACTTACCAACATGCCTTTTTCCACACCTAGCACAAGTAGGCTTAATCACCCAAGATCCACTACCACTCACTCCTTTAGATTTTGGGTTAGAAACCTCCTTTTGGTTAAACTTAGTGGGAATATTGGAAAAGCTTTGACCATAAAACCCTTCTTAGGAGGAGTCATCATCTTCAAGCCTATACCTATTTGTTCTTCTAGACCTCTCTTCAAGTTTCTCCTTATTAAACCATTGAGCATGAATCACAAGACAATCCATATCCATATCATTCTCAAGCATAAGCATAATACATTTGCTCTTTATAAAGTGAGGTAAACCAGACAAACTTACTCATCTTCATCTTAGGGTTGGCCACTAAGGATGAAGCATATCTTGGCAACCTAGTGAACACCATAGCATACTCCTCGCACTCAACCTACCTTGAAGAAGGTTAACAAACTCAAGTATCTTAGCCTCTTTCACCTCTAAAAGGAAAAACCTATCAATGAACCCATTATTAAATCTTTCCCATTTCATGAGGCCCACTTCTATCGGCCTCACTCCTTTTCATTGACTAAACCACATTAGAGCAACATCTTTCAATTGGCAAGCGGTCAATTCCACCTTCTCTACTGGTGTTACTCTTACAAAATTCAGCTTCCTAAACATCTCCATTATAAACTCTAGAGGATCTTCCTCCATCTTTGACCTATAGAAATCCATAATCTCTATACCAACTTGAGCCAACCAAAGAAAACCATACCTAATCTTCTCATTTGACATTAAGTCAATAGGAACTTGAAGATCTTGAGGAGAATCTCCTTGATCATCATAGTGCTTTTCAAACCCACCGGTGCAAGATCCATGAGAGGTCATATAATGTAGATCACTGGATAAGGATTAAAAGAAAACCCCTATAAGGTTAAACTCTATCGCCTGAATCAAAGAATGAAGAAGTGAAGTTTTTCCTAATATTCGATATCCTCTTGTTCATAAAATGTGGTGCGCTTCACATTTATGAACAAGACTCTAATAAATGTGGTTTGAGACATCCTAAAATTATCCCACAAACTTATGCTCCGATACCAAGTTTGTCACGATCCGGGGTTACCCCCTAGAAATAACACGTCGTAATTGACCCTATAGGGGTCACATACAAGACTCATAGCATACATGAACATTAAAACATAAGAAAATAGTGTGAAATTTAAAACTTTTCTTTACAATAAAAGTCTTTTATAACATGAAAGAGAATCTATGAAACTATGTCTCACACCATTTATAACACTTGGAATAAAAAAATTTTAAAACAATCTTAGGGACACGACCCTTCAACAAAAGTCTAAAACATAATAGAAAGACAATAAAGGACATATGGTCAAGCCCTTGAATATAATAAGGACTCACCAATTTTCTTCTTCTTGATCTCCTACGAACTTTGTCATGAGGATTGAATCCAATATCTCTAAAGCCTACACTTATAGAAAATATAGAGAGATGGAGTTAGCACAAAAAGAACTAAGTATGGAAGCCATGCACAAAACCATTAAAACATGTATAAAAGGGGACATTTCATTTGAAATCATGCTATATGCCATTTTTGAACATCATCTTTGAAATAGTTGAGAATGCAACCAATAAGGCAACTCAAATAGATTTTATTATAACATGAGAGATATCATTATAATAACAAGCATAGTCTCAAACATCAATATAATACACATCCCAATCTTCACAATACATAGCCTCTAATCGTAAAGTAATACAAAGTCAAATACCAAGATCATCTCATCATTAAACAAACAACAGATAAGCAACCCCAAAGAAAAACTTGTACATTGTATGGTTACTAATGTACATTTACAATTTATAACACAAGCAAACATTACATTCATACTCATTTCATAGTAAAGCCTTTACCTTAGTAACCCCTAAGAAACACTTGTGCAATGTGTGGTTAACTCCTTTGAAGCTACTTTAGTCATGCATTTCATCTTCAGACCTTATTATAATCAATAGTCAGAAATAAGGAAATAGTCATGTATATTACTTGAATTATAAGGAAAGTCATTCATAACAACCATCCATTCAATATACATGCATTCATTCAAATCTCATCATAACACAAAGGAACTATCCCATAACCTTCTAATAAGTCTACTTGTGCAATGTAGAAGTGAAGTCCCATACCACCACTCCTACTAAGTAAACTCATCAAGAAGTTATAGTGTAGTTCATGACTCATTCATTATCTTCATTATATAGGGAAAATAGCATTAACCGACATAGACCATGTGATCTACATGGAATCTGGTATTCTACCCCCACACTAAAAAGAGGGTGTCCTACTTGCATAAGGTATAATTATCATGATAGCTTTTAAGCGGATCCATAAGATAAAAACCTATGTGGGCATATAGTTATGGGATAAGGAGATTGCTACTAGAAAACCAGACTTCTAGCATAAAAGGTTTCCATCTCATGAGACAATCTATGTTGGGAAACCGGACTTGTTACACGTAAAAGCTTCCTATATCATTGTTCATATCCATTCGATGCTAAGCCTATTTCCCTTTAAAAATCATTAAGCCTTTGCTTCAGTTCATGTTCAATAGAGAATGCACTAGGATGTTAAACCAACATTCATCATAAAAGCACAAAGATTCATTAAGTAAGAATGTCCTTTCACATTGGAACAATCAACAAGTGAGTAAACCTTTCACATTATCATTCATAGTGTTTTCATGAGAATTAGCCTTTCAATCAACACACTAACATCCTCATCATACTAGAAAAGTTATACTTTCATGCATAATAATGTGTAAAAGTGCATATGAGAACTATACTTTAAATTTACACCATTGATACATCATAATTATGTTTATGCATGAAGTGTGCATGTGTAGTTGTCCTTGCAGTGACACAATCGAAAACATTATCAAAATAGACACTTCATTCATAATTAAGTGTAAGGGTAAGGGAATAATGGCCTTTTCAACAATACAACAATATACACAATATTCGTAGGACTTTCAACTTCTACGTATATTGTGAGTTCACACACAATCCTATCAGCATGCACAAACCTTCACAATATGCCCTTAAAGGCTATGGACCAACTTATCCAAAACATATAGCAATAGAACATTAGATAAGGGAATACCATGATCCAACAACGAATCAATACCTTAAACACATCATGATTGGCACTTTATACTTCAAGTATTCATCAACATGCAAATAATATCATGATCAAGTCAATTCATGTTTAGAAGCATTACCCTACACAAATTCAATCTAGGTGATCTAATCGAAGGCATTACATGAAGAATTTCATCATTCTAGGAGGATCACATTTAAACCCTCAATTTGTCTCTTTCATGGCACAACCCTAAACTATATCAATTCACCTTAGAAATACTCAAATTCAATCAATTGGACTAACTTGCAAAACCATCGCATAATGTAAAGAAGAATCATAGCTAGGGTTGGGGAAAACTCGTGGATTCTTTGGAACTCAAGTTAAAATCATCTAAAATCAGTAGTATCATCAATAACAAATATAATTCAACCTTTAAGAACAACTTTGAAAGGAATCCACAGGGTTGAGTTGAAACCCTAGCTAATTGGGTTTTCTAGAATTGAGTAAAAAGCTTTAGAAAGGACTCCTTGGGTGATAGCTTCCCAAGGTTGAAGAACTCCCATACCTTAGGTGTATAATACTTCCAAATTCACAGTGTAAAACTCCTCCCTTCAAGTTTTTCTTGATCTCTTTCTTTGTTCTTCAATGGAGGTTCTAGAGAGTAGATTTTGGGAGGGAAGACTAGTTGGGTTTTTATTTGTGGTCTTGGGTTATAATGATTTAATGCCGTGCTTAATGACATAAAAATACTTTATATAGTTCTATTAAATCATTATAAAACGACCCTAAACTAAAATAATCAAATTTGGAATTAATTAGGAAAACTTACCTTAGGCAAGTTTTGGACAGCTCGCAGGTGTGACCTACGGATCCCCACCTATGGACAATAGGTGGGTTGACGGAGTGTAGCTTGGTTTCGTGGATAGGTACTGCATCTTAAAAGTCGCATGCCTTTGCAAGCCTTGACCTATGCCCAAGACCTATGGGACGTGGTCTGATCAACAACCAGTAGATGGCCAATCGTGAATCACTAATTTTTGACAGCTTTTTGTGTCCTACGCAGCGTTGGGGTCCCCCCACAAGGACCTTTAGTTTGTCCTTGGTAGGTTGTACCTTTACGATTAACCCCTAGAAACCTCAACCGAAGCTCAGAAATCAATATAGAACCTTAAACCAAACATCAAACTCAAAAGCTCACACGTTAGGCTCTAGTTTCACCTAGTAGTTTCCATTAGACTCTTTCTTGATCTTACTAGATTTCCAGGTTGTTACATTATCTTCCCCTTAGGAACATTCATCCTTGAATGACACTTGAAACACTTTTTATAATTAAAGACTCAAGACTAGCAGCCTAAACATGCATGAAACATCACAATAATGCACAACTCAAGACTCACTATTCACAATGTGCACTCATTTAAAGGAGGGAACATCAACTTCAACTTAACATGTTCAATGCAATACAAATAAGTATGAACCATATCTAAACAGCCTATTCATGCATGAGATTCTCATTACTTGTTGTTTTCAAGGAGGAATTACCATCTCCTAACTAAAACATGTCAATGTATTCTTCACATAAAGTACAATAGGCAACTCTTACTCAAAGCACCATAACATGTGGGAAACAATTCAAATAAACTCATTTTCTTTAAAAACACAAGTTTTCATGAACATGCATTCTATGAAGAAGTAATGGCAACATATATGCATTTAACCACAATATTCACTAGGCATATCATCTCCCCCTTAGGAGCTAGCCTACACAATCACTTCTAAATATCATTAATCACATAGTCATAGGAATAATTACATTTTCTCATTAAAAGCAAGCTCAACACAATCAACATGGAGCCCAAGTGTCATTTCATCAAAAACACAACAAAGCATGTTCATCACATCATCTCATGAAGTCACATATGTCATCCCCATACTAGAATGCACAACAACATAAGGAGTATGTAAGTCATGAAAAATCCATTTTAGACAAAGTAAGAATCTTTCAAAACATGCATAACATAAGGAGATCATGGAAATTTCTAAAACACTCATGACTCCTACACATAAAAAAAAGCCTAAAAAGGAACCCTTGGTCTCAAGCTTGAATAGGAATAGAAGAAAAGCATGACGATGTTGGGACTTTCAATCAATCTTGTTACTCAAACACATGATTTCCCCTTTGGGAGTAAGCCCCTGTTTACAAAACCTCAATTACTACTCCTTTCTAACCAACTCAAGCTTTACCAAGGCTTATTTTAACCTTACCAACCTCTTAAACTAATAGAGATCTAATAACCATGCATCTAAGCCCTACCAAGGTTAACAAAAGTAACTCTATGGGACAAGGAAATTATAAAGACACACCTAACATCCAAGACTCCACACTCAATGACCTTACCATCTATGCACATTATTCTTCACTTGGGCTAAGCCTACATAACCTTTGTACTACATCACTTACTTCCATTCTAAGGTTGGAGCTAGGCATAACTAAATCTTCACACTGATCACATAATATGATTATTAAACCATGGAGGATTTCACTTCTATTCTCTTTTAAAGGAATCTACTCTCTTAACATCTCTAGGCTCCACTTAAGCACCACTATTCCACGAAAAATTCAACACATCCTAGAACTCATTAGGGCTAAGTTAGGTTATACCAGCAACCACATATGGCCATAGTTAAACCCATGAGTACTAAGGACAACAAACAAATGCTCATCGTATCCAATTCATCAAGTCACAAAACACAAGTACTATAGGAATAAAAGTAAGCATAGAACACATATCGAAAGCAACATTAGGAGGACACTCTTGTTCCCCTCTAGCTTGAAGAGCATCAGACCTAATGTTCTTCATTTCTCTTCCCCTAGCCTTAAGTACTGGGCAATCTCTCATTTTGTGGTCACTTCCACCACAACCATAACACCCCTTTGTGCCGGCTAGACCCTTACCAAAATGCCTTTTTCCACACCTATCACAAGTAGGGTTAATCACCCAAGATCCACTACCACTTACTTCTTAAGATTTTGGGGTAGACACCTCCTTTTGGTTACACTTAGGGGGAATATTGGAAGAACTTTCACCATAAAACCCTTTTTGGGAGAAGTCATCATCTTCAAGCCTATAACCCTTTGTTCCTCTAGACCTCTCTTCAATTTTCTCCTTTCAAATCGTTGAGCACGAATCACAAGACAATCCATATCCATATCATTCTCAAGCATAACCATACTATATTCCCTCTTTATCAAGTTGGCTAAACCCAACAGAAACTTACTCATCTTCTTTCGGGTTGGCCACTATGGATGGAGCGTGTCTTGACAACTTATTGAAAACCTGAGCATACTCCTCAACACTCAACCAACCTTGAAGAAGGTTAACAAACTCAAGTATCTTAGACTCTTTCACCTCTAAAGGGAAAAAACTATCAATGAACCCATTATTAAATATTTCCTATTCCATGGGGCCCACTTATACCGGCCTAGCTCCTTTCCATTGACTAAACCACATTAGAGCAACATCTTTCAATTGGTTAGCGGCCAATTCTGCTTTCTCTACTGATGTTACTCCTGCAAAATTCAACACCCTAAGTATCTCTTTTATAAAATATAGAGGATCTACCTCCATCTTTGACCCATAGAAATTTGGAATCTCTATCCCAACTTGAGTCCACTAATGAAAACCATACCTAATCTTCTCATTTGACATTAAGTCAATAGGAACTTTAAGATCTTTAGGGAAATCTCCTAGATCATCATAGTCTTCTTCAAACCCACTGGTGCAAGCTCCTTGAGTAGTTGTATCCTGTAGATCACTGGATAAGGATTAGAATAAAGATCCTAGAAGGTTAAACTCTATCGTACGAATCAAATAATGAAGAAGTGAAGTTTTTCCTAACATCTTATAGCCTCCTATTCATAAAATATGGTGCACTTCACATTTATAAACAAGACTCTACTAGATATGGTTTGAGACACCCTAAATATATCCCAAAACCTTATGCTCTAATATCAAGTTTGTCATGACCCAGGGTTACCCCCTAGAAGTTACACAACGTAATTGACCCTAAAGAGGTCGCATACAAGAACATTAAAGCATAGGAAAATAGTGTAGAATTTAAAACTTTTCTTTATTATAGAAGTCTTTTATAACATTAAAGAGAATATATGAACATAAGTCTCAAACCATCAATAACACTTGGAATAAAACTCTTTTAAAACAATCTTAGGGACACGACCTTTACAACAAAAGTCTAAAACATAATAGAAAGACAACAAAGAACATATGGTCAAGCCCTCGAATACAATGAGGACTCACCAATCTTCTTCTTCTTAATCTCCTACGAAACTAGCCACAAGGATGGAATCCAATATCTCCAAAGCCTACACTTATAGAAAATGTAAAGAGATGGGGTTCGCAACTCATAAAGTAACACAAAATCAAATACCAATATCATCTTTGAAATAGTTGAGAATGCAACCAATAAGGCAACTCAAATACATTTCATTATAACATGAGAGATATCATTATAATAAAAAGCATAGCCTCCAACATTAATATAAAACACATCCCAATCTTCACAATACATAGCCTCCACTCATAAAGTAATACAAAGTCAAATACCAAGATCATCTCAACATTAAAAAATAAATCTATGTTGGGAAGCCGAACATGCTAAACGTAAAAGCTTCCTATCTCATTATTAAAATCCACTCGGTGCTAAGCCTATTTCCCTTTAAAAGTCATTAATCCTTTTCTTCGTTTGATGTTCAATAGAGAATGCACTAGGCACTAAAACCAACATTCATCATAATAGCTCAAAGTTTCATCAAGTGAGAATTTCCTTTCACTTTAGAACCATCAATAAGTGAGTAAACCTTTCATATTATCATTCATAGTTTTTCATGAGAATTAGCCTTTCAATAAACACGCTAACGTACTCATCATCCTAGAGAAGTTATACATTTCATGCATAATAATGTGTAAAGGTGCATATGAGAACTATATTGTCAATTAACACCATTGATACATTATAATCATGTTTATGCATGAAGTGTGTATGTGTATAACTGTCCTTGCAATGACACAAACAATAACATTATCATCATATACACATCATTCATAGTTAAATGTAAGGGTAAGGGAATAATGGCCTTTTCAACAATACCATAATATACACAATGTTCATAGGACTTTCAACTTCTAAGTAAATCGTGAGTTCACACACAATCTTGTCAACATGCACAAACTTTCACAATATGCCATTAAAGGCTATGGACCAACTCATCCAAAACATAGAGCAATAGAACATTAGATAAGGGAATACCATGATCCAACAATGAATCAATACCTTAATCACATCATGATTGGCACTTTATTCTTCAATTATTCATAAACATGCATATAATACCATGATCAAGTCAATACATGTTTAGAAGCATTACCCTAAACCAATTCAAGTCTAGGTGATCTAATCCAAGGCATTGCATGAAGAATTTCATCATTCTAGGAGGTTCACATTTAAACCCTAAATTTGTCTCTTTCATGGCACAACCCTAAATTATATCAATTCACCTTAGAAATCTTAGGTTAATGAAGTATACATGTAAACTCACACTTAGATCATGCAATTACATCTTATTTAACTCACATTCAATCAATTGGACCAACTTGCAAAACCACACATAATGTAAAGAAGAACCATAGTTAGGATTGGGGAAAATTCATGGATTCTTTGGAACTCAAGTTAAAATCATCTAAAATCAGTAGTGTCATCAATAAAAAATATAATTCAACCTTTAAGAACAACTTTGAAAGGAATCCATGGGATTGAGTTGAAACCCTAGCTAGTTGGGTTTTCTAGAATTGAGTAAAAAACTTTTGGAAGGGCTCCTTGGTTGATAACTTCCAAAGGATGAAGAACTCCCATACGTTAGGTGTAGAATCCTCCCATACTGGTAGTGAAAAGCTCATTCCTTCAAGTTTTACATGATCTCTTTCATTGTTCTTCAATGGAGGTTCTAGAGAGAAGATTTTGGGAGGGAAGAGTAGTTGGGTTTTGATTTGGGGCTTGGGTTATAATGATTTAATGCAGTGTCTAATGACATAAAAATACTTTGTATAGGTCTATTAAATTAGTATAAAATGACCCTAAACCAAAATAATCAAATTAGGAATTAATTAGGAAAACTTACCTTAGGCATATTTTGGATAGCTCGCAGGTGTGACCTACAGATCCCCACCTATGGATAATAGGTGGGTTGATGGAGCGTGGTTTTGTTTCATGGATAGGTACTGCAGCTTAAAAGTTTTAGGCCTGTGCAGGCCTTGACCTACGCTCAAGACCTATGGGGAGTGGTCTGATCAACAGCTTGTAGATGGCCAACCGTGAATCACTAATTTAATATAGCTTTCTGGGTTCTAGGTAGCCTTGGGGGTTAGGCTTTAGGGTTCCCCCTCAAGGTCCCTTAGTTGGTCCTTAGGGGGTCGTACCTTGACATTTAACCCCTAGAGACCTTAACCTAAGCTCAGGAAGTCAATATACAACCTAAAATCAAACATCAAACTCAAAAGCTCACACGTTAGGCTCTAGTTTTACCAACTAGTTTATGTTAGACTCTAGCTTGGTCTTACTAGATTTTCGAGTTGTTACAGTCTCGTGGGTCAAGTCTAGGAAATCATTTTAGGACTCAAGGGTCTTTTTCAATTTTAAATAAATTGCGGTGGTGTCATTTTTGCGTAGACCTAGACCATATATATAAGTATGTTAACCCCCAAATTCCCCCAATTAAGTCATTCTCTCAAATCCCAAAAGAATTACGAAAACTCCTCTCAAATATTCTCTTCAAATAAAGAATAAGAATGAAGAAGAGAAAGCTAAGTTCAATTCTACAATCTTCAAGCTTTTGGTAGGCTTTGTGACTAAGGTATGATGGCATTTCATCCCTGGGATCCCATGGAGTCCCCTAGCATTCCACAATTTGAAGAAGAATTTCCTAAATTCTAGCTAGGGTTTCTTCTATTGTTGTGGGTTATGTTGAATGTTGATCCAATTGAGTGGATTGTGATTTTTTATGATTAAATTGATAGAATTGCATGTATTTAGGATGAAATTACACGTACCCATGCCTATCCTATTAGGTTAAGGTTGAATTGATATGTTGGGTTTGATGCCATGTGAGGAGAACTCTATGGGTTAGATATCTCTTTATAGGATTGATGATTTATGATTAGAATTTCTTAGATTGAAACATATGTGATGAATATGATGTTAATTGCTTGAGAGCAAAGCATAGATGATGACCATGAGATGTAGTGCTTTGAGTATAAAGCCTAGACTATGAATTGTTGATTGATTGATGTTATGATGTAGAATGGATACTTCCCATATTGAATTGGTAAGAATGATTGAATTAATGTGAAAGGTTTACTCACATGAATAATTCTATGCCCCGAGTCTACCCCCTGGATGCAACACGGGACATAGGATCATGAGTGACCTCAAGCTAACCTTGCTAGTATAATCATAAGCATCCTAAAGATAAAATGAAATGATAATAACTAAGCGGAAGCTAAATCATGAAATAATAGAAATGATGGGAAATACCCAATACTATCTGTATACAGAGAAACTATGAGTATTAATAAACAATTGAAGTATCAACTTGAATCTAAAGCTGAATCTAACTATGTCTGAATTAAAGCCTCTACTGACTAGAAATGTTGGGACATGCCCTAGCTAGATCTAGAAAAACTAAAAATAAAGCTAAAAGCAATAAAGATAGTCATGTCACTAGTCCTTGAAGAATGAAGACTCAACATTGATGCTCCTAAACTGAATATTAGGAACAGATCTATGTGCGATCTGACTGTTGAGGACTTGAACCTACATCACGAGAAGATGTAGCGCAGAGTGTGCGTCAGTACTTGAAAGGTAATGACCATATAGGGTAGAGTAACACTGAACAATAACATAACTAAATCAAAGCATAAATCTGAAAAATGACATGAGATAAGCATGATACCTACTGAGAATATTGAACATGAAATACTGAATGCAATGACCAAGTTTATGACATGCTGAGACTGGTTTCTCAACTATAATGATAACATGGTCAATGCAATAGGATCTGAGTGAACTGTAACGGAGTTACTAATAATCGATATAAAACCACATGAGCTAAATGTGAAGTTCGATGTATACTCCCCATCAAGAGGACCCTATATACCCTGCTAGAGGTATAGAGGCATGCTGGCATGATCACTAAAATAATGCCCACAAAGGGGACTTATAAACTATGGGGAACATAGCTTTGGTACTTGAAGGTGACTGACCCTAGTTCACTCGGTATTAAACTTACCATATAATTAAGTAATTAACACTTTATGACTGAAGTGTTGTAATACTGGATAGGTCAAACTGATATGCCAACTGCGAATACAACATTAATAAACTGATAATAATGCATTCGAAAATAGAGGCATGTTTATATGTAACTGAATTAACTGACCTAGCATGTGTAATTCATGAACTAGAGGAACTACATAGCTAGGGTTCTAAGTTAATGCAGGAATCTGATCAAAACAATACTATAATGTGATAATATGATTTGGATCATTCTAATATCTGAAAACCCAATAATTATAGCATTAAAGAAACCCTTAATCTAGATAATATTAAGGGGATCAAGATTCTGACTGAAATCTAGGGACCTAATAGGTGAAAGAAACCCATTAGTGAAATCCCACATACCTGGTGACAAATTCCACAGAGAAATCTTTCAATATCGGGGCTGGAACTGATGGAACCTTGTTGCGTTCTTGAACTAGGGTTCGGGCTCCTATTTCTTCTCTCTACGCTCTAAGTTTCTAAGTTTTGATGAATGATTAGACTTAAGTATGTTCTAGTTAAGTTTTTATGTTAAAACATACCAAAACCACGTAGTTTAGGGTTTAAACGATGCAGTTTAGGGGTCCAACACATAAGGAAAAAACCAAAAGACCCCTGACTTAAAATTTGTTGGGGTCATCAACGGACAAGACCGACATACCTTAGATTGAGTGACGGTCCGTGCTGCTCAACCATTAGTCGTGACTGGGGGTTGGATTTTGAGGGTTCGAATTATGGCCCAAAATCATGGACCGTGATTTGATCTACATTTCGTAGGTCCTGGCGTGGCCTGACTCTTAGCTGATTTTTCTGAGGCTTCTATGAGGAGGGTCACAGGTACGAACCACGAGACTACAGGAAGGACCGTGGGTCCTCCTATGATCTATGGATGGTACTCGTGGGTACCACCTCCAACACCTAAAAATTTCAATCTAGTCTGTTCTAGTATACGGGGTGTTACATTGTCACGCCCCGAGGCTACCCCCTGGACGCAACATGGGACCTAGGATCACGAGTGATCCCAAGCTAACCCTACTAGAATAATCATAAGCATACTAAAGATAAACTGAAATGATAATAACTAAGCGAAAGCTAAATCATGAAATAACTGAAATGATGGGGAATACCCAAAACTGTCTGTATAAAGAGAAACTACGAGTTTTAATAAACGACTAAATTATCAAATTTGAATTGAAAGCTGAATCTAACTATGTCTGAAATACAGCCTCTACGAAATAGAAATGGTGGGACATGCCCCAGCTAGATCTAGCAAAACTGAAACTAAAGCTAAAAGCGATAAAGATAGTCATGTCACTACACCTCGAAGAATGAGGACTCACTACTGATGCTGGTTTTAGACTTCTCTCTCAAGAAAGCATAAAACACTAGGAACAATGAAATAAACATTCAATACAGCTAAATAAAAACAACAATAAATTAGACCCACTTCAATTCAGCAAAACAATCAATAATTTCTAACACCCATCAACTAAATTAAGTAATTAATCACATGGCCAAACCTCCAAGATTGGGGTTTTAGCTAGTCATTACAAAAAGTGAAAATTCAATACCTACTACATGCTCTATGATTGGGTATTGATTTCCAAAACATTAGAATGAGTAAACTTTGCTTTTATTACAAACCCAACTCAAAAATCTACTTGAAAGCTTTAAAACTCAACAAGAACAATGTTTTTTTCCTTCTAAATATGAGTTTCTCAATGTTTGGATAGTTTCTCTCTCTTAAAAAGATCACTTTATACTGATCCAAAATTTTGCTTTTCTGGGGAAAATTAGCGAGGAAAGTCGAGCTTCGCTGACTGATCGGCAATCCGCCAAACACCTCTGTCCATCGCCTTCGAGCTTCGTGTTTTCATCCAATTATGCATTATAACTTTAGGTGATCTATGTCAGGGTCAGCGATGGAATCCGTGTTTTGCCCTTCACTCCTTTGGATCGTCAATCTACTTGCATCTTTATGGTATATTCTGTAACTTTTGGCAGTCTAACCTTTATTCACTGATCCAGTCGGAAATCGCCGATAGGGTTTGTGTCTCACCCAATTTCTCTAATCCTCAGGGTTGGCATGCTGGAACTTTGGGTGAGCTAAAGAGCCACTCGACGGTTCACGAGTGGTCTTGGTGATCACCAGGATTGGTTTTTCTTCACTTCTTCAGCTTATAAGTTCTTTTTTGTCCCGTCATGTCCATGCCTTGCTCCTTAGCCTGCATGGCTACAAATCAACACTTTAACATCATTTTAGAGCATAAAATAGGCATTTGAGGACACTTATACTATCAAAACAAAGCCCTAAATGAGCTAAGATCTCGGACTCATCATGGATATCTACAGAAGGTGTTCTATGTTAAACAGTGTAACACCCAGACTTGAAAAAGGGTAAAGTATCAATTTTCAGAATTTTCAGGGGTCAACCTAGAAAGGACACCTATGGCCCGTGGATGGGACCACGGACCGTAGGTGTGGTCTGTAGTTGATCACTCCAGCACTGCCCAGAATTGTCAGAAGCACGATTAGACCAATAAATCATTGGTTGAACCACGATCCGTGGTTGTGGGTCGATGGTTCAGACCCCATTTTCCAACTTATTGACCACCAACGACGGCCGTGCAGGATAGACCGTCGGTCAGTCCACGGTCCGTCAGCAGTTGTCGGTAGGTCGGTAGGTCGGTTGTTATTCTTTGTTAGGTATTTTCCTATTTAATTTATCCCTATACTACATCATTTTTCTTAGGTCTAAGACCCCTATATAAGTATTTTAACACTTAAATTTCCCAAAAGAAATCAATCTCAATTCACCAAAAAGAAGAACTCTCAAAAATATTTCTCTCTAGAAAGCTTAAAGAAGAAGAAGGATTCACCCTAGAGTTTCAAGTCAAAGTATCCATTCCTCCATTGAACATAAGAAATTTTCATTGAGGTATGATAGTTTTCATCCATGGATTCCTTCAATTTATGGAGTTCCCAAATTCTCCTATTTTCAAATATTTGAATTCCCCAATTGAGTTAGGGTTTTCTTCAATTTCCATAGGTTCTTTTGATTATTGATTTAAATAATTAAATTATGATCTCTTATGCATGAATTGATGAAATACTTAAATTTTATGATGATTTCGCCATGAACCCATGTTGTAACACCCTGGAAACTGGTAGGCTAAACTAGAGCTTGACTTGAGGGTTGGAGTTGTGAATACTCCTGGTAGTTAAAATGAAGGGTTTTAGGTTAGAACATCAAGGTAAAAATCCCCAAGGACCAACCATGGGTCCTTGAGAAGGTCCGTAAGAGGGCTGCCCAAAACAGTGACCCACGATGGAGACTCATACCTTGTGGGCCAGGCCACACTTCGTGGGTGAGGGGTCGTAGGTCAAGGCCCTAGGAACCAAGTTCCAGAACCCAAACCAAGGTTCACCAACATAGGCCGTGGGTCCAACCACGGTCCGTCCGTGGTGGGTCATAGGTAAGTCCTGGAACTGCTTTTTGGCAGTTAAGTTTAGGGGTACTTTAGGGTTTTTCGGTTGTAATTAATACTAAGTGATGTCGTTTTACTCTAAATTATACTAATGATATATGTATTTTAGACCCCTAAATTATTTCATCTTCCTCATTATTGCTAAATCCCAAAACAAAACCAACTGTTCACAAACAATTCTCTCTCTAGAACTTCAAGAAGAAAAAGAAGAAGTAAGTTGGGGATAAGGTGCAAGGAGCAAGTTTTTCTACTCAAATTCATTGGATTTCATTTCTAAGATATGGTAGACCTTCATCCATGGATAGTCTTCATCCATGGAGTCCCTCAAAACTCAATTTCAAAACTAGTAATTCCCCCAAAACTAGGGTTTGACTATAAGTAATGGATTCCTTTCAAAAATGATTCTAATGATTTAATTACTTTATATTACGATTGAATTGATGCTTTATTATAGTTTCTGTGTTGAAATCCCAAAGAATCCATGAAATCCCCATATTCCTAATTTATGACCCTGTGATGTGGGCGAATTGATGAAAGAAGGATATTATAAAATTATGCTTGTAGTAATCAAGCTATTTGAATTATGTTATCATCGATGTCTAAAGTAGTAATTCTAGATGTGTCAATTTGATATGAGCTTTGACCTTTGAAAAGGCAAGATATGATATTATGCACGATTTATGAAGGCTATGTAAGTGCTTTAAGAACACTTTAAGTGTGAAGTGTCCCTAATTATGATAATGTTGTTGTGTTGATTGAAAGGCTATTCTCATGAACACATAATGAACATAATGTGAAAGGTTTTCTCACAATATGACGATTCTAAGGTTGAAAGGCTATTCTCACCTAATTGAATCTAATGTTATATGTAGACATAGACAGTGAAAGATTATTCTCACTCATGATCTAATGAACTATCTTAATGAAACAAGTTATGATTTAATAAGTAGCCCATGGGATAAATGCTTAGCATCGAGTTAATATTGAATATGACATGGAAGCCCTTCCAGGAGAAAGCTTGGGTTTCTAGAAGTAATCTCTTGAGATGGAAACTCTTTCGTTAGAAAGGTCGGGTTTCTAGTAACAATCTCTTTATCCCATAAAATATGCGCCCTCATAGGTATTTTAGCTAGTGGATCCACCTAAAGCTAACAAATGATGGTCTTACCTTAGGCAAGTAGGACAACCATTTTCGGTGTGGGTAACACCGAATTCCATGTTAAGCTTACATGGTTTATGTCAGTTAAGGCTTATTTCCACTATGGCAACAATATGAATAAAAATATGAATCATGAACTATGGTTACTCAAGAATCTTTAATTAGAATGGGTGGTATCATGGGATCTTATTCATTCATTGCACAAGTATGGTTTGAGGTACTTATGGTATGTTTCTCTTATGATTTGATGATTTATGTAATGAACATGCTTATGACTCATGCTTTTCCATTATCTTCAAATTCTTGCTTTAACTTAATAAATTGCATACATTCAACAAAAATATCCCTTTTAAGCATGTTTTTAAGGTTTTTATGCATGGCTATCATACTTGGTGCATTTTTGTACTAACCTATATTTTTCGTATACTTTTCCCAAGTGTAGGGTCCAGATCTTAAGGCGGTCATCTTTTTTGTAAAGTTTGGATTCAACTATTCTCCTAGCTTGTGGTGAGTCCTCATGATTCGAGGACAGATGTGTCACTTGTAGTTTCATTTCTAGTATTTCCTTTTTGGACTATGCTGTGTGGGATGTGTCCCTTTTCATTTGAACTACTATAATAGATGGCTATATTGAGACAAGTCTAAACTTCCACTTTCCTTTATGAAAATTTTGGACTTGAAATGTGTTTTTTCTTCTCTTTATTGTTCTATGCTTATGTTAAGATATGCTAAGTGGCTTACATGGTGCCTTTCGGGGTTCTATGTGCCTTGTTACATCTCGGGGGTACCCTGGGTCATGATCACAAGGTTTAGAACGATTCTAGGATGATGTCTCATAAGCCAAGTCTAGTAGAGTCTTGTTCATGAGTGTGAAGCGCGCTGTATTTATGAATGAGAGGCTACAAGATGATTAGGAAACTACACTTATTTCATTACTCTTAAGTCGTGCCATAGAGTTTAACTCTATAAATTCCATCTCTTAGTCTTCCTCTTGTGTCTTTAGGATATGAATACACGGAGGGCTAATGCTAGAAGGATGTAGAATGATAACGTGAATCAAGGAGATCCTCCTCAAGCTCATCAAGCTCCGATCGATCCTTTGGTTGAAAATGTGAGCCATGCGGAGTTTAGATCTACTATTCAATTATTGTCTCAAGCCAATAGAGAGGTAATTGCTCCTATGAATCCTCATGCAAATTCGGCGGCTTCTAGAGTGGAGGAATTTTGCATGAATGAACCCTCCCAAGTTTCATGGCTCCAAATTAGAAGAGGACCCTC
This sequence comes from Solanum bulbocastanum, assembly GCA_037074985.1. Lineage (NCBI taxonomy): Eukaryota > Viridiplantae > Streptophyta > Magnoliopsida > Solanales > Solanaceae > Solanum > Solanum bulbocastanum. The sequence continues at coordinate 25,369,152 of CM073604.1, read as the reverse complement.
AAGAATTTGTGGATGAGGTTTACAAAATTCTCATTATTATGGGGGTGAATTCAGGAGAGAAAGCGAAGTTAGCCTCTTACAAATTGAAAAGTGTTGCTCAAGTGTGGTATGAACAGTGGAAGGGAGAGAGACTCGTAGGAGCGAGCCCGGTAGAATGGGAATTATTCAAATCGGCATTCCTTGATAGATTATTTCCCCTAGATTTGAGGGAAGCTAAGATGCAAGAGTTAATTAACCTTCGACAAGGTAGTACGAGTGTAAAGGAGTATGCACTTAAGTTCACCTAACTATCCAAGTATGCTCCAACTATAGTGGCCGACTTAAGGGCTAAGATGAATAAGTTTGTGATAGGAGTGTCCGGTGTGGAAAGAATGAATGTCGTACAGCAATGCTAATTGGTGATATGAAAATCTCACATCTTATGGTGCACGCCCAAGAAATTGAAAAGTCAAAGCTTAAAGAAAAGAATAGGGAGGTGAAAAGAGCAAGAATTAGTTATGGGAACTTCTCCAATGCTAAGTCGGATGGACAAGGTCGATCAAGGTTCAAAAAAATGTTCTCCAACCAAGGCTCCTCTAGTGCTTCCCCAAGGGTCAACAAGAATATGGTGTCTAACCCTAAACCTCAAGGAGGTAATAGTGGTGGTTCTTATGTCAATAGGCCTAATTGTGCAAAATGTGGAAAGAGTCATAATGGTAAGTGCCTAGCCTACACGGATGTTTGTTTTGGTTGTGGTAAGAGTGGCCATAAGTTGAGGAATTTCCCAACACTTACGGCCAAAGGGAAAAAAAGCAAGCAAGCTCCTTCAAGAGGTTCAAACTCCAATGCTCCAAAGCTAAACCACTTTTATGCTCTTCAATCTCGAGGTGACCAAGAGAACTCCTCGGATGTAGTGACCGGTATGTTAATAGTCTTTCTTATTGATGTATATGCCTTGTTAGATCCCGGAGCTAATTTTTCCTTTGTGATACCTTATGTGGCCATGAATTTTGATATACTTCCTGAAGTGTTATTAGAGCCTTTTTTGGCTCTACCCTATTTGTTGATTCTATGATAGCTAAGAGAGTTTATAGAAGATGTCTCGTTTCCTTGTCCTATAGAGTTACTCTCATTGAATTGGTAGAGATTGACATGTTAGACTTTGATGTGATTCTTGTTATGGATTGTTTGTAAGCATGTTATGCCTCTATCGATTGTAGAATTCCAATGGTTAAATTCCAATTCCTGGGTGAGCCTATCTTAGAGTGGAAAGGAGGAAATTCTATGCCTAAAGGTCAATTTGTATCTTACCTTAAATCTAGGAAGATGATCTCAAAAGGGTGTTTTTACCATATTGTTAGGGTGAGGGATGTAGATTCCGAAACCCCTTCTTATGAGTCGGTTCCCGCGGTTAATGAGTTCCCAAAAGTATTTCCCGATGATTTTCCCGGTATTCCTCCCAAGCAAAAAATAGATTTTTGTATTGATCTTCTTTCGAACACGCAACCTATCTCCATTCCTCCTTATAGAATAGCTCCGGTCTAGTTAAAGAAGTTGAAAGAACTATTGAAGAATCTATTAGACAAGGGTTTTATTCAACCGACTATATCTTCATGGGGTGCTCCGGTGTTATTTGTTAGAAAGAAGGATGGATCTCTTAGAATGTGCATAGATTATCGTTAATTAAATAAAGTGACCATTAAGAACAAGTATCATCTTCTAACGATAGATGACTTGTTTGACCAACTTCAAGGGGTTTGTTATTTCTCTAAGATTGATCTTCGTTCGGGTTATCACCAATTGATGGTGAGAGGGGTTGATATTCCCAAGATGGCTTTCTGAATAAGATATGGTCACTATGAGTTCCTAGTAATGTCCTTTGGTTTGACTAACGGTTCGACAGCGTTCATGGACTTAATGAATAGAGTGTTCCGACAATATCTTGACATGTTTGTGATCGTATTTATCGATGATATTTTGATCTACTCAAGGAGTGAGAATGAACATATGGATCTATTCAAGGAGTAAGAATGAACATGTGGACAATTTGAGAATTGTATTGCAAGTTCTTAAGGACCATCAACTTTATACAAAGTTTAGAAAGTGTGAATTTTGGTTATGATTTGTAGAATTCCTTGATCATATTGTGTCAAGTAAGGGTATTGAGGTAGATACTAAGAAAATGGATGCGTTCAAGAGTTGTCCTAGACCTCTATCACCTACAGACATTAGAAGTTTCCTAGGTTTGGTAGGTTATTATAGGAGATTTGTTGAGGGATTTTCTTCCATTGCTTCTCCTTTGATGGCTTTGACTCAAAAGAAGGCTAAGTTTGTGTGGTCGGAAGCTTGTGACAAAAGCTTCCAAAAGTTGAAAGATAGACTTATTTTCGCTCCGGTGTTGACCTTACCGGAGGGTACATATGGTTTTGTGGTGTATTGATGCCTCTAGATTGGGGTTGGGATGTGTTCTTATGCAAAACAGCAAGGTGATTGCCTATGCTTCAAGGCAACTTAAAGTACATGAGAAGAATTATCCGACCCATGAATTGAATTAGCGGCGATTGTGTTTGCTTTAAAAATATGGAGGCATTATTTGTATGGGGTCCATGTGGAAGTTTTCACCAATCACAAGAGTCTTCTATACGTATTTAGTCAAAAGTACTTGAATCTTCGGCAACACAGGTGGTTAGAATTATTAAAGGATTATGACATGAGTGTCCTCTATCACCCCGGCAAATCTAATGTGGTAGCGGATGCACTTAGTAGATTGTCCATGGGTAGTGTGGCTCATGTAGAGGATAAAAAGAAAGAATTGGTTCGTGATGTGCATAGGTTGGCCCAGTTAGGTGTTCAACTAGTGTATTCCACCAAGGGTGGTTTCATGGTTCATAATGGTTCCGAATAGTCCTTTGTGATGGATGTAAAGTCTAAACAAGGCCTTAATCCTATATTAGTTGAGTTTAAAGAGTCGGTACTCAAGAAGTCCATTGAGTCTTTCTCCAAAGGGGGAGATGGGGTGCTTAGGTTCCAAGGTTGGTTATGTGTTCCGGATGTTGATGGTTTGAGGGAACAAATTTTAAAAAAAGCTCATAGTTCACAGTATTCTATTCATCCGGGAGCCACCAAGATGTACCATGATCTACGATAAGTCTATTGGTGGAACGGAATGAAAAAAGATATTGTGGGATTTGTGGCCAAATGTCTTAATTGTCAACAAGTTAACGTTGAGCATCAAAGGTCAGGATTCTTATCCCAAGATATAGCAATTCCCACTTGGAAGTGGTAAGAGGTGAATATGGATTTTATTGTGGGTTTGCCTCGCACCCAAAGGCAACATGATTTTATTTGGGTCATTATAGATTGGATGACAAAATCAGCCCACTTTATTCCCATCAAGATTTCTTTTTCGGCGGTAGACTATGCCAAGTTGTATATAAGAGAGATAGTGAAGTTGCATGGGGTTTCTTTGTCTAATATTTTGGATCGGGGGACTCAATTTACTTCTCACTTTTGGAATTCATTCCAAAAAGGGCTTGATACTAAGGTTAAGCTTAGCACATTTTTTCATCCCAAAATTGATGGGCAAGCGGAGCGTACCATCCAAACATTAGAAGATATGTTAAGGGCATGTGTAATTGACTTCAAGGGCAATTGGTATGACCACTTGCCATTAATAGAGTTTTCCTACAATAATAACTATCACTCAAGTATCGGTATAGCTCCTTTTGAAGCCTTATATGGTGCGAGATGTAGGTCTCTGCTTGGTTGATTTAAGGTAGGTGAAATTTCTTTAATGGGTCCTGAGCAAGTTAATGAAGCCATTGAGAATGTTTGGCTCATTAGAGAAAGGTTGAGAATAGCTCAAAGTAGACAAAAGTCTTATGATGATGTGAGGAGAATGGATCTAGAATTTGAAGTAAATGATTGGGTCTATTTGAAAATCTCACCCATGAAGGGTGTGATGAGATTTGGCAAGAAATGGAAACTTAGTCCCCGATATATAGGCCCATACCAAATTTTGAAACTTATTAGGAAGGTTGCCTATGAGTTCGATTTGCCAAAAGAGTTGGCTCCGGTTAATCCAGTGTTTCATGTCTCCATTCTTAAAAAGAGTATTGGAGATCCGGTATCCATTATTCCCCTAGAAGGTTTGAGAGTTGAAGAAAGTCTTTCATATGAAGAGATTCCGGTAAAGATCCTAAACTGGCAAGTCAAGAGATTGAGAAACAAGGAAATAGCTTTCGTAAAGGTTTTATGGAGGAATCACTTAGTTGAGGGTGCTACTTGGGAGGCTGAGGCCGATATGAAGTCCCGATACCCTCTATCTTTCCTTCTACTCCTGTTCAAGTTTGAGATAAGTAGTTTCTCTTGAGTTTCCTTGTTTCGAAAGTCATGTGTGCTATATGTGTTCTCCGTGATTTCCTTATGTTATGCATGTTCTTGATGAAATTCATGTTTAGTAAGAAAATGAGTTTTTATGATTTATTTCCCATATGTTGTTTTGCATTGAGTAAGAGTTGTCTATTTGACTTCATGAGATGAATTGATGAACATGCTTTAGTATGATTTGAGAGTAATTGCATATTGGCTCCATGATATTGTGTTGAGCATGCTTTTAGTTGGAGAAGGTAGTTCCTCCTATGAATATGCGAAATGTTGAATTTTCATGCATAATGGGTTGTTAGATGTAAATCCTACTTCCTTGTGATGCATTGATTATGTTTGAGTTGGAGTTGAAGTTTCCTCCTTTGATTTGTGCATTATATTGATGTTGCATGTATGATGGGCTCCTAGTCATGACTATTTACTTCAGTAAGGTGTCGACATCATCATTTGAGGATAAATGTTCCCAAGGGCAAGATATTATAACACCTCGAAAACTAGTAGGCTAAACTAAAGCTTGATGTGAGGGTTAGAGCTATGAATAACTCCTGGTACTTAAAATGAAGGGTTTCGGGTTAGAACGTCAAGGTAAAACTCCCCAAGAACCAACCATGGGTCCTTGAGGAAGACCCTAAGAGGGTGCCTAAAATAGTGACCCACGATGGGGACTCACGCCTCGTGGGTGAGGGGTCGTAGGTTAAGTCCCCAAGATCGAAGTACCAGAGCCCAAACCACGGTTCACCAGCACGGACCATGGGTCCAACCATGGTCCATCAGTTGTGGGTTGTGGGTGAGGCCTGGAACTGCTTTTTGGCAATTAAGTTTAGGGGAACTTTGGGGTTTTTTGATTTTAATTAATTCTAAGTGACATCGTTTTACACTAAATTAGACTAACTATATAAGTATTTTAGACCCCTAAATTAATTCATCGTCCTCATTATTTCTAAATCCCAAAGCAAGACCAACTCTTCACCAAAAATTCTCTCCCTAGAAATTCAAGGAAGAAAGAAGCAAATTGGGGCTAGGGTTCAAGGAGCAAGTTTTTCTACTCAAATTCGTTGGATTTCATTGCTAAGGTATGGTGGTCCTTCATCCATGGAGTCCCTCACAATTCAATTTCAAAACTAGTAATTCCCCAAAAGCTAGGGTTTGACTGCAGGTCGTGGATTCCTTTCAAAAATGATTCTAATGATATAATTACTTTATATTATGATTGAATTGATGATTTATTATAGTTTTTATTTTGAAATCCCCAAGAATCCATGAAATCCCCATATTCCCAATTTATGACCTTGTGATGTGGGTAAATTGATGAAAGAAGGATATTATGAGATTATGCTTGTAGTAATCCAGTTATTTGAATTATGTTATCATCTATGTCTAATGTAGTAATCCTCTATATGTCTATTCGATATGAGCTTCGACCTTTGAGTAGGCAAGATATGAAATTATGCATGATTTATAAAGGTTATGTATGTGTTTTAAGAACACTTTGAGAGTGAAATGTCCATGATTATGATAATGTTGTTGTGTTGATTGAAAGGCTATTCTCATGAACACATAATGAACATAATGTGAAAGTTTTTCTCACAATATAATGATTCTAAGGTTGAAAGGCTATTCTCACCTAATTGAATCTAATGTTATATGTAGACATGAACGGTGAAAGGTTATTCTCACACATTTTCTAATGAGCTATCCTAATGAAACAATTTATGACTTAATAAGTACTCTAAGGGATAAATGCTTAGCACCAAGTGGATATTGACTATGAGATGGAAGCCCTTCCATGAGAAAGGTCGGGTTTCGACAAGCAATCTATTGAGATGGAAGCTCTTTCGTGAGAAAGGCTGACTTTCTAGTAACAATCTCCTTATCCCATAAGTTATGCGCCCTCATAGGTATTTTAGCTAGTGGATCCACCTAAAGCTAACAAATGATGGTCTTACCTTAAGTTAGTAGGACAACCCTTTTTGGTATGGGTAACACCGTATTCCTGTTAATCTCACATGGTATATGTCAGTTAAGGCTTATTCCCACTATGACAACAATATGAACTAAAATATGAATTATGAACTATGGTTACTCAAGAAGCTTTACTTAGCAAGGGTGGGATTATGGAATCTTATTCATGCATTGCACAAGTATGCTTTCAGGTTACTTATAGTATGTTTCTCTTATGATTTGATGATCTATGTAATGAACATGCTTATGACTTATGCTTTTCCATTATTTTTAAATTCTTGCTTTAACTTAATAAATTGCATGCATTCAACAAAAATGTCCCTTTTTAGCATGTTTTTAAGTTTTTTATGCATGGCAATCATACTTAGTGCATATTTGTACTAACCCATATTTTTCCTATACTTTTCCCAAGTGTAAGTTCTGAATTTTAAGGAGACCATCATTTTGCTAAAGCTTGATTCGAATATTCTCCTAACTTGTGGTGAGTCCTCATGATTCGCGGACGGATGTGTCACTTGTAGTTTCATTTCTAGTATTTTTTTTTTTGGACTATGTTGTATGGGTTGTGTCCCTTTTCATTTGAACTATTATAAGAGATGCCTATATTGAGACAAGTCTAGACTTCCGCTTTCCTTTATGAAAATTTTGGACTTGAAATGTGTTTTCTTCTCTTTATAGTTCTATGCTTATGTTATGATATGCTAAGTGGCTTACACGGTGCCTTTAGGGGTTCTATGTGCTTCGTTACATCCATGGGGTACCCTGGGTTGTGACACATGTAATCCCCATGTTTTCCAAGTTACGATCATATGATGTGGGATTTTGATTATGAAGAATGAGTTTTAAGAAATTAAGCATGTATTGATAGAATTACATGAATTTATGATGAAATCCATATCGAACCCACTTTTTCTAAATGTTAATGATTGAAAGTGCGTTTTTAACCTTGAAAGGAAAATTATGGAATTATGCATGTTCTTATGAAATCTATGTAAATATTTTAAGGATGCTTTGAGAGTGAAGTGTCAATGATGATGATGTTGTTGTTTTGTTGAAAGGATTTTCTTATAAACACATGAAAGAATGATTGTCAAAGGTTTTCTCACATAGTAAGGATTCTAAGGTTGAAAGGTCTTCTCACCTAATTGAATCAAAGATAAATAGCTATCCAATGAAACCTAGCTTGGATTGGTTATTGAATGATACCTTTCCATGGATAATCACTTAACTTGGATTGGCAAGAGGACGTGCCCTTCCATGAATAATAAAAGCAAGTAAGAAATGACTATTCTGTGGGATTTATGATTTGCACCAAGAGGATATTGAGATGGAGGCTCTCTCGTTAGTGGAGGTCGGGTTGATAGTAGCAATCTCCTTATCCCTTACCTATGTGCCCCCATAGGACGATTGTCTAGATAGACATTATCTAGTAAATCAACTTAAACTAGAAGTTCAAGGTCCTTACCTTGGCAAGTAGGACAACCCTTTTCGGTGTGGGAGACACCGGGGAATCATGTTATAGCTCACATGTTCTATATTTTGGCTAAGGCTAATTCCCACATTAATAATGAACTAAAGTTACTTCAACAAGTATCTCATATGTGTGCAAAGGCTTTAAAGATGTTAGCTTACATTGACTATGTTTTCGGACTTATGTTTTCTAACCTTTTATAGCATGTTTTATCTTGGTCAATTACATGTCATGAAATGTCCCATTTTAGCATGATTGAAATGTTTTATGTATAGATATCATACTTAGTACATTATTTTGTACAAGCACATACTCTTGCCTACATTTCCTCAAATGTAGGGTCCGAATGTCATGTCCCCAATTTCGTGGCTGGTAGTTGATTTTGAGATTTTCGAGCTTGGTGAGTCCTCATGCTTTGATGACAAATTTTCATTGGTTTAGTTTCTTTCTTATATTCAGTATCATACATGACGTATGGGCTAGGACAAATTTTATTCTATTGTATTAGATGGCTAATGAAACAAGAGTTTTAGACTTCCGCTTTATTTTGTAAAACTTTTGGACTTGAAATGTTGTTTTTACCTCTTATGTTCTATTTCTTATGTTATGAATGCGAAGTGGCTTGTATGGGGTCTCTCAGCGTCCTATACGCCATGTTACATCTAAGGTATACCCCTAGGTCGTCACAAACTTGGTAATCAAAGCACAAGGTTTAGAATGTCTCATAAGCCACGTCAAGTAGAGTCTTGTTCATGAGTGTGAAGTGCGCCACATTTATGAATGAGAGGCTAAAAGATGTGCATGAAACTACACTTCTTTCATTACTCTAAAGTTGGGCGATAGAGTTTAATTCTATAAGGTCTGTCTCCTGATCCTTATCTAATTATCTACAGGACATGGCTTCTCGAAGAGCTTATGCTAAAAGGAATGTTGGGTGGAATACGGAACAATAAGCTCCCCCTCAAGTTTCGGTTGATCCTTTGGCCGAGAAAGTGACTAATGCAGAGTTTAGGGCTATTTTTCAAGTGTTATCTCAAGCCGTGATAGCCAAAGCTAATAGGGAGGTTCTGGTTCCCGTGAATCCAAATATGGGTACGATGGCATCTAGAGTGAAGGACATCACTAGGATGAATCCTTCGGCATTTCATGGTTCGAAGGTCGAGAAAGCTCCTTGAGAGTTCACTGATGAGGTTTACAAGGTGTTGATGATTATGGGAGTGACGCCGATGGAAAAGGTGGAGTTGTCCACTTACCAACTTAAAGGTGTTGCTCAAACTTGGTTCAACCAATGTAAACAAGGGAGCCTGGAATATGCGGGTACCCTGGATTGGGAGAAGTTTAAGGCTGCTTTTCATCATAGATTCTTTCCCCTTTAAATAAGGGAAGCAATGTCGCTTGAGTTCATCAACCTTCATCAAGGAATTATGAGTCTGAGGGAATATGCTTTGAAGTTCACACAACTGTCTAAATATGCTCCAACAATGTTTGTCGATTTTAGGGCAAGGATGAGCAAGTTTGTTTTGGGTGTGTCTAAAATGGTGGTTAAAGAGTGTCGTACTGCCAAGTGCATTAATTACATGGACATATCTCATCTTGTGGTTCATGCTCAATAGATCGAAGATGAGAAACTTAAGGAAAAGTCTAAGGAGACAAAGGGGACTAAAATCGGTGATGGTAATTTCTCTCATGCAAGGTCTGATGGACATGGTCATCCTAGGTTTCGACAAAGATTTTCTGGTCAAGGTTCCTCCAATGATCCTCCTATGTCCAACAAAGATAGGGTGTCTAACCCTAAGCCTCAAGGAGGGAACCGTAGTGGATATTTATTCCTTATGTCAACTTGTGCTAGGTGTGGAATGAAGCATGAGGTTAATTGTTTAGCCGGCACAAATGGTTGCTTCAATTATGGTAAAAGTGGTCATAAAATGAGAGATTGACTAATGCTTACGGCTAAGGAAAAGAGGGCAAGCAAGCTCCTCCTAGTAGTTTAGGCTCCAATGCTCCTCAGAAAAACTGATTTTATGCACTTCAGACTCGTGGTGAGCAAAAGGGTTCTCCCGATGTGGTTATTAGTATGTTAAACATCTTCCAAATTGATGTCTATACTTTACTTGATCCCGATGCTACCTTGTGACGCCATATGTGGCTATGAGGTTTGATATTTCTCCGAATGTGTTGTTAGATCCGTTTTCTGTCTCTACTCGTGTTGGTGATTCTATTATGGCAAAGAGGGTCTATAGAAAGTGTCTTAATTCCTTGTCCCATAGAATTACCTTTGTTGACTTGGTAGAGTCTGATATGCTATACATTGATGTTATCCTTGGTATGGATTGGTTGCACTCATGTTATGCTTCTATTGATTGTACAACTCGTGTAGTCAAGTTTCAGTTCCCAAATAAGTATGTCCTAGAGTGGAAGGAGGGAAATTATATGCCTAAGGGTCAGTTTGTCTCTTGTGTTAAAGATAGAAAGATGATTTCTAAGGGTTTCATTTACCATCTAGTTAGGGTAAGGGATGTGGATTTTGAAACCCCTATTCTTGAATCGGTCCCATTGTTAATGAGTTTCCAGAAGTGTTCTTAGATGATTTACCTGGTATTCCTCCTTAAAGGGAAATAGACATCGGTTTTGACCTTCTCCCAGATACGCAACCTATCTCTATTTCTCCTTATTGTATGGGTCCGGCAGAACTTAAGGAGTTGAAAGAACAATTGAAAGATTTGTTGGATAAGGGTTTCTCCAACCGAGTATCTCTCTATATGGTGCTCCAATTTTGTTTTTTAGAAATAAAGATGTTGTATGTGCATTGACTAATGTCATTTGAACAAGGTGACCATTAAGAATAAGTACCCTCTTCCAAGGATAGATGATTTATTTGATCAACTTAAATGGGCAAATTACTTTTCTAAGATTGACCTTTGATCAGGTTATCACCAATTGAGGGTGAAAGAACATGATATTTCAAAAATAGCTTTTAGAACCCGATATGGTCATTATGAGTTTTTGGTGATGTCGTTTGGATTGACTAATGCTCTGGCGGAGTTTATGGATTTGATGAATAGGGTGTTTAGACAATACCTTGACATGTTTGTGTTTGTGTTCATTGATGATATATTGATATATTCGAGAAGTGAGAACAAGCTTATAGATCATTTGAGGATTGTGTTGCAAATTCTCAAGAACCAACAACTCTTTGCAAAGTTTAGTAAATGTGAGTTTTGGCTAAGGTCAGTAGCTTTTCTTGGTCATATTATTTCAAGTAAGGGCATTGACGTAGATCCTAAGAAGACGGATGCGGTCAAGAGTTGTCCTAGACCTATATCCCCTTCGGATATTAGAAGTTTATTGGATTTAGCCGGTTACTATAGAAGGTTTGTTCAGGGGTTTTCTTTGATTGCCTATCAAATGACAGGATTGACTCAAAATAAGGCTAAGTTCATATGGTCTAAAGCCTGTGAAAAGAGTTTCCAAGAGTTGAAGGACAGACTTACTTCCTCTCAGGTGTTGACTTTATAGGAAGGTACTAATGGTTTTGTGGTATATTGTGATGCACTGAGAATTGGGTTAGGATGTGTGCTTATGCAAAATGGAAAATTTATTGCCTATGCTTCAAGGCAACTTTAGATTCATGAGAAGAATTATCCTACCCGTGACCTTGAACTAGTGACGATTGTTTTTGCCTTAAAGATTTGGAGGCATTATTTGTATAGTGTTCATGTTGATGTTTTTACCGACCACAACAGTTTTCAATATGTGTTTAACCAAAAAGATCTAAATCTCCACCAAAGAAGGTGGCTTGAGCTATTGAAAGATTGTGATATAAGTGCTCTCTATCACCTCGGTAAAACAAATGTGGTGGTGGATGCTCTTAGTCGGTTATCCATGGGTAGTGTTGTCCATACTGAGGAAGATAAGAAGGAGCTCGTATGACATATTCATAGATTAGCTGGTTGGGTGTTCAGTTGGTGGACTCTACCAAGGGTGGTGTTATGGTTCGCAACGGCTTAGAATCATCTTTTGTGACGGAGGTGAAAGCCAAGCAAAGTCTTGATACAATTTCGTTTGAGTTAAAAGAAGTGGTGCTTAAGAAATCCGTTTGAGGTTTTCTCCCAAGGGGGAGATGGTGTACTTTGATATCAAGGGCATTTGTGTGTTCCTATTGTTAATGACTTAAGGGAATAGATCTTGTCAAAAGCCCCATAGTTCTCGGTATTCCATTCAATCGGGAACTACTAAGATGTACTGTGATTTGTGAGAGGTCTATTGGTGGAATGGGATGAAGAAGGACATTTCGGAATTTATATGACTAAGTGTCCTTATTGTCAACAAGTGAAAGTTGAGCATCAAAAACCTAGAGGTTTGTCCCAAGACATTAGTATTCCTACTTGGAAGTGGAAGGATGTGAATATGGACTTTATCATTGGTTTGCCTTGCACCCGGCGACAACATGACTCAATTTGGGTTATAGTAGATCAAATGATGAAATTGGCTCATTTTATTCCCGTTAAGGTTTCCTATTTGGCGGAGGATTATGCTAAGTTGTACTTAAGAGATATGGTAAAGTTGCATGGAGTGCCTTTGTCCATTATTTCCAATCATGGTACCCAATTCACTTCTCAATTTTGGAAGTTTTCCAAAAGGGTCTTGGTACTCGTGTTAATCTTAGTACAGCCTTTCACCCCCAAATAGATGGGCAAGCGGAGCATACTATCCAAACTTTTGAAGACATGTTGAGAGCTTGTGTGATTGATTTTAAGGGTAATTGGGATGACCATTAGCCATTAATTGAGTTTTCTTATAACAATAGCTATCACTCAAGTATTGATATGGCTCCATTTAAGGCATTATATGAAAGGAGATGTAGATCTCCTATAGGTTGGTTTGAGGTGGGTGAGGTTACCCTAATAGGTCCAAAGTTGGTACATGAGGCTATAGAGAAGCTTCGACTTATACGAGAGGTTGAAAATGGCTCAAAGTCGATAAAAGTCATATGTTGATGTGAGAAGAAGAGATCTTGAGTTTGATGTTCATGATTGGTTTTACTTGAAAATCTCACTCATGAAGGGTGTAATGAGGTTTTGTAAGAAAGGGAAGCTTAGTCCCTTCTTTGTAGGCCCATATCAAATTTTGAGACGTGTTGGTAAGGTTGCTTATGAATTAGATTTGACTAATGAGTTGGCATTGGTGCATCCGGTTTTCCATGTCTCTATGTTGAAGAAATGTGTTAGAGGTCCGACATCTATAGTTCCCTTAGAAGGTTTGGGAGTTAAGGAGAATCTTTCTTATGAAGAAGTTCTGATTGACATTTTAGACCGGCAAGTCAAGAAGTTGAGAAAAAAGGAAGTTGCTTCCGTAAAAGTGTTGTGGAGGAATCAATTAGTTAGGGGTGCTATGGGCTGAGGCCGATATGATTTCCCAATATCCTCATCTTTTTCTTTCTACTCCTATTCTAGCTTAAGGTAATGAGTTCCTCATGGTTTGTTCTTTGTTTTGGAGTCATGTGTCTTAAATGTTTCCATGAATTCCTTATTATTCATGTTCATGAAAAAGCTTATGTTTTGAAAGAAAATGAGTTTACATGATTGATTTTTACCATGTTGATGTGCATTGAGTATGAGTTGCATATGAATTCTCATGATATGATGCTATAAGTATGTTAGCTTGGAGTTGATGTTTCCTCCTCGGATGTTAGCTTGGAGTTGATATTTTCCCTCCTCGGATATGTGCATTATGAGATTTGCATTCATGTTAGGCTGCTAGTTTCCATCGTCCTTATGATATTTTAAGTATGTCTTAGCTTGGAGTCGATATTCCTCCTTAGTTGTGTGCATTTTGATGAAGTTGCATGCATGATGGGCTGCTAGTTTAGAGTCCTTTTCTTTTATGTGATGCCTAGAATCTCATTTCAGGACGAATGATCCCAAAGGGGAGATAATCTAACACCACCAACTCGAAAAAGGGCAAAGTATCAATTTTTAGAAGTTACAGTGGTCAACCCACGAAGGCCACCCACAGCCCGTAGATGGGACCACGGACCGTAGGTATGGTCCATGGTTGATCACCCCAGCACTGCCCAAAAGGGTCAGAACTACGGCCGTACCAATGGACCGTTGGTGGAACGACAGTCTGTGGTTGAGGGCCCGCAATCTAGACCCCCATTTTCCAACTTCCTGACCACCAATGACGGTCATGCAGGATGAATCGTCGGTCAGTCCACAATTCATCGATAGTGGTCTGTAGGTCGTTAGGTCAGCAGTTATTTTAGGGGTAGTTGAGTCTTTTCCTAATTAATTTATCCCTATACTAAGTCTTTTTGCCTATGTCTAAGACCCCTATATAATTATTTTAACCCCCAAATTTCCCAATAGAAATCATTATGTCAATTCACCAAAAAGAAGAACTCTCCAAAATATTTCTATCTCTCGATAGCTTGAAGAAGAAGGATTCAACATATGGTTTCAAGTCAAAGTCTTCATTCCTCCATTGAAGATAACAAATTGGCTTTGAGGTATGATAGTTTCATCTATGGATTCCTTCTATTCATGGAGTTCCCAAATTCTCCTATTTTCAAAGATTAGAATTCCCCAATTGAGCTAAGGTTTGCTTCAATTGCAATAGGTTCTTTTGATTATTGATTTAAATGATTGAATTATTATCTCATGCATGAATCGATGAAATACTATAATTTTATGATGATTTCCCCATGAACCCATATAATCCCCATGTTTTCCAAGTTGTGATCATATGATGTGGGATTTTGATTATGAAGGATGAGTTTTATGAAGTCAAACGTGTGTTGATAGAATTACATGAATTTAGGATGAAATTCATATCTAACCATGTTTTCTAAATGTTGATGATTGAAAGTGGGTTTTGAACCTTGAAAGTAAAATTATGGAATTATGCATGATCTTATGAAATCTATGTAAATGTTTTAAGGATACTTGATGACGATGTTGTTGTGTTGTTGAAAGGATTTTTTTCATAAACACATCAAAGCGTGATTGTGAAAGGTTTTCTCATATAGTAAGGATTCAAAGGTTGAAAGGTCTTCTCACCTAATTGAATCAAATATAATGAGCTATCCTAATGAAACCTAGCTTGGATTGGTTATTGAAGGATACCTTTCCTTGGATAATGACTTAGCTTGGATTGGAAAGATGATGTGCCCTTCCATGTATAATAAGAGAAAGTAAGAAATGACTATTCCATGGGATTTATGCTTAGCATCGAGAGGATATTGAGATGGAGGCTCTCCCATTAGTAGAGGTCGGGTTTCTAGTAGAAATCTCCTTATCCCTTACCTATGTGCCCCCATAGGATGATTGTCTAGATAGACATTAGCTAGTGGATCCACTTAAGCTAGAGTTCATGGTCCTTGACAAGTAGGACAACCCTTTTCGGTGTGGGAGACACCGAGGGATCATGTTATACCTCACATAGTTTCTATGTTGGTTAAGGACAATTCCCACATTAATAATGAACTAAGGTTACTTCAAGAAGTATCCTTTGTGTTCCAAGGCTTTAAAGATGTTAGCTTGCATTGACCATATTTTATGAATTCTGTTTTCTAGCCTTCTTATATCATGTTTTAGCTTGGTCAATTGCATGTCATGAAATGTCCCATTTAGCATGATTTAAATGTTTTATGCATAGCTATCATACTTGGTACATTGTTTTGTACTAACGTATACTCTTGCCTATATTTCCCCAAATGTAGGGTTCAGCAATCAAGGTCCCCAATTTCGTGGCTAGTGGTTGATTTCGAGATTTCTGAGCTTGATGAGTCCTTATGCTTCGAGGATGGATTTTCATTGTTTTAGTTTCTTTCTTATATTCAGTTTCAGACATGATGTATAGGCTAGGCCCAATTTCATTCTATTGTACTAAATGGCTAATAAGACAAGAGTTTTAGACTTCTGCTTTCTTTTATAAAACTTTTGGACTTGAAAGGTTATTTTTACCTCTTATGACCTATTTCTTATGTTATGAATGCTAAGTGGATTGTATGGGGTCTCTTGGGGTCCTATACGCCATGTTACATCTAGGGTTTACCCCTGGGTCGTGAGAAACAGACCCCGAGATTTGAAGATGTTGACTTGCCCAATCATGTGTTGAAGTTGGACAAAGCATTGTATGGCTTGAAGCAAGAACCTAGAGCCTAGTATGAGCGACTGTCAAAATTCCTTCTAGAAAATGGTTTCAAAAGAGGAAAAACTAACAATACATTGTTCTTGAAGTCTAGAGGAAATGAGCTTCTTGTAGTGCAAGTCTTTGTGGATGACATAATTTTTGGAGCTACTTCTAATCACTTATGCAAAGAAATCACAGCATTGATAGGTATTGAATTTAACATGAGTATGATGGGGGAACTTACTTTCTTTCTGAGTTTGCAGATCAAATAGTCCCCTCAAGGCACTTCAATTTGTCAAGAAAAATACATCAAAGAACTACTCATCAAATTCAGTATGCAGGAGGCAAAGATAGTTGATACCCCCATGAGCACTAATGCCAAACTAGACAAGGATGAAACTGGCACTGATGTGAATGAAACAATGTATAGAGGAATCATTGGATATCTCATCTATCTTATTGCAAGCATGCCAAATATTTTCTTTACTGTAGGGATGTATGCTAGGTTCTAAGAAGCTCCAATGGAGTCACAATTGAATGCAGCAAAGAGGATCCTAAGATACTTGAAGGGAACTCAGATCCTGGTCCTATTTTATCCTTCTAGGAGTCTTTTGATTTAATTGGATATGTTGATGTTGATTATGCAGGTTTTCTTGTCGGCAGGAAAAACACCTCAGGCATGGCACATTTTCTAGGGTCATCACTGATCTCATGGGGAATGAAAAAGTAAAACTCAGTAGCTTGTCCATTGCTAAAGCTGAGTATATGGTTACCGCTTCATGTTGTGCTCAATTCATGTGGATCAAGCA
The DNA here is from genome assembly GCA_037074985.1 of Solanum bulbocastanum. Taxonomy (NCBI): domain Eukaryota; kingdom Viridiplantae; phylum Streptophyta; class Magnoliopsida; order Solanales; family Solanaceae; genus Solanum; species Solanum bulbocastanum. The sequence continues at coordinate 25,352,412 of CM073604.1, read as the reverse complement.
GCAACTTGAAGGTTTTGATGTCCTCACATATACTATTCCTCTCATGTGTGATAACATAAGTGCAATGAATATGGCAAAGAATCATGGTCATCACAAGAGGACCAAGCACATTGATGTGAGACATCATTTCCTTAGAGATAATATTGATAAAACAAATGGGGTGATGAGATTCTGTAAAAAGGAGGCCCAAGTGGATGATATCTTCATAAAGGCACTAAGCAAGGAACGTATTATCAAGAATAGACTAAGCTTGGGAATGCACAAGCTAAACTGATTTCACAACAAATTTGCATGCAGCCTCCACTTTGACTTTGATAAGGAGGGCAGGTATTTACACTTGTTTTAGTGCTTATTGTCTGTGAATTCATCTCTTGTATCGCACTACAGGTATACACTAATGGAATTCTGGCTAAAGAGAATATCTAGTCATAATAGTCAGGGCTTTCCATAGCAAGGGACCTAGTCCTCTTGCAATGTTAGTATCACTTCACTAGACTATATTCTCTAAACGGCCACTACCACTACCATGTTTCATCTCCCCATTTCTTGTGTCAAATACAGACATCCTTTCAGTTTAGAAATCAAAGGTCACCTCTGTTCAGGGACTCGATACAACACATAAATAAGCCTTTTCCTCAAATCTTTTGATATCAAAACAAATCAAATCTTCTCTTTCTTTTTTTAAAAATATCTCTCCATTCTCTTCTCCGACTGCTCTTTTCTCTCTTCTTGAAGATGTCTAATCCCTCCTCTTCATCAAAAACTCCTCTCTCTCCAAAAATTGAAAATCATAGTTCCTTCAATTTCACAACTCTTCCTGTGGAGGCTTATCTATCTACTCCAGTGTGTGGGTTAGGCGAAACTGGTGAATCTTTCACTCCCTACATTGAAGTTTTGGAATCTCCCTCAACCAAACTGGTGGATCCCTTACCATGTTCCCCTACTCTTGTTCTTTAAGGGAAAAAGTCTCAAAACTCTAAGGCTCAATTGGTAGTTAAGTTGGCTACTGGGGTACCTACTGTAGAACTTGATGTTGTTTCTCAACCAGGCCATGTATCCTCTATTATGTCTGAAAAGCTTTTCGATAGGGATTTGCATTAAGGTAAAGTAACGGAGTCTAATATTTTTGTTGTTGTAGAGGAATTAGTGGTACAAAGTGTGACATCATTCAGAAGGGATATTCAGGCACCATTCTCATAGGTTGAATGTAGGTCGCCGGAAAAGGTCCCCCACAAGGTTCAACCTATGTTTGACCAAACTTCTGAAGCTGTGGGAGTCACTAGTGAAGCAGACGATGAAGAATCCCTTTTCTCTTGGTCAAGAAAAGGTGTTAGAGGATCAAATGCTTCAACTGTGTCTGCCTCTGATCTTGCAGAAATTAAAACTGCCCATGAGGCTAGAAGTACTGAAGAACCTACTGAATCTGAAAGGAAAAGAAAAAGGAAAGGCAAAGGAAAGGTTGTTGAACCCATTAAAAAGGGAGAAGCCAGGAAATATGTAACAAGGGATACTTCTCAAAATCTACTTGGGGATGCCATGGTAGCAAATAAGGCACAAACCTTAAGAAATCGAAGGGAAAGAAATATTGACAATGTGCCTATTGAATACCCTCTATTGTTGACCCAGGAGGTAGGTTCAAGTGACACTGAGTCTTAAGATATTGTTAGGGTTGTGGCAAAGAGGCAAAAAGAAGCGGAAGAGCAATGTGAAGGCTCAAAGGAACACTAAATCAAGCAAGAAATCTCCAGCCAAAAGAGCAAGGGTAACCACTAGGGCTACTTCTAAATCCAAGTATATTAAGGGACCTGGTCTGACTGCACAAAGAATAGATGAACAAAAGGCCCTGACAGGGAAGGAACACATTATTGAACTTAAGAAGCAGAAAGTACTCAATGGGAGAGTTTTTTATTCTAAAATTCTCACAGAACCTGGTATGTGCACTCTCTATGATTTTGTTTCCTTGCAAAGTTGGAAACATTTGTTTGATTGTCCTATTCCATACCTGCATGAGCTAAAGGTAAGCAAGTTCTACTATAAAACGGAACTCCTTGATAATGGTGGGATTCATACAATTGTGCAAGAAGTAGAAATCACCTTCAGTGAAGAGATTTTGGGGATTATCTTGGGAGTTCCCTCTGAAGGGATCTGGTCCGTTGAAGAATTCAAACCCTCTTTTGAGTATGTTCAACGTGCCACTAAGTATGGGATGTGAAATCTGTTGGGCTTCCTAAGAATTTTCTCAAGGGAGAGCATCAACTGTTCTTTTAGTTTGTCGACAAGGTGTTTTTGCCTAGAAGTGAAAAAAGAACAGTGGCATCTGCAGCAGATCTATTTCTCATAGACCAGCTGGACGAACTTGAAGAAATCAGTCTCCCTGGTATCATGCTTGAGCATATGCATAGGATCATGACCTGGAATAATGTCAATCATGGAGTACCTTATGTGTACCTCCTGAATAATGTTTTCGAACACTTTGGTATGCCTCTTGGCAGGGGAGTTGCAAAGACGATAAAACAGACTTTTTCTTCAGCCACTCTCGAGTGTGTAGAAGGTAATTTCAAGGCTAAGTCCCATGTCTCTGAGCTTCTTCAAAAAAAGGATACTCTCAAGCGTGAGTTGGAGGATTTCATGGCCGCTTTGAGTGGAAAGGATATGGAAATTGCTAGAATTAGGGCCCAGCTTTAACAAGCTATATCTCAAGGACCTGGTACTAGCTCTGAAAGTAAGGAGGAAGTTGATAAATTGAGGGCTGAAAATGTGCATCTACTTGAGTCCAATGCCTCACTGAGTGAGGAAGTCAAGTCCCTTACTAAGCAACTCCTTTAGGCGCATGTTGATGCTAACTCTCATCTGAATTTTGTGTTGCGATCCTTCTCTCCTCTTCTCCCTTTGTCATAAAGTGTCTGTTATATTATCCTTATGTCTTTTAGTGTTTATTTTTTTTTCTCTTGTCATCTATTGTAGTGACAATGGCCTATTTTTGGATGAATTCAGTAGCCAGTTTTGTGATATGAAATCAATCTCAATTTGCCCTCTTCTATTGTGATTTTATCTTCTCTATTTTTCTTGTATGCTCATGTACTATTTTCCCTATATCTTTGAATTCCTTACAATTTTGCATGCAACTTGTGTATGTTTACTATTCTTTTATCAATGATGTCAAAAGGGGGAATATTGTAAATGACTGTTGGGCTTGTTTGGAATAGAGAATTATAACAGGGGGAACTTGGTGGTAGGGGGAATTGAAATGGATGAATGCAAGTCATGAGAGGTGGTTTGTTTTTCATCATCAAAAAGGGGAAAAATGATGCAATTCAATTGTTTTGATGATCCTCACATATGCAGGGACCCGATACCCGACAAAGTGTTCTCGTCCAAGTACAATATGGTGTACAACTGGAAAGTTGTCTTGTTAGTGTGTTGGTGAAGCAGTCAACGTTCTTCACCAATAGAATGGACAAGGTTGTTTGTCCAGTGGTCAACATTTCTTCTTGATTGGTATAATCAAAAGACAAACAACTTGATGATTCATCATTCAAAGAGAGAAAAAAACAAGTTTTTCAAAATACAAAATACAACAAGGGATCTGATCAACTAAAGAAGTGCTTTATGTGTATGTTGTTGCTTGTGAATGCTTGTATTGCACTAAACTTGTAGGATTCATTTTGCACTTACAAGAAACGGTTCAAACATTTGTGTGAGTTGGTGTAAGAACATTGTTAGAGTTAAGTTTGTGTCTTACTTTTGAAGTCTATATTGATTATTAGTGATAGTTAATATAGTGGGAAATGGATGCATTGTTTTGGCTCAGTAAGTAATAAGTGTATTACTTAGTGTGAGATCTAGTTGAAATCTGTATTCACTTTTGCTTGAAGATTAGTGAAGGCAGTTGAAAATCTTGTGTGATAAATCATGGTTTTACTCCCTTGAGCAAGGAGGTTTCCACGTAAAATATCGTGTGCCTATTTTACTTCTAGTTATTTACTTTCAGCACTTTAACTGTACAAAAGGACATGGTCCTATGATTACTAGTGGATGCATACATTCCAACAACTAACTCGGTGGCATTACTCAGGCTTGCCGAACTCACTTGGCAAATCGCCCTTCACTCCTCAGCTTGCCTTGTGATGCTCTAGGCTTCAGGTGTTTCAACCTCAATTGGTGTACTCGATTGAGGTAGCCTTTCACCTTTAGTGAATCACTGAATACCACCTTAGTTCGCCATTTGAGCATTAACATTTTGCCTTACACACTCTTACATTGGGCGATATGCAGCAGGACCACCATTCTAACTAGGTGCATTGCCTTCTCTAATGGAGTCCGCCGACCTTCTTTGATAGACACAAGAGCTATGCACTCTCCTTTTGGGTGATTTCATGCCCAGTTGGTGATTCGCTCTTCATCTTACGCAATCATCAATGTTAACATTACAACTCTTTTTGTATTTTTGGCCATTCTTTCAACTTCAGTCCTTGGATTGTCCAATTGCCTTCCTAGCATCATCAACCTTTGATTAGAAAAGGAAAATTTTAAACATTGAGAAAACTAACTATTGAGCTGAATTGACCTTAAATGAGTGCAAATCTACCACTCATCAACACCCCAAACTTAAAATTTTACTTGTCCTCAAGTAGATCAAGAACACAAAAGGCTCAATAAGGGGGTCTACAACAGTAACCAATGAGAGCTAACATGCAAGCTCCATGACAAGCCTACTATCTTTAGCATGTTACCCTATATCATGATCCAAAAGCTTTATATGATGATTAGACAGTCTCAAAACAAGCTCAAGTTCACATTAGTTTCTTGTCTAAGGTAAGAACATGTTTCAACAAATTCATTGAAGTGTCCTCACATCAAGAACGATTTCATGTTCTCACAAAGCAAATCAACAAAGGTAATAGGAATCAATGCAAATTTCACCCTCTCTTGTTATAGAGAACGGAAATAGCCTCAGTCTTATGGATTATAGGGAGATATTCTTGAACACAAAGGGTCCACGCATTTCCTTAAAAATCCTAAGGTGCTCATGGGGATCCTCATGAGCTAGACCTCCAAAAATTCCTTTCATTTGGAGCAATTGTATCATAGTTCTGGTGATGTGACATCGTCCTCCCTTTTGTAGGAGCTATCCGGATTACTCCCATCGTTTGAATGACATTAACTGACATGTCATTGAGATCACCCATATTTTCGTTTTGACCATAGTGATTGTCATGGTCACTCATCTTGTCAACTTGCAAATCAACCAACAACAACATCAAACAACAAATCTACTACAAATAAACCAAATTAAAATCTAATTTCTCAATTAGAATTCTCAATGACCACTCTCCGACAGTGGTGTCATTTTTTTAATGCCCAAATAACCCTCCAAAACTAATTAAAAGAGTGAGTGATCATCGTCAGTAAAAAAAAACTCAATGAAGAGTCAAGGTCGAATCCCACAAAAGATGGTATATCATGGAGAATTCATTATCAATAAATTTGAACTTTAAATCAGTTCATTTGTACTAGTGAGAAAAATTGGATGGTGGATGGTACCACCAACTTAATATAAAGGTTTGGTTATCAAATATCACAATTAAATGAAAATCAAAATGAAATCAAGAGTTAAGAAGTAATCTAGTCGTGTGGCGACTGAAAATAGACATAACATAGGGGTTATTGCGTTGCTCTATAGTGATGTACATACATGAATAGGCTAATTCATCTTCAATGACACTAATCTTTTTTTGATCTCAAAGCATCCTTGCATAGAATCTCCTTTTGGTCTCATCTAATTTTGAATCCTAAACAATCCAATGCCTTACTCTCTCTTTTATTTCAAAAATAGGGAAAATTGATCTGACCCATAACCTCTATTTCAAGAAAGCCATAGACATCAAACCTAAATTACTAGTATTGAACTAACTACTCACTCCAATTAATCTCTTTCAAGCATCAATCGGAGATCGAAAGTAGAAATTAAGTTTGCAACCTTAACCTATAATTTAACCTCATGGTAATTATACCAAATTCATGCATGAACATTAACAAAGAGAACATAGCACAATGTCCACTATATTAAATCAACACCCAACCCCATTAGAGCACCCCTAGATCTTGGGTTTTGGTCACCCATCACAAAAAGAACAGAAGCAGCCATGGGTAACTTGAAATCAAGCCAATAAGAGTAATCCCACTTTGGATTTAACTTCAATTTACCAAATTCAAGTCTCAAATGGTAAAACCCCAAGAACTAGAAATTGTTCTTTCATAAGTAAAGTGTTCTCTCTTTTCAACTCTCTAATCTAACTTCTCGAATCTAACCCTTTGAATTAACTCTGTAAAAATTGTATCATTTGGGCTATTTATACTTTTCCAAAATGTGGCCCAAAATCCACTTAATAACCAACTCGGCTACATTAGTCGGGCTTGCCGAACTCACTCGGCGAATCGCCCTTCGCTCTTCACCTCTCCTTGTGAGGCTCTAGGCTTTACGTGTTTAAACCTCAGTTGGCAAACTTGATCGAGTCAGCCTTTCACCTTTGTTGAATCGCTAAATTCCACCTTAATCTGTCGTTCTAGCATTAACTCTTTGGCTTGCACATTGTCACTTTGGGCAATGTGAAACAGGACCGTCGTTCTAACGTGGCACATCGCCTTCTCTACTAGAGTCCACCGACCTTCTTTGATAGACACAATTGTTATGCATTGTCACTTGGGCGAGGTTGTGCTCAGTTGGCGATCCTCCCTCCATGTTAGGCGATAGTAAATGTTCACTTTGCATTTATTTTTGTATCTTCGGTCATTCTTTCAACTTCAGTCCTTGCCTTGTCCAATTTTCTTCATAGCTACAAATCATCAATATTTGATTAGGAAAGGACAAAGTTAGGTATTGAGGACACTAACTATTGAGCTAAATGGACCGAAAATGAGTGCAAATATACCACTCATAAATATACTACTTTAAAACACTAAAAATGACTTAGAATAGAGCTAAAAAGATTAGGAAAGTACCAAAATAACGCTAGAACACGTGCACGAATTTTCTGAAAAAAATCACAGCAACTCTTCAGAGAAGGCTCAACGGTCCGTGGAACATCAACTCCTATTAGTTATACACATTAATAAAAATAGTTGTCCCAAGTTACTTGACAATTTATGAAATCAAGATATAATTAATTACATTTTTCTCATTTTCCTTTGCATTTTATTTTTTCTAAAAGTATAAACAAGTTTGTAAAGTTTCATATCAGTGTTTTAAAAGGCGAGGGTGTGAGACGAGACAAGCAAGACGCCCCGAGACAGGGGCATAAGTCTTATGGATCTACGGAGCGCAGTCTCATGTATATTCAATTTTATAATTTTATTACTAAGAAAATAACCAAAAGTAAAACTTTTGATTGATCTACAAATAAATTTTAATAAATAACCTATAATATAGAGAAAAAATATTATGATTTTTATTTGAGAAATGTATATAAAATCCATGATTATATTTCAATATCCACAACTTTTACAACTTGAAAAAAAATTTAGCTACAATGGTTTTTTAAAAAATTATTGTGGCTAAAAGGTTATTATTACTATGATAACTTTAAATTTGTGGTAAAAATTAATAATTGGCTATAAAATTTTATTATAGAAGAAAATCTATGACTATTTCATTTAATTTTTGCTAAAATATTTTATACTTAAAGCTAAATTATATACTTAGCTACAAATATTTCTTCAAATAAGTTATTGTGGCTAAAAGATTATTGTTACTATGATAAATTCAAATTCATTGCTAAAAAATAATAATTAGTTACGAAATTTTACTATAGGAAAGACTCTATGACTATTTCATTTAACTATTGTCACATCTTTTTATAACTTGAAGCAAAATTATTTATTTAGCTACAATATTTTGTTTCGAATAACTTATTGTGGCTAAAGGGATACTATTGCTACAATTACTTTTATTGTGTGACAAAAAAAGTTATAATAAGCTACGAAATTTTATTGTAGTAGTAAAATTGTAGCTATTTTAATGATTATTGCCACAATTTTTAGCAATTTATAGCAAATATAAGAATTTAGCTTTGTCAACTTAATATTTATGGTCATGAAATTTGACAAATTATTTGATAGTCACAAAATTTGAATTGTTATGGGTATTACTAAGTAATAGCTACATTTTTCAAATTCATAGCTTAGGTTTGGTAGCAATAAGTATGTTTTCTTGTAGGGATTATACATGAGAAAAAAACTTAACTCTACAATTTAAGCATCCAAATGACTCCTATATAACAATAGTTCAACTTTTCACCAACATAACATAAAATCTTTACAAAACAGAACAAAATAAAAATAGTAATAAAAATGAAAAATAATATCAAAATATAATAAATGGATTAAAACGTTTTGTCCCTTAAAATGTATATTTTTTAATTTTCTTTCTAAAATATCTCCCCTCAATATTTTTACTTCCTGGTCTTTCTTCTCTTTACTAATTTTCTTCCTAAAATATTGAATAAACATATTCTCTTTTTCTCTCTCCACCCTTTTTTTTCTGAAATTTTTCTCTCTTTTTCTTATTTTTCTTTCTTACGACTCTTTCTCCTCTTTTTTTCACCACTTTTTACCCTATTTTATTTTTCAAAATTTTCTTTGTTCTTTTTTATTTCTATTCCTTTGTTTTTGTTTAAATTATTATTTTTGGTTAAATCATTTTTCATACCAATGTAGGTTAGAATATATAACCAAAAGTTAACTTTATCATCAATGTATGAATCTAATTTTTTAATTTATTTGGTTATAATTTATTCATTATGGTAAAATTGAATTAGAATAATTTGAACTTGACACCAAGATTAAATCATATTGTACACCATGTAAATTAATTTGATGATACTAAAAAGTTGGTACATACTTTGATTAGATTATGGTGTTACGCCTTATATGGTTGTAACATATAACTAAAACCAACTTTACCATTAATTATAAATGAATATTTTTATAGTTCTAAACAACATATCACCAAAAAAATTAGTCATATCATACATCAAAATGTATACACTAATATATTGCAACTTTAAATTAGCAGATCATCATTATTTTTTAACCAACAAATCCATCAATTATTTTTAATTGTTATAGTTATTAAAATTTAGACATGACACAAAGGTTACACCACATTGTACAACATGTAAATTAACTTGATGATGCTAAAAAGTTGGTATATACTTTATTAGATTATGGTGCTATGCATGCATTGTAGGGTTGGAACATATAACTAAAAAGTAAATCAACTTTACCGTTAATTATAAATCAATTTCGTTTATAGTTCTAGATCAACATATCACCAAAAATAATTAGCCACACCATCCATCAAATTTAAATCAACAGCTTACCAATGTTTTAACTATATCATCCATCAAAACATATACACTAAAACATATCATAGTTAAAAAAAAACAACAAATCACTAGTTATTATACCATATTAGCCAATAAAGTATAATCCTTAATACATATCACTATTAAAAATAGGGAAAAAGGACAAATATACCCCCGAACTATCATAAATGGTATGTCAATACGCTCCGTTATTCTTTGAGGTTGTATATGCCCTTACCGTCATTCTTTCGGGTTGTATATATCCTTGAATCTAACGGATGGACACGTGGCATCATCTAAATGATTTACCCGGTTTTATTTATTTATTTATCCAAAAAAATTGAAAACCCACCCATTTTCTATACTTTACCCACCCATGGCCCAAATTAAAATATCATGACATTTAAAACTAAAAATAAAAAACATAGGTTTTCATCTTCATTATAAATCAAATAAAAGGAAAAATGTTCTTCAATTCATTTTCCAAATCTCACAAACGAAAACCTAGAAGCATCTTATTTCAATCAAAATCAAGAAATCAATTTCATTTTTTTTTTGTTCAAATCAATTTATTATTTGTTGAAAGGGGTTGAGAAAATACTACCACCATTGATGGACAAAGCTTCAAGCTTTAAAGTGGGTCTACATTCAAATCGAAAATTTCGAAGTTCAAATCGATTTGTTATTGTTGAAAGGGTTTGAGAAAATACAAGCACCATTGATGGACAAAGCTTCAAGCTTTAAAGTGGGTCTACAATCAAATAAAAAATTTCAAGCTCAAATTGATTTGTTATTATTGAAATGTGTTGAAAATATTTTTGAAATAGATGATGTATAAAACACCCAATAATCTAGATTCCTACTGTGCTAAATGAAGATGAATTTTTATTTATTTTTGTTTAACAAGCATAAAGCTATAGATTTAAAAAATTTGAAAGACACAAGATTGACATAACTTGCAGGGATGTTAGTGAAAGTGAAGAAAATAGTAGTTTTAGTGAACAAGTCATCTTCTTCCTTGAATGATGAGTTCTTGATTCCATGGTTATGGTGGGTTGAAAAGAATAAAGGGATGATTTTTGAAATGAAGAGTGGATTTTGGCACCACCCATTTTGGTTGTGGGTCGGGCGGATTTTGGTGTGTTAATTTGGATTTCTTTTAGAGGAAATTGGATGGGTATTGGGTTATGGGGCGGATAGTTGGGTTATGGGTTAAAAAAAGGTCAAATGGGTAGTTCAATAGGATTAAGACACGTGCAAGAAATTAGGAGTTCGTTAGTGAGAAGGGTATATGTGTACCTATAATTGGACGGCAGGGGCTTATGTGGACGGGAAGTATAACAGAGGGCATATACGTACCATTTATTAAAGTTTGGGGGTAAATCCGTCCTTTTGCCGTTAAAAATAATATATCATCAACAACTGTACCAAATTGGTCACCAAAGTGTATACACTAAACTATTTTTGTGTTTAAAAATTATTCTAATAATTTATGGACCATATGATACAAATCATTTTCATTATGATCATGCGGATCTTCTTCTAATTAGCAGTTGTAAATTTTTCTCATTACCTTTTTTTTGTCAATCCAAAGGTAATAATGAGATAATTTACACTAACATCTTTCTCCTTGCCTATTTTTTGGTTTCACTATTGATGGCATGAATTAATCTTTCATATTCATTTATGGGGAATAAAGTAAATACATTCAACTTAGAATGTAATTTACAACATACAATGGGGACAGTCGAAGCTTTGACCTAAGACTCTTTCTAGAAGTAGAATCCATGAATTTGTTCATGGAAAAAAACAATTTTTGTTCTTCAATTAGAAGTGATTTTTTTAAAAAAAAAAAAAAAAAAAAACAAGAATAGAAAAGAACCAAAAATATTATCAAGATCGAAATGGAAGAGATGGGAGAGTAATAAGAGAGAGAAACATATCCCATTAAGAAAGAGAATATTCTTGTGATTAAGATGAATAATGGAGAGAGAGAAAAAGAGATTTTGTTATGAGTCCCAAAAAATAAGCACACTAACCTAAAATAAATTAAAATGTGTATTATTCAAAAATGTTATATTTTCAATACAAAACTTAGTTTTGTAAATAAAAAAGAGTATATTTTATATTGTAAATTAAAGTCATAAACACATGCTTGGTTGCAAGGTGGTGACAAATCGAGGAGGTAACTCTACCTGGGCTCATGTGCTAGCAAGGTGCATCTACCAAGCATATCTAGCATGAAAGGAATATCAAGTTATAGCAACATAAGAATTTGTATGTCCAGAGAGTGGTAAAGGTCATACAAGAGGTATTTTATAGGAGGTTATGAAACTAAAGCTAGGAGGACAACTAGAGAAGTTGAATTTTATTATCTTGCATAATGCTTAATTAGGTTTCATGATAATGTTACCACACTTGAATATTTTGTACTCTAAATATTTACTTTGATGAAAAAAAAAAGAGTTAGTTACCTAGAAAAAGAGGTGAAAGTTTTTGATTTCTAAATACATAAGATATAACCAAAACTAATTCATATTACTGGGCTGTATAGCATAATTAACCCTTTACAAATTACATCAAAGTATTATGCATCTCAATATTCAATTAAAAAGGGAAAAATTACTTAACTACACACAATTTATTATTATATTTTCTTATTTTCCCTATCATTTCAAAAAATATCAAAAATTCATTCTTTTCCTCACGTCATCTCCTTTTTCGAATACATTAATTTGAAATTTCATATCCACAATTTCCTTCCTTTTTTCAAGCCACAAATCGCTCCACATTTACATTAATTAATCTATTTTTATTTCAAATATTTTCTCTTTTCAATTAACGATTTCAAATTATTCAAGAGGTAAATTTTATTCCATCACTCCAATTTCCGGTTTCTTTTATTATTTTAAAAAAATTTCGTCTTAAAAAAAAGTTCCTCCGCCCCCTACCCCCATTGAAATCTTATTGAACCTTTCAATTTTAGTTAATCATATCGTCGTTGAAAATTTTTCTTGAAAAATATTTATTTTCTTTTAATGTATCTACTGTTGAAAATGGTCCCAAAAAAAAAGAAGAAAAGAGTTGGATCTGCCATTGCACGGTCATCACTATCAAAAATACAGATTTTTAATGTATCTCTTTTATTTGATTCTTAAATTAGACTTTGTTAGTGTTAGCATTGATATGATACATCATTGCTACAATAGCCTTTTTTTATGCAATGTATCATGTTCATATTTAACGTATTGATACATAACTTTAATGTTGTTGAATCTTCGAATAGTGTTTATCATGTTCAATATAAATGTACTTGATACATAATCTTTGTGTTATGTATCACACACACAAAAAAAAACTATTTTGGAACAATTACATGTATAATGTATTTTTTTAATTTTAAAAAAATATAGTATTTCTCAAACAAAATAAGATACATAAATGATAATGTATCATGCACTATTTTTTTAGGTATGATACGTAAATTCAAATTTATACTAAGTATATCCAATACATAGAAATTACCAGATAAGAATGTATCGGTCTCAAATCTAACATGTTATGATCAACAATTACTTATTTAATGTATCTAGTAGAAATACAACACTTATCAATTTAAACACGATACATAAATAGTAATGTATTGATAAATCTATCCATCTCAAAAACACAATTCAATAAACAATCACACAACATTATAAAAAGGATAGATGATCCATCAAAGTTATGTATCTCTTTAGCCTTTTTGTCGGTTGTATTAATACATAGCGGATACATTGAAAATTCAGGCTCTTGTTTCTTCACCTCAACAATGTATCATATCTCTAATGTATCTCAAAATTTCATCAACAATTTTGATTCAATAATTGAGAGTTTTATGGAAGAATGGGAAGAAGAATGTTGCCAATAATTGAGAGTTTTTTTTTTTTTGAAGAATAGGAAGAAGAATGTTGTATTAATTTGTAATGTATCTCGAATTTTTATCAACAATTTGATTCAAAAAGTGAGAGGTTTTGGAAGAATAGGAAGAAGAATTTTGAATTATGCTATCCTGTTACAATTTGCTAGGAATTGAATCCCATTGTCAATAACACTCCTCGTGATTTCTTCTACTATATATCGAATTTTCAAGTTTTTCTCATCTCATGATCATTGTTTCTTCATAATGAGTATTAATATCAATATATTGTATTGTTCAGTAGAAAAGGAATTGGTGTTTGGTATGAACGAAAATGTTTACTATGAAAAATATTTTTCATGAAAATGTCTTCTTCAAAAATAAGTTGGTTTCTTGAGTGTTTGGTTGACGAGTGAAATTTTTTTTGTAGTGTTTGACTAGTGAATGACAAATATTTTCTAGAAAATATATTTTATTTTTGGCTAAAGTGTAAAAAAAATGGAAAATAGTTTCTGACCCAAAAACCAACCTCAATAATTGATTTAGCCCACCCAACCTGACACTTGAATTGGGACACGATTCAGAGGACCAATTGGAGACCCAATCCTAGAGTTCACATTGAATCCCGACTTGAGATATGATATTCAGATTGGGACATAACCCTGAACTTAAGACCCGAACTAGGACACAAACCTAACGATCGATCAAGGATCTGACCCCGATGACTGATTCGAAACTCGATCTCGACACCCGACTTAGAACTCGGATTTCGAAAATGACTCAAGACACATCCCCCACTCCCGATCCAGGATCTGACTTTCCAACCAAAACACGACCCGACTTCCAAATAAAGACTTGACCCCAACACCTGACCTCGATAATTTAAGCGATAGTAGGACTTGACGCTGACACCTGATGCAAAAATCAACTTCGAACTAAGACCTAACTCGATAATGACCTGAGACTCGACCCCAACACCGGACCCGATATCCAACCCCGACCCCTAATTTAGAACCCGACTTCCAAATCGGGACTCGACTCCAACCCTTGACCCCCAACCCCGATGACTTATTTGGGACCTAATCCCTACATCAGACCCGAAATTCAAATTTCAAACCAAGAACCAACTCTATTACCCGACAAACGACCCGACCCTAACTCCTGATCTAGGACCCAATTTCTGAACTTAAATCTGACCCCGACACCCGATCTTAACGACCTATTAGAATCTAAATCCAACACTTGATTTGGGACTCGACCTCGACTTTCAACTTAAAATCCGACTCCGACACCCAACTCAAAACCCCACCTTGACACCTAACTCAGGACTTGAGCCCAACATCTGATTTAAAATTCAACCTCGAATCCTAACCCATGATCTGGCACCAAAATTGGGATCCGACCTTGATCCCATCCTACAAAAAACTCGGAAGCTATGTCTCGCATTGAGAATCAGGATTGTATTAGAATCGAGAATTCATACTCGACATTTGAGTTTGGATGAAAAGTTGAGATGTGAGGTTTTAAAAGAGTTCTAGAAAATGTGTTCCTTAATTTAAGGAGACAAGTCATTTTTCCTTAAATTTGAGAAAAATAAGTTAATTTGTAAAATATTTTCCAAAACATGAGAAAATTGGAACATTCCTTCCTAATTAATCTTCTAATAGCTTTTCATGAGATTGCAACTTCCTATATATTTTGATCCACAAAAAAATACTGAGTGCTTCTCCCTCCACTTTTTTTTATATCATTGATCTACCAAAATGAGCACCAAACATAAAAAATATATTCTCCCAGAATTCTCACTGTCACATACAAGGAGAAATGAAACAATTATAAACTTGCATCCCGGAAGAGTTAGAACAGCAAACAAATATCCTATACTCATTCGCAACTGTAGGCAAGCAAATGGTTAGAGGCATGTGTAGAGAACTATCATTAATTTCATTAAACTCTACTAGGGGCATAAAATACCAGCTTCCTTCACCAGCTTCTCACTCAAAGCTGAAAGTTGTGCCATCTCTGTATAAACTTCAGCGAGACACTCAAAACTGCTAGAAACATTTGCTGCAGTTTTTGGGATGTCAACCAACAAAAGGCAGCTGTCATAGTCAGCCTCAATGGTCAAACTAGTTTTATTCAAAAGGTCACGGCTGAGT
This sequence comes from Solanum bulbocastanum, assembly GCA_037074985.1. Lineage (NCBI taxonomy): Eukaryota > Viridiplantae > Streptophyta > Magnoliopsida > Solanales > Solanaceae > Solanum > Solanum bulbocastanum. The sequence goes on along the minus strand of CM073604.1, from coordinate 25,336,990 downwards.
TCAGCGAGTTTCTGGAGAGCACTGGTTGCAGCTTCAACTTCCAATTGAGCTCCCTCGAATTGGAGCTTTTCAACTGCCAGATCTCCAGTGCTCTTTTCACCTGTTCTTTCCTGTGCCAAAGCATAAAGTTGCCTTAGGCCATCCGCATCCTGGGTCATATTCTTCATTTTATTTATTTCTTCCTCCCTATCATTTAATTTTTGACGAACAATTTTGAGCTCCTGCTCTTTGAGTTTAAGAGCCCTTTGTGCTGCAAGAGAATCAATTTCTCTACTCCTCAGGCTTTCTCTGGTTAACTCAAGTTCATTTTCAAGCTGGTTTTTGTGCCACCTAAAAGTATCAGTTGGTTTCTCCACCAGCTGAGATGACCACATTTCGTCAGTGTGACTGAGTGGGCTCAACACGTCATCCTTAACAGAAATAGCCAATTTGTTAGTCAGGTCTACCATATGTTTCACAACAGTCTCAGCTTCTGAATATTTCATTTTTGTATCATTTAACTCAAGTTGCATTATCTGCATGGATACCTCTTTTTCTTTCAACATACTTGTTGCCTGAATAAGTTGCTGTTCTTGACTGTTCATGAGCACCCTCAGCTCAGCTATTTCCTGATTTAGTTCATCTAATGTCTTTCTTGAATCCATAAGTTCCTTATCTTTTTCATCCAACTTCAGCTGAAGAGAAGCGCACTGAGACTTCAAGTGCTGAATCTTTAATCTAGCATCTACTAGCTCTGACTCTTTAACCTGAAGAAGATTCTGCATTTCTCCAAACTCTGCACTCTTACGGTCAAGCTCCTCCTGGAGAGCAGATTTTTCATTGATAGCTACATGCAGAGAAGACTTCTTAATATTATTTTCAGTCTGCAACTCCTCAATGAGCTCCTTTTCTATGGATAAATCCCTTTCAAGTTCTTTGTTTCGAGCTTCAGCAACCGTAAGTTGCACTTTCTCATTCTCTACCTCATTTTGAGCTTCTTTCAAACTTGTCATGTATGACATAACACTTCTTCTCTGCTTTTCAAGTTCTTCGAGACGATCTTCTAATAGATTTTCCTGCTCTTCCATTTTCTTTCTAGAGGATGTCAAAGCTCTCTGAGATGAGACTAACTTAGACCTTACATCAGCAAGTAGCTTCTTGACTCTTCTGAAATCCTCAAGGGACCGATTTGCTTCTCCACCATATTTAGATGTTTCTTCTTCCAATTTCTTCATTTCTTGCTTTGCTATGAGCCAATCCATTGCCTGCTTCTCCAAATTGGATTTGGAAACTTTGAGTTTCTCTTCTTCAGTTTTCTGCATCGTCAAGAAGGCTTGTAACTCTTTCTCTTTCTCTTGTATTTCTCTTCGGAGAATTTGTAGTTCAACCTCCTGTCTTTGAACTACTTCATTTGCTGTATCGAGAAGTTCACCCTTGGTTCTGAGTTGTGATTCAGTGTTAGCCGCTTCATCACTTTTGTTGTTCAACTCATCCATCATTTTATTTATTTCATCTTCTTTTGAAACTAGGGCTGTTTGCGCAGCAGATATCTCCTGATCTATCTCGTTGACATGAAAATTTAGATCTTCAATTTCTGCAGTTTGAGATACTAAGGCCAGATTAGCCTGCCTTAGCTCATTTTCCAGTTTTTCCTGCCTAAAATTAGCAGCTGCAATCTCTTCCACACGTTGCTCCAATTCTATCTTTGCACGGTTTAATTCATTGTACTCCATCAGTACTTTTCTCTCTGTATCTTGAATATCGTCTTCCTTTTTCTTCAAGGCTGCAAGAGCAGCCTGCAAATCAGACTCTAGCTTGCCAAGATTTAGTCCCAGCTCAGCAACCTGAGGAAAATAAATATTTCTGCCAATCTGTTGTTCTAGTTTCTGGGTCTGGGCAAACAACCTCTCAAGAAGAACCCTAGCCGGCTCAGTTGCTTCATCGCCGGTGATATTTGATTTCCTGTTATCCAAGACAGACCTGGCAATTCTTGAGGAAGGACCCCGCCCATGATGAGCTGTCATAAGCACTAATCTCTTCTTCCATTTGAGCCTCATAAAACAGCACTGTGCACAAACAGATGTCAGTATTACACCAAAATATCATCACGTTTAGACCTTCCTACTTTAAAGAAAGACAAACCTGTCATCTATTCCTCGGGACTCCCAGCACAATTCATGTAGTAGTATTAACAGACCAGTGATAAGAAAGCCAAGATGTATAAGACAAAGGCACAATTGGAGAAGAATTCCTATGCACAAGTTCAATTTGGTAGTACGGGTAAGATAACTGAATTAGTATTACTCCACAGTAGTCAGTACAGTGTATTTTCTCCAGTATGTAGGCAAGAAAGAGGCTCATAGTTAATCTCTTAATTTTTCTTCTTTAGCTTCCCTTATTTTTCCTTTTGTAAGACAAGGTGAAATATATCAGCAGGGGAAACCGTTGATATATTTCATTTTTCACCTCCCCATCTATCCCCACAACTCTAGGTGAAGAAATAAGAATAAGAGATGTCTTGTATACTGTTGTTATGGTTTCTCACATCCCATGGTCATAACAATTTGTTACTTCCTTGCTCAGACTATATTTTAACATTCACTCATACAACAAATGGTCACGGGATAAAGTAGAATGGATATAGAAAATTCATATAGTTGACCACAACTAGTTTGGGATTGAGGTATGGTTGATTCATTGATCGATCAATTGATTTCATCCAAACTCACTAAAATAAATCACTATGGAACATCTATATCACAACAACTTTCATGCAAGATCCATCAACATAAATGCAATAGTGTACTTTCACATTCCAAAAAAGTGAACCTTATTTCAACCTCCAAAGAAAATTATAAAGCTGTAATAACCAACTAGAATCCCATCTACACAGTTGATGACCATATCAGCTACATCATAATTAGAGAGATGTCCGAAAACTGGGATCTGTCACATCACTCCGATCCATTTTAAGAAGCAAAAATATTTTTGCCAACATGACATGCTAAGAAGAACAAAAGTGCTTGGACACATTATGGATGTTGAAGCACTATTTCTGTATCTCCATGACCAAATTTGTCTACTATGCAATCTTTCACTCTAAATTCAGATATTAGTACTAAAAGTTTACTCTTCTCAACTCAAACATTAATTGTTCCACTCCTTTATTCCTTATTTACTTTACAGATTTTCACAACAATTCCAATCTGGTTAATATTTGGTTGAATGAAACAAAATAACCACCTATAATACGAATGATCATGTATCTAGTTATAAACGACATCCATCTCTTATCACTACTAATAGTAAGATGAAATTAAAGAACAATTGGAAACAATTTAGAGTTGTAAATCACTGCTAAACTCGTAAGTTCCTTCTTTGAATTATTACCTAAACCGTTAGCAAACCTGTGCAATTTACTCTATAAAGGAAGGTTGTACACACATCTATATACCTAATCTTTTCCAACATTAACAATTTATTTATTTATTTTTGCAGAAAGAGAAAAAGATCCCATTGAAGAAATTGAAATGTAGGAAAATGTAAAAAATATTACTCCGTGAAAAGAATAAATAAGGAGAAAACAACAACAAAAGAAGAAGAGGCTTTCACCTCCGTTGGCTGACAAAGAGAGGAAAACGATAAAGTGGTGCGCGGTAAGGCTGGCAACGCCATAGTTCACCTCGAAAGCACATCTGATATTTCATAAAACTTCATAAATAATATGTATATGAAGCTCGAGTTCATGTATCAATGGCGGAGTTGCAGAGGGCTCACGTTAGCAGAACAAATTGGCAAATGGTAAGTTGCGCTGTGTCACAAGGTATGTGGTGTACCAGTTGAGAAAAAGAAAAAGGAGGATTTACGTGTGTGACGATGAGTGAATTAGTGGTGCTACAGATTCCACCTCATTTTTATATGTTTCCAAAGACTTCTTCGTAGAGGTCGGACTCCGAAACGTCACAAACATAAATGTTACTTTACTTATTAAAATATGAGTTTCATCCGATGTATTTCTTTTTAATTTCGAAATACTATTTTGGCATGTCTAATAATATTTGATAATTTTATACTTAATTTTTCATTTATTTTTATCATTAATTATAGTTATTTTTTTATTATAATTTTTAAGTCATTATATATATTATATTCAAAAGATGATATAGTAAAATTACTCTTTTATTTATCATTTCTTAAGAACTGTGCAAAGTTAAAATAGTGAACAAAGTATTTGTTAAACAGAGAAAGTATATATGTTAAGGTGTCTAAAATTTGTGAATTTTCTAAGTTTTATGATTGAATAAATACTTCTGGTGTTAGATTAAATTACAAAGAGTTTGTCTCAATTAGCTTATTTTTTAAAGTATTTTAAAGTTAAAATAGATTAAAAAGCATTCGGTGTATTTGGATAATTTAAAAAAAAGCTTATAAGTATTTAATTTTAAGTTAAAATAATAATAATAATAATAAATAAAAATAAAGCTAAAAGTCAAAAGTTGATCCATACATGGTCTATATTAAGAAAATTACCGAACACTTGAAATGCAATAAAAAATATCATTTTTAATCATAAAACGCACCGGATTGTGACCAAATATATTTCTTATGTACAAAAGATTGATGATTATAATTCAATTATAAAACTACTTATTAAGAATTCTCAATTCTAGCAAGCTAATTCCTACATGTTCATCCGAATGCAAGAGAAAAAACTAGTAAAATACAATTGATAAACCTAAGTAGAAATTTCAAATAAAAAACACTCTTTAGGAACCCGTCAAACCCTAATTTTGAATATTCATCGAAATTGTGGCCATCTTGGCCGTTGGCCAACTTCCATCAGAGGTTGGGCAAGCATCATCAGTGCTAATGGAGGAACCATTGAAGATGGCATATGCTTAAAATATAAAACCCCTTCCTCAAACTCAATGTAAATCATCATCATTGAAACAAATTGCTTATCTACATGGGGAGCCGAGAATAGTGTGGGGAGAAGAGGTGGTGAATCAAATGATTATCAATAAAGATCTACACTACGCTGTGATAGGAGAGTTCTCCTATGAATGGCCCGATATTCAAGATCTACAATGAATTATTCCGAAACAATGGGAGTTGAAAGGGGAGGTAACCATTGGGTTGCTAAGTAATAGACATATACTGATTAGAGCAACAAGATTAGATGATTATGTGAATTTATTTTCAAAGCCTCAATTTAATATCACACATAATAATTCGTCTTATCCAATGAGAACACTCAAATGGGATCCATGCTTTGATCCGACATAGGAGATATCAACGGCAATAGCCTGGATCTCTTTTCCAACAATGCCACCTAATTTTTTGGGAAGAAAACAATGTTTTATTTGGTAACAATAGTTGGAAAATCCTTCTAAGTGGACTTGGCTACTCACAATAAAACCAAACCAAGTTGTGCAAGGATCAAAGTGAAGGTAGATCTCTTGGAGAAGTCCAAAAAATCAACATTGGTGTGAGGATGAAATAAGGACAAGTGAAAGAAATGTGGATACACATCAAATGTGACTATATGCCTACGCATTGCAAAATTTGTAAACTCCAGACCACAAAAAGAAGGAATGTTTTATCATTCACCTAGAGTGGTACCGAAAGAAAAGAAGAAAGGTGAAAGCAAGTCAGATAAAAAGTAGTATGAAGGTGAAGATGGTGACACCACAAATTAAATACAACTAAGGGGAGAGGGAACAACAAAGGAAGGTAGAGTAAAAGTAGGGGAAGAGGTCTTTCAACAGTAGTGGAGAAAGAACCACAACAATGGAAGACAACCATAGGAAAGGGTGGAACAAAGATGAAATCCTAAATCACAATAGAATGAACAAGGGGCAATTATAGGCAACAAATATGGTGCACTTGAGGATAAGATGGAGGAGGAACAGACAAATCAAGAGAATGAATTAACAGGAAAGGACAAAAGGGGGCAAGAAAACAAATAATGATGAAGGACAAGAAGGAAATCAAGTAGAATATGCACATGCGGGAAGAAATGTGGAGAAGTCAAAGGAATACAATAGTAAAAGAAAACAACAGGACGCTAAGAGTTAAGCAAATGTGTAACACCTCGGAAGTTAGAAAGTCGAAAAGAAAATAAAAATGCAGAAAATTAGCTGAAACAGGTTCTACGAGTCCAACCTACAGACTGTAGGAATTCCTATGGGTTGTAGGAAGAGAGTCGTAGACCTAGAGATGAGTTTTTGGAAAATTAAGTTTTTGAAGTTGACCTACGGATGAACATGACGAACTGCAGATGTTATGGCAGACCGTAGAAAGGTCACGTAGAAGTGTTCTAAACTTGGTGAATTTTTATGAGAGAAAGTTAAGTTTACGATTTGGGTATACAGACTGTAGTAATTCCTACGGGCCATAGAAAGGACTCATGAAAGTTGAATGAAATTTTATGCTCCATTATTTGGTCTACAGTTGACCAGTATGGTTTGTAGAAATCCCTACGGACCGTAGGTGGAGATCGTAGGGTTAATTTGGCAGTTATTTTAAGGGTATCTGGGACTTTTCCTATACTTCCAATTCCTATACTACGTTGTTTTACCCCCTTATTCTAAGACCTATAACTACTATTCACTCTTTGAAGGTTTTCCAAACCCTCTCCAATTTTCTCCAAAATCCTCTCTCTAGATCAAGGAAGAAGAAGCTAGGTTTCTTCAAGTTCAAGTCTTATTTCTTCATCAATTGTTTAGGCCTTCAAGATCAAGGTAAATAGAGCTTCATCAATGTATTCCATTCACCCATTGAGCCCTAAGGTTTCTCAATTCCTTCAAGTCAAATTTCAATTAAAATGGTAGGTTTACATTCAACTCCTCATTGGTTCTAGTTGTATGGAGTCAATTGATTGATTATAATATTATTTTGATGATTTATATTCAATTAAATGATTTCAACCTAATTTCACGTGAACCCATGCATCGATCATGATTTTGACTATGAACCAACATTTGTGAGAGCTTATAAAGAAGCTATGAAGTTATGCATGATGTTTTCATGAACTTATGCATAAATGATAAAAGAAAATGTTTTATGATTTAGGTTACTATAGATTAGCATCAATGAAATAGTGAAAGTTTTACCCACATTAGTAATCATGGTTTTGGTAAAAGGTTTTCTCACTTATACTTTATTCAAGATTTGATGAGCAATTCTATGATGTTTTTAGCTTGGATTAGTAACTTAGTTGTGCTTTTCAATGGATTATGATTGATAATGCTCAAAATACTCTTCAAACCCAATTAAAATAGTAAGCAATCATCATCAATAAAAATATCCAACTAAGTCGAGATAAAATCTCACAGAGAATGGTATATCGCGGAGAATCTTATCAAGATATTTGGAAGGTAAATTCATTCTTTGTAATAATAAGAATAAGTGGGCGCATCATTCCACCAAATTTAAGGACAGGTTTTTAGTATCAATAGTCACAATTGAACTAGAAATTTTATATAAGTAACAAGTAATCTAGGGGTGTAGGGATTGAAAATCAATCTCACATAGGGGTAATTGTGCTGCTCTATAGTGATGAACATTCATGGATAGGCTGGGTTATCTTCATTGACACTAATCTTCTTTAGATATCATAGCATTAGTTCGTAGAATCTTATTTTGGTCTCATCTATGTGCAAAAACTAAACTGCCCAATACCTTACTCTATTCTCTCGTACGATGCATAAATAGGGAAAATAGATCCTACCCATAAGCTTTATTTGCAAGCAAGTTACAGACAACAAACCTAAATTGCTAGTATCAAACTAATTACCTACTCCAATATATCTCTTCCGATCATTAATCAGAGATCGTAAGTAGGAATTAAGTTTGCAACCTTAAACCATAAGTTAACCTCATACTAATTAGTCAAAATTCATGTATGAACAACAACAACACAGATCATAACACAATACCAACCACATTAAATAAACACCCAACCTCATAAATGCACCCCAAGATCTTGGGGCTTTAGACACCCATCACAAAATGCAAATAATTTATACCTTGCATGAGAGCAGCCATGGGTAACATGAAATTAAGAAATTACAAGCAAACTTAATTTAAATTCAACTTCAATTTATCAATTTTAAGAGCAAAAGTTGAAAACCCCCAAAAACTAAAAGTGTTTCTCTTTAAAATATTTATAACATTTCTCACTAATTTTCTGACTTTTGGAACCTATCTTTTTGGCTATTTATAGTTTCCCAAAATTTGGCCCAAAACTCACAGTGTGACCTATTGGGCGACGTTAGTCTGGCTTGCCTATCTCATTCGACGAATCGTCAATTGCTCCTTAGCTGGTCTTTCTCTTGCTTTAGGCTTTAAGTGTTTAAGCCTTTGTCAGCGAGCTCGTTCGAGTCTGCCTTTCACATTCGACATATCATCGAGTACCACCTTTTTTTTGCCTTTTCTGCCTTTAATTTTTCTCCAAGTATTGTCACCTTCGACGATGGTAACATTGCTCACCCTTTGCATTCACCGAGTCACTATTCCTCTTTTAGTATGCCGACTTGTCTCAATTAATTCAATTTTTGTGCATTGTCAACTTGGGTGATGTCATACCTATTGGGCGATCTGCCCTTCAAGTTTGGCGATCATTGATAATTGGTAGATTTGTACTCATTTAAGGCCTATTTAGCTCAATAATTAGTGTCCTCAATGCCTAATATTGTCATGTTCTGAAAATATTTTGATGATTTGTAGCTATGAAGGCTAATGGACAAGGCAAGGATGAATGTTTGAAAGAATGACAAAAAATGTGAAAAGAAGTGCAAAATTTACATTGATGATGGCCAAGCAAGAAATGAGGATTTCCTAGTGAGCATGACCTCGCCCAAAGTGATAATGCACAACACTTGTGTTTACCAATATAGGTTGGCGAACTGCAGAAGAAAGGGCAATTAGCCGAATGAGAAAGGCGACCGTATTGACCATTGCACAAAGCAATAGTGCAAGGAGAAAAATTGAAGGCTCTAAAGGTGAACTAAGGTGGTACTTGACGATAGACCGAATGTAAAAGGCAGACACAAATGAGCCCGACAACTGAGGTTGATACATCTGAAGCCTAGAGCATGAGAAGGCAAGCTGAAACATGATTGCCAATTCACCGAATAAACTCAGCGAGCCCGACTAACGTCACCCAACATGTAACGTGTTGGATTTTAGGAAAAATTTTGGGAAACTATAAATATACCATAGGAGAGAGAAAAAAGAGACCGAGTTATACTTTTTAGAGTAAGAGTTTTTGAGATGTTTTTAGAGAGAAACACTTTACCTTGTGAAGAACACTCTATAGTTTTTGGGTTTTTCAACATTTATCTTGAAATTGACAAATTGAAGTTGAATTCAAAGTGGGTTTGCTTGTAATTGATTAATTTCATGTTACTCATATATGCTTTCATGAAAGGTATAATTTCTTTACTTTTTGTGATGGGTAGCTAAAATCCCAAGATCTAGGGGTGCATATTGGGGTTAAGTGTTGATTTAATGTAGTGGGTATTGTGTTATGCTCTGTTTTGCTGCTATTCATACATGAATTTGGATTAATTAGCATGGGGTTAACTTATGGGTTAAAGTTGCAAACTTAATTCGTACTTTCGATCTTCGGTCGATGCTCAGAAGAGATTGATTAGAGTGGGTAATTAGTCTGCTATTAGCAATTTAGGTTTGATGTCTGTAACTTTCTTGAAAATAGAGGTTATGAGTCAGATCTATTTGCCCTACTTCTGCATTGAATGACAGATGAGTATGGTATTGGATTTTTTAGTATTGTATATAGATGAGACCACAAGGAGATTCTATGCAAATATGCTAGTAACATCTCAAATTCAAAAAGGGTTAAAATTTAAGCTTTTAAGGAATCAGGTGCCAGACCAACGGATGCCCGTCGTCTGACATACAAATCGTAGGTAGGCCCATTGTTAGCCAACTCAATTTTTTGAAAATGCCAAGTTTCAGTACTTTTTCAACGGTTCACCTGTACGATCTGTCGTTCAATGCATGAGCCATAGATAGGGTTCGTAAGTGAGTCCCAGACTTAGAGAAAATCCGAAACAAAAGGTCTAGATACACGACCGAGATCAATGGACCATCGATTGGACCATGGTCCATGGACGAGGTCCGTCGACCTAGGGACATAGGACCAAGCCTCTGATCCAAATGATGACCCAACAGGACGGTTCGTGGTTCGACCGACGGATCATTAGTCAGGCCGTCATCTAGGTCGACAGTTATTATTTTTAGGGGCTTTTGGGTCTTTTCCTAATTAGTCTAGCCTAATACTATGACATTTTATCCTTCACCAAAACCCCTATATAAGTGTTTTAACTCCAATTTCCCTAATTGAAATCATTCTCTCAATTTTTTCAAAAGAAGAACAAATCTTCCTTCTAAAAATATTTCTCTCTCTAAAGATTTGAAGAAAAAGATTCAAGTTAGGGTTCAAGGTCAAGCCTCCATTCTTCAATTTCTAGTGGGCTTTGATTTCAAAGGTATGTGTAACACCCTGTATTCAAAAAAGGCCAAATAGCAGTTTTCCAGAAGTTGCAGGTACCAACCCACGCTGGCCACCCACGACCTGTTGAAGGGACGATGGACCCAGGTGTGGTCCATGGATGGCCTGCTTGGAAGTGGTCTTAGGGCGCAGAACAATGGCCTGACCAACATATCATTGGTCAGACCACGGTCCGTGGTTGGTGTCCATGGTCCAAGGCCTCAAATTACAACGTCCTGACCACCAAGGATGCCCGTATAGGACAGTCCATCATCCTAACCATGGTCCGTCAGCAGTGGCCGTAGCTCACAACTGGCAGTTAAGTTTTAGGGGAAGTTGGGGTCTTTTCCTAATTAATTTAGTCCCATACTATGTCGCTTTACATTTCACTAAGACCCTTATATAAGTATTTTCAACCCCCAAATTAGCCCATTCACTTCATTATTCCAAAATAAAAAAAAGAATAACTCTCTAAAATATTTCTCTCTTTAAAAACTTGATGAAGAAGAAGGATTCAACCTAGGGTTTCAAGCCAAGTCTCAATTCCTCCATTGAAGGCTAGCATTTGGATTCAAGGTATGATAGTTTTCATCCATGGATTCCTTCCATCTATGGAGATCCTAAATTCCTCTATTTTCAAAATTAGAAATCCCTAATTGAGTTTAGGGTTTTCCACAATTAGCACGGGTTCATTTAATTATTGATTTATATGATTGAATTATGATCTCTTATGCATGAATTGATGAAATACTAAGATTTTATGATGATTTCCCCCATGGTGTAATCCCCATGTTTTAAAGTTATGAATCATATGATGTGGGATTTTGATCTTAAAGGAAGAGTTTTATGAAATTAAGCATGTATTGATAGCTTTACATGAACTTATCCATATCTAACACATTTTTCTAAGAGTTGATGATTGAAAGTGGGTTTTGAACCTCAAGAGATAAAACATGGACTTATGCATTTTCTTATGAAATCTATGCAAATGTTTTAAGGATGCTTTGAGCGTAAGGTATCAATGATGATGATGTTGTTGTGTTGTTGAAAGGACATTCTCATAAACACATATAAGCATGATGTGAAAGGTTTTTTCACATAATAATGATTCTTAGGTTGAAAGGATTTATCACCTATTTGAATCAAAGAGTAAAGGCTATCTTAATGAAACCAGCTTGGATTGGTTATCCTAGGATGCCTTTCCATGGTTAATAAGAACAAGTAAGAAATGACTATTTCGTGGGATTTATGCTTAGAACCGAGATGATATTGAGATGGAAGCTCTCCTGTTAGTAGAGGTCAGGTTTATCGAAGCAATCTCCTTATCCCTTACCTATGTGCCCCCATAGGATGATTGTCTTAGATAGACATTAGCTAGTGGATCCACTTAAGCTAGATGTTCATGGTTTTACCTTGGCAAGTAGGACACCCCTTTTCGGTGTGGGATAAACTGGGATCATGTTATAGCTCACATGGTCTCTATGTCGGTTAAGGCTAATTCCTCACATTAAATGAACTAAGATTACTTCAAGAAGTATCACATATGAGTTCAAAGGTTTTAAAGATGATGTTAGCTTGGATTGACCACGGTTTTATGACTTATGTTTTCTAACTCTCTTATATCATGTTTTAGCTTGGTTAATTGCATCTCATGAAATGAAATGTCCCTTTTTAACATGATTTAAATGTTTTATGCATGTCTATCATACTTGGTACATTATTTTTTACTAATGCATATTCTTGCCTACATTTCCCCAAATGTAGGGTCCAAAAGTCAGGATCATCAGTTTCGTGGCTAGGGTTGAGTTCGAGATTTTTGAGCTTTAGTGAGTCCTAATGCTTCGAGGACAGAGTTTATTGTTTCACTTTCTTTCATGTATTTCTCTTTTGGACATGATGTATGAGCTAGGCCTAATTTAATTCTATTGTATTAGATGGCTATGATGAGACAAGTGTTTTAGACTTATGTTTTTCGTTTATAAAAACTATTGGACTTGGACTATTGTTTTACTTTTATTGTTCTATTTCTTATGCTATGTAAGCTAAGTAGCCTGTATGGGGTCCTTCGGGGTTCTATACGCCATGTTACATCTAGGGGGTTCCCCTTGGTCGTGACAAACTTGGTAATTAGAGCACAAGGTTTAGAATGGTCCTAGGATGTCTCATAAACCACATCTAGTAGATTCTTGTTCATAAGTATAAAACATGCCATATTTCTTAATGAGAGGCTACAAGATGATTAGGAAACTTTCTTTCATTACTCTTAAGTCGTGCGATAGAGTTTAACTCTATAAGGTCTCTCTCCTAATCCTTTTTCGATGCTCTATAGGATATGGCTACTCGAAGAGCTTATGCTATAAGGAATGTGAGGGAGAATGAGGAACAAAAAGCTCCTCCCCAAGCTCCTCAAGTTCCAGTCGATCCTTTGGCCGAGCAAGTGTATAATGGATTTTAGGGCTACTTTTCAATTGTTGGCTCAAGTGGTGACGGCTTAAGCAAATAGGGAAGTTCTGGTTCCCGTGAACCCAAATGTGGGTACGACGACTTCAAGAGTGAGGGACTTCACTAGGATGAATCCTCCGGAGTTTCATGGTTCTAAAGTTGAGGAAGATCCTCAAGAGTTCATTGATGAGGTCTACAAGGTTTCGATGATCATGGGAGTGATGCAGGTGGAAAAGGCGGAGCTGGCCGCTTATCAACTAAAATGTGTGGCTCAAATATGGTATAACCAATGGAAGGAAGGGAGACCGAAAGATGCGGGTCCTCTTGATTGGGAGAAGTTTAAAGTCGCTTTTCTTGATAGATTCTTTCCCATTGAGATGAGAGAAGCCAAGGTACTTGAGTTCATTAACCTCCGTCAAGGGACTATGCGTGTGAGAGAATATGCTCTAAAGTTCACACAATTATCTAAGTATATTCCAACAATTGTTGCAGATTCAAGGGCTAGGATGAGTAGGTTCATTTCGGGCGTGTCCGAAATGGTGGTTAAAGAGTGTCGTACCGCTATGCTCATTAATGAAATCTCTTATCTCATGGTTCAAGCTTAACAAATTGAGGAGGAGAAACTTAAGGAAAAGTCTAGTGAGACAAAAAGGGCAAAGATCAGTCATGGTAACTTTTCTCATGCAAGGTCCGATGGACATGGTCGTCCTAGATTTAGACAAAGATTTTTCAATCAAGATTCCTCCAATGTTCCTCCAAAGTTGAACAAAGATAGGGTGTCTAACCCTAATCCTCAAGGAGGTAATGGTAGTGGATCTTTATTGCCTAGGTCTACTTGTACTAAGTATAGAAGGAAGCACGAGGAAAAGTGCCTAGACGGCACGAATGATTTTGGTAAAAGTGGTCACAAAATGAGGGATTGCCCAATGTTTGCGGCTAAGGAAAGACAGGGCAAACAAGCTCCTCCTAGTGGTTCGGGTTCCAATAATCCTAAGAAAAATCGATTCTATGTAATTCAGACTCGCGGTGAACAAGAGAGTTCTCCCAATGTGGTTACCAGTATGTTGAAAGTTTTCCAACTTGATGTATATGCTTTACTTGATCTTGGTGCTACTTTGTCTTTCGTGATGCCATATGTGGCTATGAGGTTTGATATGCTCCCCGATGTGTTGTTAGATCCTTTTTCTGTCTCTACTCCTGTTGGTGATTCTCTTGTGGCTAAGAGGGTAGATAGAAAGTGTCTAGTTACCTTATCCCATATAGTTCTTCTAGTTGACTTGGTAGAGCTTGATACTCTATATTTTGATGTTATCTTGGGTATGGATTGGATGAACTCATTTTATGCTTCTATTTTATTGTAGAACTCATGTGGTCAATTTTCAATTCCTGAATGAGCCTGTCCTAGACGGGAAAGGGAGAAATTCTATTCCTAAGGGTCCGTTTGTCTATTGTCTTAAAACTAGAAAGATGATTTATAAAGGTTGGTTTTACCGTCTAGCTAGGGTGAGGGATGTAGATTTTGAAACCCTTTCTCTTGAGTCAGTCCACGTTGTTAATGAGTTTTCGAAAGTTCTTTCAAATATCTACCCAGTATTTCTCTTGAGCGGGAAATAGACTTTGGTATTGACCTTTTCCTAAATACGCAACCTATTTCTATTCCTCTTTAACGTATGACTCTGACAAAACTTAAGAAGTTGAAAGAACAATTGAAAGATCTGTTGGATAAGGGTTTCATCTGACCGAGTATCTCTCCATGGGGTGCTCAAGTCTTGTTCGTTAGGAAGAAAGATGGTTCTCTTCGTATGTGTATTGATTATGCCTGGCAACGGTACCGGAATCGGAACTACAGGACCAGGACGGATCAAAACCGAAACGAAACCGGGCACCACTGGCCGAAACCGTACTGGAACCAAGACGGATTGGAATCGATAAGTCCAGAAATTTATATGTAGTCCTGTCCCAGACCGGTACCGGACCGGACAGAAAATCGGGTCCCAACGTCTATATTTTTTTTAAAAAAAAATTATCAAAATTAAAAAATAGGAATATTACTCAAATAATATTAAAACTTTTATAACTTTAAAGTTAAAAATTTATACTTCTATACTTTTAAAGTTTTAAATACAAACTTTCAAACTTTAAAAGTATAAAAGTTTAAATTTCACACTTTAAAAGTTTGAAAATTTAAATTCAAATTTCAAACTTTAAAACTATAAAAGTTTAAATTTCACTCTTTAAAAATTTGAAAATTTAAATTTAAACTTTAAAACTATAAAAGTTTAAATTTCACCCTTTAAAAGTTTGAAAATTTAAATTCAAACTTTAAAATTATAAAACTACAAAAGTTTAAATGTCACACTTTAAAAGTTTGAAAATTTAAATTCAACTTATTCAAGAATCAAGACAATAATAATAAAAAATTAAGGCGAATAGCCAATACTTTTATTAATATTAATTAAATAGTACAAGACTACAAGTTGTGTTACAATTTACAAAATATTAGTAGAGTATTAAAAAATCTAATCTACACAGTCACCTTCTAGTAAGGGTTCTGTTTGAATTAGACCTCGAATTATTTTACTCATACTAATAGACATTTAAATTTAATAGTTCATGTTACCAAGGAAATCTTTTTTTAAATCTTTTAACATTTCTCTAGTAACATGCTCTGGAATTGGTTGATTAGCTTGTTCCTCCATTGTATCAATGCCGTCGTCACTAAAATCTTGCATTATTTCATCAATGTCATTTTCAAATTTGGTCGGTAAAGGTGGACGACCATAACTCCTTCTCTCGCCATTAATCCAATCTCTAAATAGTACCGATATCTCCAAGCTATCTGCTGCTAATGAATATCTATGCTCTCCTATTTGATATCTTGCTGCACTAAAAGCGCCTTCCGAAGCTACCAAAGATGCTTGAATAGCTAGCACATCTCGAGCAACCGGTTGAAGCTTTGGAAATCCTTGACAGCGATTGCTCCACCATTCTAGAAGATCAACAGTAGTAGGTTCTGTATTTTGATTAATATACGCATTAAAATCATTTCTATCATTATGGGAAAGTTCAAGATAACAATATATCATATCATCAATATCATCTTCATTATTATACCTACTCCTAGAAGTTTGAGGCTCTTCATTATGTACTGCATTAATTATATTTGAATTATACAAGTCATACAATTTTCTAGCTTCAATTTTTATACTATCTTTAACATCTTGAGAACTAGGTGTTTCATCATCTTCACTATCTATACCCAAATTAAAATATATTTTATCAACCATTTGTGATGCACCTTCATCTTTGTAATGTGGATTTAACAAACAAGCGGTAAAATAAATTTGAGGAATAGGAATAAATATTTTCTAAATTTTTCAATCATTTTGTTAACAGATTCTTCAAATCTTGGTTTATTTTTGAATTTATAAAATTTACTAGAAATAACACAAATATTAGGTAAAACAGAACAAATAGTTGGATAATAAAGTGCAAATATTTTTTTTGTAGTTAAATAAAAAACTTTTAAAAATTCTATGAGTTCTTTTATGTCATTCCAATCATTATCATCAAGTCTATATGTCATAATTGAATTATGAGCATTCCAAATCATTTGTAAAGGTTTCCTATATTCATAAGCGACTTCAAGCATTTCATATAAAGAATTTCATCTAGTACACACTCATTTAGAAATTTTTCTAGGTGGAAAATTAAATTCACGACAACGATTTTCAAAATCTCTGCATCTAGACTTATGCAACCATCTAGTACATGCAGTTTCAACTTTTATGCAACCATCATTATACATTGCTATACCATCTCTAACAATCAAGTTATATATGTGTGCAGTACACCTAATATGAAAACCATCACTATAAATAGGGCAAAGAGATGGTTTTAGTATTTCAACAGCAGTTCTATTATTAGAAGCATTATCTAAGGTGACACTACTTTTTTTATCACAAATTCCATAGTTTTGTAAAACATCTATAATTTTTTGAGCTATATAACTATCGATTTTACGCATTTCACAACATTTATAACCTAAGATTCTTTTTTGCAGTGTCCAATTTTCATCAATTCAATGTGCAGTAATAGTGAAATAATCATTACCATTTACACTACGGCCCATGTCAGAAGTAATAGCTATTTTACAATTATTATAATAAAATAAACAAGAAGATATTTAAAATGTTGAGCTTCATAATCAAAGATAGCCTTTTTAATTGTATTTCTAGTAAAACCTTTAAAATGTGGATTATACACAATTTGAATATAATAAATAAAATTGGGATTTTAGCAAAACTAAATGGCAAACCCATAACAACAATCATTTTAGCTAATTCTTCAAGATCTTTTTCTCTACTATATGACCGTTGTATACTAGAGTCAAAAACATTAGAAGGATTTAATTGTGTTTGGACCATATTAGAGCCCTCTACTCATACATTTTCAGGAAGGGTGGTACCATTCTTTTTAGCTTCGGCTATAGCTTTAGCATGCAAAAATTCATTTTTACAACATGACATCAAATGATTACTCAAACGTCCCGTCCCACTCTGTTTTCCTACAGTTTTATGATTCATTCTATGTTTACATTTATTACAAATAGCTTGTGTTTTATCTTCATTCTGAGTCATAAATTGCCACACAACTGATTTTTTAGCGCGTTCTACCTTTGTCCTAGGATGCAGGGGGGAACTGGAGCAGGACAACGAAAGGGAGCGGGAGGGGAAGGGAGATTGGGAGTGGGAGTAGCCGTAGTTGGCTGAGTTTCATCATCATCATATTCATCAACATTATTATCAAAACTATCAATATAATCATTAACATCATCATGTTCATCATCTTCAGGTAATTCCTCATCAAAATTACCAAACCTTCTTTGTAAATGTTCATGATAAGGATCTAATCCACTATTACTATCAAAATTTAAAACACTATCATCAACATGCGTATAATCATCCGTACTTATTCTTAATTTAGAAGTTTTTTTAGTTGTAGATTTAGACGTACTACTGGTTTTTTTATTTTTCTTGGATTTTGAGCTCCATAAATTAGTGATCGAATCAACTATTGTTGTTTTACCCTTCTCAACATTGTTTTTACCGAAATCCATATTCAAATATACAAAGTAGTAAATTATATATAATACGAAAATGTAATGCAAAATTTTAAACAAATAAATAACTAAATAAGTAGAGACAAGAGACTAATTACTCACAAAATAAATAATTAAATGCAAACAAATAAATAACTAAATAAAAAGTGAGTTGGAACGAATGTACCAAACGTCTACTTAAAAAAGTAGACGTGTATGACCGAAAGCCGAAAATTGAAAGTTGAATTTTGAAGCTCCAATTTCCAAAGATCAAATTTGTAATTTTAACGAGAATAAGAGAATTAAGAGATTAGAGAGTAGATAGAAGATAATATTTTTGTGAGTGAAAAGAATGAAAGATTAGGAGTATTGATAGTAAAAAAAAAAAGGGATGAAAATGTAGTTTTTAGAAGGTTGGGGTATTAAAAAAAGTTTGGGGGGTAGGGAGGTGTAAAGGGGAGTAGGAAGGTGAAAAGAGCCATTGGTGGGGCCCAAAATCCATTGCCCAACGGCTAAATTTGCCAAAAAAATAAATAAAATATTTAAACTGCCGAACCGAACTGAACCGGGATGGACCGGGACCAGAACCGAGACTAAGTGGACCGGGACTAACTGATAAATCCTGATTTTCATCTCGTTACCCCTCCTGGACCCGACTATTACTGGCACTAACCGGTACAAATCGAAATCGAGACGAAACCGGTAACGGATCGGGACAGATCAAAATCGGAACCGGCACCTCCCGATTCCATTGCCAGGCATAGTATTGACTATCGTCAGTTAACATGGTGTCTATTAAGAATAAGTATCTTATTCCGAGGATTGATTATTTATTTGACCAACTTCAAGGGGAAAGCTATTTCTCTAAGATTGATCTTTGATCGGCTCACCAATTGAGGGTGAGATAAGATGATATTCGGAAGACGACTTTTCAAACTCGATATGGTCATTATGAGTTTTTGGTAATGTCGTTTGAGTTGAAAAATGCTCCAGCAACGTTAATGGATTTGATGAATAGGGTGTTTAGACAATACCTTATCATGTTTGTGATTGTTTTCATTGATGATATATTGATTTATTCGAGAAGTGAGAATGAGCATATTGATCATTTGAGGATCGTGTTGCAAGTTCTTAAGGAAAAACAACTTTTTGCAAAGTTTAGCAAATGTGAATATTGGTTAAGGTCCGTAGCTTTTCTTCATCATATTGTTTCAAGTAAGGGTATTGAGGTAGATCCTAAGAAGACGGATGCGGTCAAGAGTTGGCCTAGACCTGTAACTCCTTCGGATATTAGAAGTTTCTTGGGTTTGGCCGGTTACTATAAAAGGTTTATTGAGAGATTTTCTTCAATTGCCTCTCCTTTGACAGCTTTAACTCAAACGAAGGCTAAGTTCATATGGTTCGTAGGGTGTGAGAAAAGTTTCCAAGAGTTGTAATATAGAATTACTTCTGCTCCGGTGTTGACATTTCCAGAAGGGACCAATGGTTTTGTGGTTTGTTGTGATGCCTCGAGAATTGGGCTAGGGTGTGTGCTTATGCAAAATGGAAAAGGTATTGCCTATGCCTCAAGGCAACTTAAAGTTCATGAAAAGAATTATCTTACCCATGATATTGAATTAGCTATGGTTGTTTTTGCCTTAAAGATTTGGAGGCACTATTTGTATGGAGTTCATGTAGATGTGTATACCGACCACAAGAGTTTGCAATATGTGTTTAATCAGAAAGATCTAAATCTTCGCCAAAGAAGGTGGCTTTATTTATTGAAGGATTGTGACATGAGTGTTCTTTATCACTCCGGTAAGGGAAATGTAGTGGTAGATGCTCTTAGTCGATTGTCTATGGGAAGTGTTTCTCATATTGAAGAAGAAAAGAACGAGTTGGTTTGAGATGTGCATAGGTTGGCCCGATTGGGCGTTCGGTTTGTGGACTCTACCAAGGGTGATGTTATGGTTCACAATGGTTCCGAATCGTCTTTAGTGGTGGATCTGAAAGCTAAGCAAAGTCTTGATCCAATTTTGGTTGACCTAAAAGAAATGGTGCTTAAGAAATCCGTTGAGGCTTTCTCCCAAAGAGGAGATGTTGTACTTAGATACCAAGGTAATTTATATGTTCCAAATGTGGATAACTTAAGGGAACAAATTTTGACAGAAGCCCATAGTTCACAATATTCCATTCACCCAGGATTCACCAAGATATACCGTGATTTATGGGAGGTCTATTGGTGGAATGGGATGAAGAAGGATATTGTGGGATTTGTGGCCAAGTGTCCAAATTCCCAACAAGTGAAGGTCGAGCATAAAAGACTGGGAGGTTTATCCTAAGACATTAGCATTCCTACTTGGAAGTGGAAATACTTAAATATGGACTTTATTGTTGGGTTGCCTCACACCCGACAACAACATGATTCGATTTGGGTGATAGTGGATCGAATGATGAAATTGGCTCATTTCCTTCCCATCAATGCTTCCTATTTGGCGGATGACTATTCCAAGATGTACTTGAGAGAAATAGTAAAGTTGCATGGAGTGCCTTTGTCCATTATTTTCGATCGTGGTACCCAATTCACTTCTCAGGTTTTGAAGTCATTCCAAAAGGGTCTTAGCACTAAGGTTAAGCTTAGCACAACCTTTCATCCCCAAACTGATGGGCAAGCAGAGCGCACTATCCAAACTTTGGAAGATATTTTAAGGGTTTGTGTGATTGATTTTAAATGTAATTGGGATGACTATTTGCGAATGATTCAATTTGCCTAAAATTATAACTATCACTCGAGTATTGATATGGCTCTATTTGAGGCTCTTTATGGTAGGAGGTGTAGATAACCTGTAGGTTGGTTTGAGGTGGGTGAAATTGCCCTAATAGGTCCCAAATTGGTACATGAGGCCACAGAGAAAGTTCGACTTATTAGAGAAAGGTTGAAAATGGCTCAAAGTCGGCAAAAGTCATATGCCGATGTGAGAAGAAGGGATTTTGATTTGACATTCATGATTGGGTTTACTTGAAAATCTCACCCATGAAGGGTGTAATGAGGTTTGGTAAGAAAGGGCAGCTTAGTCCCCGTTATGTAGGCCCATATCAAATTTTGAGGTGTGTTGGTAAGGTTGCTTATGAGCTAGGTTTACCAAATGAGCTGGCATCGGTGCATCAAATTTTCCATGTCTCTATGTTGAAGAAATGTGTTGGTGACCCAAAATCTATAGTTTCCTTAGAAGGTTTGGGAGTTGATGAAAATCTTTCTTATGAAGAAGTTCCTGTTGAGATTTTAGATAGGCAAGTCAAGAAGTTCAGAAATAAAGAAGTAGCATCCGTGAAAGTGTTATGGATGAATCAATTGGTTGAGGGTGCTACTTGGCCTAAGCCGATATGTTTTCCTAATATCCTCATATCTTTCCTTCTACTCCTACTCTAGCTTGAGGTAATGAGTTCCTCTTTGTTTGTTCTTTATTTTGAGTCATGTGTTTTATGTGTTTCCATGATTTCATTATGTTATGCATGTTCATGAAAAACTTGTGTTTTGAAAGAAAATGAGTTTACATGATTGTTTTCCTCATATTGTTGTGCATTGAGTATGAGTTGCCTATAGATTTAATGAGGTGAGTTAATAAACATGCTTTAACTATGCTTTTTGAGAATAAATTACATATGGTCTCCATGAGATTGTGTTGAGCATGCTTTAAGCTTGGAGAATGTAGTTCCTCCTTGAACAATCATGCATTATGGGTTGCTAGATGTAGTTCCTACTTCCTTATGATGCATTCAGTATGTTTAACTTAGAGTTGATGTTTCCTCCTTGATTTGTGCATTACATACATGATGGGCTGTTAGACTTAGTTTTAACCTTCTTATGATGTTTTGAGAACTTCCTAGCTTGGAGTCAATAGTTCCTCTTTGGTTATATGTATTTAGACGAAGTTGCATTGTAGGTTAGGTTGTTAGTTCCTGTCCTAATCTTTTAGAACCAGTTTGAATGCCATTTGAGGAAGAATGATCCTAAGGGGGGAGATATTGTAACACCCCGTATTAGAAAATGGCCAAATAGTAGTTTTCTAGAAGTCGCAGGTATCAACCCATGCCGGTGACCCACGCCCGTGGAAGGGACCAATGACCGTAAGTGTGGTTTGTTTATGGCCTACCTGGAATTGGTCTTAGGGTCCAGAACCACAGCCTGACCAATGGACTGTTGGTAAGATTATGGTCCGTTGTTGGGGTCTGTGGTCCAAGGCCTCAAGTTCCAACTTCCTGACCACCAACGATGGCAAGTAGGACACCTTTTTTCGGTGTGGGAGACACCAGGGGATCATGTTATAGCTCACATGGTCTCTATGTCTGTTAAGGCTAATTGCCCATATTAATTAATGAACTAAGGTTACTTCAAGAAGTATCACATATGAGTTCAAAGGTTTTAAATATGATGTTAGCTTGCACTGACCATGGTTTTATGACTTATGTTTTCTAACTCTCTTATATCATGTTTTAGCTTGGTCAATTGCATCTCATGAAATGAAATGTTCCTTTTTAATATGATTTAAATGTTTTATGCATGTCTATCATAATTGGTATATTGTTTTGTACTAACACATACTCTTGCCTACATTTCCCCAAATGTAGGGTTCGACAATTAGGGTCATTAGTTTCATGGCTAATGGTTGAGTTCAAGATTTTCGAGCTTTGGTGCTTCTTCCTAATTTGAGGATGGAGTTTATTGTTTCACTTTCTTTCATATATTTCTCTTTTGGACATGATGTATGGGTTAGGCCCTATTTTATTCTATTATATTAGATGGCTATGATGAGACAAGTGCTTTAGACTTTCACTTTTCATTTATAAAACCTATTGGACTTGGACTATTGTATTACTCTTATTGTTATATTTCTTCTGTTATGAAAGCTAAGTGGCTTGTATGGGGTCCTTCGAGGTTCTATACTCTATGTTACATTTAGGGGGTACCTCTGGGTCGTGACAGTATGGTAGTTTTCATCCATGGATTCCTTCCATTTATGGAGTTCCCAAATTCTCCTCTTTTCAAAGTTAGAAACCCTCAATTGAGTTAGGGTTTTTCTTCTATGTTATGGGTTCTATTGATTATTGATTTAATTGATTGAATTATGATCTCTTATGCATGAATTGAGTTAATTCTATGCTTTTATGATGAATTTCATCATACCCATGATGAATTTCATCATACCCATGGTGAACCTACATTCTAAGATGAAATTGATATAAAGTGGGTTTTAATCTATGAAAGTAAAATTATGGGTGGATGCATGTCCTTATAAGATTGATAAGATATCATCTAGATTTCGTTCAGACTGAAGTACATGCATGTAAAATGATGACTAATATGAATTGTTTGAGATTGAAGCATATATGTATGTTATTGGTATAAGGATTCTTTGAGAGTAAGGCACATATGTTTGTCTATTGATTGTTGATGTTTATTGTTGTGGAAGGGATATTCCCACATGATCATTTAATGTATGAATGTGAAAGGCTTGCTCACATTAGAAGATTCTAGGGTGAAGGCTCTTCTCACCTATGTTGAATCGAGGTCAAGGGACTATTCTAATAAAGAGGCCAGCTGCGATTACCCATGACCTCTAATGAAAAATGACAAGTGGCAATTACCCATATTCCTTTAAAATAGGACAAGAGGCGACTACCCATGATCCTATAGAGAAAGGGCTAGAGGCGATTACCTATGTTCCCTTTAAAATAAGGCAAGAGGGGATTACCCATGACCTTAATAGTTAAGATAAGATATGTTAGATGATTAGCTTGGATTGGAGGCTTAGGTATGCCCTTCCAAGGAGAGTAAGACTAGAGGTGACCACCCATGTCTTGACTAATGATGAATTAAGGGTACTTCAAGAAATTCCTTATGTAAGATAAGATGATGATTATGTACATTGACTATGTGGTATGACTCAAGTTGTCTAACCTCTTTACCTCATGTTTAACTTGATCTTTGCTTGTTATGAAATGTCCATTTTTCACATGACTTTATATGTTTTATGCATGCTATCATATTTAGTATATTTTTGTGCTAATGCATACTCTTGCCTACATTTCTTATCTAAATGTAGGGTCCGACATCCCTGATTCTCACATTCGTTTCTAGGATCTCTAGTAGAGAAAGCTTGAAGATTGGTGAGTCCTTATGTCATTTTATTCTAAGTTTTGGTCATTGTTGTACGGGTTACGTCCCAAGATTCTACTGTATTTGATGGCTTGATACAAATGGTATAGATTTTCGCTTCGTTTTACGAAAACCTGGTAATATTGGAAATGTCGTTTTTAAATCGTTCTGATTTCTATTATCTTCACTATGAACGCTAAGTGGCTTGTGTGGGGCCTCTTGGGGTCTTGTATGCCATGCTACATCTAAGGTGTACCCTTGGGTCGTGAAAATGCTATGAGATTGAAAGGAGATTAGCGTCATTGAAGATGACCTGGCCTATTCATGAATGTTCCTCACTATAAAGCAGCGCAATTACCCCTATGTGACATTGATTTCCAATCCACACACTCCTAGATTTCTTGTTACTTCGTGAATTTCCCGCAATTTTAGTTTAATTGTGAAAATTGATAACCAAATTCATAAAATGAATTTGGTGGAATCATCACTACTACAAATGAATGATTTTACAATCCAAATTTCTTGATAAAATTCTTTACGATATACCGTTCACTGTGGAATTTGACCCCGACTCTTCGTTGGGTATTTTTATTGACTATGATCGCTGTCCCTTTTAATTGGTTTAAAAAGGACATTTGAGCATTATCAAAAATGGCACCACGGCAAGGAAATGGTGTTTGAGAATTCTATTTGAGAAATTAGTTTGCTAATTTGTGTCGCGCCCCGTTTTTCTCAAAACGAGTTTTGGTGCACGACCTAACAACTCTTTTGGGTTTTGGGTGAATGAAGAGTCGCCACCTAACGAATTAAGGTGCGTTAGGGCACCTATCTAACCTAACTAAGTCTAGCTAAGGTCAACGAGCCAGAGATCGGGTAAGGGTTCAAATTACCTCGAGGGGAAGGTGTTAGGCATCCCTCGGGGTCCACAAAGGTGGGTCCCGACCGTATCTCATGCAATATGTGGGGGTTACAAGTAGCAATAAGGTCACTTCATTATTATTTATTAAACATATAAACTAAGTGATAAATAAACAATTGTTATTATTTTAATCATTTTAAATAATTAATCTTGCTTACTAGGTGATAACATAACAAACAAATTTTAAACAATTAATAAAGAGATAAGCGAGGAGACAGAAATTGCACAAATAGATATAATAATCGAATTTTATTTTTAATTATTTAAACTACCCCAAACAAATAAATATAAAACAAATAAAGGATAAAGAGGAAAGGGAGACTCTAAAGGACTTTACGGATCAGCACTCGACTTTATTTATTTCCGATAGGCTTCCATGTAGGGACAGAAAAAACCAAGATTTGTCGCTTCAGCCTGAGTCGATGTCATCATATCCGTAGGGCCTAAACTACCCCTACCCCACCACCGCATGCTTCTCGGCTTAACATATGTCTAGCGTCCCTACTTAATGTCCAAGAGGCGTTGGACTACTATTGGATGGTTTAGACAAAAAAATATATATAGGCCCACCTAGACACCAAGTTAAAACAAATTGGACAACATTTAGCACATAAAGTCTCATATTGGCCTCTAAATTTTATTAAACAAGTTGGCGATCACAAATAGAGTGAAAAGGTCACATGCTAAGTATGCATAAACAAAGCAAATAGCATAATTAATAAAAAAAAATGACAGATAATTATGACATAATACATAAATGATATGTAGAGCAGAGTTGAGCAAGTAGCAGATGTAGCAAAATTTTAGTAGTTGATTATAATGTAGAGATTAATATTTAGAGCAGGGTTGAGCAAGTAGCAGATGCAACAAATTATTAGTAGCTGAGTTTAAGTAGCAGGACAATTGATTAAATGCAGAAATTAGATAATTCATATAAATCTCATTTTTTAACAAGCCGAAGGTTATTTAGTTATTTAACATCCTAAAAAATATAGAAAACCTATATACATAATATCTAGGCGGTTAAACATGCTAACAAAAATTACACCAATAGGTTAATAAGTTACACTTTTATTAGCAACTTAAAATTAATTAGAATTTAATTAATTGGCAATATTAAGTTATTAAAACATGTTGAAATTATTTAAACTGATTAATTAACCCTGACTTTTATTAGTTAAGTTCTATGAACATGATTTCTAAGTATAAACACAATGAAAATATTATCAAACTTAAGGCTTGCTTTCTATTTAAATGATGTATTTTAATAGTACTTATTCATTTTTTATAATAAGGGTGATTAAAACCAAGCAAGAGACAATTAATTTACTACGATATTATATGCCAAAGGTGATTACACAAAATATAGAGGCTTATTTAAAATGTACTTAACGAACAATCGAGGATGAGTAACCTATCATGCTTATACATAAACGACAATTAAATATCAACAAGATCAAACTATATTTTTTATTATTATTTTTAGATTTAGAGTGAGAAATGAGCAAGTAATTAAATGACACTCCTATAGACATGATTTCTACATGAAATACTAGGATTAATTACATGATCTTAAGCATATATTATAACTATTTACACATACTACACTTTATGTAATATTTAAAATTATTTGAATCCTATAAGCATGATATCTAAGATGATGGAATAACATTTCAAGATAAAACATATTATGACAATATTCAAGATTTATTCATTTATTATATAAAAGGGTTTAGTTGAATTAATTGAAATAGGGAGCAAACATACATCACTTATTTTTATTAATAATTAACAAGATGGTTAATGTCAATCCAATAGCATATTATAATAAGCAATTCAAACACGATCAACTTTTAAACTATAATTAAAGATTAAATAAATGATTAACGACAATGACATATTTTACTTCATCTTAATTAGATATAAAATAGATTTGTTAAACTACGGACAAATCACAATTCTATAAGCATGTTTTTTAAACAAGTTATAATAAAATAAACAAGTAGCACGTAATTCCCCCTCCCCGTAGATGATCCCCAAGAATATTTCATATAGAGTTAGAGTTTACGAATTATTACAAGACCAATAATAAGAAATAGATATTATACAAAACACGAATTAAATGAATTCAGTGTCTAATGTTTTTCTTCCATGGGAACTCTTCAATATCTTGAACTTTAAGTTTTAACCCTGCTAAATCAAAGAAAAGAATAGTACTACAAATACATATAAATATAAGAGAACGGAAATCATATAAGAATATTAATTATTCAAAGCAAACACATAGTCAATACCAAAACATATGAAGGAAGGAGGGATAGAAAATGCACTTGGGAGCTTCTACAACAACATTCATAATAAGATAATTCAAAACAACGTCTAAACTAATGAAGAAAGGCTAACCAATTGTGCAGAAAATTTAACAGCAATGAAGTGCTTAGCAGGATTTCCAAACCACAACAGCAACACAGCAAAAGAAAGCTCAAAGTTTGCTAGAGTTCTTATTTTCTTTCAAGAGTAGAGAGTTTTTTCTTTTAGTTTAGCTATTAGAATGTGAGCATGAGTGAGTGAGTCTATGTTAGAAATGTGTGAAGGGTTCTTATATAGTAGAAGAGGGGCACATATAAGGATAATAAATAAATTTTTGAAATCAATTAATTATCATTCTTCCTTAAATAAGAGGGAGCCAAATTAGCATTATTAATTTATTTTCACCAAATATAGACAAGTAAGAAATCTACTTTTTTTAAAAAAAGGTAAAGTAAATAACTCTCTTACCTTATAGAATTAAGCAAGAATCTTCTTCAATTTATTTAAGACAAGCAAATAAACAAATAGAGGTACCCAATTAATGCAATGTAAAAACCGGTAAGGAAAGAATTATTTACATACAAATTAGAGATTAAATCATATATGTACTTACCATAATATCCCAAGTAAGAATATGCTCTTAGCTTAATTAAGATAATATAAATCAATTAAAAAAAATTATTCAAATAAACAATGAATCACCCAACTTTTACCAACCCATGAATATATACTTACCATATAAGATATGTCTACTTTTTAAAACTAAGGCAAAGAAGAATTGATTAGTAACATTCTATAATTGCAAAGAAGTAATTAGTTCATTAGCAAATTAAAATATGGGATTTAATCAATTTATTCATTTGTTTCCGGCAACCAATTGTTATAAACAAAGAATGCACAGAATTAAAACATGAGGAATAATTAACAAGAGAAAACTTAATTTGAGGTACTATCAAAAATCATAGACAAATAATCACTACCCATTTAAAAAAACATAAACATATAACACAATGATGGCAATATGAACACAATTTAGATCAATCTGAATCCGCAAATAATAAAGTAAAACGAGCAAATGCTTATAGGATATTAACGATTCATGCTTAGAACAAGATTAACAACTATTATCGATAAAAATATCACTAAATCATAGATGAAATAAAAAATTGAATAGTGATTTAAACAAGGACAAACCTAGACGAATCCGTCGAGATCCGTCTTGTATGAAAATCGCAGCTTCGAGCTGTTGGAGTCTCGTGGGACTGGTGTTGTTGCTCTCTTGTCCTCGCCGGAAATGGGGCTGCTGGAACACCGGCGACTGCTGGTCGCCTGGGATTTTGCTGTGGAGGAGCAACGTCTGGCGGCTGCTCGCTTTTTGCCTGCGCCGGCCAGATCTGCTGCTGGCTGGAGTTCATCTCAGCGGCTGCCTGCTGGTTTGCGCCGGCTGGAGCGGCTGGCTTGTCCGTCCGCCGGAGAAAGAGAAGAGAGGAGGGGAGAGAGTGCTGGAGAGGGAGAGGGCGTCACTGGCTGCTGCTCACTGGAGCTGCTGTTGCCGGCTGGAGCTGCTGGCCGGAGCAGCGTCTGGCAGCTGCTTCCCTCGCCGGAAGAAAAAATAGAGGAAAGGGAGAGAGGGTGGGGGGAGGCGGCTGGAGAGAGGAGAGGAAGAAAAAAGAGTGAATAGGGTTTTTGTCTTTTAGGTGTAAAATAAGGGGATTAGGAGATTAAGTCTTGACCCTAGGATTAGAATTAAATGAATGGTTAGGATTCAATCTAGGATTCAATTTAGAGATGGACGGATGAGATTAAAAGAAATTTTAAAAAAAAATCAGATTGAAAAGGGGTTTGGGAATGGCTAGAATTGAAATGAATATGGCTAGAATTGGAATAAAAGGTGGCTAGAATTTAAAATGACTTTGAGGAAATTATTAAAGAAATGATATTCAATTAAAATACTACAAATATTATAACATTTTATATAATAAGAATCACTTAAATTTTTAAAACATTTGCAATAAAATGATTATTTTAAGTTTTTCTAATAATTAAACAAAATATTTACGATAATTTTAAAATCATGCATACTAAAAATATATAATTTTAAGACGAAATTGATTAAAATTTTAACTCAAAAAATATATTTTAAAAAATACGTATTTAATCGAATAACATTCCAAAAATGGTTAAAGGTCGGTCAAAATTGGGTGTCAACAATTTGTTTAGTTGTAGTAGATTATTGTTTTGTGTTATTTTTCATTGATTTGCAGGTCTAATACAATGATTGGCCATGGTAGTGACAATGATAGTCACTATGGTCAAAAATACAACATGGGTGATTTGAATGATATGCATGTGAATATTAATCTAACCACAGGAGCCATCCGGATACCTCCTACAGCTAGGAGGGTTGTGTTTCATGTAACTGGAACAACGCTACAATTGCTCCAACTAAAAGGAATTTTTGGGGGTCTAGCTAATAAGGATCCCCATGAACAACTTAGGAATTTTGTGGAGTTATGTGAACCATTTGTGTTCAAGATCATCTCTCAAGTGTCCATGAGGTTGAGGTTATTCCCGTTCTCTTTAACAGGTGAAAATAGAAGATGGTTAGGGGAATTGCCAATTAATTCTGTCACTTTGTGGGAGGATTCACTACTACAAATGGGGTAATTAATGAAAATGAAATATGGCTTTAGTAGCTCATGCTTGAGCTTTAATCGATGTAGCTTGGATGCAATTGATTGATGAAAGTAGAGGATCGACATGTGATGTTTCTAATGTTCTTGAAGTAGAAATTTCACTTAGGAATTCCAAAAAAGTAAGAAATTTTTTGTAAGGTAGCTAAGCTTCTTAAACTAATGTTAAAAGAGAGTAAACTATTTTGTCGAAGTGATTTGTGAGTCCAATTGGAAAAATTTGCAGACAACAGAGTAATGGAACAGTAGTAATGAAATCAACTATTGTTATAGCTCTTGCTCGAGCTTAAGTCAATGTAGCTAGGATGCAACTAATTGCTGAAAGTAGAAAATCTATAGGTGATTTTTCTAATGTTCTTCAAATAGAAAATTCACTTAGAAATACCGAGGCAACAACTAATTACAGAAACTAGAGGTGCTAAAATTCAACATTAAATAGTTAATAATTAGAGCTACTCGACTGTATGTTTAACAATTATATTAACAGATTCATATTCCTGGTTTTCCATTCAATAAAGTAAGTAGTTTATACAACCACTCGCCTAGAAGAAAGCAAAAAAGAGAGATAAAATAAGTGAACACATTCATACAGAGACACAATCGACACTTAGGAATTACAAGGAATCAATAAATTTTCTCAAAGGTAGCTAAGCTTCTTAGACTAATGTTCAAGGAAAGTAAACTATTTTTCTCAAGAGATTTGTGAGTCTAATTGTCGAATATATCTACAGAAGACAGAGTAATGGAACATTAGTAATAAGATCAATCGTTGTTATAGCTCTTGCTCGAGCTTTACTCAATTTATTTGGGTAACAACTAATAGCTAGAGTATTAGCTAATGTATATAATTGTCTAGATTTTAAGATTTGATTAAATATCTATCAGTGTGAACTATACTTAGATCTGAAGCTATTGAGAAGACATACTCTCCTGATTTTTTTTTTTTTTTTTTTTGTATCTTGGAGTTCAGTAGCTTAACAGAATATGTACTATATTTGGAAATATGTTCATTAAAAAAATGTAAGAGCATTAAGTAAATCAAGGAACTAAAGAAGTACAATATGAGAAATTTGATTCACCAACCCACAAAACTTTACGAAGCAGGAAAACTCAAATACGCTAAAGGATAAAGATGATTAGTACCATGAGTTGGAGTAATTTCAGCATCACTAGGTATCCTTAATGATTATGGTACTTGTTCTTGGACGTTGTTGATGTTGGGAAGCTGATCAATATTAACACGTTAGTTAACAATACTTTTATAGGATCAAATTTCAATAAGAATATCTAAGACTTGTAATCAAGTTACTTGTTTGTTTATCCTGTCATTAATATCTTGAGATATAGTTTCATTATTAGCACATTTTTGTATGAATTTTCTTATTTGGATAAATTCTGATTATCATGTTTTGTTTCATCAGATTTATTTTTTCATTTTGTTTCTCCTTAAATTGAGTAATCTCTTGTTCTAGCCTTTCTACAACTTCATTAGATGAATCCTCTAACACAATATTTTTCTATGGAAAATCTACTACTACATAGAGCTGAAAGAGTTGGACCAAGTTCTAAACCACAAACATACCCACTTTTTTCATTTCCTAACACTTGCGAATACACATCGCCTTTATAAGAAACATTTTGAGATGGTTGGTCAGTAGATCTTTTGTTATTGCTCATTCTTTCATTATCATGTCCTGACCATAGAATACACGATAAATTCAACTTGAAATTAATTTGTTCACTTTCAAAAGGATCTCTCTAGTTGTTTCTTAATTTAAAAACTAAAAAAAAAAAAGGAACTATTACAATTGCCTTGGCAGAATCATCATTTATTGGTCTACCATCTACATGTTTTGATGAATTAATAAGAAAATTTCTGCTTGTGTAGGCTCTACCACATTTTTAGCCTAAACAATTAAATTGATATCAAATCTGCATTACAGAAAAGATTTGAAAATATTATAATATGTATTTTGCATATGTTTACTTGCTCATGCATTCATGTAGCAATACTTTTAGATCCTCCTATGTGAGGCATCTTTCGTTTGGCCCTATTATTTCTATTTGCTTGTGTATACCTCTGTCATTGAAACAATAAAAATGTAATAAAATTACAATAAAAATATAATGAAAAGAATAAATTAGGTGTACTTTAAAGACTTGTGTATACGTTTGTTTTATCAGAAAGCCAATAAGAGACAAGACCACTCCATTAATCTCTCAGTATATGACTTGGCCTATTTTTTCAGCAAAGCATCTTTTTATCTTATATTTTGACATATATTCACCTTTTATTTCACACTTTCTATGCTTCCATTTCGATCCAACTAACATTAAGATAAACACTTCTCCATCTTTTGAGAAAGAGAACTTCTTCTGAAAAATAGAGTCACCATTTAAAGATAAGACAAAAATTATTAGTTGAATTTTCTCACATATTCAAAATAATAATAACTCATACCCTTACAAAATCAACCAATTTCTTCTTTTTCTCGTTGTCAAAACTTCTCCAATCATCTATGTGTAGAGGTGTCAATTCTTGAGTTCTTACAACAATTCCAAGAAAGTTACCAAGTGATAGACAATCAAATGAGATGATTTAGATAAGTTTTGAGTGTAAATTTTACAATTATTGGTCTACTTTTCATGTGTGTAGGGTTTCCAATTCAAGTGTTGAACATGATTAGTGAAAAAGGCCAACAAGAAAGCTAAAGGAAGAACAAAAGGACAAAAAGGGACATATGAAAGTGTTGCCTGTCCGTGCGCCCAACGATGCACCTGCGTAAAACACAAGTCAGATATTTAATCTCCACGCATTGGTCATGCGCTCGGGTTCTCAACAGCATGCCCAGACGGTGAGATTTTGAAGCAGCTACCTCTCCGAGCTCCGATGGCGCGCTTGGACTCCGTGTGGCACACCCGTGCAACGAGGAGGTGTGAATTCATTTAAGGAAGGGTAATTTTGGAATTTCATAGGAAACCCAATTCTATATGATGTTGGAGCTTACCCCAAGACCAATTTATCAAGAAAGAGAGAAAGTATAAGGCAAGGTTACGAAAAAGAGAAGGGGGAACACGTGGTACACAACTCGAATCCAAGATGGAAATTGGGATTCAAAGTTTGATTGCTATGTCATCTTTTTCATATTTGTTCTTAGTAAACTTATTTTCTTCCATGGAGTATATTTTTAGAGGGTATTTGACAAACATGTTGTATTAATGAATTTGTTGGGATTTTGATTTTCATTCTTAGTCTGTTATGGAAGTTTGAATTAAATTGCAACCCTATTTAATTTTGTATTTAATTGAATAAAGAATATTTGGTAATACTATTGCATAGTTTTATTGGATTGAATCAATATATTTTCTCTAAAGTAACCGAAAAAGCTTGTTGATAAATATTGATTGAATCTCAAGGAAATATAGTTGAAGGATGTTACTTCCTTAACAGCACTTATTAACATTATATTAGAATCACTGGGTTATAATTAGTTTATTCTTTAACTTGAGATTTTATTGGTAGAGAAATCTAAGTCTTAAGGATACTCTAATCAACTATCGAATTTGAGAGAATCGATAGAACTTTTGATGTGATAAATGAATGTGGCAAATTACCAACTATCATTATGCACTTGTTTCTTCTTGTACCCTATCATTTATTATTGATATTAAACTTTATAATTACCATTTTTTTAAATTATCATTTAGTCTATAAAGTAGTTCATAACCACAACCATTACACTTATTTTGATCACCTAAATAATAGTTAGCAAGATTTGATTGAAATATTATTTGTACCAATTCATGTGGATACAATCTTTATATTATACAATCATTAACTAGCGAAGCACTAAACTTATATTCTGTTAGTGCTCGTCAAATTTTGGTGCCACTGTCGGGATTGGCAACAAGTAGTTTTCGATAGAGTTTGTGTATTAATTCAGTTTTTTTTTAGTTAACACCTCAACTTCCCAGTTGTAGGCAACAAATATTAATCACAACTTTTTTGTATGATATGGTATTCCTCAAAAGATATCATTAAATACAATCCAGAGTTGGAAAGAGCTTTAAGCTTGCTTAAGAAAGATCTTACAGAGAATGTTTCAGTGCAATCGTAGAGGCAGAATACAATGGCTGATGATGTTGGAAACATGGTTCTGAATGATCCACTCAACCTTGTTAATATGAATTGTCCTACTAGGATAGAACATGATGTTGAACACCACGAGGTT
Organism: Solanum bulbocastanum; assembly: GCA_037074985.1. Classification (NCBI taxonomy): domain Eukaryota; kingdom Viridiplantae; phylum Streptophyta; class Magnoliopsida; order Solanales; family Solanaceae; genus Solanum; species Solanum bulbocastanum. Next base: position 25,302,659 of record CM073604.1, on the reverse strand, counting down.
GGGAATCAGAGGATGAATTGTTCACCTATCAAGATAGAGGACCAAATGGATCAAACTAATGGTCGACTAGGGAGATTTTTGGGAGATTATGCAAAGCCAAACTACAATGCGATGCAATCTAGTGTGAGATATCCTCCTGTTGCAGCTAACAACTTTGAGATCAATTATAATATTCTCTGAGAAATCCAAAACAACTATGTTTTTAGAGGAAACCAAAACGAAGGTCCGAATAGTCATTTGATGGACTTTGATGAAATCATGAATATCTTTCACTACAATGGGGCATCATATGACGTGATATATTTGAGGGCATTACCATTCTCTTTGAAGGGAGATGCAAAAATATGTTTGAGGAGTTTACTATCAAGATCGATTAGGGGAAGATATGAAACCAAAGTTCCTAGAAAAGTTCTTTTCATCAACTAAAACAACAAGGATGCAAAAGGAGATCATAAATTTTGATCAACTAGAATCAGAAATAGTGTTTGAAGCATGGTAAAGGTTCAAAGAATTGTTGAGGAAGTGTCCACATAATGGAATTGAGCCATGGTTGCAGTTGACAAATATCTGGGAAGGGTTATCACCTGCATCACAGAGAATATTAAATAATGCAGTGGGAGGAACGATTATGAAAAAGACTGCCGAAGAAGCAATTGAAATCCTGAATGAACTTGCAAAGGATGATAATTAGTGGGTTACATAAAACTCTAAAAGGAAGAAGACTACAGGGGTGCACCAAGTTGATACTTACAGTACCTTGCAGGTGCGCATATTGTATCGATTGCAAAGGATGTGAAATAGTTGACTCTAGCCTAGGCTCAAATGACACAATCAATAATGTGTGATTTTTTTGCAGGTAGTCATCCTACTCATAAATGTCAACAAGGACCATTTATAGAAGAAGAGGTTAATGTTGGAAAATTTAACATAGGAAACTATCAAGAAAGAAACAAATTAAATACAATGGGGCAAAGACATCCTTGATTCTCATGGATCTCTCCAAATGGTAGTTTGAATGTGTGGCAACCAAAAAATATGAGAGGACAAGGACAAACACTTCAGGAGTACGAGAATCACCAACTACAACAATATCAACCTCATCAGGGACAACAAGGGAACTAATCAAGTTTGGAAGGGATGTGTAAAAGTTTCATCATTAAGTTTGATGAGAGATTCAAAATCAAGGTGCTTATATTTGAAATTTAGAAAAGTAGATTGGATAGATTGCTAATGATATATTTGAAAGACCATCTGAAAATCTTCCAAGTGACACAGTCAGGAACCATAAGGAGTTGAAGGTTGTGACTTTGCAAAGTGGTAAAAAGTTAAATGATAATTGCAAAAGCAAAACTTCTGTAGTAGCAAAGAGCCAAGATGAGAAACAAGTAATTCAAAAAGTAGTTGGAATGTCCAACAAAATTCAGAAAGGAAAAAAGAAGTCAGAATTAGAAGTTGATTCTAAATATATGCCTGCATTGCCTTTGCATCAAAAGATGAAACGAGAGAAACTTGACAAGTGTTTTTCCAAGTTCTTAGAGATGCTGAAGCAACTAAATGTGAATATTCCTTTAATTGAGGTAATCACTCATATTCCTACATATGCTAAATTTTTGAAGGAAATTTCGTCAAGCAAGAGAAAATTTGAGGAAACATTAGTAGTCAAGCTGGATGCTCATTGTAGTTCTATTCTTCAAAATAAACTACCTCAGAAATATGATGATCTAGGTAGTTCACTATTCCATGTGTGATAGGGACTGTTAGATTTGAGAAATCCTTGTGTGACTCATGAGCTTCTATAAGCCTCCTGCCTTTGTCCATTTTCAAAATGTTGAAAGGAGAGCTTGGAATCATTAAATCCACCCCAATGTCCTTATCTTTGGCAGACCAATCCACCATTATTCTTGAAGGGATAGTTGAAGATGTTCTAGTTAGGGTGGACAAGTTTATGTTTCTAAAAGATTTCATTGTAGTGGACATGGAATAAAATAAGGAGGTTCCATTAATTTTCAACTGACCATTCCTAGCTACTGGTAGAGCAATACTTGATATGTATGAAAGGAAACTGATGCTTAGAGTTGGAGAGGAAAACATAGTATTTAATATGAAAAAGGTGGATGAGCTAACAATCAGGACAACCAAGTCGGAAAAAAAGATCACGACATGGGTGTGTACACTTGAGCAAGTATGCATATTTGACCCAGACACTATTTCCGATACTGACTAAAGAGTCAGGAAATTTTCCTTTACTTTTGCAGTTTCTTTATGCCATGTGGACATGTCATAGCTTAGGTGCGGGGGTGAAGGAGTTTTAAATAACTAAACAAAGAGTTTTCTTTCTAGGGTAACTTCTTTATTGTACTTCTATAAGTTTCTTTTTGATTTTCTTACCATTTTCATATTTATTGTGAATAGGACATTTTTAGGGTAAAACTTGCAGCTTAATTGTTGAACAAGTGTTAGAGGTAGAAATTGATTGATTCTTATCTAGAGGTTGTATTGTTTGCTTAATTTAAATTTGCTTACTTGGTGGGATATGAAGTTGAGGCATTATCAATCCTTGAATATTGTGTGGTGAGAAGATTTTGATATGTAATCATGTTTGAAAGAATCTATAACTTGGCATGGCAGTTTTTGAGGCAAAATTCTAGGACTATTGAGGAAGAATATGATTGTAGACTTTCTTCGATTAACCCACTTCTATCCTAAATTCACCGACCATTGATGATAGGTATCCTAAGTCAACCAATTTGAGCCTTATTATAATCCATTTTCTTTGATTAGCCGATACATCCCTCTAGTCTAATACCCCATGTGTCACTCTTTTAATTGGAATTATAAGCTGTGTAGAGAATTGATTTATGGGAACAAAAATAAAAACAAAACAAAACAAAAAAAAAAAAGAGAGAAAGTGAGGCAATTGAATCTAGCCATGTGTTTAAAAGTAATGAAAGTTGTTGGATGTGTTTTCAAAAGAAGGAGAATGTTTCCCAAAAGAAAAAAAAATTTGAAAAAGAGAGAGGGCACATGACTTTATACAAACACCTTACCAAAAATTACACCCATGCAAGTCCTACATGATTTTAACTTGAAAAGTCCTACATTAGTGGAGAATTACTTGATTACCAAGCCTATGATATTCTAAAAAAATATGATGTACTTCTTTGTGAGAGGGAGTGAAATGAGAGTATTCTTTCTATGATGCATGAATATAAGTTTTGTGAATAAATAACATCTTCTTTGTTGTGAGAAAGTTCATGGATTGATTTTAACTTAAATATCATTGTCGATGAATAATCATTTAACGATGAATGTTGCATGCACCTATATGAAGTCGATTACTATTTCTAGTGTCTTTTGCAGCGAAGTCTATGGGGGGTCAAGTTGTTCTAATTTTTTTTGGGACCAGCAAAAACTCAAGTGTGGGGTTATTTGATAGGCAATGAAATAAGACGATTTAGATAAATTTTGAGTGTAAATTTTGAAATTAATGGTCTACTTTTCATGTGTGTATGGTTTCCAATTCAAGTGTTGAACATGATTAGTTAAAAAGGCCAACAAGAATGCTAAAGGATGAAAAAAAGGACAAAAAAAGGACATTTGCAAGTGCTGCCTGTCCGCATGCCCAACGACGTGCCCGTGTGAAACACAAGTCAGACATTTCCTCTCAGTACATTGGTCGCACACTCGGGCTCTCAATGGCACACCTGCGGGGTGGGTTTTCAAAGCTCCTGCCTTTCAATGCACGAGTCGCGCGCTTGGGCTCCCAACGGTGTGCCGTTCACTCGCTTGGGCTCCCAATAGTGTGTCCACATGGTGTGTAGGCGTGGATGTGTGAAATCATTAATAGAAGGGTATTTTAGGAATTTCATAGTAAAAGCTGTGCTATATGACCTTGGAGCTTACTCCTGGGCCAATTTATCAAGAAAGAGAGAAAAGAGGAGGCGAGGTTACAAAAAAGAGAAGAGGGAGCACGTGGTACACAACTCAAATCCAAAATCAAAGTTGGGATTCAAAGTTTGATTGTTATGTCTATTATTTTTTATCTTTGTTCTTTGTAAATTCATTCTCTTCTATTGAGTAGATTTTTAGAGGGTATTTGACAAACATGTTATATCGATGAATTTGTTGGGATTTTGATTTTCATTCTTATGCTTGAACTTGTTATGAAAGTTTGAATTAAATTGCAACCCTATTCATTATTTAATTTAATCGAAAGAGGAATATCTTGGTGAATATTGTTTCATAGATTTGTTAGATTGACTCAATATATTTTCTCTAAAGTAATCGAAAGAGCTTGTTGATAATTATTTATTGAATCTCAAGGAAAAATAGTCAAAGGATGTTGCTTCCTTAATAACACTCATTAACATGTTCTTTCATATTAGAATCACTGGTTATAATTATTTTATTCTTTAAATTTGAGATTTACTCAAAAGAGAAATCTAAGGCTTAAATATACTATAATCAACTATCGAATTTGATAGAATCAATAGAACTTTAGATGTGATAATTGAATGTGGTAAATTCCCAACTATCATTATGCACTTGTTTCGTCTTGTACCCTATATTTTATTATTGATATTAAACATCATAATTACCAATTGTTTTTAATCATCATATAGTCTATAAAAGTGGTTCATAACTACATCCAATGCTCTTCTTTTGATCACCTGAATAATAGTTTGAAAGATTTGATTGAATTATTATTTGTAGCAATCCCTGTGGAGACGATCTTTATACTATACTATCTTTGACTAGCGAAGTGCTAAACTTATAGTGTATTTTTGCTCGTTAGCAAGCTTTCGTCCTTCTTTCCCAATAGATTGGTTATGACTATTAAACGACACTTCAATTGCCTAACTATCATGACCCAAAGCATGGCCTAGGCGTAACATGGCATATAGGACCCTGAGAGGCCCTATACAAGACACTTAGCACACATCATACAAGATACTAAAAAATTAGAGAGTTTAACAGAAAATTTCAAAACATAAGAGTTCATAAAATGTTGCGGAAGTCTAACATAGTCTCAAAGTCATCTAGTACATCATGAGTGATCGAGACATTACCCGTACATTACATACATTACTTAAAAGTAAAGACAATAGGAAATAAAATCTCGGTCCTCGGAACATGAGAACTCACCAATCTTTTGTGTCTACTAAGGCGATATCTTGCCAGGGGGATGCGAAATCGGAGCGTCGGATCCTACATTTGTATAAGAATGTAGGCAAGAGTATGCGTTAGTACAAATATGTACCAAGTATGATAACAATGCATAAAAATATGAAATCATGCTAAAAGGACCTTTTCATGACATGCAATGACAAAGCTAGATTATGAGATAAAAAGGGTTAGAAAACATAAGTCATAAAAACATGGTCAATGCAAGCTAACTTCTTTAAAACATTCATGAGATAATTCTAGAAGCAACCTTAGTTCATTCTTGTGGGACATTTACCTTTAACCGAAATTTAAGACCATGTGAGCTATTAAAATGGAATCTGGTATCTTCCCCACACCAAAAAGGGGTGTCCTACTTGCCAAGGTAAGACCATAAACTTCTAGAATACGTGGATCCACTAGCTAATGTGTATATAAGATAATCATCCTATGGGGGCACATAGGTATGAGATAAGGAGATTTCTAATAGAAACCCGACCTCAAGCTATGGGAGAGCTTCCATCTCAATATCATCTTTGTGCTAAGCGTAAATCCTATTAAAATAGTCATTATCTTTAACTGTCTTATCAATAAGAGGCATGGGTAATTATCACTTGCCTTATTATCCATGGAAGGCACATCAAGTAGCCAATCCAAACTAGGTTTCATTAGAACAACTCCTAAATCTTGATTCAAAGTATAGTTAAGAAAACCTTCAACTCTAAGAATCCTTTATGTGAGAAAAACCTTTCACAATCATGCTTTCATGTGTATGTGAGAAATCCTTTCACAACAACAACATGGATTCTTTACTTTCAAAGAAACTTAAATATTTTTCATCAATTTCATAAAGAACATACATATCTTCATAAACTCATCTTTCATGATTAAAAAGCTTCATCATATGATCAATTCTAGGAAACATGGATTAATTTCACATAGGTTCATTGGGATTCAACTTAGAAACATGCAATTTCTTCAATTCATGCATAATAAGACCTAAATCAATCAATAATATCATAATAGAAAAGAACCCATGAGATTGAGTAAAAACCCTAACTTCCATTGGAGATTCTACCTTGTAAAAATAGGAGAATTTAGGAACCCTATCGAGGAAAGGACTCCATAGGTGAATACTATCATACCTTGCTGCCAAAAGCTTGAAATCAATGGCGAAATTTGAGACTTGACTTGAAACCCTTGCCTTCTTCTTCAAATTTTAGAGAGAGAAATATTTGAGAGGATGAATTTGTTCTTCATTTGGGAATTTGAGAGAATGAATTGAATTGGGTGATCTTGAGGGTAAAAATCATTATATAGCATTTGGGTAGAAGGTAAAATTACGTATTATTGAGTTTAACTAATTGGGAAAAGACCAAAAAGCCACTAATTTAAATCTGACAAAGTGGGTTCAAGGAGGCCTTCACAGGTCATCTAGAGCACCATGACCCATCAAGTGGGTCGTAAAGATGGTCTACGCGATAGGGCTTCACTATTTTAGGCATGACTTATTACTCCAAGCTTGGAATTAGGCAAACTTGGTGGCGTTGGAAAGTATGCTCAATTATCATTAATTTGATAGTTCATGGAAAACCTAACTCATATTGTTTTGAAAGATATGACCACTTGAAGTTGATCCTAACTCTAAGTATGATAAACCACCTTCACGGATGACTTCACAATTCATGTGATGATTCACGAGCCGTTTAGATGTCTGCGTCCTTGACTAGTGACTAAGGGAGAAACCCCTTCTATGTAGGCCACTTGACGACTCCTGGACGGTTCGTTAACCTCACCACGGGCCGTCAAGGCATCCATGTGAGGGACATCTGCCTGTGGCAGGTTTTGGGGACTTACCACAAGCAACCAAATGGACTGTGATACCCTCCACAGCCCGTATAAGGCTCCGTGGAGGGTTCCATGTTCCACTTTAAGGCGGGTAAGAACTTAGCCTAACAACCCAATATGAAATTCAATCACATAAATGCACATATTCGAGGAGGAAACATCAACTCTAAGCTAAAGCATGTTCAAAACATCATATCATGAAGGTCTATATGCAACTCATACTCAACTGCACATAAATATGAAGAATCAATCAAACTAACTCATTTTTCTCAAAAACAAGTTTTTTTTCATGAACAAGCATAGATGAGGAAATCATGGGAATATCTAAGACTCATGACACCAAAAGAGTAAACCATCAGGAACTAAATACCTTAAGCTAGAGTAGGGATGGAGGGAAATAGATGAGGATAATGGGACATCATATCTCCCTCGGCCTCCCAAGGAACAGCCTCAATTAAGTGATTCATCCATAGAACCTTTACAGAAGAAACTTCTTTGTTTCTCAACATCTTAACTTGTCGGTCAAAAATCTCAACAGAAACTTATTCATAAGAAAGATTCTCCTTAACTCCCAAAACTTCTAAAGGAACTATGGATGTCAGATCTCCAACACATTTCTTCAACAAGGAGACATGGATGAAAGGCCGTATTAAGCTTCACACAAGTACCAAGAACCTTTATGAAAGCTTTCCAAAACTGAGAAAAGAATTAGGTACCACGATGGGAGATAATGGATAGGGGAATTCCATGCAACCTAACGATTTCTCTCAAATACAACTTATCATAGTCCACTGAGGAATGAGAAACCTTGATGGGAATGAAATGAAATAATTTCGTCATTCGATCTACAATAACCCTAATCGAGTCATATTGTTGTTGGGTGCATGGTAAACCAACAATGAATTCTATGTTCAAATCTTCCAACTTCCAAGTAGAGATGCTAATATCTTCAAATAAAACTCCCAGATTTTTATACTCAACTTTTACTTGTTGAAAATTAGGGCACTTAGCCATATATTCCACAATATCCTTCTTCATCCCATTCCACTAATAGACCGCCCACAAGTCATGATACATCTTGGTGGCGCCTAGGTAAATGGAATATTGAGAACTATAGGCTTCTGGTAAGATTTACTCTCTTAATTCATCAACATTAGGGACACACAAACAACCTTGATACCTAAGAACACCATCTCTCCCTTGGGAGAAAGCCTCTACGGAACCAAAGTCAGATCAAGACCTTGTTTGGCTTTTACATCTGCCACAAAAGATGATTCTAAACCATTGTGAACCTTGACACTACTTTTGGTAGAGTCAACTATCCGAACACCCAATCGGGCCAATCTATAAATATCTCAAACCAACTCCTTCTTATCATCGTTAATATGAGCAAAATTACCTATTAATAAAAGACTAAGAGCATCTGCCACCACATTTGCCTTGTCAATCCTTTAGTAAGTCAAGCCACCTTCTTTGGCAAAGATTTAGCTCTTTCTGTCCAAACACATATTTTAAATTCTTGTGGTTTGTAAAGAAATCTACATGAATATTATACAAATAATTACTCCAAATCATAAGAGCAAACATAACTACTGCTAATTCAAGGTCAAAAGTAGGATAAGTCTTTTCATGAATCTTAAGTTGTCTTGAAGCATAGGCAATGACTTTCCCATTTTGTATAAGGACAAATCCTAACCCAATTCTTGAGGCATCATTATAAACAACAAACCCATCGGTTCCTTTCGGTAAAGTCAACACTGGAGAAGAAGTAAGTCTATCACTTAATACTTGGAAACTCTTCTCATATGCTTCTATATGAAATTAGCTTTCTTTTGTGCTAACGTCGTCAATGTAGAGGCAATCAAAGTAAACCCTTCAGCAAACCTTCTATAATAACTGGCAAAACCTAAGAAACATGTAATATTCGAAGGGGATAGAGGTCTAGGATAACTCTTAGTTGCATCCATTTTCTTAGGATCTACCTTAATACCCTTACCAGAAACAATATAACCAAGAAAAGCTACAAACCATAACCAAAACTCGCATTCGCTAAAATTTGCAAAGAGTTGTTTGTCCTTGAGAACTTGCAAAACTCCTTACATTATCGATATGCTCATCCTCACTCCTTGAATAGATGAATATATCATAAATTAACACAATCGCAAACATATCAAGGTATTGTCTAAACACCATATTCATCAAATCCATAAATTCCGCTTGAGCATTAGTCAAACCAAATGACATTACCGAAAACTCATAATGACTATAACGAGTTCGAAAAGCCATTTTTGGAATGTCATCTTCCTTTACCCTTAATTGGTGATAACCTGACCAAAGGTCAATCATAGAGAATTAATTTTCTCCTTGAAATTGATTAAACAAGTCATCTATCCTTAGGAGAGGATATTTATTCATAATGGTAACTTTTTTCAATTGCCACTAGTCAATACACTTATGGAGTGAACCAATTTTTTTGTGAACAAACAAAACTGAAGCACCCGATAGAGAGATACTTGGTCAGATGAAACCCTTATCCAACAAATATTTCAATTGCTCCTTTACTTTCTTAAGTTCTACCGTAGCAATTCGGTAAGGAGGAATAAAGATAGCTTTTGTATCTAGGTGAAGGTCAATATCGAAGTCTATTTCCCTTTCGGTAGGAACACCTTGTAGAACACTTCTGGAAACTCAGTAACAACGGGGATTGACTCAAGAGTAGAGGCTTCAAGAATCCATATCCCTAAACTAAAACATATGGTATATGCAACCAATAGAAATCATCTTTCTAGCTTTAAGACATGAAACAAACCGACTCTTAGGCATAGAATTCTCCCCATTCTATTATAAGATGGATTCACTTGGAAACTAGAACTTGACTACACGGGTTCTACGATCGATAATAGCATAACATGAATACAACCAATCCATACCAAGGATAACATAAAAATCTACTATTTCAAGCTCTACATGATCAACATGAGTGACTCTATGTGACAAGGAGACGGGACACTTTCTATAGACCCTCTTAGCCACAATTGAATCATCAACCAGAGTAGATACTAAAAAAGGATCTAACAACACATCTAGAAGAATATCAAACCTCGAAGCCACATATGGTGTCACAAAAGTCAAGGTAGCACCGGGGTCCAGTAAAGCTTAAACATCAAGTTGGAAAACTTTCAACATATCGATAACCACATCAGGAGAACCCCATTGCTCATGACGAGTGTGAAGTGCATCCAATCGGTTTTGCTTTGGAGAACTTGAACCTGAACCATTAGGTAGGGCTTTCCTACCATCTGATCCCTTAGCCATAAGCATTGGACAATCCCTTATTTTATGACTGCTCTTACAACAACCGAAGCAACCATTCGTGTCGGTTAAGCATTTACCCTTATGCTTCCTTTCACACTTAGCACAAGCATACAATGAATATTCACCACCATTCCCTTCTTGAGGCTTAGGGTAAGACACTCTCTCTTTGTTGAACTTAGCAGGAGAATTGGAGGAACATTGACAGGAAAACTTTTGTTAGAATCTAGAACGACCACGTCCATCGAACTTTGAATGTGAGAAGTTACCATCACCGCTCCTTGCCTTCTTTGTCTCCTTAGATCGTTCGCTAAGTTTCTCCTCTTTTATTTGTTGAGCATGAACCATAAGATGAGAAATGGAAATATCATTGATAACTATAGTGGTACAACATTCCTTGAACACCATCTCGGAGACACCCGAAAAAAAATTACTCATCATTGCCCTAGGGTCGGTAATCATAGTAGAAGTATACTTAGACAATTGTGTGAACTTTAAAGCATATTCCTTCACACTCATGTTTCCTTGATGAAGGTTGATGAATTCAAGTATCTTTGCCTCCCTCATCTCAAGGGGAAAGAACCTATCAAGGAAAGCAACTTTGAACTTCTCCCAATCAACAGGACCCACATCTTCTACTCTTTCTTCTTTCCATTGGCTAAACTATATTTAAGTAACACCCTTAAGTTGATAAGCAGAAAATTCTGCGTTTTCCACTACCGTCACTCCTATGATCATCAACATCTTATCCACTTCATCAATGAACTCTTGAGGGTGGGGTCTTCCTTAACCTTAGAACTATAAAACTCTAGAGAATTTATTCTGGTGAGTCTCTCACTCTAGTTTCACCATACCCACATTTGGGTTCACGGGGACCACAACCTCCCTATTGACTTGAGCCATAATGGCTTGATCCAACACTTGAAAAGTAGCGCTCAACTTTGCATTAGTCACTTATTTGGCCAAAGGGTCTACCCGAACTTGAAGAACTTCTTGAGAAGCTTGAGGAGCTTCCCTTTCCACATTCTGATTAAAGTCCATATCTTGAAAAGCATTGGATTACGATTATGAGAAATGACATATATAGTTACACTCTATTGCACAACTTAGACTAATGAAAAAAAGTGGAGTTCCCTAAACTTCTTATAGCCTCTCATTCATAAGTGTGGTGAGCTTCACACTCATGAAAAAGACTCTACACAACGTGGCTTATGAGACAACCTAGGACCTTTCTAATCCTTATGCTCTGAATACCAAGTTTGTCATGACCCTAAGCATTGCCTAGGTGTAGCATGGCGTATAGGACCCTGAGAGGCCCTACATAAGACAATTATCATACATCAAACAAGATAATAGAAAATATAGAGAGTTTAAAAGACAATTTCAAAGCATAAGTGTTTATAAAATGTAGCGGAAGTCTAACATAGTGTCAAAGCTATTTAGTACATCAAGACTGATTAGGACGTAACCCTTACACCATATATACTAATAAAAAGTAAATACAATAGGAAATAAAATCTTGGTCCTCGAAACATGATGACTCACCAATATTCAGTGTCTACTAAGGCGATCTCTAACCAGGGGGATGCAAAATCAGATCGTTGGACCCGACATTTTTATAAGAATGTAGGCAAGAGTATGTATTAGTACAAGTATGATAGAAATGCATAAAAGTATGAAATCATTCTAAAAGGAACTTTTCGTGACATGCAATGACCAAGCTAAATCATGAGATAAAAGGGTTAGAAAACATAAGTTATCAAAACATGGTCAATGCAAGCTAACCTCTTTAAAACATTCGTGAGATTCATCTAAAAGAAACCTAGTCTCAAGCTATAACAGAGCTTCCATATCCTCTCAATGCTTAGTGTAAATCCCACAGAATAGTCATTATATGTACTTGTATTATCATTAAGAGTAATGTGGAAGGCACATAAAATAGCCAATCCAAGCTACATTTCATTAGAATAACTCCTAAATCTTGATTCAAAGTTTAGTTGGGAAAATCTTTCAAATCTAAGACTCTTTTATGTGACAAAAGCCTTTCACAATCATGCTTTCATGTGTATGTAAGAAATCCTTTCACAACAACAACAACAACATGGATGCTTTACTCTCAAAGCAACTTAAATAATTTTCATCAATTTCATAACAAAAATGCATATCTTCATAAACTCATCTTTCATGATTCAAAAGCTTCATCATATGACCAATTCTAGAAAGCATGGATTTCACATGGGTTCATGGGGATTCAACTTGGAACCTTGATATTTCTTCAATTCATGCATAAAGACATAAATCAAAAAATAATATCATAATTGAAAAGAAATCATGAGATTGAGTAAAAATCCTAACAACCATTGGAGATTCTACCTTGTGAAAAAAAAAGAGAATTTAGGAACCCTATGGAGGAAAGGACTCCATTGGGGAGTACTTTCATACCTTGAGTCTAAGAGCTTGATATTAATAGTGAGATTGGAGACTTGACTTGAAACCCTAGCCTTTTCTTAAAACTTTAGACAGAGAAGTATTTGAGAGGATGAACTTGTTCTTGTTTTAGGGATTTGTGAGAATGAATTAAAATGAGTGATTTTGGGGATAAAAATCGTTATATAGGGCTTTGGGTAGAAGGTAAAATGACGTAGTACTCATTTTAAACAATTGGGAAAAGAGCCAAAATCCCTTGACTTAAAAGCTAACGAAGTGACTTCAAAAGAGGCCTTCACAGGTTATCTAGAGAACCACGCCTGTCAAGTGGGTCGTAAGATGCTCTGCTCAACATGGCCTAACTATTTTGGGCAGAACTTTTTACTCCAAGCTTGGAATTAAGAAACTCGGCGGCATGGGAAAGAAGAGTCAATTATCTTTCATATGATAGGTCATGGGCCACCTTATTCATTTTGTGCTGAAAGATATGATTGTTTGAAGTTGACCCTAAACTCTAAGTCTGATAAACCCCCTTCACAGCCTGTGTGAAATTTCATGGTACGTTTAGACATCTGTGGTCCTTAACTAGTGACTAGGGGAGAAACCCCTTTTGAGTAGGCCACTTGGCAACCCCTGGGACGATCTGTCAACCTCACCATAGTCCCCTTAGGCATCCAGTGAAAGCAGTCATGGGTAACTTGAAATCAAGCAATTAAGAGTAAACCCACTTTGGATGTAACTTTAAATTATAAAGTTCAAGATTCAAATTGTAAAACACCAAGAAGACTAGAAAAAAGTATTCTAAAAAGTAAAGTTTTCTCCTAAACTCATTAGTTCAACTCTCTAATCTAATGCAAGGACATGTTCAATAAATCCATTAAAGTGCCCTAACATCAAGAACAATTACATGCTCTCACAAAGCAAATCAACAAAGGTAATAGGAATCAATACAGCTCTCACTCTCTCAAAAGAGAAATACATGCAAGCTTTGTCCCATAGGTTTGCCCATATTTTCCAATCATTACACAACCTAGTTCATGCAATATCTCAAGGGTCTTTTAGGTTTGTAATGGGGCTGAGGGTTAAGGCATGGTCAATTTGGATTGATGACTTTACCTTTTCAAAACTTTTCACTCAATTTATTTGGAACTCCCCTTTATTTCAATCACTTCTATTTTTAATTTTCATTTTTTCCAAGCTATTCCCATCAAATTGATGGCAACTACACATACACATTTTTTTATAAGGAGGGATTCCTTCTTTTTGTAAACCTTTTAGATTTGAGTCTCATTTCTTCTTTTTTTTTTTTTCTTCACTTAGCTCTGGTTCATCCATTCTTTCCACACCCCAACTTAGGCTTTTAAACATCACAATGCTTCAAAAGGGATTTTAAGTGAGAACGCATGGGAAATTTGGTTCAAGAGATCTTATTTTGGTTGAGAACAAATGGATAAGGCACAAATGGTGCAAAAATGGTTTCACACCCTCACAAGGTAGTCAAAAATGGTGTATTAACAATTTGGTTCCCTCATTGAATTTTTTCCCAATATCATGTCTTGCATTCACCAAGATTCACACAATTGAACCAACAAGGCAAATTCTAGGACTCCGCTTGCATGCATTGAAGTAAAATCTTACCACACATGGCACTTCGAAACACACTCATCTAGCACATCCTAGAAAGATCAAAAGCATATGTGTGATATTCAATGCAAGTGTCACATCAAAATGTAGCTAGTCAACAAGACATTAAAAGGGATCATTCATAAGTGTAACCAAATTAAATTCATTCTCGCAACACCAACACTACACATCATGCTCATCATGAGTACTATTTAAGACATCGATATTGAAAAAAATCGATTCTCAAATTATATCAATGAAAACCTCAAGCATTTCACAATTTGAAAACTCATAGGGGGTTGCATTCATCAAGAGAGATTGAACAATAAAGTAAAGAGACACAATTTATCAAAAGAAAAGCACCGTAATATAAAATCTAATGTAAAGAAGACATTAACTACAATAGTTCAACTGAAAAAATAACAAAATACAAACAAAAAGGGAATATTTGCACAAAATCCCTCACCCCACCAAAAACAAAAAGTAGTATCCTCAATGCTAAGTAACTAAAATACTGGGAGGCTAAGATATAGGAACCCTCTAACAGGTTTATGCCTGTAGAGCACTCTTATCTAGAGTCTCTGGTAGAGAGGCCTCAAATGGGGAATTGATGCTCAGCAACAGGATCACGGGAGATGGTAAGGAAACCTCAGCTTGGGCATCAGTGTCTGTCTCAACAATGGAAAGTGTGGGGGAATCCAGAGTGACTCTACTAGACCCGACCTTTGTAGTATCTCGGAGGGACCTCTCTAGGGTAGCCTGAATGATAGCTTCATTTTTCTCATGCTAATCTGTAAGGGTCTCAGTAATCCCTTTCTCATCTTCTCTTAACCCCTCCTCATTAGTATCCTTATCTAACCCCTCGTCCTCATCATCTACATCTAAATAAACCTCTGGCATAGAAGAAGAAGAAGAAGAAGAAGAAGAAGAAGGTGTAGCAATACGCATCTCGGGTGCAGGGGAAACAACATTTGAAAGGAGAACATCGCCCCAAAGTGCTGAGATGTCCATTGACTGAATATAGACCACCTCAGCCCTCAACATGGCATCCTCAACTCTAAGGGTGTCCAAAACACTAGAACTACCCTTTTCCTTCTCTAAAACCGTTATCCTCGCAATCAAATCATGAGTGTGGACCTCAATCATCTTCTCACACTTGACCACCCATTCATTCAAAAAAGCCAAGGCATTCTAGATAGCCAGGTCAATGAGACAGGGTAAGTCCTTCTCAACCCTAGAAACTCTAACATCCGCTAATCGGGAAAGACTGCCCATCTGGTATATAAGTGTTTGGGTAAAAGGAGGACAGGAAATAGGAGAAAGGGGAGGCCTCACACTAGCAGTTGTCATAGAAGTAGAGGGTGCAGATGCAATAGTAGAATTAGAAAATTTAGCAACAGAAAAAGGAGTAGGAATACCTACCTACTCCACAGAAGGAAAAGATGTATTGGTCTCGGGATTCAAGGTCGCAGGGTCAACCAATAGAGTTGAGTCAGGTGGTGGCGGCTTACTTTAAGCCACATCATCTCTCAAAATTCAACCTCAATCTTCCAAATCTCTTTAGATGAGGCAAGGGTGACTCGTACATCTAAAGTAGACCTAAAAGGGACTCTGGCCATTTCACATAACTAGGTGATCAAAATTGGAAACGGGAGAGATATTTGTTCTTTCCTCGCCCTCATCAACATCTCTACAACAATAATAGCTTTGACATGTATGTGATCTTGATCTATTATGGTTTCCACCTATACCACCTTGTCATGGCAAAAAATAAACTCATTCTAAGATGGCATCAAGTTGTTGCTGATGAAGCCAAACTAGTATCTGGCCACTACATTAAAATATTTCTTCTCTATCTTAAGACCATCTTCCATCCAAGAAGGAGAAGAATCAAAGATCAAGGGTGCTAACCAACCCTTAAAGAGTCTATATTGTGGTACATCTGGAGTGAATACATATTAGACTCAAAGGTTGGCACCTCTGGTACTATATTAATAGTCCTAGCATCAAATCTAATTATTTTACTTCTCATCTCCATTTTTCAAGTGGTTTCCGTACCGTGCCCTTTCGCTTCTTTGGGGGGGGGGGGGGGGACTGAGCATATGCTTTTTAGAATTCCCTTACCCAAGAAGGAATGTAAGGATTCCTAGGTCTGGTGAAACCTTCAAACCAATGGAATTGAATTGTATCCCAGATGGGTACTTTCTCATCATTCCATCTATGAAGAGTCATCTCTTCTCAAGTATGGTTCGCTCTCCTGCCGCTTTGAGCCTATTCAAGCCTTTTGGAGCTATAATCGGGAGAACTCTAGAAACTGTAGCTTGTGCAGGTGAGGGTTGCACCAACTTGGAGTGAATCTCTATTCTTTTCCTAATCACCCTAGGTTGTACCCTATCTTGAGTAGTTGGTTGTGGGGTGGAGGTTTTTCGGTGATTTAGAGCTTCAGATGGTTTATTAATGGAGAGGCCCGGCGTATTTTGAGAGGAGGAAGAGGAGGAGAAAACTCCTTGTCTGACTCAGTATTGGGGTAGACCACATTCTTGCCCTTTGTTTTTGTCATTACCTACAAGGTACACATTAAAGCACAAGATTTGTAAAGATTAATCAAAATCGAAAGCACTTTGAATCAAATTTTAAAAATAGTTCTACACTCACCTAACAGAAAGGCGCATCGCCCAACAAGATCGCAAGCTCCAATAAGCTCGCCGAAATGATCAGTAGCACAATATTAAGGGCTAAGGCACACAAGGCAAAATCAATTCCAACTCGGTGATTTTCCAAATTGGATTCGGCAGGCTAAGATAAGCTTGTTGAAACTACCAGTAGAAAAGGGAAACACAAGCATCAAGGGTGATGTCCTCTCCCAGTCGATGATATGCCCAATGGGTTCGGCGGTACTAAGACAAGACTTTCGAATAGAACAGTACACAAGGTCATGCACAAGCTAAGGAAGGAAAAGTTAGGTCTTACTTAGCGATTCGCCTAACTTCCTTGGTGGGCTAAGACAAGTTCGCCAAACAGGAAGTTTGAGACCAGTGCCTATATTTCACATCCAAATCCAACATTCACAAAAAATATGAGTTTTCGCTAACAATTACAATCCACTTATATGCTTTTCTACCCATGGGTACTCAGATTTACCCTATTTATCACTAAGTGTTAAACTAATTGACAATTTTCCCTTAAGAAAGTAGTAACCCTTCCTATCATTGGGAAAAATCATGCAATGGGTCAACACTGAGCTACTCATACTTTACTCATATTAAATTAAGCACGAACCCAGCAAGTATATCAACTCAATTCAATATTCTAACCAACATAATCACGATTCACAATTTGTACAGCCATTCTCAATCAAAATCACATGGGTACAGTTCAAAATCAACAATATAATTCTACCAAAGAAAATTAATTTCTTAATCTTTGTTAAAAGAATCAATCTCATACCCTATAAGTAATCTAAACTCAAAATTATCAAGAAGAAGTTGAAACACCAACCTTATAGCCAAAAAATAAGCAAGAAATTTACGAATCAAGGTTGGGTTGACTCGAGATCCAATCAAATTCACTCCTTGCACTTACAAAACACTCACACAATGCACACAATTACTTAAAGTACATAATGTAAGAGAGGGGAATCGAAAAGTCTCCAAAAATTCAAAAGGTTTTATTTTTGAATTTAAAACAAACCTAAGCCTTTTTATACCAAGCTCGTTCGACACACTCACTAACATCGCCGAACGTGTTCAACGTATCGTCGTCTAGAGCTTAAGCTCACAAAACATTCATGATCAATGACCAAACCTGAAGTTTAATTTAGCAGACCCAATAGAGTCCACTTAGTGCAATTTGGCATATCGCCCTTTGCAGGTCTTGTCGCCGATCTTGATAGTGCACTGTTTCACCAATTTCAGCATAAAAGATGGACAAGATGTAGTCTGCTTAAGGCTTTCATCACATCAGCATTTTTCTGTGGCCTTGCCCAATCTTCTCTTATCTATTTTTCAACCTCTTAATGTAACACCTCGGAAACTAGTAGGCTAAACTACAGTTAAACGTGAGGGTTAGAGTCAAGGAAGGAGGGAAAGGGCCAAGGGAATGGGCTAGGGCAGCCTACCTTGGTGTAGGAACTTCCCCACCTACCACTCCCACCACCATAGCTCATGGTCAAGACCACGGCCCTTGGTGTGGCTTATGGTGGGCTAGACAGTAGCCTTCCCAAATCTACCAAAAAATCAGCCCCTCTTCACGAGCCACTTCACGGCTCATGGTGAAGAGGATTAAGAAAGGTAGCTTAGCCACTGCCTCAAGGCCCATGAGAGGGACCAAGGCTCATGGTAAGCACCACAGCTTGTGGAGCCCTCCGAGAAAGTGTCTTAGGCTTGTGGGGCTAAAGGAACACTTGCCTAACCACTACCTCAAGGTCCAAAAAGAGGACCATGGCTCGTGGTCATGACCACAGCTTGTGGGACCCCACGTGGTACCTAGGCAGCTCACTTAAAATTGAGGGTTAATTGGTCTTTTCTGGTTTTAAACCAACTAAAGCTTGGTCGCTTTGACTAAGTCTAGGACAACTATATAAATCTTTTTAACTCTAAAACTCACCCAATTAAGTCATATTTTCCAAAACCCAAATCAATTCCCTAAAGTTCATCCTCTCAAAATATTCTCTCTTTAAAACCTTGAAGGAGGAGGAGATTCAAGCTAGAGTTTCAAAAGCAAGCTTTTACAAATCAATTTCCTTGGGCTTTGTGATTAACGTATGGTATTTTTCATCCATGTGTACCTTTAATCCATAGAGTCCTCTCAAAATCTCCAATTTCAAAAGATAGAAATCCCCAATTGTTAGGATTTGATTCCAAAGTCATGGGTTCTTTTCAAACTTTATTGTAATAATTGAATTAAGTTATATTAAGCATGAATTGATGATTTCACATGAGTTTTATGATGTATCCCCAAGAACCCATGTAATTCCCATATTTCTCAAAGTTGATGATATGATGTGGGTCTTTGTTGATGAAAGAGGAATTCTATGAATTAATGCATGAGGTGATAGAATCACATGAATTATAATGATATCCATGTCTAATTCTTAAATTCTATATGTGTTGATTGAAAGTAAGTTTTGAACCTCAAGGAGGTAAAGTATGAGACTATGCATTTTCTGTGAAGTCTTTATAATTGTCTTAATGATGATTTGAGAGTATAGTATCAATGATTATGGTGTTGTTATTGTGTTGTTGAAAGGACGTTCTCATATATACACCTATGCATGAATGTGAAAGAGTTCTCACATAATGAAGATTGTAAGGTTGATAGGTTTTTCTCACCTAATTGAATCAAAGGCTCAAGAGCTATCATAAATAGGTCATGGATTGTGATAGTTGCTCACGCATGGTTTAAAGAGTTAAAGTAATGATCTACCTTGAATAAGTAGGCCAAGGGCACCCTTTCATGAGTAATTAAAAAGACCTATTCTAATGATCTAACTTGAATCGATAGGCCAAGGGCACCCTTTCATTAGTAATGATGTTAATAAAGAATTAACTACTCCTTGCGAATTTAATGCTTAGCACCGTGTGGATATTGTATGAGATGGAAGCTCTCCCGTAGTAAGGTCGGATTTCTAGAAGCATTCTCCTTATCCCATAAACTACGTACCTCGTAGGATATTTAGCTAGTGGATCCACCTAAGCTAAGAGTCATCGGTTCTACCTTAGGCAAGTAGACCAACCCTTTTCGGTGTGGGAGTCACCGGATTCCATGTTAAAGCTCACATGGTCTCATGTTGGTTAAGGATTATTTCCCATAATAACAAGAAGTTTAACATTGAACTAAGACATGCTTAATGAAGTATCTCATAGTATTCAAAAATTCTAAAGATGATGCTAGCTTGAATTAAAGATGATATTTTGACTTATGTTTTCCAACTATCTTTATGATGATATTTAAACTTGGTAAATTGCATGCTTTCAAATGGAATGTCCCTTTTTGCATGTTTCAAGTGTTTTTATGCATGGCTACCATACTTGGTGCATTTTTGTATTAATTCCTACTTTTGCCTACATTTCTCCCAAGTGTAGGGTCTAGCACTCGAGATGATCATTCTTGTGGCTAGAGATTGGATTTTGGTTGTTCCCGAGCTTAGTGAGTCCTCATGCTTTGAGGATGGAATTTTATTGTTGTATTTTCCATTTTTAGTATTTCCTTTTTGGACATGTTGTATGGGCTAGGCCCTATTTTATTCACTATTGTAATAGATGGCTATGATGAGACAAAGTGTCTAGACTTCCACTTTCTTTTATGAAAAACTTTTTGAGACTTGAAATGTGTTTTACTCTTATTGTTATATTTCTTATGTTATCAGAACTAAGTGGCTCGTATGGAGTCCTTCGGAGTTCTATACGCTTTGTTACATCTAAGGGGTACCACTGGATCATGACAAACTTAGTAATTAGAGCACAAGGTATAGAATGGTCCTAGGATGATGCTCATAAGCCTCATCTAGTAGAGTCTTAATCGTTAGTGTTAAGCGTGCCGCATTTGTGAATGAGAGACTACAAGATGTTTAGGAAACTTCACTTTTTTCATTACTCTTAAGTCGTGCAATAAAGTTTAACTCTATAAAGTCTTTCTCCTAATTCTTACCCGATAGTCTACATGATATGACTACTCGAAGGCCTTTCACTAAAAGGAATAAGAAAGACAATGTGAATCAATGAGCTTCTATTCAAGCTCCTCAAGCTCCGATAGATCCTTTGGTCGAGAATATGACAAATGCGGAGGTTAGGTTGGCTTTTCAAATGTTGGCTCAAGTTTTGGCGGCTCAGGCCAATAGAGAGGTTATGGCTCCTATGAACCCTAATGTGAATTTGGCGGCTTCAAGAGTGAGGGACTTTGCAAGGATGAACCCTCCGAAATTTATGGCTCCAAAGTACAGGTGGATCCTCAAGAGTTTATCAATGAGGTCTATAAAGTACTTGCTATTATGAGGTGACTCCGGTGGAGAAGGTGGAGTTAGCCGCTTACCAATTGAAAGGTGTTGCTTAAGTGTGGTATGATCAATGGAAGGATGAACTAATGGTAGGAACGGGTCCTGTAGAGTGGGAATTGTTTAAAATGGCATTTCTTGATAGGTTTTTTGCCCTCGAGTTGAGGGAAGCAAAGGTGCAAGTGTTCATTAAGCTTCGTCAAGGAAGTATAAGTGTGAGGGAGTATGCTCTAAAGTTCACCCAACTATCCAAGTACGCTCCAACTATGGTGGCGGACTCAAGGGCTAAGATGACTAAGTTTGTGACGGATATCTCATGTCTTATGGTGCACGCCCAACAAATTAAGGAATCAAAACTGAAGAAAAAGAATAAGGAGGTAAAAAGGGCTAGAATCGGTGATGGAAACTTCTCCAACACTAGGTTTGACGGGCAAGGTTGACCTAGATTTAGACAAAGGTTTTCTGATCAAGGTTCCTCTAATCCTCCTTCTAAGTTCAACCGAGAGAGGTGTCTAACCCAGAGCCTTAAGGAGGTAATGGTAATGGATCTTCATTGTCCATGTCTAATTGTACCAAGTGTGGAAGGAGACACAAGGGTAAGTGTCTAGCCAGCACGGATGGTTGTTATGGTTGTGGTAAGAGTGGTCATCAAATGAGGAATTTCCCAATGCTTACGGCTAAAGAAAGAGAGGGTAAGCAAGCTCCTCCTAGAGGTTTGAACTCCAATGCTCCTAAGCAAAACCGCTTCTATGCTCTCCAAAATTGAGGTGACCAAGAGAGATCCCCGAACGTAGTCACCGGTATGTTAAAAGTTTACCATTTCAATGTGTATGCCTTGTTGGATTCTGGTGCTACTTTATCCTTTGTGACGCCATATGTGGGAATGAGATTTGATGTGCTCACTGATGTGTTGATAGAACCTTATTATGTCTCTACTCTTATTGGTGATTATGTTGTGGCTAAGAGGGTCTATAGTAAATGTCTCATTTCCTTGTCCTATAGAGTTACTCTTATTGATTTGGTAGAGCTTGACATGTTAGACTTTGATGTTATCTTGGGTATGGATTGGTTGGATGCATGTTATGCTTCTGTAGATTGTAGAACCCGTGTGGTCAAGTTTCAATTCCCAAATGAGTCTATCCTAGAGTGGAAGGAGGGAAATTATATGCCTAGAGGTCAATTTGTGTCCTATCTTAAAGCTAGAAAGATGATTTTGAAGGGTTGCTTTTACCATCTTGTTAGGGTAAGGGACGTAGATTCAGAAATTCCTACTCTTATGTCAGCCCCTATAGTAAATGAGTTTCCATAAGTGTTCCCACATGACCTACCCGGTATTCCTCCCGAGTGGGAAATAGACTTCGGTATTGACCTTCTCCCAGATACGCAACCTATCTCTATTCCTCCTTATAGAATGGCCCTGGCTGAGTTAAAAGAGTTGAAAGAATAGTTGAAGGACTTGTTGGATAAGGGTTTCATCCGACCAAGTATCTCTCCATGGGTTGCTCCAGTTTTGTTTGTTAGAAAGAAAGATGGGTCTTTTCGAATGTGCATTGATTATCGTCAATTGAATAAAGTGACCATTAAGAACAAATATCCTCTTCCAAGGATAGATAAGTTGTTTGACCAACTTTAAGGGGCTAGTTATTTCTCTAAGATTGACCTTCGTTCGGGTTATCACCAATTGAGGGTGAGAGGGGTCGATATTCCCAAGACAAATTTCTGAACTCGGTATGGCCATTATGAATTCTTAGTGATGTCATTTGGTTTAACTAACGCTCCGATGACGTTTATGGACTTGATTGATAGAGTATTTAGAAGATACCTAGACATGTTTGTGATTATGTTTATTGATGATATTTTGATCTATTCAAGGTGTGAGAATGAGCATATTGACTATTTGAAGATTGTGTTTCAAGTTCTTAAGGACCAACAAATATTTGCAAAGTTTAGAAAGTGTGAATTTTGGTTAAGATTGATAGCTTTCCTTGGTCATATTGTGTCTAATAAGGTTATTGAGGTAGATCCTAAGAAGATGGATGAGTCAAGGGTTGGCCTAGACCTCTAACTCCTTTAGATATTAGAAGCTTCATTGGTTTGGCCGGTTATTATAGAAGGTTTGTTGAGGGATTTTCTTCCATTGCTTCTCCTTTGACGGCTTTGACTCAAAAGAAGGCTAAGTTTGTTTGGTCGGAAGCTTTTGAAAAAATTTTCCAAGAGTTGAAGGATAGACTTACTTTCACTCCGATATTAACCTTATCGGAGGGTACAGATGGTTTTGTGGTGTATTGTGATGCCTCTAGACTTGGGTTGGGATGTGTGCTTATGTAAAATGGTAAAGTGATTGCCTATGCTTCAAGGAAACATAAAGTTCATGACAAGAATTATCCTACCCATGCCCTTGAGTTAGCGGCGGTTGTATTTGCCTTAAAGATTTGGAGGCATTATTTGTATGGGGTTCATGTCGATGTATTCATCGATCATAAAAGTTTTTCAATACATGTTTAGTAAAAAGGAATTGAATCTTCGCAAAAGGAGGTGGCTAGAATTATTGAAAGATTATTACATAAGTGTTCTTTACCACCCCGATAAGGCAAATGTGGTAGCAGATGCTCTTAGTTGGTTGTCTATATGTAGCGTGGCTCATGTTGATGATGATAAGAAAGAGTTAGTTTAAGATGTGCATAGGTTGGCCCGGCTAAGTGTTCAATTAGTGGACTCCACTAAGGGTGGTGTTATGGTCCACAATGGGTCTGAATCGTCTTTCGTAGCGGATGTGAAATCTAAACAAGGCCTTGATTCTATTTTGGTTGAATTGAGAGAGGCGGTGCTTAAGAAATCCATTGAGGCTTTCTCCCAAAGGGGAGATAGTGTACGTTTAGATACCAAAGTCGATTGTGTATTCCTAATGTTGATGACTTGAGGGAAAAAATTTTGTCGAAAGCCCATAGTTCTCGGTATTTTATTCACTTGGGAGCCACTAAGATGTACAGTGATTTGTGGGAAGTCTATTGGTGCAACGGGATGAAGAAGGACATTGCAGAATTTGTGGCTAAGTTCCCAAATTGTCAACAAGTTAAGGTTGAGCATCAAAGGTCGGGCAGCTTATCCCAAGATATAGGCATTCCCACTTGGAAGTGGGAAGATGTAAACATGGACTTTATTGTTGTTTACCTCGCACCCAGAGACAACAACATTTTATTTGGGTCATTATAGATCGGATGACAAAATCAACTCACTTTATTCCCATTAAGATTTCCTTTTCGGTGGAGGACTATGCTATGTTGTACATAAGAGAAATGGTGAAGTTTCATGGGGTTCCTTTATCTATTATTTCCGATCGTGGTACCCAATTCACTTCTCACTTTTGGAAGTCATTCCAAATAGGTCTTGGCACTAAGGTTAAGCTTAGCACGACTTTTAATCTCCAAACCGATGGGTAAGCAGAGCGTACCATCTAAACATTGGAAGATATGTTAAGGGCATGTGTAATAGACTTCAAGGGTAATTGGGATGACCACTTGCCATTGATAGAGTTTTCCTACAATAATAGCTAGTACTCAAGTATCGATATGGCTCCCTTTGAAGCTTTGTATGGTAGGAGATGTAGGTCTCCCGTTAGTTGGTTTGAGGTGGGTGAAGTTGCCATATTAGGTCCTGATTTGTTTTATGAGGCCATTGAGAAGGTCCGACTCATTAGAGAGAGGTTGAGGATGGCTCAAAGTTGGCAAAAGTCTTATGCCAATGTGAGAAAAAGGGACCTAGAATTTGAGGCTAATGATTGGGTCTATCTAAAAATATCATCCATGAAAGGTGTGATGAGGTTTGGCAAGAAGGTAAAACTTAGTCCCGGGTATGTAGGCCCATACCAAATTTTGAAACGTGTTGGGAAGGTTACTTATGAAATTGATTTGCCAAATGAGTTGGCTTCGGTGCATTTGGTATTCCATGTGTCTATTCTTAAGAAGTTTATTGGAGACCCGACATCCATAATTCCTTTAGAAGGGTTGGGAGTTAACGAAATTCTTTCATATGAAGAGGTTCTGGTAGAGATCCTAGACCAACAAGTCAAGAAATTAAGAAACAAGGAAATAGCTTTCGTGAAGGTTTTATGGAGGAATCAATTGGTTGAGGGTGCTACTTGGGAGGCCAAGGCCAATATGAAGTCCTGATATCCCCATCTTTTTCCATCTACTCCTATTCTAACTTGAGGTAATGAGTTCCTCTTGAGTTTTCTCGTTTTGGGAGTCATGTTTGTTATTTGTGTTTTCCATGATTTCAGTTATGTTATGCATGTTCATGAAACCTTATATTTAGAAAGAAAATGAGTTTTAATGATTGATGTTCCTCATGTTGTTGTGCATTGAATATGAGTTGCCTATTGACTTCATGAGATAAATTGATGAACATGCTTTTGATATGCTTTTTGAGAAGTAAATTTCAGACAGGCTCCATGAGATTTGTTGAGCATGCTTATAGCTTGGAGAAGGTAATTCCTCCTAAGAACATGAGAAATGTTAAAATGAGTGCATAATGGGTTGTTAGACGTAGTTCATACTTCCTTGTGATGCATTGAGTATGTTTGAGTTGGAGTTGATGCTTCATCCTTGTTTATGTGCATTTGATAATGTTTCATGCATGATGGGCTACTAGTCTTGAGTCTTTACTTCTGAAGGTGTCCAGAACGTCATTCGAGGATGAATGTTTCCAAGGGGTAGATATTGTAACACCTCGGAAACTAGTAGGCTAAACTAGAGCTAAACGTGAGGATTAGAGTCAAGGAAAGAGGGCAAGGGCCAAGGGATTGGGCTAGGAAAGCCTACCTTGGTGTAGACACTGCCACACCTACCATGTCCTCCCCCATGGCCCATGGTGTGGCTCATGGTGGGCTAGGCAGCCTCTCCAAAACTACAAAAAAATCAGACCCTCTTCACGAGCCACTTCACGCTCGTGGAAAGGATCGTGGAGGGGAGTTAGTGTGTAAGGGTTGAGGGAAGGTGGCTTATCCACTGCCTAAAAGCCCACGAGAGGGACCACAGCTCGTGAAGCACTCCGTGAAAGTGCCTTAGGTATGTGGGGCTAAAGGCACACTTGCCTAGCCATTGCCTCAAGGTCCATGAAGGGGGCCACGGCTCATGGTCATGACCGTGGCTCATGGGGCCCCACGTGGTACCTGGGAGGCTCACTTAAAATTGAGGTTTAATTGGTCTTTTTTTATTTTAAACCAACTAAAGCTAGGTCATTTTGACTTAAGTCTAGGAGCACTATATAAGTTTTTTTAACTCTAAACTCACCCAATTAAGTCATATTTTCCAAAACCCAAATCAATTCCCCAAAGTTCATCCTCTCAAAATATTCTCTCTCTAGAACCTTGAAGAAGAAGAAGAAGAAGAAGGAGATTCAAGCTAGGGTTTCAAAAGCAAGCTTTTACAAATCAATTTCCATGGGCTTTGTGATTAAGGGATGGTAGTTTTCATCCATGGGTAGCTTTCATCCAAGGAGTCCTCTCAAAATCTCCAATTTCAAAAGATATAAATCCCCAATTTTTAGGGTTTGATTCCAAAGTCATGGGTTCCTTTCAAACTTGATTTTAATGATTGAATTGAGTTATATTAAGTATGAATTTATGATTTCCCATGAGTTTTATGATGTATCCCCAAGAACCCATGTAATTCCCATATTTCTCAAAGTTGATGATATGATGTGGGTCTTTGTTGATGAAAGGGGAATTCTATGTATTAATGCATGAGGTGATAGAATCACATGAATTATAATGATTATATGTCTAATGCTTAAATTCTAGATGTGTTGATTGAAAGTAAGTTTTGAACTTCAAGGAAGTAAAGTATGAGATTATGCATTTTCTATGAAGTCTATATAATTGTCTTAATGATGCTTTGAGAATATAGCATCAATGATTATAATGTTGTTGTTGTGTTGTTGAAAGGACATTCTCATCTACACACCTATGCATGAATGTGAAAGAGTTCTCACATAATGAAGATTATAAGGTTGAAAGGCTTTTCTCACCTAATTGAATGAACGGCTCAAGAGCCGTCATAAATAGGCCATGGATGGTGATAGTTTCTCATGCATGGTCTAAATAGTTAAAGTAATGATCTAAGTTGAATCGGTTCCAAGGACACCATTTCATGAGTAACTAAAAAGAGCAATTCAAATTATCTAAATTGAATCGGTAGGCCAAGGGCAGACTTTCGTGAGTAATGATGTTAATAAAGAATTAACTACTTCATGGGAATTTAATGCTTAGCACAAAGTGGATATTGTATGAGATGGAAGCTCTCCCTTAGTAAGATCAGGTTTCTAGAAGCAATCTCCTTATCCTATAAACTACGTGCCCCAGTAAGATATTTAGCTAGTGGATCCACCTAATCTAAGAGTTATTGGTTCTACCTTAGGCAAGTAGACCAACCCTTTTTGGTGTGGAAGTCACCGGAATGTCGGTTAAGGCTTATTTCCCACAATAACGACAAATTTAATATTGAACTAAAACATGCTTAAAAAAGTATCTCATAGCGTTCAAAGATTCTAAAGATGATGCTAGCTTGCATTAAAGATGATTTTTTGACTGATGTTTTCCAACTATCTCTATGATGATGTTTAAACTTGGTAAATTGCATGCTTTCAAATGAAATGTCCCTTTTTGCATGTTTCAAGTGTTTTTATGCATGGCTACCATACTTAGTGCATTGTTGTACTGACGCCTACTTTTTCCTACATTTTTCCCAAGTGTAGGGTCCGGCACTCGAGATGATCATTCTTGTGGCTAGTGCTTGGATTTTGATTGTTACTGAGCTTGGTGAGTCCTCATGGTTCGAGGACGGAGTTTTATTATTGTAGTTTCCTTTTGTAGTATTTCCCTTTTGGACATGTTGTATGGGCTAGGCCCTATTTCATTCACTGTTGTAATAGATGGCTATGATAAGACAAAGTGTCTAGACTTCTGCTTTCTTTTATGAAAAACTTTTTTAGACTGGAAATGTGTTTTACTCTTATTGTTCTATTTCTTATGTTATGAGAACTAAGTGGTTTGTATGGAGTCCTTCGGGGTTTTGTACGCCTTGTTACATCTAGGGGGTACCCATGGGTTATGACACTTAACCACCTACACTTACAACACACATTATCCGAAAGCAATAAAAAGAAGTAAAGACTTGGGTTGCCACCCAAGAATCGCCTTATTTAATGATGTGGCATGACATAGTCCGCAAACTTCAACAATCATTTTAGGCTTCGGGATGGTAT
Organism: Solanum bulbocastanum; assembly: GCA_037074985.1. Classification (NCBI taxonomy): domain Eukaryota; kingdom Viridiplantae; phylum Streptophyta; class Magnoliopsida; order Solanales; family Solanaceae; genus Solanum; species Solanum bulbocastanum. Next base: position 25,274,032 of record CM073604.1, on the reverse strand, counting down.
GACACGACAAAGTTCCTTTTTACCTTGGATTTAGATAAGTGGCAATTTGACCCAGTTGGGTCTCCAGCTGCTTGATCAAAACTAAATGTAAAGTCAGTGTTTAGGTTGAAGTGGAGAAGTTATTTTTCAAATCTTTTAACACCTTATCGGATCCTTCAACCTTGTTGTAGATCATTACAAGCATGTCTTCCTTCTAGACTAGCTAGATATTTTTAGTGTTGATGATTATGGGGAGGCACATATTTATCTTTCTCCACCTCCCCATCTCTCCAATTTACACCCCTCCAATCTTTCCAACCACCATCTCTATCCTTGTTCCAACCTTGGTTCACACCTTGACGTTCATAGTTGTTGTGATAACCCCCCACTTTATTTCCCAAGTATTGGACCTCTTAATTGTATAATGCCTCAAATTTGGCATCATCTAGGCACTGCCTACTGTTAGTTCCAAATGCATTCACTGAATTAGTTTCACCTCTCATGGCATGTTTAGACAACAAATCAATTTTGGATCATCATTTTGGCAATGTTTTCATCTCTTTTATGGTCCTTCTCGATTTGTTGTTTGCTCAAGCCCAGTTGTAGTAGGGGTGTTTGGTGCTCCCTAGTATGGCATGCTCAGTTAACCTCAGTCATATAATCTAACAACAATACAACTACCTCATATGGTTGTCTCATCAATCCACCATGGACTAATTGATCAGCCACACTTTTATTGACTGAATCAAGGCTCCAATAAAAGAATTGCAGCAACAAATTTTCAGGAACGTCATGCGTTGGACATTGCAAGAGTAACTTCTTGAACCTCGGTCATGTTTCATGCAAGGGCTCACCTTCAAGACTTTTGAAATTTTGTATTCAGAGACTATGTTTAACCACTTTCAAGGGTGGAAAGAATTGTTCTAAGAACGCCTCAATAAGGTCATCCCACGAAGTAATAGAATTATTTGATAATACTGCCAACCATCTTGTAGACTCTACTTTATAGAGAATGGAAATAGTCTCAACCATATATATTATTGGGAGATGTTCTTGAACTCAAAAGGGTTCACACACCTCCTTGAAATTCTTAAGGTGCTCATGGGGATCCTCATGAGCTAGACCTTCAAAAATTCCTTTCATTCGGAGCAATTGGATCATAGTTCCAGTAATGTGAAACACCGCCCTCCTGGTTGTCAGAGGTATTCAAATTGCTCCCATGCTTTGAATAATATTAATGAGCATGTCATTTAAGTCACTCATATTGTCATTTTGGCCATAATGACAATCATTGTCACTTATCTTGTCAACCTGCAAAACAGCTAACAACAACACAAAACAACAACTCTACTACAAATAAACCAAACTAAAATCTAACTTCTCAATTAGAATTCTCAACTACCATTCCTCGAAAGCGGAATTATTTTTTTATAATGCTCAAATCACCCTCTAAAACCAATTAAAGGAGTGAACGATCGCAGTTAGTAAAAACCTAATAAAGAGTTGGGGTCGAATCCCATAAGGAATGATATATCATTGATAATTCTTTATTAAGAGATTTGGACTTTAAATTAGCTCATTTGGATTAGTAAGAACAATTGGCTGGATGGTACCACCAAGTTAATAGAAAGCTTTGTTGTCAATTATCGCAATTAAACTAAAATTCTAGTGAAATCAAAAGTTAGCAAGCAATCTAGGGTTCGGGGATTTGATATCAAAGTCATATAAGAGTAAATGTGGTGCTCGATAGTGATGTGCATACATGAACAGGCTAACTTGTCACGCCCCGAGGCTACCCCCTTAACGTAAACACGGGACCTAGGATCACGAGTGACCCTAAGCTAACCCTGAGCTGGCATATCATAAGCATACTTAAACAACTAAAAAAAAAATACTATGTGAAAGCTTAAAACATGAGATAAACTAAATGATAGGGAATACCCAAAACTGGTCTGAATATATAAAAACTGAATAAGAGTTAATCATATTGGACTACAACTCAAAATACTAAAGATGAATCTATCTATGTCTGAAATATGCCTCTAACTGACTAGAGATGATGGTACATACCCCCATCTAACTCTAGTAAAAACTGAAACTAAAGTGAAAGGCTAAAAGTAATAAAAAAACATGTATATCGTCCTCGAAGAATGAGGACTCACCACTGATACTATTGAACTGGAGATCGAGAATCGATCTATGTGTGATCTAAATACTGAGGACCTGAACCTACATCACGATAAGATGTAGCGCAGAGTACGCTTCAGTACTTGTAGGGTACTGAGCATGCAGAATAGGATAAAGCTGAACAATCTAAACATAACTAAATAAAGCATATTGATCAATAATATAATCTGAACATGATGGAAATATTGAAATATACTGAAATGAACTTTAACTGAATGCAATGAACAAGTACATAACATGATAAAACTGAATACTGAAATGTAACTAGGAACCTGGTCAAATGCACTAGAATCTGACTGTGGGAGCTACTAATAACAGACATAAAACCACATAAGCTAATGTGGAGTCTGATGTATACGCCCTATCGAGAGGACCCAATATACCTTGCCAAGGTAATAGAGGCATGGCTGGCATGATCACTAAATATGATACCCACAGAGGGGACTTACAAACCTACGGGGGCACATAGTTCTAAGACTATGAGGGTGACTGACCCTAGTCCAACTCGGTCGAAGCCTACTCCCAAATGAATATATGTACAATACAACACAACTAAAATATACTCGATAGATCACTGTTCTAACATGCTAACTGAAATTGAACATTAACTTACTGATAATGAAACATTTGGAAACTGACGCATGTATATCTGTTTATATGTCCTACCTAGTCTAATTCATGAACTAAATGAATCTACACAACTAGGGTTCTGAATTTCATTCAAGGAACTAAGCAACAGTGTTACAACAACATGCAAATATGGTTAGGAATATTTTAACAACTAATTTACAACAATTTCTAATATTCAAGAAACCCTAGGTCTAGATAATATGAAGGGAATCAAGAATCTGGCTGAATTCTAGGGACCTAGGGGATGAAAGGAATCCACTAATGAAATCCCACATACCTGGTGACTAATTCCACAGAGAAATATTTTGATTTCGGGGTTGGAACTGAGGAAAAATTTATGTGTTCTTGGAGAGGGTTTGGTCGACTGTTTCTCTTTTTTTCGTTCGAATTGGATGAATTTTTGGAGAATGAATTGACTAGGGTAAGTTATGATTAAGTTTCTAGGCCTAAACTGACAAAAAGTACGTAGTTTAGGGGTTAAATGATGTAGTTTGGGTGTCCAACGCATAGGGGAAAAGACCAAACAACCCTTACTTAAAGTCTGCCGAAGCCACCAACGGCCCCTGACCGACGGACTGTGGACTGACCGATGGTCCGTCATAGCAGGGCGTCAACTGGCGTCTGGACTCGAACTTGAAGGCCATGATCCATAGACCTGGTCCACAGTCCGTGCTCTGACCTACAGTCCATAAATCCGGCCATGGGTCATGCCTTGGCTGAATTTTCTAGGGTTCTAGGGAAGGGGTTGCAGGTGGCCAACCACAGACCCCACCTACGGTCCATGAGTCACCCTACGGTCCGTAGGTGGCACCCGTCGATGGCACCTGCAACTTCTGAAAAGTCTGATGGTTGGTCTTTCTAGGATACATGGTGTTACATAAGTTATCTTCAATGACCCTAGTTGTCTTTCAATCTCAAGCATCTATGCCTAGAATCTCCTTTCGGTAAACAAACCATTACCTTACTCTACTCCCTCTCTCAAGAATAAGGCAATAAGATCCAACAATTAACCTCACTTTCAAGCAAGTCAAGGACATCAAGCCTAAATTGCCCACTCAAATTAATCTCTTTCGAGCATCAATTGAAGATCAGAAGTAGGAATTAAGTTTGAAACCTTAACCCTTAAGTTAACCCATGATAATTATACCAAATGCATGCATGAACAGCAACAAAACAAAGCATAGCACAATACCCACTATATTCAATTAACACCCAACCCCACTAGAGCACCCCCTAGACCTTAGGGTTTTTACCACCCATCCAAAAAAAAAAAAGTAAAGAAAGTAAACCTTCTATGAAAGAAGCCATGGGTAACTTGAAATCAAGTAATTAAGAGTAAACCCACTTTGTATTTAACTTCAAATTATCGAATTCAAGATTCAAATTGTAGAATCCCAAGAAGACTAGAAAAAGTATTCTAAAAAGTAAAGTGTTCTCCTAAAATCAGTAGTTCAACTCTCTAATTGAACTCTCTCAAAACTCTAACTTTTGGGATTTTTATATTTTCCCAAAATTTGGCCCAAAAATCCACTTTGAAACCAACTCTCAGTGACATTAGTCGGGTTCGCTTAACTCACTTGACAAATCGCCCTTCGTTCCGTAGCTCACCTTTGTGATACTCTAGGCTTCAAGTGTTTGGACCTCAGTTGGGGAACTCAATTGAGTCATCCCTTCTCATTTGGAGTATCATTGAATATCGCTTAATTTGTCATTTGATATTTACATCTTTGCCTTGCACATTGTCACTTTGGGTGATATGCTTTAGATTCACCTTTCTCATACAGCATACAGCCTTTTGTACTGGACTTCACCGACTTTCTTTGGTATACAAAAGTGGAATGAACTGTCAGACTGGGCGAAGTCTAGCTCAGTCGGTGATCCGCCCTTCATGTTAAGCGATCAACAACGTTCATTTTACGCTTCTTTCGCATTTTTGGCCATTTTTTTCAAGTTTCAGTCCCCGCCTTGTCCAATTGCCTTCATAGCTGCAAATCATCATATTTGATTAGAAAAGGACAAAGTTAGGCATTGAGGACACTAATTATTAAGCTAAATGGACCTTAAATGAGTGCAAATCAACCACCCGTCACATAGCTCCCACTAATGGGAGAAGGAGGACGATGATCTATACCAGGCGTGGTATCCGAGCCAACCAATAATCTATACCAAGTGTGGTACTTGAGCCAACCAAGAATCACAAACATCACACTAACACAACCACAATAAATACAACCACACTTGCAAGACCACCCGCAATTTAGACAAGTTCATTGCATGAGATTGACAATAAGATATCATTTTACATTCATCTCATTTGGCTACCTAAATATGTATTGTACAAATAATATAAGTGAGACAGTTAACATGCACATATAATGTAGATTAAAAAACAATTCAACCATCACCTACCATTACCAAGCTTGAATCTACTGATAAAGCTCAAATAACTATCAAAAACAATTAAAGAGTAAGTGATCGCTAGCAATATAAATGCCCAACAAAAGAGTTGGGGTCAAATCCCACAAGGAGTAATCTAAGGATAACAATTCAACAAGGAAATTAAAATGCGAACCAATCTATTGTAGTAATTAGGACAATTGGGTGGATTAACCCATCAAATTTAACAAGAGAGTTTCGGAATCAATTATCGCAAATCAACTAAAAACGGAGATTTAAAAAAAGTAAGAGACGGTCTAGGGGTGTGGGGATTAGTATCAACGTCAAATAGGGTTAAAAGTGTTTGTTCAATAATGCTAGACAAACATGATAAGCTGGGTAATCTTCAATGACACAAATCTTCTTACGATATCAAAGCATCATATCATAGAATCTCTTTTCGATCTCATCTATGTGAAACACAAATCAACCCAATACCTTACTAAAATCACTCTTTCGAACCAATTAGGAAATTAGAATTAAACCACAACTTCTCTTTCAAGCAAACTACAAAAATCAAACATAAATTGCAAACATTAAGTTATTTATCCACTTCAATTGATCTCCTACGGCATCAATCAAGGATATAGAATAGGATTAAATATGAAACCTTAACCCATAACTAAACCCCGTGCTAAACAACTCAAATCCATGAATGAGCAGAAGTAAAACAAAGCAAGACACAAGACCCACTAAATTAAATCAACACCCAACTCCATAATCACTCCCCTAGAATTGGGGTTTTAGCCAAGCATCATAAAAGGAAAAGAAAGTATACCAATTATATTTTCAGCCATTCGAGAGTTGAAAATAAGCAATAATATTCAACACCCACTGCTAATTAAACCCTTAAATGGCAATTACAAGATTGTTCAAAAATCCCAAAAAGCTAAGAAGTTTATTTCTCAATACGAGAAAAAGATATATAAAAGATTGATATGTAATAAGATGATATCAAATTCTTTCTCCATGAACTATTTATAGTTTCCCCAAAATTTAGTCTGAGATTCCACGCATGACCTGTTCGGTGACGATTTCTAGGATCGCTAATGTTTGCGTAATCAAGACACAACTTCCAATGCAAGTGTCTACGATCGTACAATAGTAAAATAAGCTAACCAAGGGTTGGGATCGTTCCCACGGGGAGTGGTTTTGAAAATTAGTAGAAAAATAAAATTTAGTTCTAATTAATCATAGATAAAGACATTATCGAATGGAAACATATTAAATCAAAGGGGTGAACCAAGCGTCAATTATCAATGGGGGTTTGTGATAAGTAAGCAAAAACAGCAAAAATATAAAGAGAGATACAAATATGGAGACAAGATTCTTGGGATGTGATAGGAATATGGGTTAGACTATACTATTGGGTACATGATTTTGATAGTAAATCCATTGAATATTTGTGGCTAGGCTAGACTATAGTGGGGGTAAATTCTCTCTCGAGCAACTTACCCCGAATCAAATGGGTTCCTCACGGACACCCACTTGCTGCATGAAGAATGGCCTCTGCCTTAGCCCACTCACTCTTTCGAGCTGAGTGTATGAGAGAAGGACTAGGGTTCACTCTCTCGAGTTGAACCTCATGTCGACCTACTCCCACCGGCCATCAATTTAGTAGTCTTAGTTTTACGACCTCTCTCTCGAACAAGCCGAAAACACAAAGGTGAAATCATAGTTGCGACTACAATTTCATTAAGTTCCACCACGACTACTAAACAAAATCACATTTAAACAACAAATAAACTACAGCAGGCAAGACCTAACAATTAATCTAACCCATATTCACAAAATCACACTCCAAGAATTGGGGTTTTAGCTAGACATGTAAAAGAGATAGAAATTTATACCAATATGAGTTTGCATTCAAATGGGTATGAAAATTTGAGTCTCAAAACAAGCAAAGAGTAAAGAATCCAAGAGACCCAAACCCAAAATCTTGGAAGTGAAACCTTTTTGAACCTTCAAGTTCTTCAAAACCCTCTCCAAACTTAGAACCCAAAAATAGAAGCAAAATCTCAAAAATTACCGTTCAAAGCTAAAAATCGATTCTAGAATAATAATTCTTATACTTTTCAAAAATCTGTGTTGCAGGGGTTCATTCGGCGTCGTTAGTCGAGATCGCGATCAACTCTACGATCCGCCCTTTGGTAGGTTTTATTTTCGTCTTGCTCTATCCTTCAGCATCGTTGTGTTTTGGATCATTGGGCGACATAGTACTGCTTCGCGAAACTGCACAGCGACACGCTGACTACTCCTTTTCACCATTGATTGGATCCTTTCTTTTAGGGCTCAATACACTGGAACAAAAGGCGAGGTAAGACTTTTTGGCGACTCGCCGAATGGGTTCGGCGATTCTTAGATATTCATTTCCGAATTATTTCAGCTACCTTTGTTCCTTTTTTGCTAAGTAGTGTCCATACTTTCCTTCAAACTCCAAATACCTAAAACTTAAGGGTTTTCATTAGATATTGAGATAAAATATGCATTTGAGGACACTAATTATATCAAAATATTGCCCTAAATGAGTCCAATTTGTGGACTCATCAACACCCCCAACTTAAACTTTTGCTTGTCCTCAAGCAAACTAAAGTTCAGCCGTTCAAAAAAGGTGTATCGAACAGTGCTACCCAAGACTTAATCATGAATGCACACAAGAAGACTCAATTTACTTATGCAAAGATCAAATGTGCACTCAATGATTCAAGTTGTGACTCGCCAATATCAAAGAATCTCATGCTCACAATACTTGCTTCAAATGCAAGTTCAAGCTCAACCAAAGTGTTCAAATGCCCTAACACAAGGAATGACTCCATATTCACACAATGATTCACTGTTTAAAGCTTTGGAATCAGATGCAACGCTCACACTCACAAAGAAGAACACAATGCATAATTTCACCCACAGGTTTGCCTGTATTTTCCAATCAACATTTGTTTCAGCTCACTCAAGATCAAAAAGGTCTTTTCAAGGCTTATGATGGGGCTGTGTGCAAAGGTATGGCCATTTAGGCTCAGTGGCTTTCATCCATATGAAGTGTGGTGCTCACAACACTTCTTTTCCTTTTCCTTCATCATTCTCTTTAATGCTCATAAGTCATCCTATTATTCCCTTTCCATGGATTGTTTGGGAACCCTATTTCTTTTGTACTTTATTCCAAAACTTTATTTTTCATTCTTTTTCTTTTTCTTTCTCTATTTTTTTTTTATATGGAGGGGTTCCATTTTCTCAAAACCATGGTTAAGAGGAGACTTTCCTTGCACTTCTGGACTTCCCCCTAGCTTTTCACTACACCCCCAACTTAGGCTTTTGGCCTAAGTTTGATATTCAACTAACCACAACTTCATGAGGATTATGGGTGACGGATAAAGGAAGGTCTAGTTTTCATCAACTTTCTTCCAAAGGAAGGTAAGGCTCAAGGGGTGTTCAAAAGCAATTCATACACTCATAAGGTAGGTCACAAAAGAGGTATGTGTCAAATTGGCTCACACTCTTAGAAGTTGCCTAAGATCATATCAAGAGATAGCATCACTTAGTTGCCAGGACCAACGGGGCAAATTCTAGGATCCATCATGCATAGTTCACAGGTAAGCTCATCATACTATGCATTGACACTATCAGTCAAACAAGACTCCACACTTTCGCTAGTGTGCAATGATCATCACAAGAGACTCAATTTGATACTAGGCTAGTCACAACGAGATGCAAATAGTTCACCTATTATCTATGCAACTTCATTTGGCCTCATCATAGCCACGCATTCATGTTCGTTCGATTGAGAGCACTATTCAAGTCATCGGTATTGATCGGAACCGAGACATAAATTTTTGCAAAAGAATAGTCACATTCAACATACGAGAGGTGGCAAAATTTTTGAACGGGTCAAAATCATTTTGCAATTTAAAATAAAAGGAGCCACTAGCTCAAACATCCATAGAAACCAATGTAAATATAATTTAAGCACAAAGCCCAAATATAAACAAAACACAAACATCAATAGCACAAAGGTGGGTCTCACCCCACCACAAATAAAAAAATTTGTCCTCAAATGAAAATAATACAGAATTCAAAATGTAAAATAAAGAAAGACAGAGAGAGAGGTAAAGAGGTGATCCTGGCAAATTGGTCGCTCCATCTACCCGGGCTTCAGTGCCCGGAGTGACTCCAGAAGGACCAGCTCCATTGAATCCAGCAACAGGTGCTAAGGAAGCCTGCACAATAGCATCTATCATAATTGTTTCTGTCTCGATTAGGTCTTCATCTGCAGCTCCCTCAGTCTTCTCATGCATCTCTTCATCAGTCTCTGCTTCTAACTCAAGATTGGATGTCTGCTCCGCTCTATCCCCATGTCCAGTGGTGGTCTGAGGCATCTCAGACACGTCTAGAATTTCCACTGTTCCAAAGACCATGGACACATTGATGGAATTCAGGTGGGCTACATCTTTCGCAACTCAGCAATGGCAGTTTTTAAAGTCGTCACCTCCTCTGTGGCCCCTTAGTTGTACCCACACACCGCTATCCTGGCCGCTAGGGCATCAATGGAGTGTTCAGAGGTGTCATAGTATCATCTAGGGCAATCTGGATCATGCTTGGAACAGAGGCCTCTAGACTGGCAGCCCGACGATCAATAGAAATGGCCAATTGTCCCATCCGAAGTAGGAAAGCCTAGGTGAGTGGAAGCCGGGAAACAATAGCAACAACAGTGGGTCTGGGAGACCATGCAGCAGCAGAAGAACCTGGAGTATCAGTATGAGTAGCAGTGGTAATGGATATACCTAAAGGCCCAGGGGCCGGAGTAGACATAGGTGCTTCTACAAGTGATGATTATGTGTTTACTAACTCCACAGATGTTGCCTTCTTCCTTTCTGCTTGATCTTTAAGGTACTTGAATTCGATCCTCCAGTTATCATTAGAGACTATGGGCATCACTTCCACATCCCTCTTGCAATCCTGAGGTACCTGAGCTTGTTTGCACAATTATATGATCAATATTGGGAATGAAAGTGAGGTTTGGCTCTACCTTGCATGCATGAGTATCTCTGAAGCAATTATTGTACCTAATTTTATTTGAGTTTTCTCTATGATGCAACCTAGGCAAGCTGCCTTGGCAAGGCGAAGGATTGATTCATTCTGGGACAGCATAATCGTGTTGCAGATAAAACCGAACTAGAACTTTACTGCTATGTTTAGTTCTTTCTTTCCAATCGAAACTCCTTCCGCCAACCACTTTGGAGTCTCATCTGAAATTAGTGGGGCTAACTAGTTTTTCATCTCATCCAGCATTTTTGTTCTGATCAAGTGCTGGCAGTAATCCCCGATATTCGTGGACATGCCCAAGACTGCGTTGATCGCCTCACTATCACACTTCACCCTCCTGCCTCTAACAACCACATAATCCACTTTTTTGAAGGTTGCTGTTACCTATTTTTTCTGGGGTATTAGTGCTCTGTATGCACTATAGAACTCTCTTACCCAGTTTGGAATATAAGGGCCACGGGGCTTGGTGAAGATTTGTAACTTATGGTATCTCAGGCACTCCATTATCTCTGGGTGCCTGTCTATAACCCCATCTATGGACAGACGCTTTTCCTCCAGAATTGTCCTCAGCCCCTCAGCCTTTACTCGATTCATTGACTTAGGCGGAGGAACCTGTATTGGGGGCCTAATACCATTGCCTACTCTAGAAGTGGAGTTGTAGTAGTGGTAGGCTGGGAAGTCCTGACCCTGGATAGATCATTTAGCTTTCTGGTCTGCCACTCAACCCTTTGTGCTATTAACAGATCATCCTCATCAGAACCCACACCTTCGTTTTTAGATTGATTGGGGTCATTTCTATAAAAGTCATCACTGTCAGTGTTTGCATCTGATACTTCAAGGGTCTTGTCTTTGCCCTTGCTTTTCCAACCATTTGTGGAAACTTTAGAAACTTTGCTTCTGGATGTAGTTGCATCCTCGTTGATTGTAATCCCTTTTGTTTTACCTTAGGGTGGCCTGCTTTTTCCTGCGACTTTAAATCTAGCCATTTCTGCAAAGAATTGGGAAGAAGTTAAAACAACTAAATCAAATTCATAGGTACATAATTGCAGAATAACTCGCTAAATAGATCCGCAAATCACCAAGTTGCAGGGTTTATCTGCCGAAAGATACAATGCAATAAAGTTTCAGGGGTGTAGACAAATGGCGATCAATGAGACTTTCGGCGAGTCGCCAAATGCTTTTGGCGATCATAGACTTCTCACCAAAAGTTACAGAACCCATATCACAAGTAGCATGAAATTAAAGGCGAGATGGGGTCATTAGGCGAACCGATGAGTGGTTTGGAGAGCTCAACCCATCTCGCCAAACGGCCTAACCTGCTTATTTCCCACCTATCTTTTCGACTTCAACACCGCAATACCCGAAAACAAAATTAAATTATGCACTAGTACAATTAAGCTCAGACCCATAACACTTAATCATGATAAACACCATGCACGCACAACCCCATAAAATTTAACTCATTTTTACGCGTAACAAAAAAGAGAGTACAAAAATCAAGATAAGATAGGCAACATTTACAAATCGAATTCGGCATTTCAATAATCTAAATCTATCAGAGAGGCCCAGCACACATCAACTCAATAAGCCCGATTGCATAAGAGAATAAATTTTTCAAAGTGGCCTCGGGGTTCGGGAAAACCAACCTTTTATGCTGATCGAAGTACTTTGAAATGCTATGAGGCAATGTAATCCCAAGTTCGAACATCAATCGATGACTAAAATACTAGGAACGCAAAGATAATGAAAACTAATTACTAGGTGTAAGTTTGCGAAAGTTGAAATCGAGTTGAAAATGATAATTTGTCAAACTTTGAAACCATTAGCCTTTAAAACCGTCTAGTTGTTGCCCATTCGACGACATTAGTCAAGATCACTGAACCACTCAGCGACACGCCGATTAGTCACTTACCTCGCCCAGTTTTACAGGGCCTCTAGTTTATGTAGAGGTCCAAACGGTGGACAATAGCGGGATCGCCAACCATTTTCGCAATTCGCCAACTGGATCTTCAGCTTGTCAACTTGCACTTTTCAACACTTTCCTCATTTTAACCTACAAAATCAACACACCATTATTTTATCAAAGAAAAATAAAGCAATAAATGGTTTTGGGTTGCCTCCCAAACAGCGCCTTAGTTAACATCATGGCACGACGTAAGTCCACCTTCAAACCTCATTTTTGGGGTTGAACCTAGTGCAACTAGGTGATCCCAATTGTTCATTTGGATGGAGATAAGGAAATACATGACCCAAGAGAGTTTCAATTAGCAGGATAGATCTAGAGTGAGAACCGCTCATCTAAGTTAGCAATTCTACATTTCTCTAATTTCTTCTAACAATCTATCTTGCTCATTTAGCTTTTGGAGAATGATTAATAATGTATCCTTGATACGTCTATTTTCATTATCCATCGACCTTCTTTGCTGGTAGGTGGTATGCATTTGCTCTTCTTTTTGGACATCACCTCCAGTTCCTTGACCTTTTGGTTCAAGTTATTCATCTGACCTAGCAAAATAATCAATTGCTGGTCCTTCTCAGTATCCTTGTTGGTTTTGGCCACAAGGTCAAGGAGATTAGTTGCGGTCTCATAGGTTTATCTCTCAAGACCGCTCGAGACAAGTCGAACGATTAATCCTCTATTTACAGGATTAAGAGTCGTATAGAAACACTCCAGTAGAACTAGATCAGGAATTTCATAAGTTGGGCATTGCATCAACAATATTTTAAACCTCATCCACGACTCATGAAAAAGTTCACCTTCCATGTGTTTAAAGGCCAGGATGCTATCCCTAAACCTCATCACTTCCACTGAGAGGTGCTATATTGGTTCATAGTCATTAACCACACTCATCTCTCATGTTGTTAGCACAAGCACACAAAAAAAACTGAAAATTAAGTAAGTAGAGCTACAACTTAAAAGAACAAAAAATTTACTAAACTAAGAATTTTCAAGTAACACCACTCCCCGGAAACAGCGTCATTTTGATGTTTGCGTAATCAAGACACAACTTTCAATGCAAGTGACTACGATGATACAATATTAAAGTAACCCAACCAAGGGTTGGGATCGTTCCCACAGGGAGTGGTTTTGAGAATTAGTAGAAAAATAAAATTTAGTTCTAATTAGTCATAGCTAAAGACATAATCAAATGGAAACATGTTAAATCAAAGGGGTGACGCAAACATCAATTATCAATAGGGGTTTGTGACAAGTAAGCAAAAACAGCAAGAATATAAAGAGAGATACAAATATGGAGACGGGATTCTTGGGATGTGATAGGAATACGAGTCAGACTAGACTATTGGGTACATGCTTTTGATAGTAAATCCATTGAATATTTGTGACTAGGCTAGACTATAGTGGGGGTAAATTCTCTCTCGAGCAACTTACCCCGAATCAAATAGGTTCCTCTCGAACAATTACTTGCCACATGAAGAATAGTCTCCTCCTTAGCCCACTCACTCTCTCGATCTGAGTATGTGAGAGAAGGATTACGGTTCACTCTCTCAAGATAAACCTCATGTCGACCCACTCCCACCGGCCATCAATTTAGTAGTCTTAGTTTTACGACCTCTCTCTCAAGCAAGCCGAAAACACAAAGGTGAAATCGTATTTGCAACTACAATTTCATTAAATTCCACCATGACTACTAAACGAAATCACATTTAAACAACAAATAAACTATCAGCAGGCAAGACCCAATAACTAATCGAACCCATATTCACAAAATCACACCCCAAGAATTGGGGTTTTATATAGACATGTAAAAGAGATAGAATTTATACCAATATGAGTTTGCATTCAAATGGTTATGAAGATTTATGTCTCAAAACAAGCAAAGAGTGAAGAATCCAAGAGACCCAAACCCAAAATCTTGGAAGTGAAACCCTTTGAACCTTTAAGTTCTTCAAAACCCTCTCAAACTTAGAACTCAAAAATAGAAGCAAAATCTCAAAAATTACTATTCAAAGCTAAAAATCGAATCTTGAATAATAATTCTTAACGAGTATTTATACTTTTCAAAAATATGTGTTGTAGCAGATCATTCGGCGTTGTTAGTCAAGATCGTCTATCAACACAGCGACTCGCCCTTTGGTAGGTTTCATCGTCGTCTTGCTCTATCCTTTAGCATCGTTGTGTTTTGGATCATTGGGCGACATAGTACTGCTTCACGAAACTGCTCGGCGACATGCCAGCTACTCCTTTTCACCACCGATTGGATCCTTTATTTTAGGGCTCAGCACACTGGAACAAAAAGGAGGTAAGACCTTTTGACTACTCGCCGAATGGGTTCGGCGATTATCAGATATTCATTTCTTCATTCTTTCAGCTGCCTTTGTTCCTTTTTTGCTAAGTAATGTCCATTCTTTCCTTCAAACTCCAAATACCTGAAACTTAAGGGTTTTCATTAGATATTGAGAAAAAATATGCATTTGAGGACACTAATTTTATCAAAATATAGCCCTAAATAAGTCCAATTTGTGGACTCATCAATCACCTAACACGTTTGGCAAATCACCATTTGCTCTTTAGCTTGCCCTTCCATAGCTTCAGGCTTCAAGTGTTTGAACCTCAATTGGTGAACTCGATCGGGTTAGCCTTTCACATTCGGCAAATCATCGAGCACCACCTTTTTCATCCATTCAAAGTTCACTTTAATTCAAAATTCTATCACTTTTTGCGATGGAGTTTTTAGGTCACGCAATGACTTCTGAATCGATGTTTCTACTTTGATCTACCAATCTGCCTTGAATATTTTCAAACGTGAACACTGTCACTTTAGGAGAGATATGATCCATTGGGAAATCCGCCCTTCTGGTTAGGCGATCCTTAACATAGAGTTTACACTCTTTTCAATGTCTTTTGTCTCTTTTTCATAGATTTATCTTTGCCTTGTCCTTTAGCCTTTATAGCTATAAAATATCAAAATATCATCAGATAAGGACATAAATAGGCATTGAGGACACTAATGGTTGAACTAAAAAGGCCTCAAATGAGTAAAAATTTACCACTCATCAACATGCCCAACTTAAATTTCTGCTCGTCCTCAAGTAAATCAAGAACACAATCAGTTCAACAAGGATGTCTACAACAGTTCTCAATGAGAGTTAACACAGAAGTGCCATCCGAAGACTACTAACAAGTATATGAAATATCTCAATCATGTTCAAGAAGCTTCAAATTATGACTCGACAGTATCAACACAAGCTCAAGCTCACTAATGCTCCATTATAATGCAAAATTATGCTTCAACAAAAGCATTCAAGTGCTCTGACAACAAAAATGTTTCTATGCTCTCACAAAGCACATCAACCAAAGAAGTTAGGAATCAATACAACTCTTATTCTCTAAAAGAGAATTACATGCAAACTTCATCCCATAGGTTTGCCCATATTTTCTAATCATCACATAACTTAATTTTAGAAAGATCTCAAAGGTCTTTCAGGCTTGTAATGAGGCTGAGGGTAAATATATGTTCAATTTGGCTCAGTGACTTCACCTTTTCAAAGAATTGATGTACTCATTTTCATCTCTTCTCAAGTTCTTTTCATTCTTCTCATTGGAGACTCAAACAACAATTTTTCACTCAATTTATTGGGAACCCAATTTATTTCATCAAGACTTTGTTTTCATTCCATTTTCATGTTTTTTTCTCATTATCTTTCTTTATATGGAGGGGTTCCTTATTTTTGCTCCAACTTCAAGGTTGAGTCTCACTTTTCTTTTTTCTCTTTCACTTGGCTTTCTTTCCTCCTTCCTTTTCACACCACCCAACATAGGCTATTGGCCTAAGTTGGCTATTCAAACAAACCAATGCATAGAAAAGAGTTTACGGGTGAGAATTTAGGGACGTATTTGGATCAAGAGGTTTCAACGAGGTTGACAACAAATGGAATAGGCTCAAATGATGCCAAGATGGATGCACATCCTCACAACATAGTCACAAAAGGGATGAAGATTTGGGTTCCCTCTTAAAATTTGTGCACATGATCATCTCTTGCTTTCACCAACGCTAGACAATTAGAGTAACAAGGCAAATTATAGGATTCACCAAGAATACTTTCAAGTAGGATATCACCACATGTGGCACTTCAAACACAAACATCAAACACAGCTCAGATTAAGAAGCTTGCGAGCGATGTTCATTGCAAGGCTCACATCAACACACAGCTAGTCAACACAAGATTCTAAAAGATCATTCAAAAGTAAAGCAAAACTAATTTCCTCTTTCAACATCAACATAAAACACATCTCTCATCAAGAGCATTATCCAAGACATCGCTATTGAATCAAATCGATACTCGAATGTCAATAATGACTTCACAAGCAACAACAATCAATACAAAAATTTTGTAAAGGACAATCGATAGAGAGACAAAATGTAACCAAAAACAACTAAATATGATAAAACCAAAATGTCAAAATCTCAAACTACTGCTAAAATAACAAAATACAATATCAAAAGGTGAATATAGGCCAATGTGCCCTCACCTTACCAAAAAAAATCTACCAGTGTCCTCAATGCTATAAAAATGTAAGTGCTCAAGGAAAGTGTAAAAGGTCCAGTTAACAGGCTATGCCTGTAAAGAACTCTTATAATGGGACTCGAAGGGAACGACATTATCTCAGGCATTAGTAACCAGCAAATCTAATGTGGGAGATAGAAATGTAGGATCAACCAAGGCATTAGTGCCCAGCACATCAAGATGTGGAATAGTAGAATCTGACAAATAGACTCCACTAGTGCCAATCTTGGAGGTCTCTAGACGAGATCTCTCCAAGGTCACGTGCACATTCCAACTTCTCTAAACTATACAGCTTCACTAAGGCCTCGACACTAATATGCTCATCATCTCTCCTGAACTCATCTTCATACATATCATTAGCTAAACTAGCATTATCTTCATCCTCAACCTGATCGGACTCATCGCAATGGCTGCTCAGCTAAGCCAAAATGTCTATCAGATCTCAACTTAGTTAGAAGAACATCTGAGGGCATCTTAGGCAAGGGAACCTCACCCCATATCATGGCAATATCAGTGGACCTTAGCTGGTCTACATCATTCCTAAGAGTAGCTATGTCACTTTGAAACTCAGTCAACCCGGCAAAACTACCCTCACATCTCTTTCTCGACTCAACTCTAGTTGTAAGGTTATAGAGCCTTTCTCCTTAAAATGGTAAAGTAGATCTATATCTAACCATCTCAGCTTTCACAGTGCACATGGTAGCCTCAATGGCTACCGTAACCATACCAGGCACCTCTTTCTCAAGGCAAGATACCTAAATATTCATAGAGTCGGCAAGGTTTTCCATTTGATATATCAATGCCCGAGTTAATGGAGGTCGGGATGTAGGGGGAGGTCCTATTAAAGTGAAGGGTGCAGAAGGTTCGCAAGGCATAGAGGAGAGAGGAATGATACCTAAAGGCTCCACAGAAGGAGCAGTTTGAGCAGCATTAGAATCCAGAGTATTGGGATCCACTAACGATGTAGTGTAACGTGGTGGTGACTTTCTTATGTCTGTATCATCAAATTTCACTAGACAAGGGATAGCCAGCCTCTATCCTCAAAGTTCATTAGACGAGGCAGGAGTAACTTCAGCCGCCACACACAGTTGCATGATCAGAACATGAAAAGGTAGGAAAGTCTGGTCATGTATTGCTCGCATGAGAATCTCCTCCTCTATAATCTCCCCCACAAGGATCACCCCATGGTCAATTAAGTAATTACAAAGATAGATTTTGGGTGTCGGAGGATCGACTCGTTCTAGGACGACATGATATTGCTACTGATAAACCTAAACTAAAAATGAGTAGCAATGTTTATATCCTTCTTTTCTTTTTTTTCTCCATCTTCCATCCACAGAGAAGTAATATCGAAGATCATAGGTCCTAACCATCCCTTCAGTGCATCCAAGCTCTGCTTCATACGAAGCTTGTACAAATCCCCCTATGTTGCCTTTTATGCCCAGAATGTCATTTATCGCTTCTCGATGGCATTGAACCATTTTCCCTCGGACTTAGACCTCTTCCAAGAGTATCTAAACAATTCCCTTCCTTTTATTGTCCAAGACCTTTGCATAGGCTGCATAAAACTCACCAACCCATATGGGTACATATGGGGATCGAGTTCTTGTGAATGGCTAAAACTCATGAAACTTGATCGCGTCCCAAATGGCTGAGTAGTCACTAATCACTCCATTTATGGAGAACCACCTCTTCTTAAGTATCGTACGCTCCCCCACTACTTTGAGCCTATTGAAGGCTCTTGGAGCTATAATCACGAGCACCATTGAGGCACTAGCATTGGTGTTCAGGCCTTTGGAAATTTAGAACCGATTGTGTTCCTCTTCTTTGGTGTAGCCTCAATAACCTTTTTAAGTGGTTCACTCACGTAGAGGTGTACGAAGTGGCCTGTTATTTCTTAGACGGTTCATTAATCACCACCACCCTTATGCCTTTTTAGAGAAGGTGGAGGAGGAGTCAGATTTAAATGGCACAACCATTTACCTTTGGCCATTTCCTGTAAAGCAAAACATATCAAGACAAAGTTCGGGTGAAGGTTAGTTGAAAAGAAGTCCATAAAAATTACAGTAGAAATAATGTCCTAAGGCTTGCCAAATGAGAAGTTGATTCTCCTAACTAGTTAGGTGAGCTCGTTGAAGTCAACAAGACCAAACAAAATTTGACTTGGGCATAAAGGGCGATGTTAACTCCAACTCAGTGATTCACCAAGTTGGTTTAGAAGAGCTAAGACAAGCCCGTCGAAAGTGACAGTGCAAAACAATTAAGGGTCGGGTTAAATAGCGATGCCATCTCCAACTTGGTGATCTGCCGAGATGGTTCGGTGAGCTAAGATAAGCCCACCAAAGTGTAACAGTACCTAGGTCACAACTTCAAAAATAAAATGTGATTATGGCTAACTAGGCAATTCGCCTAATCCCTTTGAGGAACTAAGACAAGCTCGTAGAACAGGTAATTTCAACCCAACATTAATTTTTCAAAATTTGAAACCAAAATGCAACACTTCCCAACATCCAAGCAATTTAACAAGTTACCCATATGCTAATTTACCCCTAGATACTCATATTTCCCCCAAATTTTCAAAAAGCATTGCCAAACTGATTATTTACCCTTAAGAAAGGTGTCACCATATCTATTATAGGGCAAATACAAGTCAAATGGACAACATTGAGCTACTCATACTTCATCAAACAATATTCACAAAAAACCTCATACTATTCAATAGTCAAATTTCAACTTTTAACCTTCACAATCAATTTAAGGCACAAAATCAACTATCCTAGTTCATGGGAACTATGCAATCGGCTAAAATTAAGCAACTCATATGAATTACACAACACAATATCAACAATAACAACTAATCCAATCAATATGCATCAAATTTAAGAAATACACTCTAAAGAACTTTGAAGACCAACCTTAGACAAGCACAAATCAACGACAAAGAGGAGGAAGGATTTGGGTTGAGAATCGGGAACACTTAAGCACTCCATACAAGTAAATTAAAGAAAAATGAGCATAAAATAGTATTTAGGCTACGAGTTGAGAGTTTAGGAAGTGAAAAGTGCCAAAAAGATCAAAGGATGGTCTTTTAAAAGAGAAGAGACTCTTGGACTTTTTCTATAAAGCGTGTTCGACAGTCTGTGACTATCACTGAAGGAGCTTAAGCTCATCGATGATTCTTGTACAACTACCAAATCTGAAGTTCAACTCGGCAGACCCGATCTAGTCCATATAAATTCATTCAGCGAATCATTAAATAGGTTCATGTACGCTAAAGTTGACAATATCATTTTTTTTAATATTTTTGGTTAAGAAGGAAAACATGAAGATATCCTCCAAACCATTTTGATGGATCGCCAAATGGGGTATTTGCATCACCTATTATATCAATTTCAACTTTTGACTTCATTTCAACCTACAGTCACAACACGTGTTATTGAAAGCAATAAAATAAACTGGGTTGCCTCCCAAGAAGTGTCTTAGTTAACGTCGTGGCATAACATAGTTCTCAGTCATCAAACATCATTCTTGGGATTGGGATGGTGTCACTAGGCAATGTTCCTTTTTTCCTTGGATTCAAATGGGTGGATATTTGACACATTAGAGTTTCCAACTTCTTAATCTACACAGAATGGGAAGTGACCGTTTGAGTCAAAGTGGAGAAATTATTTTTCAAGTCTTTTAACACTTTGTCAGATCCTTCAACCTTGTTAAAGATCCTAATTAACATATCATCTGTTCGATTCCCTTCCAGTCTATCTTGCTCTTTTGGTTTGGGATGATTATGAGGTGGTATGTATCTATCTTTATTAGCTTCACAATCTCTCCAATTACCTTCTCGATCTCGACAATCTCTTCGGCCATTATCTCTTTCGTTAGTCCAACCTTGGTTGCCACCTGGTCTAGGATAGTTAGGATGAGAACCTCTGCCCCCCCCCCCCCCCCCCCATTTGATTTCCCATGTAATGCACATCTTCGTTGTATAATGCCTCAAAATTTGGCATCATTCGGGCACTACACACTACTTGTACCAACTATGTTTACCATTTTGAATCCACCTCACATTACATGTTTGGATAACAAGTCAAGTTGAGTTATCATCTTGGCTATGTTCTCATCACACTCATGGTTCTTCTCCATTTATTCCTTGCCCATACCCCACCGTAGAAAAAATATTTGATCCCCCTAGTATGACATGCTCGGCTTATCTTGGTCATATCATCAAGCAACATTGTTTCCATATCAAATAGTTGTCGTATCAACCTTCTTTGAATAAGTTGGTTAACAAACCATTTATTGACCGAGTCAAGGCTACAATAAAATTATTGCAGAAAACAAATTTTCTGGAACACCATGTGTTGGGCATTGTAGAACCAACTTTTGAAACCGCAACCAAGTCTCATAGAGAGGTTCACCTCTCACTCTTTTGAAATTCTAGATGCTATCTCTCAATTTTATCATTTTTAGGGAGGAAAATTATCTTAAAGAACGATTTGGTCAGTTCCTCCACGAAGTTATTGAACCATTTGGCAGTTCGGTCAGTTATCTAATTGAATCCCCCGTTAAGGAGAATGGAAACAAATGAATTCTTGTGAGATGTTATTAAAAATGAAAAGCCCACAAATGTCCAAAAAATTTCGGAGATGTTCATGAGAGTCTTTATGAGCAGGACCTCCAAACATTCCTCTCATTTGGAGAAATTGCAACATAGTTTCGGTTATAGGAAACATAGTTCTCCTACTAGTAGCAAGTAACTGGATTGCTCCTGTACTTTCAACGACATTAACATGCATGTCGTTCATATCTCTCATGTTATCATTCTGTCCATAGTGACTAGCATCGTCACTTCCGTTGTCACTCATGTTTCTACCAGCAAATGGGGCACAACAACAACACCAAACAATAAGATATTCTACTACAAGCAAATAAGTTCACAAATTAACTTCATAAACTGAACTCTAAACTACCACTCCTCAGCAGCGGCACCATTTTTTATAACGCTCAAATTACTCTCAATAAAATTAAAGAGTAATTAATTGCTAACAATATAATTACCCAAAAAAAGATTCGGGGTCGAATTCCACATGGAGTGATCTAAGGATAAGAATAAATTAAGTTGCAAACCAATTCATTGTAGTAATTAGGACAATTTGTTGGATGATTCCACCAAATTTAACAAGAGAGTCTTGGAATCAATTATTACAAATCAACTTAAAATAGGGGTTTAAACAAGTAAGAGACGATCTAGGAGTGCAAGGTTGGTATTAATATTAAATGGGGGTACAAGTAAGGCAGGCAGCGAAACCGGGACAGGGACGATCGGACTAAGATTCGACGAAACTGGTCCAGAACTGGCATCGTCCATAAGGAAATGGAACCGAAAACTTAACTGATACTGGATATACAGGTAATTTAGGACATTTTTGTCTAGTACTGCTACATACCAGGACAGGACCAGATCGGTACCGGACTGGTATTCTAGGTTTCAGCAGTTTAGTTTTTAAAAAAAAAAAAATTAAATATTAATTAAAGTCTAACTTAAAATTTAAAATTTTCAAAATATTTCTTTTATTAGTCTAACTTGGAATTAAAACATTTCAAAATAAATAATTTATTAAGTTTTTTTAATAATAAAATTTAAACTCTTAAAGTTTAAATTTCAAACTTTTTTAAGGTAGATCAAACTTTAAATGAACTTCAAATTTTCAAATTTTTTTAATTTCAAATTATAACTTAAGTTTGAGCTTTGAAACATTTGAAAATTAAAATATAATAAAAAGACTTAATTGGAGACAATAAAAAATATTAAGGCGAATAGCCTATAATTTTATTTATAAAAATTAAATAGTACAGTTTATGTTACAAATATTAGGAGAGGACCTAATATATGTAGCCACCTTTTAGGAAGGGTTCTATTTGAATTAGACCTCGAATTATCATACTAATATTTGAAGCCTCCATAAGTCTTGTCTTAAATCATTTAATTCTCTAGTAACATGATCTGGAATTGGTTGATCAGCTTATTCCTCCAATGCATCGATGTCATCGTCATTACAATCTACCAACATTTCATCTATATTACTTTCAAATTGGGCAAGTAAGGTTGGATGCCCATAATTCCTTCTCTCAGCATTGATTCAATCTCTAAACAATACTCATATCTCCAAGTTGTTTGATGTTAATGAATACCTATGCTCTCCAATTTGAAATTTTATTGCACTAAAAGCGCCCTCCGAAGCTACTTAAATGCTTGAATAACTAGCAAATCTCGAACTACCGGTTGAAGTTTTGGAAATGTATGGTCGTGATTCATTCACCAATCCAAAAGTTGAGGTAAACCTTGTCCATCCTTAATAGTTTCTGTTCCCTAATTAAGATATTCATCAAAATCATTATTTTCATTAGAAGCAAGACCAAGATAATTTTCTAGCATATCATCACTATTATCTTCATACCTACACCTAGAAGTTTCAGATTCTTCATTATGTACGACTTCATTTATTCTACGAGAATTTTACAAGTCATACAACTTTCTAGCTTCAATTGTTATATTATCATTAATTTTTGTCAAGCTAGGTGTTTCATAATCTTGAATGTCTAAATTTAAATATATTTTTCAACCATTCGTGATGCACCTATTTCTTTATATGATGAGTTTAATAAACAAGCGGTTAAATAAATTTGAGGAATAGAAAAAAGATATTTTTAAAATTTTTCAATCATTGACTTAACAGACTCTTCAAACCTTGGATTATATTTGAATTATAAAAATTACTAGAAATAGCACAAATATTTGGTAAAACTGAGCAAATAGTTGGATAATAAAGTCTAGAAATTTATTTTGTAGCTAAATAAAAAACTTTTAAAAAATCTATAAGATCTTTTACGTCATCCTAATCATTATCAATCTTTAGTCCATATTTGAATTATGAACATTCCAAACCATTTGTAAATGTTTTCAATACTCATAAGCAAGTTTAAGCATTTCAAATAAATAATTCCATCTAGTAGACATTGATTTAGGAATTTTTCTAAGGGGGATTAAATTCACGACAACGGTTTTCGAATTCTTTATGTCTAGCCTTTACTTGACATTTGAAAATAAAATGACATGCAGTTTCACATTTTATGCAATCATTATTATACATTGATATACCATCTCTTACAATCAAATTATATATGTGCGCAGCACACCTAATATGAAATCATCAACATAAATAGGGCAAAGTGTTGGTTTTAGTATATCACAGCAGATGTATTATTAGAAGCCTTATCTAGTGTGACAATAATTACTTTATTACAAATTCCATTATTTTGTAAAACATCTATTATAGTTTGAGCTATCTAACTACTGGTTTTATGCATTTCACAACATTTATAACTTAAAAAAATCTTTTTTGCATGTTCAAATTTTCATCAATCTAATGGCCAGTAATAGTGAAATAACCATTACCATTAACACTATGACTCATATCAAAAATAATAGCTAATTTACAAGTATTATAATAAAATAAACAACAAAGATAATGAAAATGTGGACCTTGATAATCAAAAAAGGTTTTTTAATTGTGTTTCTTTAAAAATCTCTAAAAGATGGATTATACAAAATTTGAATATAATGAACAAAACTGGGATTTAAAGCAAAACTAAAAGGCGAGCCAGTAACAACAGTCATTTTAGTAAATTCTTCAAGATCTCTTTCTCTATTATATGTGGGATGTGTACTAGGGCAAGAAATATTAGAAGAGTTTCTGATCGAATCATATTAGAACCCTCTACTCCTCTAGATGCATCACGAGGGGAGTACCATGTTTTATAGCTTTGGCTATAGTTTTAGCTTGCAAGAATTCATTTTTACAAGATCCCATCAAATGATTACTTAAATATCCTGTCCCACCCGTCTTTCCCACAGTTTCATGATTCATTTTATGTTTACACTTATTACAAATACCTTGAGTTTTATCCTCACTTTGAGTCATAAATTGTCACATAACAAACTGTTTAGCACATTTTACCTTGTGCTTAGCCCTACTAGGATGTACATGGGAATGGGAGCAGGAGTAGAAGAGGGACTTATAGCTGTAACTGACTGTGTTTCATCACCATCATAAGTATCATTATCGTCATTAACATTATCATATTCTACTGCTCCATCTAATTCTTCATTAAAATTACCAAACCTTGCTTCTAAAGATTCATAACCTAACTGAGTATTACTATCAATATGAAAAAACAGTTTCATCGACATACGTAAAATGGTCCGTATTTATTCTTAAGTGAGCTACTTGTCTAGTTTTAGATTTGCAAGAAGTATCGATTTTTTTATTTTTTCCGATAAATACATTAGTGATCGAACCTAAAAAATGTTTGTTTACCTTTGCCAATATTTTTTTTTACTGGAATCCATATTAAAATATTACAAGTAAGCAAATTATATACAATACAAAAATTTAAATGCAAACAAATATAAAACTAAAATAAGTAATGATTAAATAGATAAAATTTGGAATGAATGTACCAAACTTCTATGTAAAAGTAGACGGGTAGAACTAAAAGCTAAAAAATTGATAGATGAAAGTTGAAACTTGAAGCTTAAAGATTGCTCCAAAATAATCCACTAAAACTTTAAAATTAATAAAATTCCTAATATAATAGAGATTAGAGGGATATTAAAAAAAGTTTGACAGGTAGGGAATTTTTTTTTGGGGGGGGGGGGGGGGGGGGGGGAGGGGGTTGGGGTGAAAGAGTCGTTGGGCTACCCAACGGCTATATCAATTAAAAAAATTGAAAATCCCGCCCAGAACAAGATTGGAACCGGTACTAACCGGACCAGGATGGACCATTGCCTACACCGAACCCCCCCCCCCCGCCCCACCTATATACCGTCCCCATCGGACCTATTGGTAATGGATCGGGACGGAATAGAACTGGTACCAGTAGGTCTCGATTCCGCTGCTAGCCATAGATACAAGTGTTTTCTCTATAATGCTAGAAAAACATGAATAATTTGGGTAATCTTCAATGACACATTTTCTTTCGATCTCAAAGCATCATATCATAGAACTTGCTTTAGGTCTCATCTATATGAAACAAAAATCAACCCAATACCTTACTAAAAACTCTCTTTCGAGCAGAGTTGGTCATTAGAATTGAACCACAATTTCTCTTTCGAGCAAACTACATAAATCAAACCTAAATTGCAAGCATTAAGCTATTTACCAAGTTCAATTGATCTCTTTCGAGCATCAATCGAATATCTAGACTAGAATTAAGTTTGCAACCTTAACCCATAAGTTAACCCCATACTAAATAAATTAAATCCATGAATGAACAATAGTAAAACAGAACATGACACAAGACCCACTACATTAAATCAACATTCAATCTCATAATCACACCCCATAGAATTGATGCGTTTGCCTAGCATCATAAAAGGAAAAGAAAGTATACCAATTATTTTTCAGCCATTAGAGAGTTGAGAATAAGCAATAATCTTCACCACCCAATTTAAATTGAACTTTCAAATGTCAATTACAAGATTGTTCAAAAACCCTAAAACACTAAGAAGTCTATTTCTCAATATGAAAAAGTTGATAAAAGATTGATATGTCTAAAGATGATATCAAATTCTCTCTCCTTTGGGCTATTTATAGTCTCTGCAAATATTAGCCTGAAATTCCATGCACGACCATTTCAGCATCATTAGTCAGGATCGACAAGCACGTTCATTGGATCGTTGTTTGGTTTTTACCTCACCCTTCTTTAGCTTCAAGCTTTAGGTGTTTGAACCTCAGTTGGAGAACTCGATCCAGTTATCCTTTCAGATTCAGCAAATCGTCAAGTACCACTTTGTCTGCCCATTTAGCCTTCACTTCAATTTAGAATTTCGTCACCTTCATCAATGAAGTTTTTAAGAAGCACAATGACCTCGGTGAGTCGACATTTCCACTTTAGTTCACTAACTTGCCTTGAATATATTCAAACGTGAATATTGACACTTTAGGTGAGGTACGGCCCAGGGAGCGATCCGCCCTTTTTCTTAGGAGATCATCAGCTTAAAGCTTACCATTTTTTCAATGTTTTTGTATCGTTTTCAAATATTCATTCTTACGTTGTCCTGCAGCCTTCATAGCTGCAAAATATCATCAGATAAAGACATAAATAGGCATTGAGGACAGTAATTGTTGAACTAAAAATGCCTCAAATGAGTGAAAATCTACCACTCATCACCTACCTCAAAAACTAATTACCCAAAGCCTTATAATCATAGAGTAACACCCATCATAATCGTTGGGTAAACATTACCTACCATAGTAATTACTCATCCTAAATAACAATAATTAACATGTTTTAGCCACCCAGACTTCGTGCCAAAGGCCTAATAATGAAATTTCCCGCCTATCTACATATATTATGTATTCAACAAAAGAGTTTAACTGCTCAATTAAGCCTAACCTACCTAGACATTAAACGACTGTTGCAGGAGTCTGAAAATGAACTTCTCTGTGGGGTGAATCCTAAAGAAGTAAACTTGGAATCCATGTGTTTTTACCCCCATTCATGGTGGAATCCCTCCTCTCCATTATTTTGAAGTTTGGAGTAGTCTAGGGGGATTTTTTGAGTAACTCTCGTACATTTTTTCAATCAAAGAAGAGGACTCAAATTATAAAATCCATTTTATATAATTCTTGTCTAGTTAATCTCATTATAGCGACCCATTTTCCACTACAACAGCGGTGCTATAGTGAAAATAATTTTCACTATAATGGGATAACCTTAGCCGGATCAATTTCATATTTCAATTTTTGTCATGCCACCCTAAATTAATGTGATAGTGTATTTCAATAATTTTTGAGGTCTCACGATGAGGACCCTTTTGAATAATGATGAACAAGTCGTTACAATGAAATAATGAAAAAAGAATTTAGAGAAAAGTTGGTGGAGTAAAATGAAAGCACTTGGTGGCTTGGGAGAATTTATGTCTATCTAAGGAATAAAGGGAGAATTAGATTTAGATCTTTACTTGTAGTTGTTGATTCTTTATTTGCTAAATTGTTATGAAATTTCAAAACTTCTTCAGATTTTCTATGGAGTCATTATATGTGGAACAAACATTGTAAAATGAAACATCAAGTTATTGCTCAAGGATCTCGACTCCAAATGTTGATATTGTGATCAATTTCATCAAGAGAACATGGAGCATTTATTTCTAACATGTCCATAACTATTAAGCTATGAAAGTATTTTGCTAATTTTATGGGTATGATAGTGAAAAAAGTATAACTACCACATGTTATGATGATTTGGTGGTAGGCTCCATGCAAATTGAAGAAAATATAAGGTGCTACCTGTGTTGATTACATGGGTCCTATAGAAGAGAATAAATGGTAGGAAACATAGTGGTGACACATCTATGTATATTATTTATCAAGTGCTTCAACACATTCATTTTATGATGAAAAAAAAAGTATATATGGATAAGGAGACCATGGAAGGACACGGTGGGGGTGGGCGGAGGATGGAGATGATCAACATGGTAGGTGTCTATAATCCTAGACTATACTATTATATAGTGAAATGAGAATTATCTCAAGAGGGAGTGGTAAAGTGCAACACGGATGGTGCATGCAAAGAAAACCCGGGTATTAGTGCATATGATTTCTACCTAAGGAGTAGCCTTGGTGATCTACTATATGTTGAAGTGGATAATGTTAGTATCACTACTAATGTAGAAGCGATAATGAGACTATTTTATAGTCAATAAAATATTGTGTTGATAAGAAGGTGAGGATTTTAATACTGGAATCAGATTCATTATTAATTGTTATCATTATTAACAAAGTGCAGAAAGTTTCTTGGGATCTAGCAGACTAATTTGATGAGCTGAAACATGAGATGACAAAGATTGCGGTAATGACTTGACTCTTATAAAGAGAAGGCAACAAAGTGGCAGATTGCATAGCTACTCTAGCAGTTACTTTTAATGTGAAGATGTTGTTCAGATCATTCAAACATTTACCTATTTTAGAAAGAAAGATCGTAAAACATGAAAAGGCATAAATTTCTTCACTAAGACTTTACACTAGAAGGATCAAATAGCCACATGCACAAAAATATTAATAGTTTTGATGCCTACATAAAGATGATAGTAAGCAGCCTAGATATGCATAAAAAAGACTGTCATAGACTAATGACTTTTACCATTGCCAAATCATATATGCTAAACATTGATAAAAATCATCACCAAAAAAAAAGGGGAGTAGCATTAGATTTGGCTTTAAGGTTGGGAGGTCAGCTACAAACCCATGTTGGGAAGAGTTAAGAACTCCAAATGGCCAACTCCTTGAATTTTAGCAGACAAAAAAATCATTCTTCTGAAACATCAATGATAAGTCAGGTTTGAGCTAAAGAAATAAGAAGATGAAAAAGTTAAGAAGATACCATGAATGTGAAGATGGACTCAAATGTCAGAAAATGAGCTGGAACAATCCACAAGAGAAGAGATCGAAGAGAATGGTTCCTTCAACTACACGAAGATAATATTAAGGAAAACAAAAGTGGCAAGTGTACTTGAGAAGGAGATAAATGAAAGGATATATAGATAGATCATTAGGAAAGTGGGCTATGCCTATTTCATATTTTAATTGGTTTTTGGGTTTGGGCGAATGATTTTGTATTATTTTATGTAAAAAAATTTAGGCATCTGATAGTGTAAGGAGCAAATTACATCATATCCCTACCCTTTTTCAATTTACAAAAATCTCTCAAAATTAGTGTCATTCAGATACATAACAATCTACCCGGATATATTATATCTTATACTTTAAAAAAATCAGTTACGATTTAAATAAAAGGGAACATAAAATTGAATGTGATTTTCTCAAATCACGCAAATCAAGTTGATGTCAATCTCTACCAAATCGTAACAGTTTCAAACAATTTAAAATTAAAATTTTATTCTCTCAAATCTCTCACAAATCGTAACAAATTCAAAAATTTGTTACGATTGACAATATATTACTATTTATATATCATGATCATAAATTTGTCCATTAATACATTATTATTTATGTATCTTATTTTAATCATAAAAATATTATAATTTATAATAGACAATATTATACATGTAATTGTTCTCAATAGCATTTTTTTTTTATTATTTCTATATAACACTGTGGTTAGTTGATATGTATCTGATACATACAATAAAGTTTGAAATTTGTTGAATTTGATATACATGTGTTAAAAAAATGGTGCAACTATGTCTTAAAATATTACTCGAAGGACTGCATAGAACAACATTTGATACATAGTCAATTTGATAATTTGACATAGTTAAATATTATGTAAAAAAAAACTATGAATATGATAGACATTGATTTAGTTGTAAAACACTGTTGCAGATACATAGCAGCATGTAATACATAACTATGTTATATACACAACAAAGTTATGTGTCATATACATAACTATGAATATGATACAAATTGATATTATTATAAAATATTAGTGTTTATGTATCAACAATAATATTTGTTAATGTCTATATATGCATAGTCTTCTAGTTGAATAAGTATGAGTGTATGTATCTAGTAATAAAAGATAACGAAATTTGTAATACTTATGTATCAAATACAAAACTATGAACATGATACATACTAATTTGTGTTTCAATAAAGAGAAAATACATAAAACCCCCCCTAAACTTGGCAGCAAAACTTACTTTAGTACTTTAACTATACGGGCGTTTAAATACCCCCCTTAACAATTCTGAACTAATTAAATACAACCCTAAGAGCTGACGTAGCAAAGTGAGTGTGTTCACCATCCTCAAAGCGCGTGAAATAATAAAAATAAAAAAATTGAAAGGTAAAATCATACACATGGCATTTTTTTACTAGCCAATATATAACTAAGAATTTTTAAAAAAAAATTTATAAGTTAAAGTTAAAAAAAATGTGAAATTTCTTATTTAGAAGTAAATGAAATTTGTGAGTTCAATTTTTTTTAAAAAAATATTTAATCTTTTTGTTTTCTCTTTATTTTGTTGTCTTCCCCATATGTGTTCTTCCCCATTGAAGCACTCCTTATACATTTCTTCTTCCATATTAAAAAATTTTCTTCATCTTCATCTCTCACCTTACCCGCCCTTCATTAATCACAAAATTCAACACCTAATTCATATTATTGAATGTAAACTTTTTTGAATTTTAAGTAACACATTTTGAATTCTATTAGTTGTGATGCAAAAAAAATGTGGGTCTATCAACTTTCTTACACAACCTTTATTTTTCATTTGAGTTGTTAAGAAAAAAAATAACTTTCAAAAAATATTATTCTCCAAGGGGCAGATTTGTGGGATAGAGTGAGGGTTCAAAGAAGAAAAGGTAAGTATGCTATTTTTTTTAAAAAAAAATGATGAATGTTGAAGAAGAAAACAACTATTAAAGCCTGAAAATTTGAGAAAAAGAGAAGCTGGTGAAGGTTGAAAATGGTGAAAATCAAGAAACAAGAAAGAGGGGGGTGCGTAGAAGAGAAGGGGGAAGAAGATGGAGCAATTTTGATTTTAAAATGCATTTTTAATTAATTGAGTAGTGTAATGAATTTTAAGAAAACGTTTAAGAAAAAAGATTGAAAATTAATGACGTGGTGCTTACATGATTGTGATGTGGTGCTTACATGGCTTTGATGTGGTAGGTGAGAGTGGTATTCTACTTTCAGGGTTGTATTTATTTCACTTCAAAGATGTTAAGGAGGTATTTAAACGCATGTGTAGTTTAAGTGTTAAAGTAAGTTGTGTTGCCAAGTTTAGGGGTTTTTTTTATGTATTTTCTCTTCAATAAATTAGGATTATGTATCAAAATTAATAGTTGAACACGATACATTGTACATGATAAAATTGTAATGTATCATAAAGTTGAAACGAAAGTATTATACATAAATTTATGAATCAAAATCGACTAGATACATTAAAAATCTAAACCTTGAGTAGAGAAGGTGGTTAGCAACATGTTTTACAGATCAAACTTTTTTAGTATCAAAAAAAGATAAACAACAAAAAATTTTAAAAAAATATAGTGTAGGGCGAGATATTACAGATCCAACTTTTCTACCCTTTTTTGCTTTTCTCCACAGTCACGATAAAAGAAAAAGGTACATCCCTTTTTTACTTCCTCTTCTCAACATTCTAATTCGTCATTGATAATGTCTCATGCAATTGTTTGGATCATTTTTCAGCTCAATCATCAACGACAAAATTATAAACACGATCAATATTAGGTGAGGTTACTAGGTAATCCCAATACTAAAAGAAGGAGCATCACTCATATGTATCATGACTTTGAAGATGAAAAATAAAATAAAAAATTAGAACAAAAATGATGAACTGTAACTTGGAGGAGAAGAAAAATTACCTATGGAGAAAGTTAAACTCCATTGACTGGAGAGAGAATAAATTTAAAGTTCAATGTTGTAATGAAGGAAGTAACTACTAAGATTGAGAGAGTGAAAATAGGAAAAGATTGAAGGTGTGAAAAGAGGAAGAGAGAAACATGCGTGAGTTGAAAAGTTATGTATCCGGATGAGTGGGTTTTGGAGGAAAAAGAGGGATTTTTGTAATATTTTGGAATGGTAGAGAATAATAGAAAATATGGTAAATAATGATGTATAAATAGGTAATTTTTTCTTATTTTATTGATAAAAAAATAAGAAAACTGCATAAATGGGTCATAAAACCCAAATAATTACTTTTCCATACCCCAACTCAAAGTAATTTAAGAAATATCAATTCTCTCAAAAAAAAAAATTACAGCTCATACCCCCCTTCTTTTTTCTCATTTATTGTTTTTGTCCTATCATCAATTTTTTTGTTCTTTCTCATTTATTATTTTTATTTTCTCTTTTATTCTTTTCTCATTTAATTTTTTATTTTATCCGTTGTTATAGATACCATTTGGTAATAATTTTGTTATTTCTATTTTTTTTATTTTATCTTCTTTTTATTTTTTTTTCTTTCTATATTTTTACTTTTTTAAGAAAATAAAATAAATTACTTTTGTTCTTTTCTTATTTACTATTTTTATGTTCTCTTTTATTCTTTTCTCATTTATTACTTTTATTCTCTTTTTTTTCATATTATTCTTTATTAGAGATACCATTTGGTAACATTTTTATTATTATTTTTGTTTATTAGTTTGTTTTCTTCTTCTTTTTTTCTTTTTCTATATTTTTACCCTTTTAAGAAAAATAAATAAATTATTTTTTTGTTCATTACTTTTGTTCTTTTCTCATTTATTATTTTTATTCTTTTCTCGTTTATTATTTTATTCTTTTTTCATTTATCTTTTATTAGAGATATCATTTAGTAGTGTTTTTATTATTTGTTTCTTTCTTCTTTTATGGTGTTTTGTACTTCTCCCCTTTTTTGTTACTTTATCATCTTTTAATTATTTTTCTCTTTTTATATTTTTGTATTTTTAAAAAAAATTAACTAACTACTTTCAGATTAATAAAAAAATAACTAGACTACAATAATAAATAAATAAAAAAATACATAATTTGTGATTTTAGATCCGCATAAACTACATTTGACATTTAGTGTGTTTTTTTTAAAGAAAAATACTAAATTATGTTAATGGGGCACAATGTCAATTTGGATTTATTGAATTTGCTCTTGTTACTGGGTTGCGATGTAACGGCAATACAACAATTACAATTCCATCAAATGGAAATCGGCTGACTAATGAATAGGGTGTGAATAAGAAATCTTAATGATACACAAATATATATATATATATATATATATATATATATAATCTTAAAGTATATCTGACTAATGAATAATTTTTAAATAAGAAATTTTAATGATACCATAACAATATATATATATATATATACACACACACACACACACTCATAGTATCATTGACTATTAAGTAATTTCTAAACAAGAAACCTTAATGATACCACAAAAATATACATATATTTTTATAGTATTATTGACTAATGAGTAATTTCTAAACAAGAAACTTGAATGATATCAATATAGTGTGTGTGTGTGTGTGTGTGTGTGTATATATATGTTTTGATTTAGTATCAATTAAGTGAAATCATTTTGTTTTTTTGGGATATTTGCTTAGCTTCCCCCCCCCCCCCCCCCCCCAAAAAAAAAAGGTCTAATAGCCACAAATCTTTATAGAGAAAATTGTGCAATATAACAAACTATTAATTCAAAATAAATGGTATATCTACAATTTCATTTAATTCCAGTTCACAACAAACTGTTTGTCATTCACCTCTCTCCCCTAAATCTCTATCGCCACTCTCTGGCTCGCCTCTCCCACTTTATACAAACACAAATGTACAAAATTGTGTTTGTGTTTATATTAAACAAGAGAGAACTGTATATAGAAATGCATATCTCTTCGTCCTATACACTTATAATTATACAAATACAAATCTTTCCCGGCCCAATTCTCATTTGTCTTTCTCTCTCTCTCGCTTTGTACAAACAAAAATTATACAAAATATAATGTATAATTTGTGTTTGTATAAAACGGGAGATAGAGATTTGATATACAAATACAAATGTTTCAGTTGTATACAAATTCAAATTTTATGCAGATATACAAACACAATCATTGATACAGATACATAGTAATTACATATATACAATTATCTAACCGATATATACATACAATCATTGTGATTTTATTCAAATGAGATGCCTGCGATTTATACAAATCAAATGCTTGAAGCGCAAACAGCAAAATTGTAGTTATAGAGCGCTAATATGATTTTTATGTTTGCTATTCCTAAAATTTATTCATTTTTATAACTCTAAATAATAAATATTTACTTTGTCTCCTGTAGTGAGAGTTAGGGTTGTTCATGGTTATGATTAAAAAATCAAATTGAACCGCAATCTGAATCAAACTAATTAAAAGAATCGATATTTGGTTTGGTTTTAAATTTTAAAAATCTATACTACTTGGTTTGATTTTGATTTTACTAAAAAACAACCGCAAAAATAACCAAACTGAACAGATAAATTAGATATATAAATTTTATAATTATTTATATATTATTCATAAATAAAATATAAATATATTGTTAAATTTTAATGAACTTAAGTCTTTAACTTTACTATTTTCTCAAGCCCTACACTTTAGCCCAACGATAACAATCCTAAGTCCAAGTCCATCAAAATTCATTTTAATCTTTACCTACCTTACTTCACATAAAATAGTCACACTTTCTCTTAATTGAATCACTTTGTTCGTGTAATGATAACTCTAGTATTGCTTAATTACTTAACTGAACCGACAATAACTTTTCTATGGATTGTTCATGTACTAAGTGTTTGTGTCTATCTAGATATGCACGTCCTCGAAAAAATTATTACTTTCAAACCAAATAAACCAGAAAAACTAAATCAAATCAATAATAACTAAATCAATGGTTATTTTTTTCGTTTGATTGTGTATGTTTTAGAATTTTAAGAAATCGACTAAATTAATTTAATTTTGATTTTAACATTTGTTTGAATGGCTGGCCTGTTTTACCAACACTAATTTTTGGTGCAAATGCAGAGTCGAACAAAGAAGAAAGGTGACGCAAGATGGGTTCGGAATAGGAGAGCTTAAAAGGGCTCGTTTCCGACAAAAGTTACTACTTGCAGTGAGACCCTTCATCTCAATTCAAGAATGGCTGAACTTGAGAACCATTCGCCTCCTCCTTCTGATCCGGCTCCAGCAGATCCAACAACCCCACATCCTCAAACTGGGTTCAATCCCAGCAGAAGTAAGTGTAAGATTTATAGAATCTAATGTAAATTCTATTGGGTCTGTGCGAATGGATTTTTAAGCGAACCCAACCCAATTCGTTTTTTCTTCTTCTGATTTTCTGGCCGTCATTCTAGAGTCTAGTCGAGAGAATGGATTGAAACTTCTATCTATAATTCTGAATTTTTCTACGAATTATTTTGGTATTTGAATGAATGGATCGAATAAAGTGAATGATATAATGGTTTCTTGATTTTGAACTAAAAAATTCATATGAAATGTTTGGAAATTCATATGGAGGGATGAAAATTTGAAAACAATCTGATTTGATTTGTCTCTCTTTGGGTTTAGAGTCAATCTTTATTTGCACTTTGTTCGTCTAAGGAACTGTCTCAATGGATTTTCTTGAACTCCTAAAGGCCAGATAGACTGTTTATAGAATAAACTATAAGATTTGTTGTCCTCCTATTGGGAAGATTCGGGTGGGGTTGGATGTATCAAAAAGAATTAGCATTGCAATAATACGTCTCTTCTTGCTTATGTTGGGAAGAGTCACAATTGAAGGGCCACAAATCCTACCTATCAAAGAAAAGAGCTTTCTTGTTATGATCCTAAAATAAAAAAGATTAATCCTAAGCGTCTACCTTCTTGATATCTGTTTATAATATATGTGAACATGGAGTCCCTCATCTTCATATATGTGAACACAGAGTCCCTCATCGTCACATTGGTTGGCTTTTCGTTTTCTTTCTTTTCACTTCCCATTGTTGTGTGTCACTGCAGTTGTGGTCTTCTCTATGGTAACTCCGCAATGGTGATTTTCTCTAATAGATTATCTAATTATGAGTTTAGTATCTTGAGCAATTATCTTCCAATGAGATAAGACGGTGATTATTTGTAAATAGATAATTAGTTATCAGTTTGTCTCTTGAACATTTATCTTCCAATGAAATATGACAAGATAAATAATATCACGTCCAAAGACTTTGGTAACCGAGTATTTCTTTATAACTTTATCGAACTGTTGTGTCCATAAAATTTTAGTTTGTGTTAGTTTTGGAATGAAGGAGAATTTGATTTGTTTAAGTTAACATGTGCTGTTTCTTCTAGATTATTACAGTTGCTTGATCTAACATGTGCTGTTTCTTGTTGAGTATCACAGTGATTGGTATCATCAGAAGGAAGGCCATGATAAAAGACTTAGCTGCTATATACCATGCAGAGTGCCTTGCATATTGTCAAGAACTTTTGGAACTTCAAAAAAAAGCGGAAGAGGTTATCAATATTGTCCTACAACTTTTATGCTCATTTTACTTTGAAGAAGGCCCTGCAACTTTTATGCTCATTTCACTTTGAAGAAGGCCCCTGCTTTCACTCAGTGGCGGATCCAGGATTTAGAGTCCGTGGGTGCCAAATACACTTATCGATTAATGTGCCAGCTTTTTTCCTTAAAGAAAGGTGCTTGGAGCCTTTTTTTTTCCCTTAAAAAATGTCTGCAGCAAATTTCTCAAAAAAAAAAGGTACAAATGGGATTCGAACCATCAACATTAGTCATCTAAAGTTGCCCTCCTACCGTGGCACCACAAGCCAATTTTATTCACTGGGTGGCACGTTTTATATTTATATAAATATTATATATATATATATACCTATATATAGAGAGAGAGAGAGTTTCCGTCGAAGTTCGAGGGTGGCGTGGCACCCCCACTGCCCTTCATAGATCCACCACTGCATTCACTTGTGTTGTGAAATTCATGCTTCAAGGAATAATTGAAACCTATTAATTTGACAGAGTATTTACTTAATGAGATTAATATCTACTGTTAATCTAAGTTGCATGGACTCATCATTTTCGATGCCGCACCCGGATCAAATTCTCCAAAAATGCACTTCTTTTGAAGAATCCAACTCACACCTATTGACATTTTTTTTTTATAACCGAGAAATCCGTCTATGACCCACCCTTTGGACCAATCGCAGCCTTCTAAACTCGGTGGATAATGGGTCCGCCCCTCTACCCTTCTCCGCTTAAATACTAGGCTTCGCTTTGCGTGGTGTGGGGCTTGAACCTGCGACCTAAGCCACAAATCCTCTACCTTTTGCCACTCGAGCTAGGCCTTGGGGGCACCTGTTGACATTTTTGAAGAATCCGAGTTACATAGCCATCAACATTTCATGGTCATGACGACAAGCTTATGCTTGAAAATTTTCTGTCTTTCTTCCACTAGAGGCTCTTTGTAGTTTTACTATTTTTTAGGAAGATAGGTAAGTGAGTTGTTTGCATTTGCAGACTTGTATATGTCGTTGTCCTTGTCCTTGTCCTTAATTGCTTTGTTTTGACTATTGAAAAGATATGACACCTGGGCCTAACTTAACCCCAAAAGCTTGCACTCTTCGTTTTTCACTAAACATTTTCATTTGCTAGCTGTAGACATACAATGGTGCTCCTCACTTCACTTCTTTCCCTGTGGTCTTTATTTAATGAGTGTCTAGCTCTTGCTTATAAAGACATTGTCGAAAACATAAAAATGATATACATACATTGCTGAGAAGTATCTATCATCATTGGAGGAAAGAGAGGAGTTATGGGATTGTGGTTGGAAATTTTAAGAGAAGGATATGAAACTTGTATATGTGTCAATGAGAATATGATGTTTGCAACCATCTGATACCACATGAGCTACAAGTGGTACAACTGGAGGGGCTAGATAGGAAGCTCATGAGAAGATGCAAGCATTTTATTCTATCTGAGAAAAGGAGTGCTTTCCCATTCAAAAGAACATACTGGTCATCCCAGGTTATAGATTCTTTTTCTGGTAGAAGAAACTAGCTCTAACAGTCACTTAATCACTCTAACAGTTCCTTGATAATTACTAAGTGACAAAGAACCAGAGATGAATGAAGTGTTTCTATCAATGCTAGGAGGAGGTTCAGCTGTTGTAACAACATCTGTACTGGAGGTTCAGTTGTTGTAACAGCATCTTTACTGGAGGTTCAGTTATAATGGTTCAAAACTTTGAGAGTTGCTTGGAAATGATGAATGTCAGTTGAGTGAATTACAAAAAAATTAACTTAGCA
Source organism: Solanum bulbocastanum (assembly GCA_037074985.1). Lineage (NCBI taxonomy): Eukaryota > Viridiplantae > Streptophyta > Magnoliopsida > Solanales > Solanaceae > Solanum > Solanum bulbocastanum. The sequence continues at coordinate 25,235,375 of CM073604.1, read as the reverse complement.
ATTGATATTTGTCGTGTGTGCTCTGCTCTCTTTAATCACTCAGCTTCCAAGTATTTGTATGATTATTACAACAGGTGCTCGTGTCTAAAATGATATGATAACAAGAAACTGCTTAACTCCTAAATAAAGTCTAAGACTTTTGAATTTTGTTTAGGCCCTGGTTTTTCTTTCTTTGATAGCTACTCATTTATCCCAATTATTCTCTTGACTCGTTGGTCCTAGGACCTACCCAACGCCTTATTTTCCTGTTAAAATTGGAGAGGAAACCTGCTTTGCCATGCTTTCCTAACACCCTACTTCAAGTTTCTAGTACAATGCTGCCTTGATGAACATAATTTGCCGTGTTTTTGGAGTTCTCATCAGAAACTAGCTGTAAAAAGATGAATATGCATTAAGTATGATGCCCATTGGCTCTTATTTCCCCTTTTTGAGAAAGATATGTTAATTGCTGTGTGTTTATTTTTTCTGTGTTGTTATATCCATTATCATAGTAACCTCTTTTTCCCGTTCAAATGCTCCAGTCATTAATTGAAATGAAAGCTGCAGAAGATTCAAGGAGAGAAACAATGAGGCCCCCAAAACGTATGAAGAAAGCCCGTTAGCACCTAATGTAAGATGTGTTCGTGATCTATTTTATGTGTTCTTGAAAGATTCTCTTGTGCTTTTAACATTGGCAACCTGGAAATTGTCTTTTACTGATTACAGAAAGCTACAAGTTTGTTAAATCTAATGGATACAGCTCATTGCAGAAGATTAAGATGAATTGTATTTTGTTATTTCACTATAGAGGTAAAGGGAAGTATGTTGATGAAGAAGGATCAATCATAGAAGTCATAGAATCCATGTAAGCCGAGCACATATGCTAGTTACATGAGGACCATGCTATAAGCCCGGGTCCAAATTCATGATATAAAAATAATATGAGTTATAATTTAATATAAAAAGTATAATCTATATTATACTGTCCATAGTTGTCAAAGGCATGCTAAAAGCGCACTCATGAAGCGAGGCTCAAAACTTTTCTAAGCCTCGCTTAATGTGCGCTTCAGTGTTGTCATCAAGGTTTTAAGACATCCTTTCCCTTGCCAATGGAGCCTCTTTTGAAGAGGCAACACTAAGCAATTGATTTTTCACTTTATCGTAAAAAAAATTCAATTTCTTTGTTCTTATATTTTTCACTCATGATTATAATTATTAATCTTGGACTAAATATATATATTTGTATTTTTTCTCCCCTTGCGCCTTATTTCATTAAAGCAAATGCTTTATTTGCACTTTGTGCTTAAACCCCAACGAACCTTAAAGCTTTTTTGCTTTTTTGCTTTTTTGCATTTGATAACAATGATATTTTCTTATCACATAATTAATGTAATTCAGTGGCACATTTAATATGAGTATTGTTGACAAGTCTTCATAATTATTAAAGTTTCTTAATCATCTAATTAGATAATTTTTAAGTGAAATTTATTTATGAAGAAGGAAGTTTTGAGGAGAATTATAAATATCAATGGGGACAAGCAATTTGACACTTTATAAAGTAACATGATTTAAATTATGTAAAACAATTACAACTCGGGGAAAATTATAAAAATATCATTAACTAATAAAAGTGTGTTCTCTTAACGGCTTAAGCTTTTAGATGAATTATTCACACACTTCAACTTGGTATCAGAGCAGGCAGAAGTCCTGAGATCAAATCTCACCGCCACCCATATCAAAAAGAATTTCCACGTGCTTGGTCCATGAAAAAGAATCAGGCCAGCACGCGAGGGGGTGTGTTGAGAATATAATTAACTAATAAAAGTGTGTTCTCTCTAATAGCTTAAATTTTTAGAGGTTTGGGCCTAATTTTTTTTTTTTCCATGGGCCAAGCATGTTGAAATTCTTTTTTTAAATTTGGATGGCAGTGAGATTCTATCCCAGGAACTTTGCCTACTTTGATGCCAAGTTGAAGTGTGTGACTATCTCATCTTAAATTTTAAGCTATTGGAGAGAACACACGTCTATTAGTTAATTATATTCTCAACAGAAAATATTGACATTTTTATTAATTTGTGGGTATATAATCTTTATTTATAGATATTGTTGGTACTCCCTCTGTTCACTTTTACTTGTCTACACTTTCAAAAATAGATTTTTACTTTTACTTGTCTTTTTTAACATATCAAGAAAAGACGAGCTAATTACATTCTATCCCTATTCTTTTTCTAATTACAAAAATCTCTTAAATATGGTGGAATGCGGATACATCCCAAAACGTTCCGATACATCACGTCCCGGTTTCCAATACTTCCATCAATGTCCTGATACATCGCTTAAAGTGATGTATTGGAAAATAGGAGAGAGTAGGGACTTTTGTAATTTTTTCAAATGGTAGGGAATTTTAAAGAATATGGTATATTGAGTTGTGTGATTAGATAATTTTTCCTTTCCAAAACCTAATACTAAACATCAATTAATAGGGGGTAGTGTGATGAAATATTCATGTCAATCATTGTTTTTTTAATGGGGGTGTTAAGTCTAAATATGACAAGTAAAAATGAACGGATGGGGTACTAATTAAATTTTTGTTTCACTCACGATATTTCTCGCGACAAGAGTTCATGCTAGTTCTAAATTTTTAATTTAAAATATTAAGTTGATCTAATTCAATCTAGTTTCAAAATTTAGTCAAATTGACTTTTGATAACTAAAAAGTGTCATATAAATTGAAACAAAGGGGGAGTAACTCGTAAGATCTATTAAATGCTCCCATTGTAAACAAAAATATGGCTCCAAAGTTACCAAAATGTATAATGACAAATAATGTTAAGGGTAATTTAATAATCCTCGTAATTCATATTATATGGTGATTTTAGCTTACAACAACAATATACGCAATGTAATCTTGTCAATGGGGTTGGGGTAGTGTAAAGTGTATGCAGACCTTAATTCTACCTTGTGGAGGTAGAGAGGTCTCTTTTCGAAAGACGCTTGACTCAAGTGTAGCAAATCAAAGTAATTATGAAAAAGGAAATACCGCAAAGAAGAAAACTTGTCAATAAATAAGAAAAGCAGTACATAACATTCGAAAAAAGAACAGTGACAACAGTAAAATACAGTAAAATAATGTGGTAACTATTACATAGTAAACATTTGGTAACAAAGATCAAAAACAAGAAACCACATATATAGGTCTAATATTATGACAAGCACGGTGCTACCAGACTCCCACCAAGCCTAATCCTTCCGAAAAGCGAGACAAAGCTCAACTACCGATTAACTTCTACCTAATCCGTGACCTCCATACCCTCTTATTAAGGTCATGTTCTCGATAAGTTGAAGGTGTGTCATGTCTTGTATACTCATCTTTCTCCAATACTTCTTCGGCCTACTTGTACCTGTCATACCTATTATATCTAACCTCTCACACCTCTTCACTGGGTGTTTGCACATCTCCTCTTCACATCCACAAACTAGTTCGACCTTGCATACCTCTTCTTGTCCACCATGTAGTCCACTCCCATCTTGTCTCACATATCCTCATTCTGAATCTTATATCTTCTCTTTTGCCCACACATCCATCTCAGCATCCTTATTTTCGCAACTTGCATCTTTTGAATATGAAATTCTTGATGGGTCAGCACTCCGCCCACATATAACGAAGCCAGTCTAACCACCACTTTTGGTGGTAACTTTTATCACACAAGACTTTGGAGGCAAGCTTCCATGTCATCCACCCGCACCAATATGATGTGTGACATCGTGGCCTGTGTATCAAGCCTTACTTCCACGCCTCTACCTCATATGAGGCATCACTGAACAAGTAGGAAGTGTTTTAACTAAAAAGTAAGAATCATTTTAACTAAATTATCCTTTATTAAATAGTACCAATTCAATATGGTTTCTTAGTTATAAAAAATTTCACTTATCTAAATAGGATTAATTTGAAAAAAGAAACTATTAACACCTTGTTTACTATGTAAAAAGCTATTTATTTTGAACTAAGTGTAAAAGCTAAAAGTACCTTATCATATAGACCAAAAGAACTAAGAAAAAAAAAGTTCACAAAAATATTATTTATAATGTCAATATACCAATTACATAGGCCAATGGGGTATGGACCTAAGAAAAAGAATGGGAAAAGGCTAGGAAATCGCAACAGCTAGCCACATATTGCACCTTAGCTTGATGTGAGGACGGAAATTCTCCTTTATATATAGTTAATAGATTGGAGAAGCCCATGCCTGTGCCCGACATAGAGATTAGAGATTACTTTTTTCCTTTTTTATTATATAAATTTACAATATTATTTATATATTTGAATGTCCGTGCTTAGGGGATAAACTGTATACATTTGAATGTCTGTGCTTAGGGAATAAATTGTACTGGCAAAATGTCTAAAACAAGCTTTGATTTCAAAAGTATAAACACTCCTAGACATAATTTCCAAGAATATGCTTTCTTAACGTCTTTTTCCAAGCGGGTGCAATCAGCTTTCTTGCGCAACAGTTTTGCTGTATAAAATTGGACGATATCAGGAGAATAAACTAAGTTCTGATGGATTACACTTCCCATGTTTTGCAATTTGTACCCTTGAATATGGCAAAAGCTGGTCAACACTGCTCAGCGCTCACACCTGAACTTCCGTGTTCTGAATTTCCAACATATCATCATCCTCTTTTTAGAATAATCATGGTTTGATGTGATTCATTCTTTGACCATAAAATAGATTAAAATTTCAGATTAACATGTAAACTGGTGAAAATTAGCTACTGCTTTCACCAATTCTGAATAATGAACCTTCTTATTTTTTCCACCTTCCTATTCTTTGTCTACATCAATATATTCTAAGTTGAGGGAGAGTTGCACAAGTTGAGGAGAAACAGATTTCACTAAATTATTTAAATCTATTAGGATAGGAGAATCCAACTTACCAGGATTTCTCCGATCAGAAACTTACTTGAAGAGGTGAGGGTCCAAGAGGAAAAACTAACTACAACTCAAGAAGAAAATAAGGGTTGATATCTAAAATCTTTATCCAGTAAGTAAAGTAGATCTCACAAAATTGAGCAGTACCTCCATACACAATTCTTTAAAATTGCATATATAGGAAATGGAACTACATGATACGTGAAACTTTCTTCAATTCCCTCATGTATCAGAACACTATAAAATCAATGGATGTAAGAAGGTGAAATAGAGATAACTGAGGGTATCTGAACAATGTAGGCACTTGTACAAATGTTCTCTTATCTGGTAATAAATATAGAAAATCATGGAATAACCTGAGCAAAACCTCCAGAAATATTTATTAAGGTAGCTAAATATCTTGTAAAGTTATCCTGGATACTCTACATATATAATGTGGCTTTGCTTCCAAAGAGAGGTGGAGAGAGGAGCTAAGGCTCTAACCGCAACTGTTGTATTCACAGGATAATAATAGAAATTACTACATAAGCTATTTTAAGACCAGGTAAATCAAGATTGATATTCAATACAAAGGCCCTACAAACTCTAAGCCTAACATGAAACTAATAAATGAAGAAAAAGGTCTTCAATCTCTTTGATTACTTTAGGCTTGATTATTCAAGTGATTTTAAAACTTACACAGCCAGCAAAAAGAATTTCAAAGTGCTTCTTTACACCTGAATCTATGGACTGCATAATGTTTTAAAGTAATTTAAGAAGGTTGACATTGTATCACATTGAAAACACCTGATATATAAACGAAATAGAGAAAGCAGGGCATAGAGATCACCACCAATTGCTTTTTCATAACTGCAGTAGTACCTTTTGAGAACTACTGAAATTTCCTTAGCAATATCAATTCTTTGAAAAAGAATCATCTTACTACTCTTGTTGGGAAGTTGCTCATATCCATTTTCCCAATTCTAAAGAAATTTTCAGAGCACAAATTCATCTTTTTCCCAGTGAGTTCAACACCTTCACATAATCCCTTTGGGACAACTTAAGTGTAGTCTTTTTTCGTCAATGATTCTTGTTACTCTATTTGGACACCATTAACCATTAGACACAGAAAATAGAGAGGTTTTGTCACCTAAGTGATTAGCAAGATGCTAATACATATTACTCAAGATGAATTCTGCTAATACTCAAGTTAATATGAAACAGATGTATTGTTACTTACAAAGAGAGAGAAACAATAGCTACAGATTTGAAGTGAAAAGGTCACAATTATATGAAAAATCTGGAAACATAAAGAGCATGTAAAATCAAACTCATAGAAAAAAACACTTTTTTATCAGGAGGTAATCCTGAACTATTGGAAACCCTATATCACCTAGTAATCCCTTTCTTCTCCTTTTTGTTTTCTCCTTTTAATCTCTAACTTATCCAAAAAGAATCATCTTAGCTCTATGTATCAACTGGCTATTAATATACACATCTACAATTGGCTATGCTTTTTTTTGTAGGCAATATCAGCTTTATAGCATGATAACTCAACCAAGCCAGTTATGAAATCTATTATTAACTTTTGACAGCCTAGTAAACATTACCATCACTTACCAACTCTATCATTTTGGTCCTACAAATTAAAAGATAAATGTAGTTCATGTACACTTACATCGAAGTTGAAATCTCAAAGCAAAGCTGTACAAGTTATTACAGTTGTTGAATATTAATGGCTTTATAGTAATTCTTGCTCCTGGAAAAAAACGTACACAAACCATATTAGTTAGATTGATAACATTAGTGTTTGTGTATAATTAATGACTTAATTAAAGATAATAGATTACTCTATGTATAGGAAAAGCAACTTTTTCAAGTCTTCTTACAAAATATTAAGCCATTAACATCTTCTGCCTTCATGGTCTTTCATAGAAACATCTCAACAAGGAAAAGAAGTTCACTGTTAACTTTCTAAAAAAGATAAAATAAATACAGAAACTTCATAAAAGAATGATAAATGCACAAAAAGAGAAATACAGAAACTTCATAAAAAGAACGATAAATGCACAAAGATGCTAAGTTCAAGCTTAAATGCATGTAGTAGAACATTCTTTCAATCAGCCAAGAAGATGTAAGTATGTCAATTAGAAGACAGCCGTGAATCAAAGGGAAATTGAAACACTCTTTATCAAAAAAAGAAAAAAAGGTGCAAATGGAATGCGCAAATGGATCCAATTTTGTCAATTTAATGAAGGGAAATAAAAGTGAAGACTCAAAAAATAAATAAATGACCCAATATCTCAATAGCACCTTTGTCTAAAGCTTCGAAGGAGACTTCATATCCGAAACGTAGGAACGATCTGACTAGAAAGTCATTCAAAACTTAAACACTCAAAAAATAAATAAATAAATGAGCAATTTATTATCTAATTTTCATGGTATCTCAAGTGCAAAATGGTGTGATAATATGAAGGCACCTTCATGTTCTTTGGTTGCCTGCTTTTATCACTTCTTCTTTCTCTATTAGGGCCAGCATTTCTCCTCTGATTATATAGAATTTTTCCTGGTAATGCAACATATTTGTTTTGCATATCATGCTAACTGATTAACATTTGAAATAAATGTTAACACATTAACAAATATAACTAAATTTCCAGTATAACTTACATAAATCAAGCAATGTAAATGAAAGAAATCAAATTTAAAATGATTGAAATCAGTTGAGAATATGTTGAAGAGATAAATTTACCAGTTACAAAAAAAAAAAAAGAAGAATATGCTGAAGATATCAAAACAAAGAATAATGAAAGTACAGAAGGGGAAAACACTACAAAATCCCACACAAACTTATCAATCAAAAATCACAGATGGAGCGAGAATTGTCGAAAGGACTAACCAGCTTCTGCAGACCGAGATCAAGCAGCACTATTGCGGCTAACGCATACACAAGTATGCACAGTCCTACTAGGAGGTTCAAGTCTAGATAATGTACCCATAGAGACTTGTCGAATTGATTATCTAATTTGAATTATTATTTCAACTATTTGGAGGAAGCAATACCTTTAAAAATTCAATTGCCAAATGAAGAGCTGCAGTGTCTTAGCCCTTCGGAATGGATTCAGCAGCATATTATGAGGTTGAGCGCAAAATTTGGAGTAGATTTCAGAGGATGTGAAGAAACAGCAAAAAAATTATTTCTGAAGATAGACAACAACAAGCAGGAAAGTGCAGAGAATAAAGAGGAATCATAATCATCAAAAAGAAGGGGGTGTATGAGTTGAAGAGGCTAGAGATAGATTCCAAATTCATAAGTAATGGCAGTAGAAGTAGGAGGGGGGGGGGGGGTGGCGGAGTGGGGAGGAGGGGAGGGATATCTAGCCATCAAGATTCAATGAAGTTGAACATAGTATCATGGAATGTTAGGAGGTTAACTGTACAAAAAAGAGAAGTATGATAAAAAATTTGTTGCAATCCTGGAAGGTTGATGTAGTGTGTTTACAGGAAACTAAGTTAGAAGGAGACATTGGAAAAAATGATAAAGGAAGTGTGAGGTAATAGATGATCGAACTACTTTCAACTAGAGGCTAGTGGTACTAGAGGTGGTGTAGTGATCATTTGGGACACAAGGGAATGGGAAGGATTGATCAGTAGTCAGGCATGTACACAGTTACTTGTAGCTTTACAGGGAAGAACCAGGATTTTCAATGGCACTTGACAGGAGTTTATGCTCCTAATGACAGGCAAGAAAGGGAGGAAACATGGTGGGAAATTGAAGCAGCTAGGGGCTTAACCTGTTGCCCTTGGGTGCTCTGTGGAGGCTTCAACACAACAAGACATCCCTTTAAAAAGAATAATTGTAATAGAATTAACAAAGCTCCAGTCTTCTTAGGGATTATGGCCACAAAAGTAGCATTGAAACTCTGAAAAGTCTGTGATAGCTTTGTTAATTCTATTACAATTATTCTTTTCAAAGGGATGTCTTGTTGTGTTGAAGCCTCCAAACTTTCCATCACCAATAAATGTATGCAATCTATCAATTTCTCATTACCAACAAATGGATGCACAAATAGATGAAAAAGGGGATAAAACTCACCAGAAATCAGAAATAATGGACAAACTTGGAACCAAAATGAGAACTTGGAAGAAAAACAAAAGAAGCTAAGGTTAGTGAAGAGAATGAATATATAGATACAGAATTATGATACAGGAAGATACCAATTAAGCCCCAAACGGAGACATATTTACCAAACTGCCTTTTGTCGTACCAAGTACTCATGCTTATTAAAAGTTATAAGATAATATAATTATATATATAGATAGATAAATTGCATACTTATATATGGTTTCAAGCACAATCTTGGTGCTGGTATTTGATATATTGTTACCTGTTTAAAGAAAGCAGTATGATAAATCTTTTTCTTTTTCTCAAATTGGATCAACTATCTTGATTTGTCTGGAAAGCTCACGCTATCTATCCTCTATGCAGGATGCCATCATTTATGAATCTTTTGGTGATTCAATTGGGAGCCATAGTTTAGTTTCTGATCCTGCACTGGACTCTATGCTGCATACCATACTCATGCTCTGTGGATGGAACCTCCATGCATTGATCGTATAGCTCAAAGTCGCACAGCTACTCTATTTTGTAGGCAGTAGAGTTTGATGGTTGTACAGTTATATGTAGAAAGAATGTAATCTTGTTACAGTATGAGTGGAAATTTTTTTTAAATTGCATTAACTGATAATGTTAAGCGTCTACAGTAAATACTACAACTGAGAAGGTGCGGGGAGAGAAAATATTTACTCCCTCTGTCCCAATTTATGCGACTTTTTCCCTTTTTAGTCCGTCTAAAAAAGTCATACATCATCTTATCTATAATGTCATTATCAGCATTTTATTCATGTTGGTTCATTTATCTTGAGGGTAGTCCTGAGACCAACATGTTTATTACGGGAAAAAGGAGAGTTTTTCTTTCCCTTAATGAGCAGTGGATAACATTGGTGCCAAATTTTGAGGCGTCAGTGGTTTTTAGTTTAAATGTTTCACTGTTTCTTGACCTCAAACTATCTACATTCTTTGGGAATCATAATTTTCTGTTAAAAGAATAGCATAGAAATAATACTTCACTCACCAAATTTGGCTGTGCAAGTGTAACTTTGTAAAATTTAATTTCAATTGCATACAAAATATTTAAATTTTACTTAAACTAAGAGTAATGAGGAGATGTGTTAATCGTGCTAGGAGTGTCACCCATGAATGGGTCCTGCAGTGCGCTATACGGATTTAGTCGGAATTCTAATGTGGGCTTTAAAAAAGAGATGTTGAGGGTGCCTTTTTTCAGCCAAACTTGTCTTACTGGGGTCTTTTTAATTGGATATATAAAAAAGGGTTAAAAAAAAGCATCTTTAGAGGTAAACTAAATTAAAATGTCTTGGTTCAAAAATGCTCCTACAACTAATATTTTGGTTGAGAAATGCTCATTTGGTTTACTTAATGGATCAACAATGTCATTTCTGAAATGTATATTATTTCTTTTCTTCTTAAACACATTCTATTCCTAACAAAAATATCACTTTGAAAGAACTATAGTCGTGTTTCATTTCTTTTAAAATTACTTTAACTAATAAATAAATAGAAAATAATTCTTAATTTTATTTTAACATTTAAAATAGAACAACTTCATGTATAAAATTTCTAATTGAATAGAAAATATTTTATGTCTAATCTTTTCTGAATTGAAGCAGGATAATTCTAATAATAATAATATATAATATCTCCAAGAGAGACAACTTCAAGTACCTTGGGTCTATAATCCAGGGGAGTGGGGACATCGACGAGGATATCGCACTTTGTATTGTGTGATGTGGATGAAGTGGAGGCTTGCCTCTGAAGTTTTTTGTGATATAAAGGTACCATCAAAACTCAAAGGTAAGTTTATAGAGTAGTGTTAGACCGGCATTTTTGTATGGGATGGAGATTGGCTAGTAAAAAAATTCCATGTTCTGAAAATGTATATTGCAGAAATGAGGATGTTGAGATGGATGTATGATCATACTAGGAGTGATAAGATTAGAAATAAGGATATCCGGAATAAAATGGGAGTGGCCTCCGTGGTGAACAAAATGAGATAAATGAGACTTAGATGGTTTGAACATGTGAAGGGGAGACGCGTGAATGCACCAATTATAAGGAGGTTAAGAGGTTGGTTAAAGAGGGTACTAGGAGAGGCAGAGATAGGCCGAAAAAATATTGGAGAGAGGTGATAAGATAGAATATGATGCGACTTTAGGTTACCGGAGATATGACCTTAGAAGAAGGATATGGGGGACACATATTAGGGTAGAAGATTAGTAGGTATAGTAATGTTGTCTAGCTTAGGGTGGTTGGTGTTTGTCATTGTGCTGGTTGTATTATTGTATTTCTTGTTTTGATATTTATCATTGTCTATTGTTTTTAATAATCTATCCTAGTATATTGTTCATTGTATTTTGATTATTGCACTATTTTATTGTTTTTGCTCCCTTCTAGTAAACTTTGTATTGTTTCCTTGTTACTTGCTATATTTGCTTCAATGTCTCGTTCTTTGTATCTAGATTTGTTGCACTTGAGCCGGAAGTCTTTCGAAAAATAGTCTATCTCCATGAGGTAGTGGTAAGTATGTGTACATTTTACCTTATCCAGACCCCACTTGTAAGATTTCACCGAGTATATTGTTGTTGTAAGTAACAAGAAGCATTTTTGGATCAAATTATTGATAGGAGTACTTTTTTTATATCAAACAATTATCGGAAGACATTTTTATTCAATTTTTCCATTGATATATGAATGAAAATGTAGGTAAAAAATGAAGAAAGCCTTGCTGGAAAAAAATTCCCAAAGAATATAGGCTTCTGTACCTTTATGTTAGTAATAATTTGCAAACTAGTAAGAAATACAAGACCTTAACACTATATGTGAAGTGTTGAGGGCACACAGACACTAAAGAAATAACAAAAAGATACATATTTCACTCATTTGTGAAACACTACCCAAAAAAAATTGTAAGAAAAAAGACATGGGAACAAAAGGTATCTTCTTTCACTTTTTCAGACACTCTTTCAGAAGAGGCAAGTTTCAGTATTCAAGTTAGATGCAAAAAACATCAATGACCAACCCAAACTTCATTCCATGTAAAAACTTATATTTGCAGGTTGCAAAAATATAGATACAAGGATGGACAATGTTCAACATGATACTATACTTTCTGTTAATACAAAACCGGACATTATGAGAGAGGCTAACTCGAAAGTTTAATGTGCATGTGAAACTTGATTATGATCTGCATTCCAGCAGCTGCTTAATCTTTCTTATCATAACCAGCCACAACATGTGAAAGACGAAGAAGGAAGTCGACCTGTCTGGCGTATGTATTGAACTTGCTCTGTAGTTTTTTCAGCTTGCTGATTTCTTCTAGCTTCAGCTGCAGCACGCTTTTCTTCTGATTTTTGTCTTGCCATTGCAATCTTCTTCACCATCTTTGCTTGAGCTTGTGCTCTCATTTGTTCAACTTGTGCCTGAACGATACATATCATGAGTGCAAAATAACATGAAAATTTTCCATTAAATTAAGCCCTGGATCATTAACTCATGGTAAAAGTTTAATATGATGCTAAATGGCCTCACTAATCAGTATGAGTACGTGACACAGGTTGGTTCAATTTCTAAGAGATGTCTCAGTAGCAGAGTTTTGATATACAAACATCCATAATCAACTTCAGATCAATTAAACATGTCCAACATTCTCCAAGAGTGAGGCTTTCAAATCACTGTAGAACATACTTTACTATATCGACAATCAGATGTACCTCTATTTTCCTCAATTCTGCCTCTAGCTTTGCTTTGTGCTGGCTTTCCCAAGCTTGGATTTTTATCTCTTCACGCTTATATCTGGAAGATCAATGGTCTTTCTGTTAATTCATAATTAAACAGTAGAACATAGATTTTAAGGTGTGTTTGAAACAATTCAAAGTTAAATATTGGAACAACCTTGCAGTGTCTTTGGACTTTTCCACTTCCTCCCAAGCAACTGCCCTTTTAGCATATTCCATTCGTTCAGCCTCAGCAGCATCAGCCTTGCTTTTATCCTTCTCATCTTTGCTCGCCCAAGCAGCTATATTCATTTTACCAAGTTGGACACCAAGAGCTACAATCTCTTTTCTTGTCTTCATCTTTAATTCTTCCTCCGACAATTCCCTTTTATTGTTTTCTGTTGAAGTTTGAGAAGCAATGTCAATGTAATTCTCTGTAGGCGTCGGAGCTGGTTCTCCTCTACGAGGTGTAGATGGGATTGAAGAAGTGGGACTGCGGAGTGGAGTTGTTGCACCAACAGGTGTAGCCGTTCTTGAAGGCTCTTGACTTGGAATAGGTGTCATTTCTGTTCCCATATCTCTCATGGAGACTGATCTTATTGCAGGGCCAACTGCATTGATATTCAATCAAACAGTTCAGATTAGCACGATATAAAATCAATGTTCTATATAAGAGGGAAATCATCATACTTAGTTAACTATTTAATCTGTAATGTGTGTATTGGAATTCAATTACAGTTCTATAACAGCACCGTTTTCAGTACAATAACCTTAGGATACTTTAGCAAAGACTTTAACCAGATCTTATGCTTCCCGGCAGAAGCATAGCAACTTAAATCATGCCACCCAAAAATAGACTAGTCATTGCATTGGTTAAAGATACAGAGCAGGCCAAACCATCAAGAGTGTGGATGAAACAATAAATACATGCATCATTATTTAGGTAAGTACCAGGGCATAAATTTTCCTGATGTATGAATTCTACTTGAGGCACTATATTAACCGTCAATCTTTGGTAACACCTGAGGCCGTAGGATTGACAGTGCTCCATCTGAAAATCCGATGCATTGACCTCAGTATATACCTTTGTCGATGCATATGTAGATGCCTACACTAAAAATGTGACAATTCTTCATGCCTCTATGAGTGGCATAAGATTCTACTGGAGGCGTACAATCAATATTTTAATTCAAGCAGTTAACATTAATAGGACCGACAATAGTTCATCCTAAAACCTCACCCTCCCTCTTGATACTTCCCCCGTCCCCTCCCCTGGTGAAAGTGTAAAAATCTTGAAGAATATTTACATTAGGTTAAGGAAGTTAATATCAACATTAGAACAAAAGAATCCATAATGTACCTGTTCTATCTTCAGTCAAACAAGAATCCCCACTGACCACCTCAGTCAAATCCTTACTTTCAGGGCAAAGGTCAAGTGACACGGCATTCGGCCCGTTTCCTCGACTTTGAGAACCAGGATAATCAAAATCAAACTTCTCGGGCACTAACTGACATGCTGGTTGACAAAAATCTACCTTTTTAACCGCTAATTTACTTTCATAACTACTCGATTCTGGAGCAACTCTAACCATGCTCGTGGCAGGGCCCCGGTATGGTTGATTCTGTAATTGAACCTTCTTGGAATGATTAGGTTGCACATTTTGCCTATTCATTATCCACTTCTCCGCATCATTCCACTTGGAAGACATAGGCCGTGAAAATGACCTTGATGTTATTGAATGGTGGTGCATTGATCTCTCCCCTTTATGAAACTCAAAGCTGGATGTACTATCATAATCAAAATTCTCATCTTCACATCCTTTAACTGGATGGACTGAACTAGAATTTCCGCCATCCATCTTGGAAGATTGCTGCCTTTTCACACAACCAGAATCTCCATTTACTTTTGGCAGGCAAGAATTCAAATCCTCGTCACCTTGCGTAGAATTTCCTGGCAATTTATTTTCTGTAGCTTCTAAATTGCAATCTGCATAACAAAAGGGCAGTTAAAACATATTTCCTCTCCTAGCAACTCAACATGGGTTACTGTGAAAAACATTTTGACACTATGATGCTACTTAAAGCTAATTACAGGTAACAGCATATAGTAAATGTGGATTGCAACTGAATAGTAGGATAAATCAAAGACTGTTTCAAGTAACCTAATAATTTGAACTCTCAAAAAGAATTAGCCCTCCCAACATCAGCAAAAAGAATATACTATCCTAGAGGAACATATCCAAACTACAATTTAGTCAAGCTGCATCAAGGAAAAAAAAGTGGGAGGGTGTAGTTTTTGAAGGTCGAGGATTTTCACTCAAGGGAAGTCGAAATATAAAGAAGTAAATACACGGGGAAAAAAACTGAGATAATTTAATGTATAGTATGTACTCCCGCCGTCCCAATTTAAGTGTCTTACTTACCATTTTGTTCTGTCTTTCTTACTATATTTAGTAAAATTTTCAATTCCAACATTCTATGTGACAAGTTTAACACCACACAATTTTATAGACTATACACACCTTTAATTTAAACCACAAGATTAAAAAGTTTTCATTTAATTTGCTAAACTTGGTGTCTAGGCAAAGTAAGATATCTAAATTGGGGGTATATGCATTAACCTTTTTTCCACCTATCTACACATTATTGTGGTGGATCCAACAGTTCACAAAAATATTGAATCTTGTAAAGCTAATGAAAGTTAAATTTGAATGAAGAAATGAACATACACTCTTCCTCAAAATCTACACCACTTTGGGTAGCCAATAAACTGTTGTTGACAAACTCAGAATCGTCGTGAAGCCTAGCAGGTGAAGTTGTTGAGGAATTACTATTTGATCCTTCTTTCTTCTTCTTTTGATGGTGAGGCCCTATAAGCTTCATCCTCAGCTTACTTGGAGATATTATACCACTCTGAAAGTACACATAAACAAAAAATATTCAAGAAACCAAGCAATTTTCCCAAAATTAACCAATTGAAAAGACAAACCCACACTGTAATTTTAACAACACATACAAAACCCCATAAAAGACAAGTTTGCAAGTATTCCATAGGAAGAAATGCATATTTTGAGTGCGGAGAAAAGTTCCAAAATTTGTACCTGCACTTTGTGAATCCTTTCGTACTCCATTAGATCCTATTTTATTCTAAACCAGTGTGTGTGTGAAAAGGAGAGAGAGATAATTTTAATTCTCTCTTCTTTTCTGCTGTGAAATTGCTGACTGCAGAGTGTTTTTTGTTTTGTTTTGTAGAGTAAGAGAGGGAGGGGGTGATACTGATGGGAGTTGTAAAATCAAAAATATTTGGGGTCGGCGATCTTTTGCCGATTCTTTGACCTTTGACTGCCCCTCATGTGTTTCGTCTGCCCATTCATTTTCGCTACTTTGATTTGAAACAAGTTATTTCGAATGAGTTATTTAATTATATATGTGAGATAACTTATTTTATCACTAAGATATAACTCATAGAATAATAATTTGAACATGATCTAATACCTCCAATCAAACACAGGATAAATAATTCTACATTTTATCCCTAAATTATTATTATATCTTATATCTCACATCAAACAACTCCTTAGTAATACTATTCTTTCCATTTTATATTAGCTATTTGTCGACTGCATTACTAGATATATTTACCTCAAATTAGTTTATCTATTTTATTTTACTTGACTCATATATTAAAAATAAATAGATTTTATTTTTTGTCTATGTTAATAAATCAAGAAATTTTATTACTTTTTTAAATTTATTCTTAATATTAAATATCTACGTAAAATAGTAATAGTCAAATTAAAATTTCAAAGTATACTCTAACTCGGATCCAATCCCTAACTCAAGAACATCCCTTTTTTGGTACCTAACCTCAACTCAAAACCCAATTCTTGTAACCCAAGTCGAGTTCAACCATAAATTGGGCCCCGATATCGAACTAAGACCCGCCCCAACCTTGTAACTGACACCGAATCAAAGCCTAATTAGGACCCACCCGACATGCACCAAGATTCGACCTTTAACCTCGACCTAACCTCGATCCCAACTTGAAACTTGATCTCAACCCCAAATCGATAAACAACCTGAGACCCGATTTAAGATCCAACATATGCCCTCAGTTTGGGAATCGATACCCACCATAGCTCGAGTAAGGGTCGAGTCCCAAGTTGAAATTATGGTCGGGTCCCAGGTTGGACCAGGATCAAGTCCCGACTTGGGGTTGAATTTCATGTTGGGGACAGGTCCTACATCAAGGTCAAGGTGGGTCTCAAGGTAGGTTCAAGGTTAGAGTCATGTTTTCCGTCTGCCCATTCATTTCCTCAAACTTATTTTATCACTAAATTATACTCCCTCCGTTCATATTAGTTGATCACTTTTCATTTTGCACGATGCTTAAAAAATTATAAACAAGAAGAGAATTTTATTAATTCACCTCTTAAAAAATTCTTTGTAATTTTACAAGCAAATGTGAATAATTTTTTTAAAAAAAATTGCAAGGGTTATATAGGAAAATTTTAATTAATGTTTTCTTGATTTAGTAAGGTAGACAGTTAATATGTGACAACTATTTTTAGTATAATAATCAATTTATATGGAACGGAGGGAGTGAGTGATGGGATAAATAATTTCTGGATGACCTAATGCCCCCAATCAAACACATGATAAATAGTTCTGCATTTTATGCCCAAGATTATTATATCTTATACATCAGACCAACAACTCCTTAGTAATACTATTCTTTCCATTTTATACTAGTTGTCTACGATGCTAGAAATATTTATCTCAAATTATTTTCATCTGTTTTATTTTACTTGACGCATATATTAAAAATGAATACATTTTATTTTACTTGTCTTTGTTAACAAATCAAAAACATTTTATTACTTTTTAAAAATATTATTCTTGATATTAAATAACTACATAAAATAATAATAGTCAAATTAAGAGTTTCGAAGTATACCCTAACTTGGGATCCAATCCCTAACTCAAGAATCTCCCTATTTTGGCACCTGACCCCAACTCAAAACCCAGTTCTTGTAACCCAAGTTGAGACTCAACCATAAATCACGACTCGATCCCAAACTAAGACCCGCCCTGGACTTGTAATCGATACCAACTCACAGCCTAAATTGGAACCCATTTGGCCAACACCAAGATCCGACCCTTAACCTCGACCTGACCTCGATCCCAACTTGAGACTCGATCTCGAACCCAAATCAATAAACAACCTGAAAACCGACTTAAGATCCAACATATACCCTCGATTTGGGAATCGGCACCAACCTTAGCTCGAGTAAAGGTTCGAGTCTCAAGTTGAAATTATGGTCGGATCCCACGTTGGATCAAGATCAAGTCTTGACTTAGGGTCGAATTTCGTGTTAAGGTTGGGTCCAGTTGGGGACATGCCCTACATCAAGGTCAAGATGGTTCCTGAGTTGGGTTCAAGGCTAGCATCAGGTTTTGAGTTGGTGATTGAGGTCGAGTCTTGAGTCGGAGTTAGGGTCGAGGTCGAGGGTGAAAAATTCAATTTCTAGTTCAGGGTTTGGGTCAGGGTTGTGTCACGAGTTAAGGTTCGGTCTAAGTTCAGGGTTGGGTCCCAAATTGGGATTGAGTCTCGAATTAAGGTTAGGTATTATGTTAAGGTCGAGTCTCGAGTTGGGATTGTTAGTTGGGTCTTGTCGGGGTAAGGTCCTAAGTCCAAGGTTGGGGATGGGATTAGGGTTGGGTCTCAAGTTGAAGTCGGGCTTGGGTCTCGAGTCAAGTTGTAACAGGGGTCTGGGTCACAGTATTTTCCTATATTATACCTAAATACTTTTGGGATAATATTTTTTATTTACCAAAAGAACACCAAAAAATAAGTTAGAAATATCCCTTATTTTTCAAGAAATTTTAATAGACAGATTTCAATAAATAGGTTTAAAAAATCCAATGTTTTCGTCATATCTAATAGACAGAGTTCAATAAATATTTTACAAAGATTGAAAGTGATAACTTTTGACCAACTTAAAAAATTAAAATTGTTAAGTGCATACTTAAGCGACTATTTTGAACCAACCCCCAAACATAAGGGCTATTTTGTCACTTTTTGAGTCAAGATGCTTTAATTAATTTAGTTTAATTAGGAATAACATAAATAATAGATTATGAAGTTGGACTTTGAGAGGCCTCATTTGTTTTCATTAAAATTAAAATGTCTAAATTTACATAAGGATCTTAATATTAAGATATGCATTAAAATCTAAATTAATATATCTGAATACACATATGAACTTTAAGATGTGATATCTAGATTTGAACACTAAATTATTAAGACCGTTTGTTTTTAATATTTGAACGTGCATGTGAAGTTAAAATTATGCAATAAAATCTTATAAAAATTTATTTCAACAAAAAAAAGATATATTACTTTTTGATAAAACATAATATTTTAAATATTTACATTTGATTGAAAAATTAAATTATAGTATATGCAAATAAAAATTATTGTTACCTGAATTTTTTTTCATTAGCCTATGCACTTTTGCAAATAATTTGTTTCATTATTTTTAAATATATATATATATATATATATATATATATATATATATATATATATATATATATATATATATATAGCCTTATTCAAAAGGAATTGATAGGATTTTCTCTCTCCGATTATCTCCTACAATAAGATAAGAGGTAAGAAGCAATATATATATATATATATATAATCAGACTTATTTATTTTTTGATTTATTTCTATAAAATTAAAAAATTATCTAATTAATCAAATATTGTTATAAGAGTAAAAATCTAATTATCATCCAAGAGGGGCAAATGCCTCTTAGCTATCTCAAAATGTGTATTATAGAACACTTTTTGGACTCTTTTTAGAAAAGTCTTATTGCCAATGAAGACAGAATTCGTCATGAAAGTAAAGTAAGCAAAGAGGTAGATTTTCTTATTTTATTTTACTTTTAATATTAAATAATAATATAAAGTAATAATAGTCAAATTTTAAATTATTAATAATAAAATTAATTTAATAAAATTAATATTTATACAAAATTGTCTTAGGAAATATGTCAAGTTAAGAGTCAGATAATATGAATGGGAGGAGTAATAACTAATGTCAACTTAACTTTTATCACATCAAATTAAAGTAGTTACCACTAACCTCCTCTCCAATTTCATTTTTTTGGAAAGTTAAAATAATACACGTTTTTTAATTCTAAATTTTATAGATACACTTCTTATTATTCTAAATTTTATAGATTTTAAGTACGGAAAATCATACATCTTTCCCATGTTGTTGGTATTGCACTTCATTTGATTAAAAGGAAGCGAGATTATTATTATTTTTTGTTTTACCATGGTGCAGTGTTTTCATATATTTTTTTTGCGCGAGTTCCAGGGCGAGTCTCGGAGTGGGGCGTACCAAAAATGCTTCGAGGCATAAATTAAAGACGTAACTTAAAATTTAAGGCGTGATAAAAACATATGTTATGGGCATAAAAACGTATGCCAGGCGTTTTTAATTTATTATTTTGAACCTTTTTTGCTTTAAATCATATTTTTTTTATTATTGGTGTAATGATATTTCTCAAATAGTAATTATAATACTTTTTTTCTTCATTATTGATTATTAATACGTATCTGAAATAAAAATCATAATATAATTTTTATATATTATAGGTTATTTATAAAAATTTATTTGTAAAATCATTGAAATATTTACTTTTGCTTATTTTATTAGTAATAAAACTATAAAATTAAATATATATGAGACTATGTCCGTAGATCCATGGGACTTACGTCCCGTGTCTCGGGGCTTACGCCTCGCCCTGTACTGTATAAAATGTCTCGCCTCACGCCTCCACCTTTTAAAACACTGCGGCATAGTGTTTGATACTCTCATTGAAGCTCAATTAAATTTAAATTCACGCTGAAAAATCTCATATTGGAGGGTAAACATACCGTTTTCTAACAAAAGCATGTACTAAGAAAATTCGATCCCAAAATTTCTCATTAAAAATAAATAAATACTTATGATTCTATTACCATTTTTGTTGTTAAAGGAAGCAAGATTTTCAATCACATAGAACAAGGATGCAAATTGAATGACAGTGACACTTCCTACTGAGTAGATAGATACTCCAATTTACTTGAAGTGAAAAACTGGTCACTGATGAATCAACCAAGAAAGATAACTTTTCGCTAGGTTAAGTGTGTGACAGGCAATTAATGAGTTCAATCAATTTAATTTCTTAAATTTAAATAGATGACTTTTCATTAAGTTAAGTGTACATATGCAATATTAATGACACCTATCAATTATTTTTTCTTGTTTCTTTTGACAATGATTACCAACTGTATACAAGCTTTAATGAGTGAATTACAATAATCTTTGACCATGAAGGTCCCCACATAGCCAACATGATTTCTATTTGCAAGTCCGGAGTAAAAAGGTTAAAAAATTGAGTAAAATTTTCAAAAAATAAAATAAAATTGAGGATTAACCCAAAAGGGCAATAATTGGATGGAGGATGGAAAAATGGATATCATTAAATGAAATGTTTTAAGGCTCGTGTTGATATGAGCCTTACAACACACACAAAAAAAAAAAAAAAGGTGTACTTTTTAAAAAACGTTAATATTCCTTCTCCATTATTTATTCAATCATTTTATTGTTGTGTTTTTGTATTTATTCAAACCGTTAAGAATCAATAATGTAATAAAAAAAAATCAAAATTATTATCAATTAAATATTGAACCCATTAAATTTAAATCAATCATAACCCAATCTTTCGTGGCACACACTTATTTGTTGATAAACGTATGCACATATATAGTTCTGTAATTTTATAAAATATACATATTAAACTGATGACATATATATATATTATTATTAATTGAATTTAAAAAGACATAAATCTTAGTATCCGACTTGTTTATACATGTTATATATATTCTTCATTATTTATTCAATTGTTTTGTTGTTGTGTTTTCGTGTGTATTTTTTTTCTATTTTTACTATTATATGTAAATAAAAATGTAAGTGTACTTTTTTTTACATATAAATAGTGAAAATAGAAAAGAAAAAAATAAACACGAAAATACAATAACAAAATAATTGAATAAATAATGGAGAAGAAATATTAATATTGTTTTAGGAAATATGTTTTGTTCCACACTACCTGGGTCCATTTAAATTAATGAAATCAATAGATTTCTAATACTAAATAAATAATTATTTTTAAAAAGAGTAGAGCAGAAGAGAAAATTGAATACATGTCAGTTTTTGTGCTGCAAACTTGAGAGTCTGATAAAAGAAGAAGAGAGTTGTTGAGTTTGAGAAAGGTTCAAATAATTAGATTCTCTTCAGTTGGAAATATATAGTTGTTGAGATTATCTGATTACTTTCTGAACAAACTTTTACCAAACAGTACATAAATGAACTTTGATTTTCTTCACCTTTCAAGATTGTACTACTACAATTTTTTTTTAACAAACTCCATTGGCCATTCTTTTTAATTGAAGAAGTGATGCCTAAGACCGTTCTCCAACTCAACACTAAATTTTACATTAAATTCTAAATTTAATATAAAATTTAGTGTTTTGAGCTTCAATCATACTAAATTTTACACCAAATTTAGTGTGTGAAAGTGTTACAGTAAGTTTGGTGTAGCAGTATTCATCGCACCTATTCACTTTTTAAATATTTTAATATTATTTTATTATAAAACTTTTAATTAAACATTTTATATAAATTGTATGTTTCAATTAAATTTCTTGTATATTTAATTATTTTTTATGTTTATAATATTAATTTTAGATATAAAATCTAGCTTTTTATAAATTAATTTTTCTATATATGACTTATTTTAAAAATTAAATTTATATTAATTCTACTATAAATTATAATTGGATATAACTACAATTAAACCTTCACAAAAATTAAAAATGCAAACATATAAATTTTTAAATAAACAATACAATGTACTTAAAAATAATCGAAAATAATAAACATTCAACAAAGTAGTAATTGACATACATCAAAATTGAAATATAAAATACATAGTTTTGCAATCTGCGTTTTGCAATTATCGCAGGACCTTCATGTTTTTGGAGAAAAGAAGTGCTACATGATATATTAACTTCATGTATTATAATGCACAACATGATAATTGAGGATAATTGTGATCTTAATGCACCAATTCAAGATGCGTCTGAAGGTCCAACTCCGACCGTAGAAATGACAATAGATGAAAATTATCAATTTCAACAATTTCTAGCTTGATATAAAATAATAAAGGACAAAAAAGCTCATTTTGAACTACGTAATGCATTAATAGAGCATTTATGGAAGCACCGTAGTGATTTTGAAAGTTGAATATTTATGTAGAATTTAAAATAATTTTTTCAATTATGTAATGTTTATTTAATTGTATTTCATTAATGATTTCACTTTTTATTTGTATTATCCATTATTATGTATAATGTATAATATTTGCTAGCAATTTATATTATTTAAAAAATTTTGGTACAAAATAATTTTATATTAAACGATTATAAAAGGAAATAATATGAATTATATATGGTGAATGTTTTAGAAAGAATTTATTTTTTGCAATAAGAAAATATAAATGAAATAAGAAATAATAATATAATAATGAAGAGAAAGAAAATTATTTCTTTTTGGTGTAAAATTTGGTGCAGTGGATTGGAGTTTATTACACCAAAAATAGCGTTAACACCAAATTTACTGTAAAATTTGATATTTGGATTGAAGATGCCCTAAAATCGAGGATTTTTCGAAAATAACTTTTTCTATTTTCATGACATAGTAATAAGATTTTAGTCCACTCTATCCTTACAGACCCCACCTAGTTATGTTTTTTTACTCAACAACCTCAAACACACGGTGGTAAAGTCAACGTTGAAAAAGTTTGGACTTATAAAGATTTAAATTGTAGAACTAAGTCATATATTTGAACTAATAATAAAGATTCAAATTCTTGAAAATAATAGCTTCTTCAATTTCACCATGTATTTAGACATTCATTGTTTCATCAATTATCTTTACAAGCAAGTCATTTTAGCGTTAATTTTAGAATGCTAAAATAAGTTTTCTGAATTTTTTTTCTTCATATTATAGATTGTAAATGCTTGTTTAGATGTGATTGATTGAGTACTACAGTAAAACCTTTATAAATGTATATGTTTGGGATTGGAAATAAATATTTATTTATCGAGATTATTAGTTTATCAATAAATGCATAAAATATTTATTTATCGAGAAATAAATATTTATTATTTTAGAGAGTATTTTGCAGTATGTGCCATAAAAAAGAAAAAAAAAGTATTTGAATTAAGAATTTCAAAAGTTTAAATCTAGGAAACTAAAAAGTGTAGTCTTTGCATATTTATTATTTAAATCTAGGAAATTTAAACGAATTTAGTGAAGTTTAATGTTTCTAATTGTATTCATGTATATAGAATATGAAGAGATTTTATGTTTATAAAAGGAAAAAGCTGGATGTTCAAAAATCATAATCCAAGTATAATGTCTTTTCATCATTTGAAAGACATACAAAAATTATCTTTAACCAATAAAATAAGAAACGCAATAAGAAAACCTTATAAAAGAGAATCTTATAAGATTCCTTTTAAAGATTTGCAACTATATGTATCGTCAAAGGAGACATTTCAAGCAATGACTATATTGTCAAACTATTTTGTACAACATGAACAAAATATTTTGGAAATTTTGTTCGCTCTTCAAAAAGTTAAGGATGAGATTAATTTTGGCTTTGGTGGGAAGAAAAAACAATCAACTATAGAATCATATTTTAAAAAGAAATAGTTATTGGTCTAGTATTATTGACTGATTAAATATATATAAATTTTTGATGTATTCTAGTAATTATTACTTTATATTTTTTCTGGGTCTTTAATACTTTATTTTTAATTATTATCTAATGCATTTAGCGAGAATATTACTTTAATATAACTAGCCCAAGTCGGGACTTAAAAAAAATATTTATTTAGCAAGATTATTACTTTATCGAATGTTACTCTATTCTGTTTGCGTGCACGCGAATTTTAGTGACTGTTTGGCACCTTGTATAGAAAAGAAATATATGAATAAATATTTTTAATTGAAATATTTCAACAGATGAAACCTCACCGGCTACTCTTTCTGTCATACTCTGATGCGGGGAAAACAATCACGTGCCTAAAATATGTCACTACAAGAAGTGTTTATAAATAATTAGGGGTAGGATGGTATCGTATATATCGAATTATTATATCATATGGAATTTTTTGATATAGTAATTTTGGTATTATGATATACATATTTGGTATGGTATGTGGTATATATGTAAAAAGAAATTGGTATTCGATATGATTTTTGATATTTAGAAACAACATATCGAAATACTGAATACCATATCGAAGTATATATTATTAAAATATTAACAAATATGATACCTAATATTAGTATCAACTAAATGTTTAGAAGTTAAAAAATTTACTACTCTATTTTGATTGAAATATATTTACATGTAATTAATTAACAAAAAGGATGTGTTTGTACTTTCTTTTGAATATATATTTCTACATGTGTATGTGTTGTGTTAGTTCGATACAATTTAGACCTTTTTTTGAATTATCGAAGTCATAATACTTTATTTTATGAGTACATATTAGTTGAAGTTGAACAAACTATTATTACCAATTTATCATACTGAAAAATATCAAAATTGAATTTCGAAATACCATGATTTATAAATATAGCTTTAAAAATCAAATACCAAAATTACGATATCAAAATTTCAAAATATCATATCATGTCTACCCTTATAATAATCTTAGTGCATTAGCTAACAAGAATTATAAAATGTCAATCATCATTTAATTGTGCGTCTTCAAAGTCCAATTTTGCGTCGTTAACTTGCAAGCAAACAAACAATTAGACTTTTAATTGGACTTAAAGAATCAGATTTTGACAAAATGTGCTACAACTACACTTGTACCGCAACTCACGCTTCCCCTTTTCCCCTAAATTATATTGTCCATTAATTAATACACTCTATTGCAAAAGACAATTTTTTTTGAGTCAAAGGCCAAAAACACAATTAAATTATTTTATTTTTTTGAATTTTATATCTAAATTATTAAGAGTGTGAGTTTTCTACTAAAATGATCATTCAATAATTAGTGTTACCATCTCAACTAATTTTCTGATGATGTGTGTACTACTCTCTCTCTTTTATTTAAAAAATGTTGTCACGTGGAAAAAAATAATTCCATTGTGATAAATCTTAGTAAAATATTCGATTAAAAGTTAAGGTTAAATGTCAAATTATCAGTGTATAAATTAATTAATTCCAATTGACATTCATCATCTTCTTCTCCAACTTCTTATAGTTGTGGTCTCATCTTTGTCGTGGCGTCTATATCTCTGATTTGAAAGAGGAGAGTTTAGGATTTCAAAGAAATTAATAGAAAATATGTTTTAAAAATAAATGTGTCAGAAAATAGGAGTCATTCAAAATTTAAGAATATTCAAGATTTAATTTTTTTTTCTTTTCAAAATTATAATTATTTCATGTATTTTGAAGAGTTCAAATCTGTTTTGAAGTGAAAGAGTAACTTGGTCCACTTACATATAAAAAAAATAGTCTAACTCTAGAAGAATTTTCAAAAGACTAAAATTATTTTTCACTCCATTTCTTTTGTTTAAATTAAATCTTTTTGAGGTAAACTCAAATACGAAGAGAGTCGATCATGAAATCGACCTTTAAATTATGTGACTAATCGTACAGAATACAAGGAGTATATATTATTAAATTTGAATTCCTCGCAGAGGTTTTCACGATTATTTAGATTTATTCACACCAAGAGGCTACTTTGAGAATAATATTATTGTATACATTATGCAAATTAGGTATTTTATCTAGCAAATATATATATAATAATGAAATGAAAGAGCTTGTGTATTGATAATTTGATATAGACCAGTCAAAGATACTTTACCTGCACAATTATCAATGCACTATTATACATATGAATTATAGTCTATAGTCTGTCAGTGAAAAATAAGGGAAATGATAGGTTCTGAATTCTATATTGTGACATCCTATTATACACTCTCTACCCCTAACCTATAATCCTATTCCACTTACGTAGAATTTCCATAAAATCACCACTTGAAACAGCTACCTATAATAAATATTTATGGAGTATTTTTTTTCAGAATAATTTTTATTTATATAATATTTAAAATTTTGAATATTTATTAGGCATCTCTAATTATATTCTCTATTTTACTCTTCAAATATAAAATTTTATATTATTATTTTTTCAAAAAATTAATTCCAGCTCAATTCTATATGCTCTCTAAAAAAGAATTTTATTCTATCTCTTTAATATTATATTATTATTTTTATTCCATTTTTATTTTTATTTCATAATATAAATATAATTTTTTTCAAATAATCACCCTATATAATTGTCATGTAATTTAAATTTTTTTTTTCAAATTTTGTATTTAATATATAAAATTATATTTTATTGTAAATTTCTAAATAACATAAATTGCAAATAAATATTGTATAATATTCATATTAATAGACAATTCAAATAAAAATGAAATTATTAATGAAATTAAATTATATCAACATTACATAAATACTCAAATTTTAAGATTATTATTTTGCTCCCATAAATGTTTTATTAATGCATTACAGAGTTCAAATAAAGTATTTTTGTCCTTAATTTTTTGTGTCTCACTAAAAATTATTCGTGAATACATGCAACAAAAATAAATACTGTCACGACCCAGACCATCGTGATTGGCATCCATACTAACCCTCTGATGGGAGAACCATTAATACTAATTAGCTAACTAACTTTAATCAAAATACTAAGGCATTTAAGTTACAGAAGCAAGTTAAATGCTAAGAAAAGAAAATATAGAGTTTCCATAAACTCCAACAAAAGTCTAACAACTAAACAAATGCGGAAGTAACACTTAGAACCTGAAAGTCAACGTACCAAAACTCTAACAAGATTCATAAATCTAAACAAGAAGGGTTTACAACCCAAAACTAAAGTACTAGTAACTAAATAGAAAGTCTAAGTTCGAAATGTGGACTTAAACAGAAAGAGAACTCAGGGCAGCCTAAAAGAACTGGCTCACCCTTGAATTCAAACGATCACTGATCTTCTAAGCGAAGTATATCAATAGCTGCCTGAAGATGCCATGTACTAAACAAAGAAAGAACAAGTGCAATATCAGTACATAACCATAGTGTACTGGTAGGATCACGCGGTTATCCCACTAAGTGAACATACATAAGTCAATACAACAATACAATAACATGCATACACTGAACATATACAATATAATCAATATTTACTAACAATGAGCAGTTTTACAATTCTCAACTATCACAGTTATATCAAGTCATTGGTCCTCTCATGGAACCCAAACCCAAACTGTTAGCATACCGAAACGTGGCACCCAATCCCATGATTATGCCAGAACGTGACAACTGATCCCATAATTATGCCGGAACGTGGCAACTAATCCAAGTTAGTGTGTCGGAACGCAACACTTGATTCATTCAACAAGTCACAATCACAATCACATTCTCATAATCATACAATCAAGTCATGATTTCATGGCAACAATTATTCAATCATCCTCATTTACAAATAATGTGATCAATAATGCAATATTCGCATAAATACATATATCATAATGAAGCGAGAACAAACACATATCACACAACAGTAAATCACAACCATTACCTAACTCGAAACAAGCTTAAATCCCCTAAGAAACTTGATTCTTCACTTTTCGAATTCGTTCCACTTGTTCTTGGTCTACAAACAATAATTATAACACGGGAATCAACAAACAATAACTAATTACCCGAATTACTAACAATTTTATCAACCCATGATTCCAATTAGGGCTGTTTCCACCATAAATTCTAGATCAAAACCCTCCCTCATTGATAATTACCCATTAGATTAGGTTCTATGAATCAAAAAACAAATTCGGGGAGTTAAAACCTTATCTTTAGCCTCAAGAACGGTGAAAAACTGTTAGGAAATCTCCTAGGTTTGTTCCTTAATTATCTTTCAAGTTCGAAAATTGTAGAATAAAACATTTTTAGGATTTATTTCCGACTTTAAGTCGCCTCTATCCTGCCACTGCGGCCTCATCCCCCTACAACGGCCCCGCCCCGACGGTAGAAAATACCACTATAGCGGCTTGCACGGAACAGTGAGCAAAATTAATAATTCCAATATCCCTATTTCACAACACACCTTCAACCAACGACACTCAAAAACTACCTGTTCACGCCAAGGTCAGTTTCGTGAGTTCTACTTACCCGAATTTAATTCCATAAAGTCGTACGGATTCTTTAACGTCTTAGATATCTACTCATGTAATTAAAATCATAATTAAGTCACTCAATTTCTACCAGATTTCCCTAGACCTTACTGACTCCGATTTCATCCAAATCTGGACTAGCTTGGGAAATCTCAAGTTACTACGAAAAAGTTTTTCGGCCCAAATTTTTTTCCCATTGGCTTTATATAACGGAGGGAACCAATCGTTACAAATACGAATAATTGAAAAGAAAATCAACAAGCACAACCACAACAATTCTATGAATCATACACTGTTTTTTTTCCGAATATTGTTAAATGTGGAAATGACCTTTCAGATTACTAAATTATTATTGTGATTTTTAAATTATTATGTTATGTATTATATTTTTGAAGTGAAATTTCCATCTTATCATTTAATTTTTGGACATTCTTCATAGTGCAAATTAATAATAATATCAAACTATAACACTTTAAGTGGTGAAAATTAAAAAAAAAAAGATTGAAATATTATTAATCGGGATGAAAGTAGTATATATTAAATAATATATTTTTAAAATTTAATATTACATTTAAAACAAATTGCAAATATTAAAGATTTAATTAATTGCCTTATGTGAAAAATAATATGTTAATTACAAAATAAAAGAAATAATAATATAATAATCAAAAAGTGATAGATAGTATGTGTTATGAAACCATATAAAGCAATGAGAAGAAAGTAGGGAGAAGAGAGAATATTTATTATTTCTCTTGAAGGCATATTTAGGGATTCACCGATCTAATTTACAATGAAGAACCCCTCTATTTATAAGGAAAACTGACTTAGTCCCAAAGTTAGGGTTTCTAAATTTTCTCTAACAAATAAACATTCACTATATTTATAACACTCCCCCTTGAATATCTAATTCGTATATGATGTGTCTCGTTAAAAACCTTATTAAAAAAACTTTTAAAAAAGAAAAACTCTAATGAAGGAAAAGAGTGCACATATCTAATAATAAGCATCTACGTTGCCTCATTAAAAATCTTACAAGGAAAATTCAGTGGGACAAAACTTCGTAAGGGAAAAAGAGTACAACGCGTATTCACCCCCCCCCCCCCCCCCCAATGAAAACATCAATCCAGAGACTTGAATCTTCACATTACAAGCTTGTGCACCATCTTCTTGAAAGTTGTAGTTGGTAGAGACTTGATGAATAAATCAACCACATTGTCACTCGAACGAATCTGTTGCACATTGATATCATCATTATTTTTGAAGCACATGTGTATAGAAAAATTTTGGTGAATTGTATTTTGAACTATCTCTTTTTATGAATCATCATTCAAGATCAAAGAATTTCATCACTTCAATTTCTTTGAGCAAATAATTCATTACCTTTTGAAAACTCTTCAAGAGTTCAATTCAAGTTATCAACTTGCATAACAATAAGCAAAATTGTTGCTTGAGTTAATCCATATGAGTTATAAACAAGTTTTCCAAAAACTTGTATATGATTTAGATTTTGAATCCTTCAGAAATTTTAATATCAATTTTGTCAAGTGACAACATTCAATATTAAATGTATGACATCTTCTAGGTGTCTAGACTGCAAGTCAAATAAGCATTACGCTTGCCAAGATGTATTATTTCACTTTTCACTTGATACATTATTTCTATACCAACATATATCAAATATATCATCAATGAGCTATCATTTTCTATCAGTTCACAATACGACATAACTTATTGAGATCACATCTCTTCATTTTTTCAGGTACGTACCCCTTTCATTCATGAAGTGTTATGTCATAAACTCTTCAAGATCACATTGCCTCCTTATTATGATCATTTTGATTCTTTGATCCTCCCATTTTCAAAGATCATTTTATTTAGAATCAATTATGTAACACCCCCTAAATACTAAAACCAGGATTCGCATGTACACCATTCCTTAACTACTTTAGTATGTTTTATTCTCATTTTAGGACTTGAAATTTAGCGATATTTGCAACCTTGCTTAACATAAATTGTGATTGTAATTTAAGAAATTGTACTGGGGTATTTATGTAATATTCTAATTAAAACTACCTATAACTTGAAAGGGTGGTGAGGGATATACATATAGGTATATATATGCATTTGGGCAGCTAACATTTTGTTTGGGCAACCACCTTCTAGGGACAGCTGTATAAGTGATAAACATCACTTTTGTGGCTATATTTTCACACCTCCTCTATTGAAATTCGTGTTCCTTAAATTTAAGAAACCTGGAGAACTTCCTTAACTATTTTCTTTATGAACCTAATTCCTTTACTAGATTATAATCAATATGCCCTTCGTTAATCTCTTTTAAATGTCGCAAGTATTAAATGTGATTTCTTCTTTAGTGGTAGTATCCTTCCGAAAGGGTCGCTACAAGAGTTGGTATCAGAGCCTAAGTTTGTGGTTCTAGGACTTCTGTTGTGAATCACTTGTATAGTTGTTTCACTTTATATTATTTGTTCGCTTACATGGTTTATAATATTTTTATCGCATATAAAGTGCATATGTATCAAGTACATGTACCTAATACAATGTGATCTTCCCTTTTGAAGGAAGTAAGTTATTGATTCTTCTTCTAACAGACCTATGGAAGCTGCTCGTGAAGGTTCGAGTAACTCTATTTCCCAACCTCATGCACTAAAAGGGGTTGGAGAATAGTTGTCGGATCAATATGTTCCCCACACTAGTGGGTTTGAAGTGTGGGAAACCATCAATGTGTAAGAGTTGGTCCACATCCTCACATGAGTCGTGGTACTCAAGCCATGAATCCTCCTTTACAACAAATTGTTGAATTCTTCCACCACATGGTTGAATCGATGCATGATCCATTAACTTTGAGAAAATGAGAAAAATGAGTATAGTGGAGTTTGAAGGCACTGTTGATCCCACTAATGCTCCCACTGATGCTGAACAATGGCTGGAGCGCATGGAGAGGGTGTTTGAGCAGTTGGAGTGTTCAGATGTTGCCAAATTTAAGTAGTCTATTTCACTATTACAAAAGGATGCTTATGATTGGTGGGTAAGTGTTCCGAATCCCAGAGTAAAACCTGCAGTTCTTACTTGGGATGATTTTCTTAAGGAATTTCGTATGAAGTATGTCCCATCTGCTTATTGTAATGCAAAGAAAAAGAAGTTTTTGAATTAAGGCAACAAGGTATATCTATTGATGAGTATCAACAGAGGTTTCTAAGACTCTCTCATTATGCTGGAGGTATTATTAAAGAGGAAAAAAGATAAGTACAGGATATTTGAAGATGGTTTGAATGATTTCATTAGGAAGAATGTGGCGATCCTGCAACATGAGAACTTTTGTAAGTTAGTGTGTGTTGCTTTTACTTGGGGAACGACTTGATAAAGAAGAAGCTAGTAGAAATGAAAGCAAATTCTGAAAGTCTAGATCAGATTTTGGAGGTCTATCCAAAAGGGGAAGGTTTGATGATTCTAAAACTGGTAGTGTTAACAGGCCACCTCAACAAAAGTAAAACAAATTAGGATTTTCTACAGCTAACCCTCCAAATTAAAGCCAAGGCAAGCCTCGCGTTCACACTTGTCCATAATGTGGAAAGAATCATTATGGTACTTGCAGGAGAGATTGTTTCAATTGTGGGAGCTTTGATCATAAAATGAAAGATTGTCCTAATCCTAATAATGCTCCTTCCTTGAAAACTGAAGGCTCAGTTCATAAGCCTTCATTAATCCTCCTCAAACTAATAGAGGTGCACGACCTAAAAATACCTAAGTAGCGGGTGCAAGTGGAGCTGATAAAGTTCGTGGACCAAGAACTACTGCACGTGCTTATGCTATAAGGTAGAGAAATGATCAAGATGGACAAGACGTGGTTGTCAGTAAATTTCACTTATTTGGCTTATGTGTGTTTACACTGTTTGATCCTAGTTCTACATATTCCTATATTTGTTCATCACTTGTTCTTTCTGAAAACATGAAATCTGTGAGACTTAATTATGATGTGCTGGTTGAAAGTCCTTTGGATTATCAAGTTGTGTGTAATCGAATTTATCGAGCTTGTCTCTTCGTGATTCAAAACCTAGTCTTCCTTGCTGATTTGATTGAAATGTCCTTCAAGGATTTTGATGTTATTATTAGGATGGATTGTCTTTATAAATATCGTACAGTGGTGGATTATAGGTCAAAGCATGTGACTTTTAAATATCCCACATTTTCACATCATTGTATGAGTTGAAAGATCATTGACATCTAGTATTATTTGTGTGGCCTTGGCAAGAAAGTTGATGAGTCAAGGTTGTGGGACATACCTTACTCACATAGTTGATACACAGTTGGTGAGGCCTTGTATCAAGTACATACCTACTATATGTGATTTCCCAGAAGTCTTCCCAGAAAATCTTCCTGGATTGCCCTCGGAAAGGGAGGTTGAATTTTCAATTGAGCTTATTCTTGGATCTACCTCTATTTCTATCACTCCTTAGATAATGGCTCCAGTAGAGTTAAGAGAATTGAAAGCTCAATTTTAAGAACTTCTTGAGAAAGGTTTTATTCAATTTAGTGTTTCTCCTTAGGGAGCCCCTGTTTTATTCGTAAAGGAGAAATATGGCTCTCCTAGGCTTCGTATTGATTATAGACAATTGAACAGAATAACAATCAAGAATAAATATCCACTATCAAGGATCGATGATCTGTTTGACCAATTGAAGGGTACTAAAGTATTCTCGAAGATTGATTTAAAGTCTGGATATCACCAACAACGTGTTAGAGAGAAAGATATTCCTAAAACTGCTTTTAGAACTTGGTATGGTCATTATGATTTTTTGGTGATGCTGTTTGGATTGACAAATGCCACTGTGATATTCATGGATCTAATGAATTGAATATTCAAGCGTTATCTTGATCAGTTTGTGGTGGTCTTTATAGATGATAATTTAATATTTTCCAGAAGTAGTGAAGACCATGATAACACCTCTGGATTGTTTTGCAAATTTTGAAGGAGAAAGAACTGTATGCTAAAATCGCCAAATGTGAATTTTGGCTTGATGAAGTGGCTTTTCAAGGACATGTTTTATCAACCAAAGGCATGAAGGTGGATCCTAGTAAGATACAAGCAGTTGTTGAATGGAGACCTCCCAAAAGTCCAACTGAGGTAAGAAGTTTCTTGGGCTTAGCAAGATACTATAGAAGATTTGTGAAAGACTTTTTTATTATCGCCTCTCCTTTGACTAAGCTCTTGAAGAAGGAAGTAAAGTTTATTTGGGATGAAAAATGCCAAGAAAGCTTTGAAACTCTCAAATTCTTGTTGGCTCAAGCGTCGATATTTACTCTACCAACGGAAGGTAAAGAGTATGTATTATACAGTGACACTTCTCACAATGGTCTAGGATACGTTTTGATGCAAGAAGGGAAGGTTATTTCTTATGCCTATCGAAAATTAAAACCGCATGAATTGAATTATCCTACTCATGATCTTGAACTTGCTGCTATAGTGTTTGCTTTAAAAATAAGGCAACATTATTTGTATAGAGAGAAATGTCATATATTCACTGATCACAAGAGCTTAAAGTACTTGGATACTCAGAAGGAGCTAAACCTAAGACAACGTAGATGACTTGAACTTATCAAGGATTATGACTGCATAATTGATTATCATCCAAGTAAAGTCAATCTTGTTGCAGATGCCTTAAGTTGAAAATCCTTCACAAGCATTTCTTTCAGTCCTTTGCCCTTGCTCCTTGACTTAAGAGCCATGAATATTTGTTTCATACTTGATTCAAATGGTTCAATTATTGTTATTTTGCATGTAAAGTCAATATTACTTAAACAAGTGAAAGAATCACAAAATTTAGATGAGAAACTTGTAAAATTGACTAGAGAAGTTCAAAATGGAAAAAAGCTTGATTTTACATTAACATAGGATGATGGCTTATTTTATCAAGATAGGTTATGCGTCCCTAAGGATGACGAATTGAGGAGAGAAATATTGAATGAAGCACATACTTCACCATATGCCATGCATCCGAGAGGTACAAAGATGTATCAGACCATCAAAGAACATTATTGATGAAATGGTATGAAGAGAGACTTGCAGAGTTCATTTCAAAATGTTTGGTTTGTCAACAAGTAAAGGCATAACATCAGGTCCCGGTTGGTTTACTACAACTTTTGTTGATGCCGAAATGAAATGGGAGAGAATAACTATGGACTTTGTTTTTGGACTTTCTCGCACTCAAAGAAATCATGATGCAATATGAGTCATAGTGGACAGGTTAACCAAGAGTGCTCATTTAAATAGCAATCAGGATGGATTATTCACTTGAGAATTTAGCCGAATTGTACATTAATGAGATTGTAAGATTACATGGGATCCATGTGTATACTGTATTTAACCAAGACACAATGTTTACATCTAGATTTTGGGGTAGCTTGCTTTGGGTACTAAGTTGAAATTTAGCACTTCGTTCATACTCAAACAGATGGTCAGTTGGAAAGAGTGATACAAATTTTGAAGGATATGCTTTGAGCTTGCATTATAGAGATTGAGGGTAGTTAGGACAAACACTTGGCTTTGATAGAATTTGATTATAATAATAGCTACCAATAGAGTATTGGAATGCCTCCCTATGATGCCTTATACGGAAGAAAATTTGGACCCCTCTTTGTTGGAGTGAAGTTGGTGAAAGAAAGCCTATTGGTTCTGAAATTGTGCAACAAATAGAAGACAAGGTAAGAATTATCAAGGATCGTCTAAAGATTTTTTCGGATAGACAAAAGTCGTACGTTGATCTTAAAAGGCGTGATATTGAATATCAAGTTGGAGATAAAGTATTCTTAAAGGTATCTCCATGGAAAAATATTATGAGATTTGGCCAAAAAGGAAAACTTAGTCCCCGATTTATTGAACCTTATGAGATACTTGAAAGGATTGGACCAGTTGCATACAAATTAGCTTTGCCACCTGAGTTAGACAATATCCACAATTTCTTCCATGTTTCTATGCTCAGAAGATATCGTTCTGATCCATCTCATGTTCTCCCCGTTGAATCCATTGAGGTTAATCCTGACTTGACGTATAATGAAGAACCTATCCTAATTCAAGCTTGAAAAGTAAAGCAATAGAATCCCCTTAGTAAGGATACTTTGGAGAGACCATTCTGGAAAATAAGTTACCTGGGAAAGAGAAGAAGATATGAGGACCCAGTATCCGCACTTGTTTCGGGACTAGTGTAAGGTAAATTTTCAAACGAAATTTCTTTAAGGGGGAGAGTTGTAACACCCCTAAATACTAAAACCAAGATTCACATGTCGATACACCATTCCTTATTTAATTTAGTATGTTTTATTCTCTTTTTAGGAACTTGAAATTTTGCGATATTTGCAACTTTGTTTAACATAAATTGTGATTGTAATTTAAGGGATTGTATTGGGGTATTTACGTAATATACTAATTAGAACTACCTATAACTTGAAAGGGTGGTGAGGAATATGCATATAGGTATATATGTATGCATTTGGGCAACCAACTTTTTGGTTTAGGCAACCACCTTTTAGGGACAACTGCATAAGTGATAAACATTACTTTTGTGACTATATTTTCACACCTCCTCTAGTGAAATTCTTGTTCCTTAACTCTAAGAAACCTGAAGAACTTCCTTAACTATTTTCTTTATGAACCTAATTCCTCTACTAGATTATAATCAATATGCCCATCGTTAATCTCTTTTAAATGTCGCAAGTATTAAATTTGATTTTTTCTTAAGTGGTAGTATCCTTCCGTAAGGATCGCTACAAATTAGGCTATCATGCTTCATGCATCTCGTAGACTCAATCCTTAAGGAACATTCAATAGGAGCATTTACAACTCTTGTGTTGCTTCTTATCTCCCCCTTATGTTAGAAAAATAACATATATCTCAATCTATTTTGGAGAATACATCTTTGTGCATCATGGTATATTCATTAATCTTATACTACACATTAAAATTATAAGATGAAAAATATTTGGTTCCTGGCCATTAATTAATCGAGAGAAAAATTAATCATAATTTATTGGTCTAATGCATACAATTACTTTCGTATGTAATACATTATATTTAAGATCACGAAACTTTGTTCTTCATAAGCAATGATCGACTATTTATCTGAGGCATTAAATGTCACAACAACTTGAATATTTATCAATATTATCGAGATAATCAATTGTCTTGATTTCACATTCTGAAAGTTGTGCTCTTAACTCAATTATTTTTCACAACAATTTTGCGAATGTCAAACTACAGGTTGATAATAAACGCACACGTGATCATCTTATTGATGCATCTAATTCAACAAATCACATGACAGGTAAACGGACTCATATTTACCTTTTACACTTTTCAGAATTTAGAGATTTAATCCCAATATTAGTTGATCCAGTTAACTTATTACAAGAACAAGCAACATGAAGAATTCTTGAAGAATCTTCTAGTTCTTCAATGTATGTATATTACTCAGTATGCATATCTTTAAGATGGTCAAATCATTCATGGCAACTAATAAATTATTATTATTATTAGTAAAATTCAAGTTTACTATGACATGCACCCTTTGCTTTAGTAAATTTCTAATTTACTATTATATGAGCAAATTTCAGATTTGTTTCTTCTCAATTGCTCTACCTCTTTTGGAGGTGAGTTGTGATACCATCACAATCAAGTGCACATTTGAATTGATAAGCTTTATTTTACACTATCAAATTCACTTTAGTATTGAATTTATTTAATCCCAATCAATAGACAATAATCTTTAAATGCTTAGGAAGAAAGCTCTACAATGTTATCAAGAAGATGAACTTAATCAAATTATCAAAAAATTAGGTTTGTAATCATATTATTGGTGCCAACAATTTTACAAATGTCAAAGTGCAAGATGACAATTGACACACATGAGACTATCTAGAAGAAGGACCATGAAGTATCTAAACAACCCACTAGGTGAGTGAATAGATTCACAAATATCCCCATGTATACGTTCCTAGAATGCAAGAGAATATCCCCATGTATACGTTCCTAGTACGCAAGAGAATATCCCCATATATACGTTCCTAGAACGCAAGAGAATATCCCCATGTATACGTTCCTTGACCGCAAAGGACTCAAATTTCAACTTTCGTTAGCGATGGTCTCACAATTAAATTACCTTGATAACAAGTTGTACAAGAAAATTCACCATTCAAAAGATTTTTTAGGTTCTTTAATGGATGTTCATTTGACTTTTCTATAATTTGTTTCATCATTATAAGCTCATGATGTTCCAGACGATCATGTCAAAGTACGAAACTATTGAAATTAGTAAGCTTTTGATTTACTATAAAATGTGCCTCAATTGCACTAATGCTTGTCCAATACAAATCAAAAGATAACACATCTCTTCCCAGAGAAATTCTTGGTGATACCACATCTGCGACAAAGGTCGCAACCTTGTTCACGCTTAGCATGATGAACTTACACCTCATTCACTTCACATAATTGAACTATATATTTAGCATTTACCAAAAAAGTTCTCATTCTTCATGAATGAAACACAATCATCTAAGTACATCAAATTCTGATAACTTAGTAACCCATTCCACATTCATGTGCATTATTCAATCATTTGTCTTCTTTCAGACATATTATGCACTGCTACAACGTTCACTTTAAGAGAATGAAGCGGTTTCAATGAGATAGGTTTCATGACTAATTTTCATCAAAAACATATTATTTCAGTCTTAGTCATCAATATATCATCAATATTCTACATTGAGACTTAAACTCAATGTCTTGTCCATATAAATGTGTCTTAGGTCATAAACTGATGGAACATGAACCCAACATTTTATCATCATGGTGCACCAGAATTCAAACCTGATTTCTTAACCTCTTAGTGTGATTGGACCTGAATCAATCGTCTTATCCTCTTGGTGTAATTGGACATGAAATCATCGTTTTACCCTCTTAATGTGATTGGACATGAATTTATCGTCTTATCCTTTTGGTGCAATTGGACATGAATATATCCATCGCCTTACCCTCCTAGTGCGATTGAACTTGAATCCATTGTCTTACCCTCAACCAATGACATAATAGACCAAAGTATAATAAAAATCTTCTTTAAGCCCTTTAAAAATATTATCCCACTTTATTGACCATAAATTTCTTATAAATGGACAAGCAATGATTAGCTAATGATATTAGACATCACATAATAATGTTATTCAAACTTCAAAAGTTTATCTCTATCTCCAAATAAGCCTAAGATCATGTCATCATAGTAATATGTATGAATACAAATTGTTAGATCTGCAACTTATGTATACAAAGACATGTTCTCTCTTGTGTGTTTATAAGTGCGTTATTGCATGCACTATGTTTGCTCACTATTGATAATTTGACATCATATACGGTACTGATTTAACAAATAACACACACACTAATTTAATTAAATAGATGTTAACAAGCAACACACAACAATAAATATCCATTTCATAATAAGTGGTATTATTTATTTATTTATTTATTTATTTTTGGTAACAGTTCTTTCATTTCACCAAAAATTATTCATTGCAAATCAAGTGAATGCTGACCATTCGCACGCTAAAAAGTAGGCAACTAGCAAAGCCTATACATAAGATTACTGGAGAAACAAATAAAAACAAATACAATTTTCTAGTCAGGAACTAAGGGTAACCTTGCAAAGCACTGAGTGCACTCTGTCAATATGCCTCCAAAGCTCCTCGCAACATGTCTACTATGGCTGGCCTTCCATGAGTAGCTAATCATTAGGTAAATTTAAATCTCGGGTGCAATTGTGGTAGTAAAACCATACTCTTCCAAGATACTTTATGATACTAAGGACATATAAGTTGATACAATTTCTTAATAATAATAAGTGGTGTTATTAGTTTGAGCACACCTGCTTTAAGAAAATTATTCATTTTTAAAGAAATTTTTTTTTTTTTTACTAACTTACCCTTGATAAATACTCCTTCTAGTCTATTTTAAATGAATTGTTATTAATTTCTTATAATTCAAAATAAATGATTTTTTCAGAGTTAAAAAAATATATTACTACTTATTTTTTCTTTGAAATTACCCTTATTTTTAATAGGGGGTTTCAACTATTCCCTTCATTCCATATTAAGTTATTTTTGAGTCATCTTTCATTTTTCAAATTAACTTAATTGTTTAATTTTTAAGACTACTTTTAGAGTGATCTTCCAATTTTACCCTTCATTAGTTAGTATTGGAATTAGTGATTAATTAATATTTAGTTATTTTAATCATAAATTTGACAATAATTAATAAGGGTAAAAATGGAAAACTAGGTTCAATTTATGTCTTAATCTACTTTTCTTAAAGGGTAAGAAACACCCCAAAAATTAACTTACTATGGAACGCAGTGAGTACTTTTGAATCACAAATGCTCTCTTTGTCCCTAATTACATGTCCATTTTTGAATTGACACACCTATTGAGAAAACAATAATTACATAGTAGTTTGTCATTTTGTCCCTATAAATTATGAAATGGATGAATTAAAAATATAAGATTTTCAAGAAGTTCTACCTTTTTCAAAATTAATTAATTAGAGGTATATTAGTTAATTTTTTTTTTTTAAAATCTTTTTTTGGTTTGTCAAAATAGATAAGTAAAAAAAGGAAAATTGGACAAGTAATTAGGGATAGAGAGAGTAATGATTACTCACTTTGTCTAACAATAGTTGTCTAATATTGACTTGACACACAACAGTAAATAATATGGGTAATATTACTATTTTATCCTTTGACTTTACAAAATTTAATGCTTTGAGAAATGTGTTAAATGATAAACAATATTTATTAGCAAGAGTAAAATAGACATAAAAGGTAAATTATCTCTTGATTTTCTAAACTGGACAAATATTATTGGAATGGGAGAGTACTATTTTAAGAAGAGTTTGGAAAGAATAAAAAACGTAATATTAACAAAAAAAAATTGATTAGTATCTTTAAATATTTTTCTAGAGGGGCATGTCATATACTAATAATTTATTTATGGAAAAATCCTTTTGGCAGAAAATTTGGTCAAAATGGTAAAATAACATATTTCACACTATGTTATTTTACCTTTTTGAATATTTTTACCTATTTAACTTTAATATATTTTAATCCAAAAAAAATGGAAAAAAGATTAGTTTATTTTAAAATAAAAAGGATATTTTAGACTTTTTAAATTTCTAGCCAAATTTTCTGGTCATTTAGCATTACCTTTTATTTATATTAGACTAAAGGGAGCATCTTGAAAATAATTTAATTTTTTATTAATTTCTTGATTGTGCAAAAAAATTGTTATTTTAATTAGAATAAAATTAAAAGAACATGATTAATTTTTTTCTATTTTATTTATATTAGACTAAAGGGAGCATCTTGAAAATAATGTAATTTTTTATTAATTTCTTGATTGTGCAAAAAAAGTGTTATTTTAATTAGAATAAAATTAAAAGAACATGATTAATTTTTTTTCTAATATGTGAAATATTTTTATTTGGAAACAAATAAAAAGATTTAAAAAAATACTTATTTTAAAATGGAGAAATTAATTAGTTGCTCTGGGATGTCTGGCAGTAATTGGACTACTTTTGAAGCTTTGGGGACTCCTATACCCATGTGACCACATAAATCAATGTTCATTAATATCACAAAAAGAGAATAATCAAATATTATTAGATCACACCAAACCCTAGAAAATAACCCTATAGATCCCTAGGCCCTAGCTAGTGTCCTAATCCTGGAGTAAATTTTATGCAATATTATCCACCCATCACAGCTACACTTTTCCGTCCATAAAAAGTGATTTTAAGGATTTGATAGGTTCATTAAAAATATTAATTAAGAAAATTATTTGACTAAATTATACATAGGTAATGCTAAATAATCAAAAAATTTGGTCGGAATTTCACCAGAAATTTTAAAAATTATAATATTCTTTTTATTTTAAAATAAATTGATCTTTTTTTCATTTTTTTAATTAAAAAGTATTAATGTTAAAAAAGTAAAAATATTCAGAAAGGTAAAATAACATAAATAAAATACAATTTTGATCAAATTCTGGCGAAATTTTTTTTTTCATTATATTTTACGTCTTCCCAACATTAATTAAGAAGAAATTTTTTCATTATATTTTATGTCTTCCCAACATTAATTAAGAAGAAATTAACTTTACTTTTTCAAATTTGCCCTTATTTACATATTCCCAAGAAGTCTTTGTAAATTACTTCAAAATTTTCTGTGATAGTGTTAGATAGGTTCAACGCTAAGGATAGTTTAGTCAATACTCCATATGTCCCTAATTATTTGTCTATCTTTTTTTTTTTTTTTTTTTTTTATAGTTGT
Source organism: Solanum bulbocastanum (assembly GCA_037074985.1). Taxonomy (NCBI): domain Eukaryota; kingdom Viridiplantae; phylum Streptophyta; class Magnoliopsida; order Solanales; family Solanaceae; genus Solanum; species Solanum bulbocastanum. Next base: position 25,192,862 of record CM073604.1, on the reverse strand, counting down.
CCTTAATTACTTGTCCATTTTGACAAATTAAGAAAGGATAATTTTTTTTTACCTATTATACCCTCAATTAATTACTTTGAAAAAGGTAGAACTTTTTGAAAATATCTTTAAATTTTAAGTTATCCACTTCATAATTAATAGGGGTAAAATGGTAAACTCACTATATCAATAATTGTTTTCTTAATAGGTGTGTCAATTCAAAAGTGGACAAGTAATTAGGGAAAGAGGGAGTATCTTTTATGGAATTTTTACATAAATAATATATTTTATTTGATTAATTACGCTTTTTAGTGTTACTTTATTTTTTATTACCATATATGATATAATTTTAGCTTTAATAACCATTTGATATAAATATGTATTAAAGTTGTATTAAAATTGTATATTAGGTGAAGTTCTGAAAAATTCTATAAAAGTTGTATCAAAACTATATTAATTATAAATAATCGGTAGTCTGGTGGTGGTGATTACGAAAAAGAAGAGGTGAAGCTCTGAAAATCTGTATTAAAGTTGTATAAATATAAACGATAGTTATAATACAATTTGAATTCGATATTATACATTACTATAAATTCGATAGTTATTATTTCATGACAAATATAATACATTTCTAACAATGTAAACTAATTTAAATAGTACCGGAATGTTTGAAATTCACATATAATACTTATCGTATATTTGTATTGAAAATGTTTTAGTTATATATTCACCACATGCATTGAAACATGCATATAATATGTATAATATATTGAATTCAAAATGTATTATAAATATTGTTGTTTATTTTTTTTTCTTATTAACAGTACTAAAATATGTTATTGTAATTAAAAACATTTTAATTATATATTCAATGCGTGCATTGAAACATGCCTATAATATGCATTATATATTAAATTCAAATGTACTACAATTTTTATTTTTTTCTCTTATTAACGGTGTTAAAATATATTATTGTATTAAAAATATTTTAGTTATATATTCACAATATGCATTGAAAAATACATATAATATGTATAATGTATTGAAATCAAACTGTGTTACAAGTGTAATTTATATTTATTTATTTTATTAATGATGTCTATATTTTTTTAAAAATAAAATGTTAATCTTCAAAACAACCTTAAACATTAAAATAAGTGAAATTTAAAAAAGAAAAGAGAGAGAAAAAATGACCGAAGAAAAGACAAGAATGAAAGATATAGAAAATGATAGAAGAAAGGAAAAGGAGAGAGAGAAAAAATGACTGAAGAAAAAATAAAAATGAAAGAGAGAAAAATAATAGAAGAAAAGAGAAAGAGAGAAAGAGAATATATTAATGGAAGAGAGAGTATAAAGAGAAAAGGTATTTTGCTATTTCTGGTAACAAAACTAATGTTATTTTTAGTAAGAGTATATACGATATCATAATTCGTATTTAATGTATTACTCCCTTCGTCCCATATTATATGTCACATTTTTCATTTGCACTTGCATTAAGAAACAAAGTAATTTTACCCTTATGCCCTTATTTAATGTTTGCTTATGACAACTTTATAATAATGATAAAATGTTAGATTTCAAAAATATAAATGCATTTGGATGACTATTTAAATTTACTTTTAGGAGCCAAATTTTTTCATCAATTGATCCAAAAATTTTAAAAAATAAAGTTTTTCCCTCCTCAATTTTCCTATATATTTTGTGTAGAATGTTTTTTTTTATATATATATTTTTATATATAAATTCTTAAAGCAAACATGACAACATCACAAAATATTCAAATTTCATTACTTCAAATTAATCTAAGTTTTCCTGCTGAATCTGATGTTATTGATAATGAAATTAGACGACAAATGAATTTTAGTTCTAATTCGACAAATCATTTGTTTTTTTATTTAAACACCGAGGCGCATATTGAAGAAGATTCAAATACAAATATTGATTTGTTGTTTTATTTAAAATTTTGGTTCATATTTTAATTGTTTTATTTATATTTTTAATACTTAATTCGTTTTTACAGTACCATTTGAAGGGCTGCAAACTACATCAGAAGAAGTATTTTTAATTTGTTTGTTGATATTTTTTTTCAAAAATCAGATTTTATAGAATAAGTAGTGAATAAAGAAAGTAGTTAATTAATGAATGAACTACTCTCCCAAATGAAATTAATTACTTGTAGATTTCCTAGGTTAGTCAAAGTAAATACATTTTCAAGATTAATTAATTAATCAATCAAGGGTATAATGGGTAAAATATGCATAAATTTTATAAAATGACATATATTGTGGTCCAGCTATTTTTAGAAAGGGATGACATATAATATGGGATGGACGGAGTATATGATATTATTTATGTAAAATGACCTACTTTCCCTCTTTAGGAGTTATTCCTTATTTGTTTGCAATTAAGGAAGGTCCGAATCTTAATGATTTAGAATCAACTCATTACTTATGTTTGATTTTTAGGTTTGAATCTAAATCACTCAAATTCAGCCCATTATGTTCATTTGTTTATCTTTTTTTTTTTAAGAAAAAGTCTCTGAATGAATCTAAAACTATCTGAATGAATTAAACATGCAGGAGTGTCTTAACAACATCCAGACTTATTTAATACGTTATAAAATAATTACTCTCGCCTCTCTCGCTCTTTGCACGACTTTGCTCTTACTGCTACAAACTTTCTTTTTCTCTCTTGTCAATCAAACACTAATTTTTTCGTAAGTTTTCATAATTTTATAAGTATTTTTTTATATATTAATAATTATTTGGGGTGTATTGATGCTTGTCAAGAACTCTTGTTGCAATAATAATTTTGGTTTATTGACCTTTATCAAGATTCCTAAGTGAAAAAATACTAATCATGATTAAAAACTATAATTACGTATACATATTTGAGGCTTCTTATTAGAATGTGGTCTTAAACTGTTAATTTTATTGAGACTCTTTAATCATCAAACCTAAATACTTAAGGTATTTTATTAAAATTTTGTTTTAGGCCACTAATATTTGACGAGGAAAAAAGAGAACATGCAGAAGTGTGGGATGAAACAAATGGACCTAGTTAGACAACTGCAGATTCACAGATAATGAGTAATATGGGTGAAGAACTTGCACTTCAACTAATGCAAAGAAGAGGAAATACTTGAGAGTTTTATATTTTCATTATTTGACACGTTTTATAATTTTTGAATTTGATCCTGTAAAATACTTATGGTACAATAATTTTTATTTGCATATCATGTGATTTATTTATTTTTTCATTCAAATGTAAATATTTAAAATATAAACTTTTTTTATCAAAAAATAATATTTTTTTGTTGAAATGAAATTTTTATAATATTTTATTAATATAATATTTTATTTCATTTGCACATTCAAATATTAAAAATAAACAGTCGTAATCATTCATTTTTCAAATCTAGAGATCACATCTTAATATTCAGATGCATATTCATATCTAGACACCTAGATTTTAATGCATATTTTAATATTCAAATGCTTATTCAGATTCATACCTCTAAATTTTAATGGAAACAAATGAGGCCTTACTCTCTCTATTCCATATTGAGTTAACTTTTGGGCTTTTTTTGTTCAAAATAATTGAATTGTTCAAAGTTTAAGATAAATGTTTAATTTTTTTCCCCATATTTTTCCTTTTTTTTAATGAAATTTTACATTTTTAAGAGACAAATTACACTACTTTTAAGAATAACTTGGGAATAAATAAAAGGGCAATAGTGATAAATATGATCTAAATTATGTCATTAAATTTTTTCTTAATAAATGTGCATTGTCTCACAAATTTAGTTAATATGAAATAGAGAGAATAGTATTTTCTAAAAAGCTATACTAAAGATCAAGTGGATACTTATTATCTACCTAATGAAATTCTAAACAAGGCTAAATTTGGTGAAAATAAATTTATGATTTTTTAGAACTACTCATTCTGGATCAAAGATGAAAAAATATGGACCAAATAAAGTATTTAGTCCATTTATATTTATTTATCTATTATGCTAAAAATAAATAGTCATATTTACTTGTACATCTTAGAAAATCAAGAAATAACTTATTACTTAGTTCCTAATTTACCCTTATTATTACATATAGTAATTTCAATACATTTCCCAAAATATTGATTTTATTATATTTGAATAATGATATACTCTCTCTAGTCCTTATTAAGCGAATTGTTGAGACTTTTTTCATAGTTCAAAATGTAAAGTAAAATTTTCAAAGTTCAAGAGAATTGTTGAGATTTTTTAAATTTTTTTTCATTTTTATGCTTCCTTTTAATGAGGTTCTAAACTACTTTATATTTTTTAGGAGAATAGTTGAAGAATAATAAAAAAAGTAATAGTGAAAACTAACCTTAAACTTTGCCTTCTAATTTTTTTAAAAAAGTAATGGTGAAAACTAACCTTAAACTTTGCCTTCTAATTTTTTTTTTGTGAGGGTATGTGTAACGACCCATTAGGTCATTTTGAGTACCAGAGCTTCTTATTTCATAAAAGACTCTTCTGATAGATTCTATAAGTACTTTGGACTATTTATAATTACAATTAAATAATTAATGAAACAATTTTACTAATTAATTTAGTTGGTGGTTAAAGAAAATAACATTAAAATTAGTAGTGGCCCACTTTCATAATTAATCATGTATAATTATTTGAGTAGTAAATAATCTGTATTATATTCTCAACTTGGGAGAATAAACGAAAAAGAAAGTAGGCACATGATTGTAAAAAAAATCAAAAGAACGGCTTCAGATTATGAAAGTTCTAAGACATTCACTACTAAAAAACTGCTAAAAAACGACGGAACTAAAAGCGACGGATGGCGTCGCTCTGAAAAGCGACGGACAGCATCGCAGAGTCCGTCGCTTTCTTATTTTTTTTAAAAAAATTTATTTATTTATTTATTTATTTTATATTTTTTTAAAAAAAAATTAAAAGCGACAAACTGCATCGCCTTGTCCGTCGCTTTTTAAATTTTTTTATTTTGTTTTTTATTTTTTCAAAAGCAACGGACGACATTGCAGAGTCCGTCGCTTTTTGATTTTTTTTTAAATTTTATATTTATTTATTTATTATTTTTAAAAAATTTTAAAAGCGCCGGACTACATCGCCGAGTCCGTCGCTTTTTTTCGCGGAATTTTGCACAAACAATATATATAATAAATAATTAATTATTTTATAGAGACGCAATCACTTTTTATTAAAAATAATTATTTATTAATTTAAAAAAAAGCCACGCCATCCGTCGCTTTTTATTAATTTTAATTGTTTAATTATTTTTTAAATTAGCGACGGATAGCATCTTTATGTTTGTCGCTTCTTGGTCAAAATATCTGGTCAAATATTTTAAAAAGTGACGGACAATGTTTCTTTGTCCATCGCTTTTTGGTCAAAAGGTTGGTCAAACTTTTTTCAAAAAAAGCGAAGGACATACAGACTCTGAGGTCCGACCTCATGAGGTCGGTATTTTTTATTAAATCTAATTACTTTTAATAAAAGTGACATCCGGAGGTTGGTTTGTTTAAAATATTCCTATTAATCATAATTTTGCTATTGTGCATAATACTAAAATTTCATTTACATACACCTACAATTAATTGTTCAAAAAGTGTAACAATTTTGTATATTTTTAGAAATAAAAAGTTATAATTCATGGAATAAATAAAAAAATATCTATAATCCATATTTAGAGTATGAAACTACGTTGATATGAATTAGGAGAAAATTATATATACTTATATTTCTAGAGTAATGTACAAATTTTATCAGTCCATTGTCTAATCATGAACTTAATATCTCGTCTCATGATGTAGAGGTGAAGAACTAACATATAATCCATTCAAGTATGAAATGAGAGAGAGTATTATTATATATGTTCGATCTTGAATGGATGTCAAGTGTAGTGATCACTTCCTAATTATGATGACATGTAAAAGATACTTCATTGGAGTATGAAATACGTTGATTATTTATATACTTCTCGAATAGGTTAACAAATCAAGTCTTATAAACTAGTGGTTTAGATATGAAATACATTATCAATTAAAGAAATACGTATGATCAATTCAAGGAGATTTATATATTAAATTTGATATTGATAAATTTTTGTTGATCAATAAAATTAAATTTATATAATTAGAAGGTATATAATTTAAATTTATAAAATTAACTTGATCGATAAATTAAATTTATTAAATTAAAATTTTGTTGCTGTGTAGTTAAATTGTATATATATGTTATTTTAATTTATAAAATTAACTTGATGGATAAATTAATTAAATTTATTAAATTAAAATTTTGTTAATGTGTAGTTAAATTATATATATATAAACCTCGATAAATTAAATTGATTAAATTAAACTTCTGCTGATGTATAGTTAAATTACATATATATATATATATATATATATATATATATATATATATATATATATATATATATATATATATAATCTTAATTAATAAAATCAACATCGATAAATTAAATTTATTAAATTAAACTTTTGTTGATGTGTACTTAAACTAATATATGTGTGTGTGTGTGTGTGTGTCTGTAATTTTAATTAATTAAATCAACCTAAAAAAATTAAATTTATTAAAATTAAAATTCTAGGTCTAAGTAATAAGTCTCACTCCTCTCATCTACCTTCCTTACCCATCCCCGACCGGCGCCGCCACGCCACCATCGCAGTAGCAGTAGCAGCTTGCACCGGCCAGCAGCAGGAGCAACTCACACTGGCCGGCCAGCAGCAGGAGCAGCTTACACCGGCCATCAGCAGGAGCAGCTCGCCCCGGCCAGCAGCATAAGGTCACGCCGGCGCCTCCATCTCGACCGGCGCCGCCTCCATTCCGACCCACTGCCCTTCTCCTTTAATTCAAGGTTAGGGTTTCATAATATTATTTTTAATTTCTTTCAATTTGAGTGTTGAATTTGTTAATTAGTATATTGAATTAGTTTTTTATTGATTGTTAGTTAATTAGTAAGTGAATGATTTAGGTTTTTTGATTGTTAGTTTGTGTATATTGATTGTGAATTGAAAATTTTAATGTTAGGGTTAGTTTGAATTAGCGCATCTTAGGATTTGTTGGAAATTTGGTATTTCTTGAGTTAATTAGTTTGATTTTGGAATTGTAAAATTAGATTGAATTAGGGTATTTAAGGAGTTGTTTGAATTTGGATATCATTTGAGTTAGTTTGAATTATTATTGAGATGTTAGGACTAATAGTTTGAATTTGGGATTAGGAATAGCTAGGTAGTTTGAATTTGTGATTTTAAGACTAGTTTGAATTATTATTGAGATTTTCGGACTACTAATAGTTTGAATTTGGGATTTTAGCACTATAGTTTGGTTTTTGAATTCTAGGAGTATTTCCAATTTGTGATTTTAAGACTAGTTTTAATTTGGAATTTAGGACTAATAGTTTGAATTATATTTGATATTTTAGGCTAATTAATAGTTTGAATTTGGGATATTAGTTAGCTAGTTTGAATTTTGAAATTTTAGGAATTTGAATTACAACTTAATTAGAACTCATAATTAATTATAACTTGAATTTACTATAAATTGAACTTAATTAGGAATATGAACTTGAAATTAGAACTTGAAGTTTGAACTAATTAGCTTGAATATATAACTAATTAAGTTTAGAAATTAGATATGAACTTGAATTGAAACTTGAACTTATATTTAACAAATTTAAGAACTTTTCGTGCTAGGCAACTGAGGAAGCTCAACATCTAAAAAAGTTGATACAAGACTATATTGCTTCTTTCATCAAAGTTTGAGATAAGGTTGGTGTTTCTAAATTTCTTAAGTTCAAGTACAATTGTTTTCAGTAATGTGTTTGTGTCCATCTAGTATTAATACTTAGCTTTAATTTTACGAATAATATATTTGTTTTAAGCATAAGTACCAATACTAGTTGATCCTATTGATGACAAAATTGATTTTCTAGCAAGATCGATTTGTGCCCATCTAGTGTTGACACTTAACTTTAATTTAGGAATAATGTGTTTGTTAAGCATAAGTACCAACACTAGTTGATCCTATTGATGCCAAAATTGATTTTCTTGCAAGATCGATTTATGTCCATCTAGTGTTGACACTTAGCTTTAATTTAGGAATAATGTGTTTGTTAAGCATAAGTACCAACACTAGTTGATCCTATTGATGACAAAATTGATTTTCTTGCAAGATCGATTTGTGTCCATCTAGTGTTGACACTTAGCTTTAATTTAGGAATAATGTGTTTGTTAAGCATAAGTACCTACACTAGTTGATCCTATTGATGACAAAATTGATTTTCTTGCAAAATCGATTTGTGTCCATCTAGTGTTGACACTTAGCTTTAATTTAGGTCAAAATTAAAGTAGTTAAAGTTGTTAAGTTGTGTGAATATGTTAAGATAAATAATGTGGTTTAGTTGGTGAATTTGGTTGTTGTATTAAGTCAAAAGTAAAGTAGTTAAAGTTGTTAAGTTGTGTGAATATGTTAAGATAAATAATGTGGTTTACTTGGTAGATTTGGTTGTTGTATTAAGTCAAAAGTAAAGTAGTTAAAGTTGTTAAGTTGTATGAATATGTTAAGATAAATATTAATGTGGTTTAGCTGGTGAATTTGGTTGTTGTATTAAGTCAAAAGTAAAGTAGTTAAAATTGTTAAGTTGTATGAATATGTTAAGATAAATATTAATGTGGTTTAGTTGGTAGATTTGGTTGTTGTATTAAGTCAAAAGTAAAGTAGTTAAAGTTGTTAAGTTGTATGAATATGTTAAGATAAATATTAATATGGTTTAGTTGGTGAATTTGGTTGTTGTATTAAGTCAAAAGTAAAGTAGTTAAAGTTGTTAAGTTGTGCGAATATGTTAAGATAAATATTAATGTGGTTTAGTTGGTGAATTTGGTTGTTGTATTAAGTCAAAAGTAAAGTAGTTAAAGTTGTTAAGTTATGTGAATATGTTAAGATAAATAATGTGGTTTAGTTGGTGAATTTTGTTGTTGTATTAAGTCAAAAGTAAAGTAGTTAAAGTTGTTAAGTTGTATGAATATGTTAAGATAAATAATGTGGTTTAGTTGGTAGATTTGGTTGTTGTATTAAGTCAAAAGTAAAGTATTATGGTGTCATTCAAGAGATTATTGAAGTGAGGTATTCAGGTTGGCCTAAGAAGAAGATTGTATTGTTTCGGTGTGAGTGGTTTGACCCATCACATAGAGGCACAAAGATGGACCATCAACATAATATAATTGAAGTTAAGCACACTAGGAAATACAGAAGTTATGATCCTTGTATTATTGCACAAAATGCTAAACAAGTGTATTATGCTTCATATCCATTGCGTAGAGACAAAGCTGATTGGTGGGTTGTTATAAAAAGTAAGCTTGTGGGAAGAATTGAAATTGACAATGTCTTAGATGTGGCGTATCAAAATGATGTTGCAATTGTTCAACAAGAAGTTGATGTTGAATTGGAAACCACGCTACAACATCCTCAACACATATTAGAAGAAGTATCTGATGATGACATACTAAATGTTGAGGAAGAAATATCTGAGAATAAGGAAAATGAATCATTTGATGACAAAAAATGGGACGATAATGAAAATGAAACAACTGAGGAGGAAGAATGGGAGAATGATGGAATTGAAACAAGCGAGGAGGAATAGTGTAGAATGAAAGCTAGTAGTATATATGTAAGTGTATTTTGCTAATTTTATTTAATTTATTATTTTTATATATATTATACATGTAAATTTGCATACAGATGTCATCAAGCGGTGACGGCGATAGACATCGCCAGAGTCTTGGAGTTAGCCAGACTAAACAGGCTAAGAAGAAGAAGTCTAGGAGGCCGATAGATCCCGAGGATATTGCAGGATCTATTTCTTCTGCGCCAGAGCACATCATCCATGATACTCATTTATTTGCTGTTCCGTTTGGTTCGGCGGATCCTCGGCAATATTATCCTAATTATCGTCGACCACTCGGTACTTCATCTACTTCATAGCCATTGCCTGCACGACGTTACGAAGACCTACCTTTACAGGCTATTCGTCGAGCATGACCCTTATCGACGGGTACTCCATCTCCCACAAGTACATCTCCTCAGTTATCTGCCATGAGGCTTGGAGATTCTACTAGCGAGCAGTCAAATGCAATGGCCGGTACCCCATCATTGACTCAACGTTTTGTGCATCCTGATATACCACCCTCGTTTACAGTTACATCTAGTGCTACACCACATGATACGATGTCTGCTCTAGCTCTTAGCCAGAAGGACAGACTTGGTAGAGTCATGATTGAGCCGGATGGATCATCGTAAGTTTGTTTTGTTATCTATTTGTTAGTTTATTTTATTTATTTCTTATACTTTAATATATTATTCAGTAACTAACATATTTATTATGTGTTTTGCAGGTGGTATCCTGCAAAGGATGCTGCCCGGGCTTTAAAAGAATGTGTTAGAAGACTCTATACACAGGCTTATCACTCTTGGAGCGAGATTCCAAACAGTTTACGCCAAGCGATGTTTAATAACTTTAAGGTATATATTTTTTAGTTAAGTTTAGTATACTTTACTTTTTTTTACTATCGATCTAATTAATATTATTCAATTTTTTTTAGACTATGTGTACTTGGGAGTCGAGGTACAATTTGGTCATTGCGACCACATTTGAGAGGAAGGCATCCACCAGACTGTCGGCCTGGCTAAAGAGTGTTTGGGATAGTGGTATACATCCCGGTTGGATGTTGCCTAATGTTTTTGATGAATTGGGTATGTATTGGAAAACAGACGAGTTTAAGGCAATATCAGATCAAGCCACAAGGCTAGAGACAGTCTTAAAGGTGGCTCGTTGCACACCGGAGGTGCAAAGACGGTTGGAACAATTGCACGAGAGATGGTAAGTTCTTATTTAAATTTTTAAATATATAATTAGCTAATTCATATATATCGTTATAAATTTCAATTTTTATTTATAAGAAAAAGAATTGGGACACCCTCCCATTGAACCAGAGGTTTTCAAGAAGTCTCATGTAAGGAAGAAAGAAAATGAGTCGGATTCGGATGTGTGGGTGGAGGAAAGGGCCGAACGAACTTTTGTAATTTATTTAATATGAATAATATCTATTAATAGTGAATATTTGATATGTATATATATTCATGTCAATTTTTATATTTAATATGCAGAATGACTTTCAGCACTACGTCGCTGAGAATCTAGATAGTTCGATCCAATTGACACCTGAAATATCCACCTAGATTTGGAAAGAAAAAGTGGTAGGAGGGACACACAAGGGTAGAAGCTATGGTCTAGGCTCTCGAAATGATGTTAGATGACTCCAGTTAGGCTTAGAAGGTATTGGATCGTCACGTCAAGCCGAGATACTTGATGCTGTTCAAATTGTTGCTATGTCGAATCAAATAACTAAACTTACAGCGGCACTAGCAGAGTTGAAGCGGAGAAGAGTAGCTGAACAAGAAAGCATGAATGAGATCGTTCAGCAAATCAAAGAACAAGTGATGAACCTCGCTCGTCGACCTAATACTTCGGCTTCCGATAACACTGACGACGAGAGTGATGAGGATGATTATGTAGATCTCACCCCCTAGTTTAGATCTCTGGACATTTATAAACTTTTTAAAACGAATTTTGAATGTTATTTTATGTTTTGTTTAGATTGTTTATAATTGTCTGTTTGATTGGGCTGAATAGAGTAGTATTGAATTGAATTGAATTTTATTTGCAGGTGGATAGCAGAAACTGGGAGTTTCTGGTACCAAAAATAATGCAGGAAAAGCGACGGACTGCGTGGTTTTGTCCGTCGCTTTTTTGGGTTTTATTTTTTTTTAAATTCCAAAAAAGCGATGGACAAAACCACGCAGTCCGTCGCTTTTTTGAATTTTATTTTTCAAAATCCAGAAAAGCGACGGACAAAACCACGCAATCCGTCACTTTTATGGAATTTATGTAAAATAAAATTTTCAGAAAAGCGATGGATTGCATCGCATTTTAGAAATAAAAAACAATGAAAATTAAAATAAAAGAGACGGAGTCCGTCACTTTTTTTAATAAAATTAAAAAAAAAAAATTACAAAAAGTCCGCCGCTTTTTAAGACGCTGTCCGTCGCATTTTTGTGACACTGTCCGTTGCTTTTTGAAAAGCTCGAGCTAAAAGGCGATGGAAGTGACTGCGTCGCTTTTCCATCGATTTTGGCCCAAAAAGCGACGCAACGTCCTTTTTTGAAAATTTTTTAGTAGTGATTGAAAAAAGGAAAAGCATTGGTGAATTAGCTTGCATTCGATTCTTCGATTGAGGTAGGTTATGATTTATTCTTTATAATAGAGAGACTCTTAATAGTGATTGATAGTCATTGAGTAATGTCGTGAAATTTTCTATGTACTTTATTGTTGTCGTTTGAATGATTTAAAAGTTGTTGTGATTGATTTATAATCCCAAGACTGCGAAATCCTTAATCTTGAACTTGGTTTATCAAAGTGATGCCTTGAATAAAGAAGGTTTGATAAAGTATTGTTAATGAAGTGGAAACTGATGATAAAGAATGAGGAATTAACTATATTATTGAATCGAGTTCCACGAGCCGACACAATATATTTGGATCGAGTGTCACAAATCGGCATGATATTATTAGATCGAGTGTTATGTTCTGGCACGGTAATATTAAAGGAAAACATATTAAAATAACTTAATATACTCAAGCTCAAAGAACCCATATTAGTTTCTATTTTGAATCGGTCAATGATATCTAACTGTTTCCTGTACTAACCCATACTTGTACTTTTCTTCGTTTTACTTTTGTAGAGTGGATCGAGTGTACCAGCGGCTTCAATTCTCATTCGTCTCTAGATAGTCTCCAGCATATCAGGTTGTAGGGTGAACTATTTATTCTAATTCGTATTGTATTATCTCGATCATGGCATGATGTCCATAATTTTCGGATACAAACTATTTTATTTATTTATTCAGTGTCTTTGATACTCCTAGATTTGGTATTTGAGGATTATGGCTTTGATATGATGATTTTCAGATTTTGGGAAACGATACGTAATAGATTCTAGTTGATTTGATTTCTTACTTTAACAAGATTCGAGTTTCTGCATTATTGTTGTATTTTCATAAGTTGAAATATAAGTTGGAGTTACATTTGTTGGTTTGCCCACCTAGAAGGTTAAGCATAGGTGTCAGTCATGACCCATTTTGGATCATGACAAACTTGGTATCAGAGCTTTAGGTTCGGTGATCTCATCACACAAGAACATGTCTAGTAGAGTCTTGCAGAACAGGCGGGGATGACTTTACTTTTCTTCGGGAGACTATAAAATTTTAGGAAAACTTATTTTTTTTTTTGTGCTATTACTTGAATCCAATTGATATCTGACATTCTTCACTCTATTACACAGATGGTCAGAACTAGAGCAAGAATAGTGACAAAACCAACACCAGTACAAGATGATGCATCTGAGCAAACCTCTACAACTATAGCCCGAGGGAAAGTAGTGACAAGAGGATGTGGTAGAGGTCGTGGGAGAAAATCTTACTAGGGGAAGCGGTCAGACAACTGCCAGCCAGGGATAGAGCAACGACCCTTCCACTGGCTGATGAGGTGGCAGGAGAGAATGAACAGATTTATGATAAGGAAGCACCACCCCAACCTATTTTTGAAATGATCCACTAGGTTCTCACATATCTCAGCGGGTTATATGAGTAGATAACATCTAATATGCATCTATTTGAGGAATGCAAATAGACAAAATCTGTGTGGCAAGAGATGTATCAATAGACAAGAATAACAGTGCAAAACAATGGGATCAAATAGGTTCTGATTAAAATAAAGGTGAAGCATTGGAAGCAATTTCAAAAGGAAACCATTGTGGCTATTTGTGGAGTGGTTCTATATCACACTTGCGTATAAGAAACTAGAAAAAGTTCAAAGGCAAGCATGTATATACAAAAAAGGTAGTGACACAAATCAAGAAGGAGATAATAGAGAGATTACACAAAGTAATTCAAAAAAAAAAACACACACACACACACAAATATATGCATTTCATTAAGCATTTACTATGTAATTAGTTTTCTTGTTTGGTAGGAGGCCTAGCTTCTGTTGTCATAAATAGATGCTTTTTATTTGTAATTGTTCCTGGGTGGTTACAGTAGTATTTTATAGTTATTATAAAAAAATTGATTTAATTTTTATTTTTCAATGTTTTTTCTTAAGGGGTGTGTTATATCCTAATAATTCACTTAATATGGACTAGAAGGAATAATAAAATTGTCATTTTATTTATTACTACTTTTTAAGAGACGTATAAAGTTAATATTAAACGAGTAAAAATAGACGAGATAGTATTTTACACTGGAAACCCCTAGACAAAAGGTCATTATTAAGAATGCACACATATTTTCATGGTAGGGTTTGTGGAGTGGGGTTGTTGATGATTCTCACTTTTAAGCAGAAAACTTTGAATTCTTTGTCTTTAAAGACTTTTTCAGACTAGAAGGAATTAATTAATGGACTCAAATCCAAAACATTCTTTCTAGCAATTAAAAGTCCCATTCACATGATGTGTTCTTAGCTTATTTTTAATTCATAGGTCCACAACTTTTAGTGTGAATGATATGAATGCATATCTTCTTATTTTGGTCCCTACATGCCCTTCATTCTAATAATATGTACAACAAGTTACAATCATATTATTCATTAGCATGTGACATGAAAAATCCTCTTTGAAATAGTTTCTCTTTCTAATTTCAATTTATATGTCTAATTCTTTTTATTTGATTTTTCTATTATCTTGTGAATTTTTTACTTTAACTTTAGGATTCAAAAGGTAGTTTAATACATTACATATATCTTTAGTTTAAAATCACAATATTCAATTTTTTTGAATTACTTATCCAATTAAAATTAAAACAGATAAAACAAAATGAATGGACTACTTATGTAAAATGACTATTTGCATCAATCAAATTTAGCTCCGTCTTTAACAAATATGTGGTTTTGGTGAGGTGTTATAATCAGAAATAACAAAAGATCAAACCACATATGTTGACCCCCTTTTGGTCCACGAATAGATTTATGACAGTTTGTCTCAATTTATGTAAGTGATTTATAAATTATTAGAGATAAATACATAATTTTAAAGTTATTTTTTTATTAAATATAAATAAAAATTTAATTATTCTCTTTATAATTGACTAAAAGAAATAATATCACATAAATTAGAATAAATAAAATATTATTTTTCTTCTTTTTCCTTAACAAATGAAGTGGCACAACCTTATCTTTTTCTTCTTTTTTATTCCTTATGTTTGGTAGCATGGAGATGGCATGAGATTATAGAAAAAACAAAAAGAGGATGTGCATGTGGTTGATGTCAATACCTTTTTGTATAGTTTTATTTTTTCACTTTTCCGTTACTGAGAGTCTCTAATGCACTAAATCATATTGTCGTTATTTTCACTCCTGTCTTAATCTATTGTTAATGGAGTCTGAATTTTTCCTGCTAAAATTTGAAATACAAAAAAGAAAAATATATAAAAAGTTATTTTTCTCAAATATTTATTAAATACACATAATTATTAATTTAAACTTTATCTATAGAGTATAAATAAATTCTAATACAGGAAATTTAGATGAATCCATTAAAGAGTCCTTTGGTACAAAAATTAATAACGCAGGAATTAGTAATGCAGTAGTGCATGAATTAGTAATGCAGAGTTTATTTTTATCAATTGTTTGATTCATTGTTTCAAACCTCACATGTGTTTGGATTAAAACTCTTTAAAAATCTTCTTTCCAATTATACCCTTGACTTGAATTATTATGTAATTGAGTCAAAGTGATAATTGTCGGACTATATTATTTTTTTTATGACCTTCTAACTAGCTATGAGAAGAACAATTTTGTTGTCATGTTTCCTATTTTTTCACTTGAATTATTTGAGGATAATAAATTGCCATCTTAATAAATTGAACACTCACAAAATGTCAATTTTCAATTTAAAAAAGATAAACCGTCTACTTTTAAAATTGAAAAGACGGTCAACAATGGGTAAATTGAATAAACCATCTACATTTATACATAAAAAATGCAAGTTATAGTTTTAATATCTATGTAATTTTTTAAATTGTTCAAAATAAATTTTTTAAGTTATATATATAATCGCAAACATCATGTAGTGATATATTTGCCTTTTTAATTAGTAAATGTTAATAACTCACATTTCAAATTTGTATTGGATTTATTTAGTAACAAACAACTCTCTCTAAATAATTTGTAAGATAATTTATTTAAATAAATTTAATAGTACAAATATAAAATATAAAATCAAGAAAATAAACAAAATAATTAAAATGATTTGAGGGATATTTTTGTCTTTACATAGACTTATCTCATGATATTATATCCTATATATTACTAATACCTCAAATTTGGAGGTATTAGTAATACAATCTATAATAACATGTAGGATTAGTTATACATAGGCGTAAATTTCTACCAAACATAGTACTAAATAATACCATACATAATACACGGACTATTTCTTCTAATGCGGCCTAGCAAACGACCCTAAGGGGTTGTTTGGTACAAACATTGATAATGTATGGATTAGTAATGCAGGGATTAATAACGCATAGATTAGTAATGCAGTGATTAGTAGTGCAAGGACTATTTTTTGTCAAGTGTTTGGTTCACTACTTTCCATTTAATTTTGTGTTTGATTTAAAAATCTACAAAATTTATTTCCTATTATACCCTTGTGTTATTATGACTGAAGAAATAAATAAATTAATAAAACAAGAATGGATTAATGACATAAGACAGATAATACAAGAATTATACGATAACACAGATTATTTAGACTTAATATACTCATCAGATTACAATAGTGATTGAATTATCATGATAAATGAAGAATAATTCCAACTCTGGAAAGAAATTAAAGCTGAAATAGATTCATGGGAACAAATTATAAAAACATATTTAGAAGTATATTTAAGAATACAGGAAATACAATACCTACATATGTTAATAGAAGGAGCCCAAATACTTAGAAACAAAAAAGAGCAAGAAGATAAATACTACAAAAAAGCCTTTAATTAGCAAAAGACTATGATAATTCAAAACATAGCCTGAATTCCGCCACCCCCCCCCCCCCCCAAATATGATTGGTATCAGAGCTAATGATTAAAAATAAATAAGAATAAAAAAAATTAATAATAAATAAATTAAACTAACATGAGAAGACCGCATAAAAGTACTCGAATCTATAAAGAAATAAAAAATGAGTTAAAATACTTATATATAGAATATAAAAGCTTAAATAAACAAATAAATAAAAGTATAGAAGATATCCATAAATTAGATATACTAATCACAAAAATATCATCATTAGAATATAAGTTAATTACCCAGCTAAAACAAAGACTAAAATATAAATAATGAACAAAGAAGAATTCGCAATAAATGAAAAAACATATGAAAATTATGACGGACTGAAAATAAAAATAGTTTTTTCAAATCTAGGCAGAAAATATAAGAAGATAGGAAATCAATTATATTTAATGTTAGAAAAAGAAGAATTAAAATTAGAAGATAGCATGACAGCTATGATAAGAATAGCAAAAGAAAATGATGAAACAAATAGACAAAAAGAAATAGAAAAAATACAACAAATAACAGATACGAAAAATGATAGAATAAAAGAATTAGGAAAAGAATTACAAGTATTAAAAGAATTATATGAAAAACAGTGCAAACAAAAAGAAGAAAATAAATTACTAACAAAAATACAACAATATAAAGATAAACTTACAAAAAATCAAGAAAATATTGAAATAGAAAATAAAAATGAATTACATGTAGAAACTATAGAAGAAGAAAATATGGAAATAGACCAAACTTCAGAAATATGTGAATTAGAAATAAGTGAAACATATACAGAAATTATAGATAATAATAAAAAATTAGTAGAAAATACGGAAGTAGAAATAAATTATGATGAAAAAATGAAAGAAATAGAACATAGTACTAGCAATCCAAGAATATATCCAAAACAGAAAAAATCACAAATATATACTCGAGATTATACAAGTTCAGATAGAAATGAAACTTTATAGAATAAAAGATTAAATATAAAAAAATGGAATCCTAAACAAATAAATACACAGCCTAAATATTTAGATTTAGATTGTGTAGTAGATATAAATCAAACTATACAATTATGGATAGGTTATATAGCAAAACAAATAATAGAGAATAAAATTAACATAACAGAAGTACCAGGATACATAGAAAGAACATTTATAGGAGAAGTAAAATTGTGGTTCTTAAATCTAGAAGAAGAAAGTAAAAAGACACTAAGATCAAATAAAGATATACAAGCTAAAGAAACAACATCAGTAATGGATATACTTTATAAATATGAAACATCTATAAGAAATGAATTTAGTAGTATGACTACAGAGGAAGAAGAACGCCAGAAAGATAAAATTACAAACAGAAATTTAATGAACAAATTAGGAATATGTAATATGTGTTATTTAGATGAATACACTTGTGCATACAAAGAATATTATTATAAAGGAGTTTATAATATACAAGAAAGTCCAGGAATAAGACACTTATATTTTACAAAATTACCAGAACCGTTTAGTTCAAAAATAATAAAAGCATGGGAAGAAGCAGGATTACAAGATACATTAGGAACTAGAATAAAATTTGTAAAACAATGGTATGCAAATATGTGTGAAAAATATAGAGAAGAAATAAAAATGGAAAAAACAATAATAAAAAACTTAGCATGTTGTAAAGATAAAATAGCACCACAATTTGGTTGCAATGATAAATATTATAAAAAATATAAAAAGAAAAGATTCAAAAAATATAAAAAACAAAAACATAAATATAAGAATCCAAGAAAAAGATACTTTGCAAAATCTAAACGACCATATAGAAAAAAGAAAAGCATAAGTGAATGTAAATGTTATAATTGTGGAAAATTAGGACACTTAGCAAGAGATTGTAAAATACCAAAAACTCCTAATAAAAAACAAATATCAGAAATAATTATAGAAGATGAAATTTGCTTACAACTGAATATATAGATTATGAATTAGAAAGTGATGATAGTATTTATGAAATATCTGATAATGAAGAAGAATACCAAACAGATAAGAGAACAAATAAATGACTGAAGAAAATATACAAATTATACAAGAAGAATATAAAACAGAAGATTACTCCGAACAAAAAATAATTTTTGATAACAATATTTTTGAAAAAGTAAAGGGAAAAGAAATTGACTTAAGTGTAGAAAAAATATTTAATATGCCATTAATAAAAAATCCTTTTAAAAGAAATAAAGAAGAATTTTATATAATTAGTCAAAAAGAACATATCATAGATTGTAAATATGCCCAAGGAAAAGCTGAAGTACCAATCATAAATAAAAGAGAATTAAATAAAGAAGTACAAAAAATAAAAAGTAAAGATCAAATTAAATATGTACAATTAGGAGGAATAGAAATACTTATAAAAACTTGTTTTAAAGAAGGAATAGATATAGCAATAGAAATATATTTAGCAGACAATAGAATAATAGATCCTATAGAAAAAAGCGTAATAACAGCAGTAAGAGGAAATTTAATTTATCAAAAGTTCAAATTTACAGTAAACACAAATTATTCAGTTGCATTAACAAACCAAAATATAGATAAAGCATTAGTACTATATTGGAAAATTAATGGAATAACTTTAACCCCAGGAAGTAAAATATGTACAACTAGATGTAAAAATTTATATGTACTAACTACTAAACACAAAATAAGTGCAAAAAGTAAAATAAAAGGAATAGAGATAGAAACCCCATTTGAACAGTTTGTAAAAATAATAGATAATAATAATTACTCATATAAGGAAATAGATACTACTGAAAATTTAGATATTATAGAAGAAAGAATAGGAAGAGCTAGAAAAATTAAAAATAACTTACAAAGAGAATATACAAAGAAATTAGCATATGATATAATCCCTAATAAATACTACATAGTAGGAGTAATAGAAGGAAAAGAACATCTAATATTAATAAATACTAAACAAGAAGAGAATTACATAATAGATAAATTATTAAATAAAGAAGAGATGGAAATAAATAAGGTAACAAAACAAAAATGCTCAGATTTACCAGCATTAATAGTAGCTCAATTAGAAACAGAAAAAGATATAATAATAGTAGATATACCTATGAAAATAAAGTTAGAAATTAAAGAAGAATTACAAGCAGATATTATATTTGGCTTAAAATGGTTAGAAGAAGTAAAACCTTATAAAATAGAATCTACTTACTTAACTGTTACCTATAATAATAAAACAATAACAATAAAAAGAATAATATTATGAAAATACATGTACTTATGAAAATAATAGTAGAAGGATATTACAATAGATATTATACACCAATGATAGATACAGGAACAGAAGTTAATATATGTAAATATAACTGTTTGCCAAAAGATAAATGGATAAAATTAAAAACCCCTATAGTAGTAAAAGGATTTAATAATGAAGGAAGTTTAATACATTATAAAGCAAAAGATATACAAATACAAATATGGGAGAAGATACTTAAGATAGATGAAATATATAATTACGATTTACCTACAAAAGATATAATCTTAGGAATACCATTTTTAGATAAATATTACCCACATATAATAACTAAAACACACTAGTGGTTAACAACACCATGTAATCACAAAGTAGGAGCAAAAATAGTAGGAAATAAAATACGGCAAAACATAGAATGGATAAAAGGAAATGAAAAAATCACACAGAAATTAGAAAATATGCCAAATTGTACCAACAATATAGAATATATAGTATTCACAATAGATAAATTAAGCCCAATAAAAGATAAATTAAGAAAATTATATAGTGAAGATCCACTAAAAGGATGGAATAAACATAAAACAACAGTAAAAATAGAATTAATAGACCAAAATAGCATAATAGCCCAAAAACCTTTAAAATATAATTTTGATGACTTAAAAGAATTTAAAATGCATATAACAGAATTATTACAAAAAGCATATATACAAGAGAGTAATAGTAAACATACTAGCCCAGCATTCATAGTTAATAAACATAGTGAACAAAAAAGAGGAAAAAGTAGGATGGTTATAGATTATAGAAATTAAATGCAAAAACTAAAACTTATAATTATCCGATCCCAAATAAGATATTAAAAATTAGACAAATACAAGAATACAATTACTTTAGTAAATTTGACTGTAAATCAGGATTTTACCATTTAAAATTAGACAAAGAATCTAAGAAATTAACAGCGTTTACAGTACCACAAGAATTTTATGATTGAAATGTATTACCATTTGGATATAAAAATGCACCAGGAAGATTTCAACACTTTATGGATACGTATTTTACAAAATTACATAGCTGTATAGTATACATAGATGATATACTATTATACTCAAAATCGTATAATAAACATATAGAATTATTGATACAATTTATAAACATAGTAGAAGAATCAGGAATAAACTTAAGCAAAACTAAAGCAGAAATTATGAAAAATCAAATAGAATTCTTAGGAATACAAATAGATAAAAAAGGAATAAAAATGCAGCAACACATAGTACAAAAAATTATAAATTAAGAAGAAATATTAGATACAAAAAAGAAATTACAATCCTTTTTAGGACTAGTAAACCAAGTAAAAGAATATATACCTAAATTAGCAGAATATTTAAAACCATTACAAAGAAAATTAAAAAAAAAAAGATATTGAATATAATTTTAATGAAGAAGATAAAAAACAAATTCAAAAGATAAAAGAACAATGTAAACAATTGCCAAAATTATGTTTTCCAGATGAAAATAAAAAATTCAATTATATAGTAGAATCAGACGCAAGTGAAAATAATTATGGAGGAGTATTAAAATATAAATATGAAAATGAGAAAATAGAACATCACTGTAGATATTACTCAGGAACATTTACGGAAACAGAGGTAAGATGGGAAATTAATAGAAAAGAATTATTTGCATTATATAAATGTTTATTAGCATTTGAACCATATATTGTATATAATAAATTTATTGTTAGAACAGATAATATACAAGTAAAATGGTGGCTAACACGAAAGGTACAAGACTCAGTTACAACAAAAGAAATAAGAAGACTAGTATTAAATATTTTAAATTTCTCTTTTACTATTGAAGTGATTAAAACTGACAAAAATGTAACTGCAGATTACTTATCAAGACAAATCCGTACAAACGGACTTTGAAGAAGAAGTTATGAATACAGTACTTATGAGCGAATTATTGGAACAAATTAAGATGCTCAATAAAAATGTATCAATTATGGAAACAAGATATGTGGAGTCGGACCACGGTAAAAAATCAGAGCTAATAGTGCAGTCGGAGCACTTAAAACAACCAGATCTAGAAGGTGACGATGGAAAACACCTAAAAACCCAACTTACTAACGAATTAAATATTGTTGCAGGTACAGAAATTACGAAGGAATCATTTACAACAGTTACAAAAAGATAAAACTACAATTTGAATAAGGTATTTGAAAAACCTTATGCCCCACCTCACATAACAAATAATGAATTATTCATACCACCACAAGTACATACGTATGCAACCTCACTTACCCAAACAAAGAAAACCTATAACCATATAACCCGAACATATCTCGAAAATATTGAAAAAATCCAGACTTTCTTAAATACCCAACCTATTGAAAACCCAGAAAAATTAAAAAACCACCAAGGATATATCACAAACAAATTACAAAATTATAATAAACTGATAGCCTTGCCAGGAAGTAAACCAAATTTAGTAGCTACTTGCTATGCCTATGGACTTATTTCAACAGCATATACCATTACAAGAGACGAACTTAGTCAAATACCGGAGTTACATCAAGCATTTATGAGTTATAAACGAATTACTAAAGGACAATTATTTTATGTCAGATTCTATTCAGCGCCAATAGAAGTATTATTTGACGAAATTAAACCAGTTATCACAGTTATCAAAATAGGTATGACAAAGGACTACATTATTCCGGAGGATATTACTAAGCAACCACTTATACCGAAAACAGAATTACCAGAGTTTTACGCAAACAAGAGGATTATTAGACTTAGTACAATATTAGCAGAATTAGCAAACGCATATGACGAAACGAATTACATATGGAAATACCACTCCAGGAATCACTTATTGATTTATTCAACAGCAAAGGAATTAAAGCCTATGGACAAGGAAGAAATAAAAAATTGGGCAATATCGCTACTTAAACCAGAACAAGATCCGATGACAAAAGCAATTAAGAAAGGATTTATTTCGGAAGACAGTTTAAATCAATATTGTAAATTAATTGGGAAAAAATACACGGAACACATATGCAGCAAATGCAGTGGGAAAAGTAACTACATACCAGAGGTTAACATAGACTGAAAAAGACAAAAACACGCGGACGGACAAGAATTAAAGAAAAACAAATTATTGACAAAGATATAAAGAAGAAATCTGCTTTTCAAAAGATAGAAAAGAGACAACTAAGTGGACAACCAAGTGGACGGACACAATTTAAAGAAGAAATCAACTTTCCAAAAAGACGACAACATGTGATAAGATAAAGACAGAAAGATAAGAAGAAAACGACATAAGAAAGAAAAAGATGTAAAGTATGTCGGGGACTAATATGTAAATAAGTAGGGACTTACTTTGTAATTATTTTTCTTAATTTTGCACTCTTAGTCCTTGAGACATTTGTATATATAGGATAGAAGTTTGTAAGCAGAGGATCATCGGAAATCCAAAGCAAGCAAACATCTCTCTAAAAATTCCAGCTTTGTAAAAAATAAATATTCAATAAAAATATATTACTTTTAATCTCCAATTAATCCCCAAATTATGGAGAAAAACTTAGCAGATACTGCAAATCTACAACAGGTATAACTCATGAAACTTATAATATTTATAATATTCATGATATTTATGATATTTATGACATTTATAATTATGCTTAGCTAAATTATTAATTCCTGTCAACCATAGTATTATGTGATATACTTATGATTGTTATTATGAATTAAGATTATTCAATAATTTATTATCTAGTTTGCTAGCATAAAGAAAAGTAGGAGAAAACTTTCAGAACTATGCCATCCAAAAATGGGAAACCGGGAAAGGCAAAGAGGCCGTGTTAGGGGAGTACCTAAGTGTTGAGGCACTGTTTAGGAAGATAATAGCTGAAAACAGTATCATGCTAGTAGTGACCAGATAATAAAATACGAATACCTTAAGTCATAATAAGCTGTCATAAGATTACCATATGGTAGACATGGAAGGCAGGAATAATGAATAATTTGATAAAAAGCAAATATAATTTGATAAAAATGAATATAACAAACCCACCTACCATAGTAGTTGATAATAGTTATTTTGAAGATAATCATAAAATACTTATTTTTAAGATACTAGAAAAAATAAATGAACCTAATTTAAGAAAACTAATATGGGAAAAATTAATAAAATACGAAGAAGAAGAAATAAATAAATTAATATAACAAGAATGGATTAATGACATAAGACATATAATACAAGAATTATACGATAACACAGATTATTTAGACTTTATATACTCATCAAATTACAATAGTGATTAAATTATCATGATAAATGAAGAATATTTCCAACTCTGGAAAGAAATTATAACTGAAATAGATTCATGGGAACAAATTATAAAAACATATTTAGAAGTATATTTAAGAACACAGGAAATACAATACCTACATATGTTAATAGAAGGAGCCCAAATACTTATAAGCCAAAAAGAGCAAGAAGATAAATACTACAAAAAAGCCTTTAATTAGCAAAAGACTATGATAATTCAAAACATAGCCCGAATTCCGCTTAAATCAAATACATATATACATAAAATTGTTATTAAGTTTAGGGTGTGATGTACCACTAAGAAGATCATTGATGGCACAATGTATTTCTAATTTTTTATTGGTCAAGTATATATCTTAAACTTAACATAGATTTAAGACTACCTAAATTGTTCAATACATAAAGCTCTTTTTTTTTTTTTTTTTTTTTTTTTTAAAAACAAATAGTTCAAGTGGGTAATCGACAAACTATCTTGAATAAAAAAAAAATCAAGAAAAAATGGAGAAAAAAAAATTAGTGAAATCATTAAATTACACTAAACGGATTTGGAGAATTAAAAAAGAACATTTATAACCATTCCAATATAAATAAAAAAAAAAAGAACTTACAAAAGAAATTTAGGAAAAGGGGTAAGGGGTTAATTTAGTCATTTATGGGTCTTATCCAAGGTTTGGATTAATTATCCCTCAATTTTCTAGGGATAAGATAAGACCACATATGGTGGATAAGCAATCCATAGATTAAATTAAATGAAGTAACCAAACAATGTATTAGATGAACTAAATTTTAATTCATAGATTATTCTACCTAATACCGCCTACCAAACGGTCCTAAGTCTCCTAACTCAGCCCTTGTCCCCCAAGGCCCCAAGGCCCCAACCCAAAGTTTTTCATCAATATAGCAGCAAATTATAAGTTTAATTCATTTTTTAGATGGGATAAAACGTAAGATTTTACTTGAACTATGGTAATATTGTCACTTACGAACCTAAATAAATTATCAGAAGGTTTTATTATTTTTTGAATTTAGTTTTTTATTATTATTTATACCCCTAAAATATGTAAGGGTTCCATTACCCTCCTCCATCCTTAACAAACTTAATTATTAAGACTGCATTGATGTTTGTGTTTAACTATTTGTGTCTATTAAAATGATTGAACAGTTAAATATATTTTTGCACTACTTTTTATATCCATGAAGTTACGTCACTCATTTTGATCTCTATAAAATTATTTTTGATATTTTACATATGTTTCTTTCATTTATTTGGTGTATAAAACTTACAAATTGCTGTTCTTATTCATATCATTGGATAAAGCTAAGTCAAGTTAATTCAGAAATTTAAATAATATGAAAAATTAAATAATAAGAAAACTTTCACATACATTAGAGTTTAACTGACAATTTCATGATAATTCAAAGATATATTGTGCCTTGTTCCTTTTTAGGTTTCTAATTACTACTTAATGACTAATTCATTTCATTTTTACATTATTTACTCCACCTTGAAACTTTAATCCACACGTTATTGATATGTTCTAATATTATCATCTTTAAAAAGATACATTTTTTATTTTTTTACACGTAGTTTCATAATTGAATTTACTCTTACGTCCTATTTTAATTGTTGTCAACAAATACTTTTAATCTCTACAGCTTTAGCTGGCAACAAGATTGCATCAATTGTGAATTAATTTGCTCTGGTTAATTAAAATACAAAATTAGCATTCGAACGTACAATTACATTAAAATGTTTAACTTTATTCTATTTGATACTCCCTCCGTCCCATTTTATGTGAGGTAGTTTGATTGGGCACGAAGTTTAAGAAAGAAAGGAAGGCTTTTAAAACTTGTGGTCCAAAATGAATGATAGAGATTTGTGTGGCTGTAAATTATTTCATTAAGGGTAAAATAGACATTTTATAGTTAAATGGTTACTTAATATAGAAATGTGTCATTCTTTTTGGGGCTTACTAAAAAGAAAAGTAAGTCACATAAATTGAGACAGAGGGAATATATAATTTCAATAATTTAATTCTATTTTGAGGTAAGCTTTAAATTTTTTTAAAAACTTAAAAATTAGATTTTGACCCAAAATCGCTTTTTCCTAGATTTTGGGATCTTGAGTTTTTGGCCGAAATTTGAAAAAAATTATAGACAAACAAATATTGTCAAAAGAATTTAAAAAATTACTTGTAATATGTATAGTAAAACGGGTCCTATCAAGCTTGAGAAGAGCAAGATTATAATGCGTATATTGCAAATTGCACTGTTGCACTTTATGTACTGAATTTATTCTAAAAAAATGTCATTTTCTCAAATCACATGGGTTTGGACACTTGCTTGTACTTGTATATACTTTTATACCCTATCTACCATATATTCTACATTAATTTCACCTATTAATTACATTCTTTTCTTCTACATTTAGTATATAGTTGCTCATCTACATTTATTCAAGGAAATCCTAAATCCTACTCCCTCCGTCCACTATTGTTTGTCAAGATAAGATCATGCATAACCTTTAAAAAGAATTTAATATAATATGCAATTTGACTAATATAACTCTACTATCAATCATTATTAAAATGGTTTGTACTTTTTGAAAACCGTAAAAATAACTTTTTTCACATTAAAGTAGTCTTGTAACTTTAAAATGACTACTTTTTGAAACTAGTAGTAATGTAATTATTAAGGACAGAATTGGAAAAAAGTGACTAATTGTTTCTTGATTGTTTAAATTGACAATTAATTTTGAATATCTATTTTTAGTATACCTGACAAACAACAGTGGACGGAGGGAGTAATACCTAAGCTAGGTTGCACTTTGTAGAATTTTTCTAGCAACTCCCTTTTTTCATTGATAAACTTTGTAAAAAAAAAAATCAATCTAACTTCTGGTTTAGTTATCCATAAATAATCTCTCAGCAAAATAATAATTAATATATATTTTGTATATTAACGTGTGATATACATAAAATATATATTTCAGTATAAAATAAGATACATTTAATCAGCGAATGTAATTAATATTTAATCGACCAGCAATATATATAGTTTGCCCTTAATTATTCCTCCACATAAAACCTTAGAGCTAGTCTATATATACATGTGTATTTAAGATAATATCTCCATGGTTAAGGCTTACCCATAAAATCTGTCTACATATGAGGAATCTACACTAATGCTTATGATTCATTTTAATCATAAATTTTAAAAGTATATCTTTTATTTTTAAACTTCAAACACTATCATAAAATCGAGATAGATGAAATGTTGAGCTCATTTGGATTGACTTAAAAAGAAATATTTTTTAAGTCAAAGAATAAAAATCAAACTTAAATGATTTTTAAGTCAAAAAAATAAAAAGTAAGGAGAGATCTACTTTTGATTTTTAACCTTTTTAAAGTCATTTTAAATTTATTTTAAGCTATTTTTAAACTTACCAAATATTTTCAAGAATAAAAAATAAATTTAACCAACTTTTAAGTCAATCCAAATAGATTAACCGACAATTCTAAGGGCCCGTTTGGTCATGCGATATGATATCATGATATTGAATCATGAGATGAAATTAAAGTTTTGTTTGGACATACGATATGAAATTTTTGTGTTGTATATTTTATCATAAACATAAAAATCCCATAAGTTGTAAAACTATTATTATATCCCCAGTTGTTTATTCAATCTTATCAAATAAAAAAAAAATTATAAAATTGCATAATAAATTATTACAAAACTATTTGTTCTCCACTTAAGTAATTGTTTCATCTAACTTTAATTTAATAAAAAAAAAATTGAACATAAATTGTAGTGTGTTAGTCTTTGATATAATCCTCCCACATAGTACGGACAATTTCCTCACGTTGAACTTGCATTTCTCAATCATGTGATTGAGAAGACCAACCAACATTGTTACTTTGAGCCATTTGTTGGTCAATATCATCCGCAACTATATTTTCATTCTCATAGACCATAAATATTTCATCAGTACTTTGGTATTCTCACAAATAATTATGTAACACTGCACAAGCTATAACAATTTTAACTTGTATATCAATATCATAATGGATCATGCCTTGTTTCAGTATTCTAAATCTATTTTTTCAAGCTCCAAAAGTCCGTTCAATCACATTGCGTAGAGATGAATGCCTATAATTAAACAGTTCTTTGGCATTTTGGGGCTCTCTTTCACTTCCTCGGTAATCTTGCAAATGATTGCGTAATCCTTTGTATGGAGCTAAAAATCCTCTCGTGTTTCGGAAACAGCATCAACAACATAATATTTATCTACCAACAAACATTTATAAAGAATTACTAAAACCATATGTGACGTAAATGAGACAACTTTGTGAAAATAAATAATATTTATTCTAAGGATGTAATTTAAAGTTACCTTGTGGCGGAAATGAAAATTGTGACGTTGGTTCAACAAATGTATTCTCAAGTACTTTACTATCATGTGCAGTACCTTCCCAACCAACAACAACGTAACAAAGGTAAATCACATATCAAAATCACAAGCACATAAGATATTTTGTGATGTTCTTCCTTTACGATTACGATATGCTTGTTGCACAGCTTTAGGAACCTCCCCTTCTATATATGTTCCATCAATCACACCAACACAATCCTACCAAATAAAAAAAATACATCAATATTAATTTAGTTGACATAAAATAAATTGGAAGCATTATAGAATGCACTTCATAAAAATAATAAAAATAGTGCTTCCAAGACAATGCAAAGTCATAAAATAAATATCATCTCTTTAAACAAAGTTGATAGGAAATATGTAACTAAATACTAATAATTTACACATAAAATATAAATGTGCACTTATCAAGGCTATAAAAGAAATTTATTATTCAACAATCGATTGGTGTGAGTTAAAGTGACTATATGTCGGTGAGAATAATAAATTTTATGTCGGTAAGAATAATAAATTTTAAATAGTAATGACGTGATTATAAATTTTATCTATATATGAAATAAATGGATAGTAAATATAAATGTGGGGTTGTTTTAACAAAATATAAACTCGTGAATCAATTTTTGTATTAAAATATCTCAAATCATGATATGAAATTCTCATATAATTCTATATCATGGTTTTTGGAAAATATGAAATCACATTTCATGATATGAAATTATGAGATGGAATCAGCATAAAATCGCATGTCCAAATGCTGATTTGATCACGATGGCTAAACGCCTACTAAGTAAAAAAATTTATACTGTACTTCCTCCTCTGTTCACAAATTTATCAAAATTAAGAATTTAAATTGTTTAAAAAAGTCAGAAGGAATGATGGAAATTGATGGGGGTTGTTGAAAATTTAAATACACTCTCTTTTTCATTTTTTTTTTTTTAATATGATGAACATGTGGTTTGACCAGAATAGAATATAATCCATATCACATTTGCTTTTCTGTTTTCTCCTTTGATGGGTCCTCAACTTTGACACATCTCAACTACCAACCTTTGAAAGTTAGGCCTAAATTTATTTCTTTTTTTCCACAAACAAGAAATTTAACATACAACATGGGTCATAAAAATAATAACTAAATTCAACCATATAGTTGAAATTCTAGGGAAAAGAAATAGTAGAACAACATCAAATACCATATTCTCTGATTTTTCAAAGTGAGTACACTTGCAAAAATTTACGCTTATGAATATAACTTAAATAGTAATTCCAAAATAAGGTACTTATTATCTTCGTGAATTAAAAGTATCAATTTTAGAAATTTTAGGAATAAGGAATTTGTATTAGGGAAAATTACAAAAATTAGACTCATTAGGCAAAATATTTATCCAAATTAGATCTAATCTAATATATTTACTTTGATTGGACTCACAATCCAAACTATTTACCTAACTGTCTTTCTTATTTTACTCATTGAACCACTGTTGATATCATTGGGGTATAATATATACTTTGACGTATCTATATAATTATGATGGTATCTATATACCTGATAGTATGAAACAATAATTGAGCAATCTTTCATTGAAATACCGACTTTTCCTCCTTGATGATATTAGAGTCTATATATATATTCTAATTGAACCACACTTGTTAAGTAGTAAATGCGAATTAATAATTAAAAATAAGGGATATCAAAATAAGAGGTAGCCGCTTGTAAACAATATTTCTTTTTGGGATACAAAGGTTCTTTTCCCTTTATTTTTTATGGGAAAGGGTAAAAAAATGCCCTTAAACTATGTGAAAGGAATAAAAATACCCTCCGTTTATAGTTTGGCTAAAATATGCCCTTACCGTCAATACTTTGGTTCAAAAATGCCCTTGCAGTCAATACTTTTGTCCAATAATGCCCCTATAGTTACTAAATTAGTCAAAAATGCCCTTTTCCGAATAAGTATATTATTTTTGTTCTTTTTAAACACATCTTCTTAATTAAAATATTGTTAAAGAACCCTGTTCTTGTTTTCTTTCTTTTAAAATCACTTTAACAAATAAAATGTAGGAAATGGTTTTTTTTCTTCTTAATCTCATTTTATCAATTAAAATAGAATAACTTCATGTACCCTTTCGACAAATAATATATGTCATATATATAAGATCATAGTATATTCATCTTTAATTAATATTTATAAAAAATAATTGTAATAAAATAAGATATATTATCATTTTTTCCTGAAGTGAAGTAAGATAAACATTTTTTAGTTTTGAAAAGTATTATTAGAAAAAAAATGTGTTAAAAAGAAAATAAATAATATATGTATTTGAAAAAATTAGCATTTTGATCCATTAAATAACAATAAGAGCATTTTTGGACTAAACTATTGACGAAAGACATTTTTTAACCAAAGTATTGATGAGAAGGACATTTTTGGACCAAACTGCAAACATAGGTCATTTTTATTCTTTTCACATAGTTTAAGGATATTTTTGACCATTTTCTTTTATTATTAATAGAAAGAGCTTTATCTTCCTTTAGTGGCTTGCTAATTACTAGTCAGCACAAAATTGATATTCGTAATAACTTTCAAATATTAAATAATACGTAATTACACCGACAAAAAAGAAGAAGACAATATACAGAAAAAAGACATTTATTAGCTTAAAAAAAGATTAAGGGTGAATCTCTAAACTACAGTATGAGTGATGATGCTTTTGTACATTTTGTTCCTTTTACATGCACAAGGGAAAATGGAGCAATTGTCTATATAGCCCTTTTGTGCGTTTTGTTGTTAGATTTTTTTTGCCTTGCCTGTTTTATATATAATATATCAAAGAGAAATTTTTATAAAAAGTTATAATATAGGTGTATATTATGTCGTTTAGTGGAATTTTATTATTTACATAATATTGTTTTTTTAATCTGAGTTTTGACATAATTATATCAATTCAAGTTGTTGCAGATTATTGCTTGCAACTCTTTAACTGACGCGAGTAATTAATACAATAATGTGATTATTTCTATTAATTTATGAAATTTATGTTTTTAATTTGTTCGGAGAATTGTGAACAAGATACCAATAACAATCTATCTCAAAATATTTTGTAAAAATCGACAATTTTTATTTACCTTATTTGACTTCATTTCCTTTTTGTTTATTATGGGTTGTCGATTGAAGTATTAAAGTTTACTCTATTGTTATGGTGTATCAATTATGACAACCAAGCAAGTTCTGATACGACATTTTGAGATTGAATCAATTAAATAGAATATGTAATTAATGGTATCATGATACCTTTTCGATACATGATATATCATAATACCTTTTTGATACATTACGTAATGTCTTTTCGATACATGATATATATTGATACATGATGTATTGTGATACTTTTCGATATACGATGTATTAAGATACCTTTCTGATATACAATTTATCAAGACATAGTAGATTCTTTTAAAAAATCACATACCTTTTTGATACTTCATGTTTAGAATGACTTTCCTTTGACAATAGTCTTACCATTGAATGGAGAAATACATAGTTACACTTACCATTAATCAAAATCTTTATCTAATATGAATAATTACGAAAACACAAATTTAGGAAAATCTATGATTTGAACTTGAAAAAAATTAAAAATAGATCATGCTAAATTAGCGGAGTCATGATGTGACGATGTGGAAGAAATACAAAAGTATAGATCAGAGAAAAGAAATATTTGTCAGATACAATTTCTAATTATGCGTGAAATAGGGAATTGATATAATCGTGTAAGTTTGCTATTAAAATAATCGTGTAACTTTATTAGATAATTATTTTAAAGTAGAATTTTCAAGTGTAAATATGGAGCTTATGTTTGCCTTAGGTAGATTTTCCTATATAGAATCTGACCCAAAAGCAATAATTGATTGATTTATATATTTTTTTTATTTTAAAAAGAGCAAGAAATGTCCTTGCAAATCTTGTTTATTCAACTTCAATATGTAAAAATGTCCCTGCAATTTTAGCTCACGAAAACAAGAAACAACTTCAAATTAGAATTTTTATCGGCTACTTAACACAATTTTTTAAATTTGCCTCTCTGAGTATGGTACTAGAACAATATATGCGTATATTCATGTATATTATTTTTAATATATATATGTGTACCAAAATGGTATCCCTTCAAATGATCTTTCAGTGCTTGCAGTATATATAATTGCTGTATATCTATGTATTTTTTTGTATATATCTACAGTATATTCGTGTGTGTATATATGTATTCTGTCTGTATATTTCTTCAAATGTCTTGTGTGTATGATATATACACGTGATACAGTAGTATACATGTGTTTCAATGATATTTCCCAAGCTAGATTCCATATTTTGATTTCGACTCCAACTCACCTTCAATTTTCCCAAATTTTAAAGGAGAAACTAATTTATTAGACATTCATTCATAATAAATATACTAATTATACTATACTTTTCAAATAATTACTTATTTTACCACTAATTAGGAGTTTACTAACATATACTGAAAAAGATATATCTAGATACATGTATTTTTGTTACTAGATTCACTAAAATAGGGAGAGAGCCGAGCGAGACAGTGATGTATTTTAGAACATGCGAATCACACTAGATAGTTACTAGATACATCTATCCATATGTGTTTGGTGTGATTCACATGTATCTACGATATTAGATACATAGGAGAATAACGAGCGAGATGGAAGGAGAGAGCGAGATTTGTTATGTATTTCAGATATAAGCGAATCCACTTGGATACAATGTATCTAGAACAAATTACACCTAGTTATTGTCACGACCCAATTTCACAAGTCGTAAAGGCACCTATATTCCCAACCAATAGGTAAGCCAATCCAACATATTTTAGCAATCTTAAATAACTAATAAGATAGAAATGTAAACAACGAGTAAAAAAAATCTTCGACACTAAGTTCTTAACATACTGCATGCGGAAAACTAGAACACCACCCAAGAAATTGTGTCATAAGTACAAGAGTCTCTAATGTGATGCAAGTCTGAAACTAAACGACAATTCCAAACATAAGGGATATTCTGTCTGAATACTAAAATAACAGAATAAATAAAGGGTAGAGGGAGGTGTGGGCCACGGAACAGCCAAGCAGCTCACCACAACTCTACAATACTTCAAGCTCAGACTCAGACGGCTCCACGATATGTACTCGTACTCGAAATCGAATCTGCACCACAAAAGAGTGCAACAAGTGTAGTATGAGTACGAAACCACGTGTACACAGTATGTCTCATAGACCGACAACGAAGGAGTGGTGACAGGAGTTTTAAATAATGAAGAAAAAAAAAACATAAGTCCTTTACTTATAAAAGTCTATAATACGCTTACCAGTCGAGTTCATCAAAACAAGGATAATCAACTTCACATAATGTACAACCACCAAATAAGTTTGTAATCAACAATAATAAATGATGCAATGAGATGCCGTGCAATGTGACACCATGAAATGATATGCCTCAGAAAGCCAAGTACTCTCTCAACCGTACATACATGATACTTCTCGGAAATACATCGAGAGTTCATGACCCATGGGGGACTCGCGAGGTCCATATACCGACACGGACGATCTCCACGTGTCTGTGCGGATGATTTCAACGCACTATCATAAAATCAAACAATTTTCGCACGGACGATCTCCACGTGCCCAAATTAACATCTTAACATCTCCCCATCCCCAGCACGGACGATCTCCACGTGCCCAACTTTACTCAACATCATGTCAATACATATGCATAGTATGATATCAATGAAAGGGAATGATGATGCATCTCAATCGATCAATTATCAATATATATATATATATATAACTACCTTAGCTATCACAAATATACGGGTTCAAATAAGAACACAATCACACATAATAAATCAATCAATAATATATCAGCTAATGCCCATATGCTTTGGCATTCTCGGAATTACAATCCGCATACTATAGTAATAAACTTTCCCTTTATACCACCGGTACTCGTACCAATGCCCGTCACACCATTGGTACGAGACCCCATCTTTCGCCCTTACCATTGTCTATTCCATTTTTAATCTTTTAATTAGGAAAACGTCCTCCAGTGAAGTCTGAAAGTCTTAACATACCTTGAATGCTGAACACGTGTCACGAACCCTCAAGATTTGTCCTTCCCTCTTCGCAAAGCTTTAGAGCGTTTCCAATCTACCAATTATGCAATATTTTGTAAGTGAATGAATCGGTATACACCCATATTGCTATATGTTTATCTATATCCCCAAATACTCATCTAAATTTATAATCTTTTCTTAAATCTCAAGCCTAGGGTTAAGTCTTGATCTCTCTAGATATCTTAATCTACTAATATTGATATAATATAGTACACCTAACATCTAAACATTCTAGTTTCCTTCCACTGTAGTCATTAATAAGGATCCTAATTATTATCTAAAGATTCCTCCTCCATCCTAAATAATTCCAGAGAAGGCACAACGTTGCAGCCTTTCAAATTTCCACTTTGGAACCATTTGCTATTTCCTATTACCAATCTAATTGCTAACATATAATACTAATAATTAACCATCACCGACTTTGACCCACTACTTCTTATCACGCCATCCTCATTTAGTCTATAATTAATATAAATTACTAATAATGCTATTAAATTATAATATGTCAAGAATTATATTTGCTAAATTTCAGGCCTAGGGTTAAACCTCAATCCCTCCAAGTATCTCAAATTCCATACTAATCATATATTATACATCTAATAATTTTTTTACCTATCTCGATATATTAAAACTAGATTTACCATAAGATAAGTAATTAATAACAATTGAATTTAACCACTGGTTACAAAACCAGTGGCGACCCTCAGAAACAAAAGGGTTTCGTCCTCCATTAATATGCCTCAACATGACCCCCATACGTTTCCCTGAACCTCATTAATTTCCATAAATTAAACCCACTCCCCAACGCTTCTAAATTTCCATTCAATAACTCCCCAATCACTACCTAATAATTATCACCCATTATAACAATAGACATAAGCATTATACCACTCAAAACTCGCCTGAAAGGAAAATTGTTTTACCTGGAGGCTGCGGTTTCTCTTCTCCCTGCACACGATTTGCCTAACTCTATTACTGGTGTTATGCTAAACACCCATTTAACTTAAATCAATACATGGGCCAAGTGGTAAAAGGTATTAAACAAATTATGTACTTGGCCCATTAACTATCAACTATTAATTATTTGCTAATTATTCGTCAACTTAATACTCGTAACTATCGAATAATTTAAAATTTTAATTTAAATTTTTTTACAGGAAGAGTTAAAATAGTTCTAGTTCTCAAAACGATCTAGCGGGTCATTACATCACCTGCCACTTAAACAAACGTTCGTCCTCGAACGGTAAAAGAATAAAACGCACCTGAACGTTCAAAAAGGTGAGGATATTTACTCCTCATGTCGGACTCGGTCTCCCATGTAGCCTCCTCCACAGGACGATGCTTCTATTGAACCTTTACTGAAGCAATTTCTTTCGACCTCAACTTTCGAATTTGCCTATCCAAAATGGTTATCGGCTCCTTCTCAAAAGTCAAATTCTGATCAAGTAACACCGAATCCCATTGAATCACATGAGCATCACCTTGATGATACTTTTTCAACATCGAAATATGAAATACAGGATGAACACCTGACAAACCAGGTGGCAAAGCCAACTGATACGCCACCTCACCAATACGCTCCACAATCTCAAAAGGGCCAATATACCTCGGGCTCAACTTTCCCTTCCATCCAAATCTCATCACCCCTTTCATGGGTGAAACCTTCAATAAAACCCTCTCTCCAACCATAAATTCCAAATCGCGAACCTTCCGATCTGCATAACTCTTTTGCCTACTCTTAGCCGTTAGAAGCCTATCTTGGATCAACTTGACCTTGTCTAAGGACTCCCTCAACAAATCTGTACCCCACGGTCTAACATCAAATGCATCAAACCAACCAATTGGAGACCGACATCTCCTACCATACAAAGCCTCAAATGGTGCCATCTCAATGCTCGAATGGTAACTATTATTGTAAGCAAACTCCGCTAATGGCAAGAACTGATCCCAGTGACCACCAAAGTCGATCACACACGCCCGCAACATGTCCTCAAGAACCTGGATAGTACGTTCAGACTGACCGTCAGTCTGTGGGTGAAAGGCTGTACTAAGATCCACTCGAGTGCCCAACTCTTTCTGCATAGACCTCCAAAAATGAGATGTAAATTGTGTGCCCCGATCTGAAATAATAGAAATAGGAACCCCATGAAAACGAACTATCTCTCGAATATAGATCTTGGCTAACTTCTCTGAATTATAGGTAGTCTGAACTGGTACAAAGTGTGCGGACTTAGTCAGTCGATCCACGATGACCCATATAGCATCGAACTTACCCAAGGTACGCGGCAACCCTACCACAAAGTCCATAGCAATGCGCTCCCACTTCCACTCAGGTATGGGCATCCTCTGGGTCACACCTCCAGGCTTTTGGTGTTCATACTTCACTTGCTGACAATTCAAACACTGAGATACAAAATCTACTATGTCCCTCTTCATATGACACCACCAATAATGCTGCTTCAAGTCACGATACATCTTAGTAGCCCCAGGATGAATAGAGTACCTGGAACTATGTGCCTCTTCCATGATGAGTCTAGTTAAATCACCTGTTCGAGGAACACATATACGACCTTTTATCCTTAAAACTCCGACACTATCAAGAATTGCATCTTTGGCTTCTCCTTTTGACACCTTGTCTCGAATCTTACATAAATCACCATCATTAAATTGTTGAGTCCGAATCTGCTCCAACAAGGATGACCTAGCCTCCATATAAGCTAAAACCTTCCCAGATTCTGAAACATCAAGCCTCACAAAGCTATTGGCCAAGGATTGGACATCCCTAGCTAAAGGACGCTCACCAACCTGTAACATAGATAGACTACCCAGACTTACCGCCTTTCGACTCAAGGCATCTGCTACCACATTTGCCTTGCCTGGGTGATAAAGAATAGTCATGTCGTAGTCTTTGAGCAATTCCAACCATCTCCGCTGCCTCAAATTGAGATCTCTTTGATTGAATATATACTGGAGACTACGATGATCCGTGAACACCTCACAATGCACACCATAAAGATAATGCCTCCAAATTTTCAGTGCAAACACAACAGCCGCCAACTCTAAATCGTGAATAGGATAGTTCTTCTCATGAACCTTCAACTGCCTCAAAGCATAAGCTATCACCTTCCCCTTCTGCATTAATACGCAACTAAGACCAATTCGAGAAGCATCGCAATATACAACAAAACCCTCTCCCTCCACGGGTAGGGTCAAAATTGGAGCAGTAGTCAATAAAGTCTTGAGTTGTTGAAAACTCACCTCACATTCATCAGACCACTGGAAAACCACTTCTTTTTGGGTCAATCTAGTTAATGGGGATGCAATGGATGAGAACCCCTCTACAAACCGTCGATAATAACCTGCAAGGCCTAAGAAACTCCGAATCTCCGTAACTGAAGCAGGTCTGACCCAATCTCGAACTGCCTCAATCTTTTTAGGATCCACCATAATACCTTCCTTTGACACTACATGTCCCAAGAATGCTACCGAACTAAGCCAAAACTCACACTTTGAAAACTTTGCATAAAGTTTCTTCTCCTTCAAAATCCCAAGCACACTCCTCAAATGATGCTCGTGTTCCTCCTTACTACGGGAGTATATTAATATATCATCTATGAAGACAATAAAAAAAGAATCCAAGTACGGTCTGAACACTCCGTTCATCAAGTCCATAAAAGCAGCTGGGGCATTAGTCAATCCAAAAGACATCACCAAGAACTCGTAATGGCCATAACGTGTTCGAAAAGCTGTCTTAGGGATATCCTCCGCTCTAACCTTCAGCTGATGGTAGCCGGATCTCAAGTCAATCTTGGAGAAAACAGAAGCACCCTGCAGCTGATCAAATAAATCATCAATACGAGGTATCGGGTACTTATTCCTGATGGTTATCTTGTTCAACTGTCGATAGTCAATACACATATGCATAGATCCATCTTTCTTCTTCACAAATAACACTGGAGCACCCCAAGGAGATACACTCGGTCTAATAAAACCCTTGCTCAACAAATCCTGCAACTGCTCCTTCAACTCTTTCAATTCAGCCGGTGCCATACGATAAGGAGGAATGGAAATAGGCTGAGTGCCTGGCTCTATGTCGATACAAAAGTCAATATCACGATCAGGCGGAAGACCTGGTAAGTCTGTCGGAAATACCTTCGAAAATTCACTCACCACCGAAATAGACTCAAGCGTAGGAGTCTCAACACTAGTATCTCGAATATGCGCCAAGTAAGCCAAACATCCTTTCTCTACCAAGTGACGAGCCTTAAGAAATGATATCACCCCCTTTGGAGGGTGACTAAGAGAACCTCGCCATTCTACCATAGGAATTCCAGGCATAGCTAATGTAACTGTCTTGGCATAACAATTTAAAATTGCGTGATAGGGAGATAACCAATCCATACCAAGTATCACGTCAAAATCTACCATATTTAGGACCTTTAAATCTGCATGAGTGTCATATCCCATCAAGGTAACTATACAAAATCGATACACCCGATCTACCACTACAGAATCTCCAACAGGAGTGGAAACATGTACTGGCAATTTAAGAGACTCACATAATATATCCAGACTCGAAGCAAAATATGTAGACACGTAAGAATAAGTAGAGCCTGGATCAAATAATACATTAGCTGGTCGATGACAAATCGGAATAATACCTGTGATAACAGCATCTGAAGCCTCAGCCTCTGGCCTACCCGGAAAAGCATAACAATGAGAACGACCAGCCTCAGATTGTGAACCTCCATGACCACTGCTTCGACCAGAAGTAGAACCACCTCTACCTGAATGAGAACCACCTCTGCCACTCTGTACACCTCCCCTAGTTGGAGGTTGTGCAGCCCTGAAAGTCGAAGCCTGAGAACCCTGATGTAAGCCCCCACGTCTGGTCCTAGGGCAATCTCTCACGAAGTGTCCCATATCACCACACTCAAAACAACCCTTACGAGACATAGGCCGATGAGAGGAACCTGAATGGCCAGAATGTCCCCCACGGTCTACAGGTCTAGAGAATAAACCCTGTGAAGTATGCACCGAACTCGAAGAACCATGCCCAGCGTAACCAGCCTCAGATGCTGGTATAGCAGCATGAATGGGTCTGCTAGACTGAGAGTGATAACCTCTCCCTAAGTAACCTCGACTCCTAGACTGAGCACCACTGTAATCACCTGAGTGACGGGTCCTCTTGCCCTCACGCTGCTCGAATCCCTCACGTCGAATCATCTCCAACTCTTTAGCAGCATCTACCACCTTCTGGAATGGAACACCAGAAGTGGCAACCTGAGAAACTCCCAGACGAATCGGAATAATCAACCCCTTAACAAACCTTCTCACTCTCTCAGCCTCTGTGGGAAGTATCATTGAAGCATGTCTAGCCAAGGCATGGAATTTACCCTCATACTCTGCGATGGACATACCATCTTGTTGCAAACCCTCAAACTCGGCCCTCTTACGCTCCCTTTCACTGCGTGGAACAAAATTGGCTAAAAATACCTGAGTAAACTGAGTCCATGATAGTGGAGGAGATCCAACTGGCCTACAACTAATATAATTCCTCCACCACTGCTTGGCAGAGCCAGTCATCTGAAACGTTGTGTAGTCAACTCCATGAGACTCCACTAATCCAAGATTATGCAACCGCTCATGACAACTAACTATAAATTCATATGCATCCTCAGTTAAACCACCAGTATAAGTCGAGGGATTCATTAGTCTGAACCTCCCAAACATCTTTTGTTCATCAATGGTCATGGAAGGTCTGTTCGCCAAGTGTGATGCAATACCTGGAAATTCCATACTATCTAAACGGGGAGCTACAGCAGCAGCTGGCTGAGTCCTGGGAGTCTGAGAATCTGGAGCCACCATCGGATCTGGAGTCTGACCTCCAACACGAGTCTGTGAAGCATCAGAGGTGACATGCAAAGTTCCCGCCTGAGCCATCCCCTCTAGAAGTCCTAACATACGAGCCAAGGTATCTTGAAGCACTGGGGTGGCAATAATACTGGGTGGAGCCTGAGCTGGTCCATCCTCCTCGACACGATCCTGCACATCCCCATGAATAACATCTGTATCAAGAGGTACTGTCTTATCACGGCCATGGATAGCTATTGGTACTTGCCCTTCAACAGTTCCTGCAATACGATCCATACCCCGACCTCGACCACGACCTCGTCCTCGGCCTCTACCTCGGATAGTGCTCCCAGAAGCAGGCGCAGGAATAGGCTTCTGATCACCACTTGCAGATGTACGAGTCCTCACCATCTGAGAGAATGAGATATCAAGATTAGAATTTCAACAAGGTAAAGTGTACACGATAAGGAATGAAAAAAAAACTGAGTTTTCCTAAGTGTCTCATAGCCTCTCGAAGATAGGTATGGACGTCATCATACTGATCCGCAAGACTCTACTAGACATTGCTCTTGTACTCGTGAGACTGATGAACCTGGCTCTGATACCAAATTTGTCACGACCCAATTTCACAAGTCGTAAAGGCACCTATATTCCCAACTAATAGGTAAGCCAATCCAACATATTTTAGCAATCTTAAATAACTAATAAGATAGAAATGTAAACAACGAGTAAAAAAAATCTCCGACACTAAGTTCTTAACATACTGCATGCGGAAAACTAGAACACCACCTAAGAAATTGTGTCATAAGTACAAGAGTCTCTAATGTGATGCAAGTCTGAAACTAAACGACAATTCCAAACATAAGGGATATTTTGTCTGAATACTAAAATAACAGAATAAATAAAGGGTAGAGGGAGGTGTGGGCCACGGAACAGCCAAGCAGCTCACCACAACTCTACAATACTTCAAGCTCAGACTCAGACGGCTCCACGATATGTACTCGTACTCGGAATCGAATCTGCACCACAAAAGAGTGCAACAAGTGTAGTATGAGTACGAAACCACGTGTACACAGTATGTCTCATAGACCGACAATGAAGGAGTGGTGACAGGAGTTTTAATTAATAAAGAAAAAAAAAACATAAGTCCTTTACTTATAAAAGTCTATAATACGCTTACCAGTCGAGTTCATCAAAACAAGGATAATCAACTTCACATAATGTACAACCACCAAATAAGTTTGTAATCAACAATAATAAATGATGCAATGAGATGCCGTGCAATGTGACACCATGAAATGATATGCCTCAGAAAGCCAAGTACTCTCTCAACCGTACATACATGATACTTCTCGAAAATACATCGAGAGTTCATGACCCATGGGGGACTCGCGAGGTCCATATACCGACACGGACGATCTCCACGTGTCTGTGCGGACGATTTCAACGCACTATCATAAAATCAAACAATTTTCGCACGGACGATCTCCACGTGCCCAAATTAACATCTTAACATCTCCCCATCCCCAGCACGGACGATCTCCACGTGCCCAACTTTACTCAACATCATGTCAATACATATGCATAGTATGATATCAATGAAAGGGAATGATGATGCATCTCAATCGATCAATTATCAACATATATATATATATATAACTACCTTAGCTATCACAAATATACGGGTTCAAATAAGAACACAATCACACATAATAAATCAATCAATAATATATCAGCTAATGCCCATATGCTTTGGCATTCTCAGAATTACAATCCGCATACTATAGTAATAAACTTTCCCTTTATACCACCGGTACTCGTACCAATGCCCGTCACACCATTGGTACGAGACCCCATCTTTCGCCCTTACCATTGTCTATTCCATTTTTAATCTTTTAGTTAGGAAAACGTCCTCCAGTGAAGTCTGAAAGTCTTAACATACCTTGAATGCTGAACACGTGTCACGAACCCTCAAGATTTGTCCTTCCCTCTTCGCAAAGCTTTAGAGCGTTTCCAATCTACCAATTATGCAATATTTTGTAAGTGAATGAATCGGTATACACCCATATTGCTATATGTTTATCTATATCCCCAAATACTCATCTAAATTTATAATCTTTTCTTAAATCTCAAGCCTAGGGTTAAGTCTTGATCTCTCTAGATATCTTAATCTACTAATATTGATATAATATAGTACACCTAACATCTAAACATTCTAGTTTCCTTTCACTGTAGTCATTAATAAGGATCCTAATTATTATCTAAAGATTCCTCCTCCATCCTAAATAATTCCAGAGAAGGCACAACGTTGCAGCCTTTCAAATTTCCACTTTGGAACCATTTGCTATTTCCTATTACCAATCTAATTGCTAACATATAATACTAATAATTAACCATCACCGACTTTGACCCACTACTTCTTATCACGCCATCCTCATTTAGTCTATAATTAATATAAATTACTAATAATGCTATTAAATTATAATATGTCAAGAATTATATTTGCTAAATTTCAGGCCTAGGGTTAAACCTCAATCCCTCCAAGTATCTCAAATTCCATACTAATCATATATTATACATCTAATAATTTTTTTACCTATCTCGATATATTAAAACTAGATTTACCATAAGATAAGTAATTAATAACAATTGAATTTAACCACTGGTTACAAAACCAGTGGCGACCCTCAGAAACAAAAGGGTTTCGTCCTCCATTAATGTGCCTCAACATGACCCCCATACGTTTCCCTGAACCTCATTAATTTCCATAAATTAAACCCACTCCCCAACGCTTCTAAATTTCCATTCAATAACTCCCCAATCACTACCTAATAATTATCACCCATTATAACAATAGACATAAGCATTATACCACTCAAAACTCGCCTGAAAGGAAAATTGTTTTACCTGGAGGCTGCGGTTTCTCTTCTCCCTGCACACGATTTGCCTAACTCTATTACTGGTGTTATGCTAAACACCCATTTAACTTAAATCAATACATGGGCCAAGTGGTAAAAGGTATTAAACAAATTATGTACTTGGCCCATTAACTATCAACTATTAATTATTTGCTAATTATTCGTCAACTTAATACTCGTAACTATCGAATAATTTAAAATTTTAATTTAAATTTTTTTACAGGAAGAGTTAAAATAGTTCTAGTTCTCAAAACGATCTAGCGGGTCATTACAGTTATGACCCCATGTATCTCGAGATATAAGTATCTAGACATATCTGGATGCTCCAAAATTTTGTAAGATTTGTAATATTACAAATTAGAGTGTATCTAAGTAATTAGTTCCTAAACTAGTGTGATTTTTGTTAGTTTCCCAATTTTAAATATATTTTCATCTAAGTGTTTCAAACAAATTCCAAACCCAACCAACCTCACTCAAAAAATTGAGAGAATTGATTTAGTAGCCCTTTATGAATTTGTTTTTAGTTTTATGACATTTTTACTAGAGATTTTCATTTTGACACCTTAGAAACTTGAAAAGACTACTATCTTTTATTCAATTTATAAGAGATCAAAACAGATCATTTTTGTGAAAAAATTATTACTCTAAATTTTTAAGTTTTGCATTGAAATTTCAAATGAGTCTTTTATGGTGGTTCTTCAAAATTTTGTTCAACTACTCACAAAATCAAAGGATATTAATACCAAATGAGTGTTAATGGAGATTTATAGAGAAAATGGGTGTTTGTGATGGTCTCAAATGATGAGGAATTGGACGAAGATAATTGATTTTGATGGAAGGGAGTTCAAATTAACTTCGA
Organism: Solanum bulbocastanum; assembly: GCA_037074985.1. Classification (NCBI taxonomy): domain Eukaryota; kingdom Viridiplantae; phylum Streptophyta; class Magnoliopsida; order Solanales; family Solanaceae; genus Solanum; species Solanum bulbocastanum. The sequence continues at coordinate 25,147,890 of CM073604.1, read as the reverse complement.
TTGATCTGTTGTTCAGAGAAGTGTTGGGAAAATGCAGACCATATATATATATATATATATATATATATATATATATGGTCAAAATGATGACATCAAGAATTTTACGTGGAAATCCTTTTAAATAAGGAAAAAATTATGAGTCAAGAAGAGCAATTGATATGTCACGATCCAGGCAGTGTTGAGTGACACCTACACTAAATCATCTGGTGGAAGAACCAGCTACCAACCTGAATTTAACCCAACACATTATTCATAAAACAAATTCATAACGTAAAGTAGAAAAACAGTTTATAAAACTAAAGAACCGAATCCCTATAAACTCAACTCAAAAGTCAAATAATTATGTAGAAAATAAACTCATAAAAACTAAAATTCGTAATACTAAAACTCTAAACAAGTCAAGAATGAGGATACAACCTCGAAAACTTAGAAAACATGAACTAATGACCTAATGTCTTTGCCCGAAAGATGGGCAGGAAAATGTAAAGGAACCATGACAGTCTGGAAGAATAGCTCACCCTTGGATTCAAAATCAACCGTCCCTTATTTGAGGTATTTGATCAACTGCTGGAAGATGCTCTGTACTCAACAAGAAAAGAACAAGTGCAATATCAGCACAGAAACCACAATATACTGGTAGGATCACATGACCAGCCCAAGATGTGAATATAAACAATTAACTACATTATAGTAAGACAAGTCAACACATATAATAACAACCACCAATATAGGTAGACTCACAGTCACAATATCATGGCACAACAAATACCTGAATGCATGTCCCAAATAATTATAAATGCAAATTTATAGTCCTCTCAAGAAACCATAAATACATACATGTTCCTCTCATGTAACCCACACACAACTTGTTAGTGTGCCAGCGTGGTACCTGAGCCAACAAGAGTTAGTAATTAGACCAGGTATCCAAGTCAACCGTCAGTAATTATATCAGGCGTGGTATCCGAGCCAAGCTTTAATATTCCTGTATTGGCATGGTACCCAAGCGAACTAGCAATCACAAACAATCACAAACACAACGAATAATACCACTTGAAAGCTACAAGCCACATAAAAAAATCCATTGCATAAGATTATCAACATGATATCATTTCATATGTCTTACTATGTTTTTCCTAATATGCATTGCACAAATGATACTATAAAGCAGCAGACATGCATACATACATAACCATAAAATGTACAATCATCACTGACCTCGAATCAAGCCTCTTGGAGCTCTAAAGAACCAACTTTCCCTTTTCAAAGTGTGTTGACTTGTTCTTGGTCTAAAACAAAAATAAATGCAACAATCAATCAAAAATAGCCTAAAAATACCCGGATTATAAGCAAATCCTAATCCCGACCAATTCATGATTATCCTCTCCAACTTAGGGCTTTTTTCCCACTATGAAATCATGTCAAAACCCTCCCCCAAGAGCAACATCCTAGATTCAAAGGCATAAAAATCAAATTACAAGATAAGAGAGTAACAAAGTTACCTTTACCGAATAATTTAGTGGAAAAACGAGTGGAAACAACCAGAAATCTCCCCTCTCAATTTCAACAAAAATAGTATAGAAAATAGAAGGTTTTAAGACTTTTTCTGCATAAAATTCTGACTTACCCTGCTATAGCTGTCTGAGCACCACTATGGCACCTGTGTAGGGCCGCTATAGCGAATGCCTACTGCTATATTGGAATTTGCAGACTTTAGAGACTCACAAATCACTGAAATTCCATTTTTCACAGCATACCTCCTTTCCTTGACATTTTGAACTATCCCTTTCACGCCGATTTTGATTATAGAAGTTTTACTCACCCAAATTCAATTCTGTGAAGCCATACATGTTCCTTAATACCTTGGCTACAAGAAAATATCCACCAAGTGTAAACATTACATCCCACAAATTCCCAGATGACCTTATACCTTACCTATACCAAATTACATATGAGATTTGCCTAATTCAATTTTTTAAGTCACTATCTGAAATGTTTTCTGGCTCAAATTCTTTCATCATTGGCCTAGTCATAAAGACCCAATATAGGCTGTTAGGATAAATAACAATATATCCATTGCTCATCCCTGAGTGATCAAATAAGAAAAGCTGGGCTAGAAATAGAAAATAGGGTAGTACCTGAATCCTCGAACAAATGAGGGTACTTATCTCACATGTCCCTCTAACTCTCCCAAGTAGCCTTCTCAACCAGACGATGTTTCCATTGAACCTTTACTGATTTGATCTCATTTGTCCTCAACTTCCGGACATCCAATCAAGAATCGCTACCGATTCTTATTATACTGCAAGTCCATATCCAACACGATAGAGTCCCACTTAATGATATAATGCCCATATCCATGGTACTTCTTTAACATGAACACATGAAATACTGGGTGAACTCCAATCAAGTTAGGTGGCGGTGCTAAGCAGTTTGTCACTGGCCCTACACTGTTAGGAATCTCAAACAGACCAATGTGGCAAGGTCTAAGCTTACCCTTCTTAGCATACCTCATGACTCCTTTCATAGGCGACACCTTCAATAGAACATGATCACTAACCTAAAATGTCATGTCCCTTATCTTGCAATTCACGTACTATTTTTCCCTACTCTTGGGTGCCAATAACTTAGCCTGAATTCCCGCCACCCTTTCCTCAACTTCCCTAACCAAATCAACATCCAAAGGTTTCACATCACCTACCTCAAACCATCCTATGTGAGATCTGCATCCATTCCTATAGAGTGTCATGTCAATGTTGGAGTGATAAGAAAATTCACCTGAGGGTAAGAGCTGATCCAATGGCCCCCAAAGTCAACCACACATACTCTCAATATGTCTTTCAATACCTGAATTGTCCTTTCTGATTGACTGTCAGTGTGAGACTAGAAGGCTATACTGAAAGCAAGTTGAGTGACCAACACATCATGTAACTTACCCCAAAACTTTGAAGTAAATTGAGTGCAATTTGAAATGATAGAAAGGGGCACCCCATGCAACCTTACTAGCTCCTTGAAATAAGTCTTGGCCAACTCTTGAGAGTTATAATCTACTCTGACTTGAATGAAATAGGTTGATTTAGTCAAGCTGTCAACAATGACCTAAATCGAATCATACTTCCCCAAGGTCTTAGGTAGTTCCACTACGAAATCTATAACTATCCTTTCCTACTTCCAGTATGAATGGAAATATACGAAGTAAACCTATATGCCTTTGGATCTCATACTTCACCTGGTGACATTTTTGACATTTGGAAACATACTATGCAATGTCAGTGTTCATCCTAGGCCACCAATAGAGTTGCCTCAAGTCTTGATATATTTTGGTCACACCCAGATGGATAGAATACCGTGAACTATGAGACTCTGCCAACATACTCTAAATCAAGTTGCCAACCCAAGGAATGCAAATCCTTGCCCTAAAAGAGAACACACCTCCTACATCAAAAGTGGCATTTTGGGTCTCCCCAACTCCACCTTACATTTAAGCTTGTTCAATTCCTCATTCTCAAATCACTTAGCTTTGATTTCCTCCATAAAGGTTGGCTTAATATCAATACTGGCTAACACCCCACCCTTCTCAGAGATAACCATCCACATGAACTTAGACTTCAAATCCTGAAAGCTCTTTGTCCAAGAGTCACTTAGACACCCCAAACAAGGCAAACTGCCTATGCTAATTGTTTTCCATCTTAATACGTCTGGCATCACATTGGCCTTACCCAGATGATACTGAATGGTCATATCATAATCTTTGAGAAACTCCATATATCTCCTATGACTCAGATTAAGATTCTTCTGAGTGAACACAAATTATAGACTGCGATGATCACTACATGCCTCATACTTAACTCCATACAGATAATGTCACCAGATCTTAAGAGCAAACACCGCCACTGCCAACTCTAAATAATGGGTGGGGTAGTTTATATCATAGACCATCAATTTTTCTGGGCTATAACATTCCTTTCCTACATTAACACAACACCCAAGCTCAAATGTGAAACATCATAAAAAACAATAAAATCCTTACCTTTCACCGATAATGTCAGGATAGATGCCATAGTCAAAAGGTCCTTGAGCCTTTAGAAACTCTCTTCACAATTAGTTGACCACTCGAATGGTACCTCCTTTTGAGTCAAAGTAGCAATTCTTACCTGCCTCAATCAAAGCAAAGTTCTTCACAAACTTGCGATAGTAGCTAACAAGACCCACAAAACTCTGAACTTCTTTCACATACCTAGGCCAGATTAAATTGTTAACTACCTCAATCTTTTCGGTATCTATTATACCCCTTTCTTCGAAATCAAATGCCCAAGAAAAGCAACTGAGGGCTGATGTACCATGGGTTTTCGTTATGTTTGATGCATTCTACTTGAAGTTTTCATGCGTCTTAAGCATTTTGTTATTAGATGTGATAGTATTTTGGTCTAATTTTGTAGGAAACAGGTTTGGAGCAGTTGGAGTTGAACGTAGCTGAAACAGTAGGAAAATGACAACAAATAAGCCCACCTACGATTCTTTATTCAGTTGACGAGCCGTATGTGGAGGCGTGGATGGAGTGTTCAAGAAATTCTGACCAAGTGTGGAACCACAACAGCACTAACGAGCTGTAAGTCAGATGACGGAATGCCGTTGATGGGTCGATGACTTCAGAGAGATGAGTTCCAGTACTTGAACCACGAGTGTACAAGATGGACCGTGCTTAGACCTACGTGCCATAGGTGATGACTGTTGTTGAAGACCACAAGATTTTTGTCCAACTGCTGAGAAACGGTTGCACCTACGAGCCGTCGTTCTTATGACAAACTGTAGGTTGCCAGCCATCGATGACACTGCCCAAATCGAAATTTCCTAAACTTCCTTTTCCTACTTGGTTTAGGATTTAGTTTCTATAAATACTACTTGTAGATTTCAGTTTTTGGGTGTTTAGACCTTTTGTTATACTTTACTTTTGGCTTTGAGAATTATTTTGTAAACACTTTTTGGCAATTAATTCTTAAAGTTGGTTTATGCAATTGGCTTTGGATTTTCAAATCAAGATTTCAGATTTCATCTATTCTAATTGCAAGTTCATGATTTCTATTTAAAACCCTAATATGAATTGTGATAGTTCAAGCATGAATAACTAAATTCACAACTAGGGTTGTGGGAACCATGAGTAATTAACAACGTAAAACCAATAATTAAGTAATTCTTGAATAGTTTTTATGCATGCATTGTTAATCCCTTCGTTTTTAATGCTTTTTAATGATGGCCAAAGTTAGAAATCGCCTCATTCCTACTTGCCCGATCAAGGAAGTAACGAATGAGAAAGGGATTGAATAACGAAAATTTAGACGTGATAATATGCTATCTAATAGCCTGACCCACTTATCACGAAGGTTAATCTGGGGTTAAGGGTAAGGGTTTATAAAGCATACACCCGTAGACCAATCAAGTTGCGTGGTGAAATTCCGTACTTGGACGATCAATCACTTAAGAGATACCTAACTTAGCAACCTTGCATGTTAACACTAGGATAAAGTTATTATTATTGGAATTACTGCATTAAGAACTTGTGGGGAACACATGTACCCTAGTTTTCATCTCATATTAATGTTTCTAATTGCGAATTGTGATCACTTGTTACTACAAATCAATCAACTATTTGTTTGATTACAAATCCCTCATTTTTTTCCCTTTTACGGAAGTAATTTGACTAAAAATAGATAACCATAAATTAGCCTAAGTCTAGACCATATTCCTCGTGGGATCGATCCTAACCTAAAGTTGGGTTCTTTATTTGACAACGACCGGTTATACTTCTTTAGGGAGGTGTAATTTGGGCGTATTAAGGGCAACCAAAATTCACACATAGAGAATTTAGTATACAATTTCTATTTTTCTAGGATACCAGAATGGTTTAAAGTTAGGTTTTTACGCTTCTCATTTCTGTTGGAGTAGATCAAGATATCATCTATAAATACAATAACAAATGAATCCAAGAATGGTTTAAACACCCCATTCATCAAACTCATAAATGCTGTAGGGGCACTAGTCAACCCAAATGACATAACCAAAAACTCATAATGCCGATACCAGATCCTGTAAGATGTCTTAGGTATGTCATCATGCCTAATCTTTAATTGATAGTACCCCAACCTCAAGTCAATCTTAGAAAAGACAAAAACATGTTGTAACTGTTCAAATAAATCATCTATACATGGTAAGGGGTACTTATTTCATATGGTAACTTTATTTAACTGTCGGTAATTTATACACGTTCTCATACTACCATCTTTCTTCTTCACAAACAACACATGAGCATCCTAAGAAAAGCACATGGATAGATGAATCCCTTATAAAGCAATTTTTATAGCTGAGTCCTGAGTTTTCTCAACTTTGTTGGAGCCATGCGATAAGAGGGATATAAATTAGGCGAGTGCCTGACTCCAACTCAGTACAATAGTCTATGTCCCTATCTGAATGCATACCAGGAAAATCCGTAGGGACACCTCCAAAAACTCTAAAACCACAAGGATAGAATAAATGGAAGGGGACTCTACACTAACATCTTATAGATGAGCCAAATAGGCCAAACAACCTTTCCTTACTAGTTTTCTAACTCGAAGGGAAGGTATGAACTTTATTGGCTTAGGCTTGTACACCCATTTCCACTCTAACCTTTCCCTACTCGGGATCTGTAGAGTCAATGTCTTAGTGTTACAGTTTAACATAGGAAAATAAGAAGCCAACTTAGTCATACCCAAGATTACATCAAAGTCTAGCACATCCAATATAACTAAATTTAGCCAAGTCTACTGACCCATAAACAACACAGAACAATCACGATACATATGGGTTACCACTACAGACTCTCCAACTAGGGTAGCAACATAGATAGGGGCCTCAAGGGTATCACAAGTCAAATCAAGGCCTAGAGAAAAATTAAAAAATACATAAGACTAAGTAGAACCTGGGTCAAACAACACCATAGCCATCCGATCACAAATAAGAATGACACATGTTATCACGACATTTGATGCCTCAGCCTATAGTCTACCTGGAAAAGTGTAACACTTAGCTCTATCATCATTATATGAAACCTCCATTTGGGGTTGCGTTGCTCCTCTCCCTATATTTCTATTGCCTCATCCACCACAACCTCCTTAATTACCTCTTCACCTACCCCGTGGGGATCCTCTACAATAATTATATCCATCCACCGAAACCACTGCCCTAGCCTTCTTCTGAACCTAGACCACTATTGGTCTGTGAGGAAATTCCCTCTTAAAGTGTCCCAGATCACCATAATGGAAACAACCATGGTCAAGTGTGGGCTTGGTTGCTGACACATAAGAAGCCCCTAAATTACCATTACCTGTAGAAGTGGGCATAACAGATTGAATCGAATGAGCTGAATATACCAGCTGACTGAAACCCTTAGAATATGAACCCCTTTAGTTTCCCATATTCTTGAAATTCTTGGACAATGTATTGTCCTACCCGGCCTATCAAAATCCCTCACCTTTTTTCACAAACTGAAGCACATCATTGAACCTGTTACTTGCAGAGGTCATATGCACAGAGAAAACTTGCAACTCGAAATTCAAACCTTTGATGAACAACAAAATCCTCTCCTCTTTTGAGCTCACCATCTACGTAGCATAACACGACAAGGCATAGAAATTAAGCTCACAAGCCACCATAGTCATGTTGCCCTGCTCTAGATCCATAAATTAATACTTCTTCCAATTTCTCAGAGTATGAGGAACATATTTCTCCAAGAACAAGACATGAAATTATGTCCAAGTGAATGGAGGAAAACTGACGATCGACATTCCACAAGGGCTCTCCACCATTACTTCACTTCACCCTTAAGATGGAAGGTCACAAACTTAACCCCATGCTGCTGCACAATACCCAACTTATGAAGTCTCTCATAATATTCCAAGATGAACTCAAAAGCATTCTCACTCTCAAAATAATGAAATACTAGAATCTTAAGCTTTAGAAACTTGGTCAGCATCTTATGTTCACTGCCAATCATCACAGGTCAAGTAATGGAAGGAAGAGAGAATCTATGCCCAAGCCCTGATCCATCTTAGGGACCATAGTAACAATAGGATAAATGACTCGAACCTAAGTATCCTACACATGTGAGTAGCTTCTATACCTTCCAACCCACTCACAAAGGCTAATATTTGTTGAACCACTCCACATCCATTGGGGGAAGTCCTATAACCCAAGTTTGTGCTCTCACCTCTGGTTCAATATCATCCTTACTCTCTATGTTTACGTCTTACTCCAAATGATCTTAGGGTAGGGGTGGATCTCCTCACATGATACATTCCCTGAGCTCACCTCTAGGGATGTTTCCCTTCCTCTTTCCCTGACCTTACCTCTACCTTTGTCGTTCCCTCTCCTTGCTAGATTAGTTGTTGGCTCTACCACTGGAGTTATTGTCCTTGCTCTATTGTGTCTTGTGTCAACCATCTGCAGACAGAAGAGTGAAAGAGGTTAGACACCAATTTGGATCACTAGATACCAATTGGAATCAAGTTATCACACGAAGGAAGAAAAAAGAGAGGATTTTCCTAAAGTTTTGTAGCCTCTTTCTAAGTACTATTTAGTAGGACTCTACTAGACTCACTTTTATATAAAGATATCAATAAACCTAGGGCTCTAATACTAAGTTTGTTACGATTCAAACCATTTTGAGTGACACCCACACTAAACCACCTAGTGGGAGAACCAACTACCAACTCGAATTTAACCCAACACACTATTTATAAAACAAATTCATCATGTAAAGTAGTAAAAAAAATTTAGACAATTAGAGAATTGAGTCCCCATAAACTCAACTCAATAGTCAAAACAAATATGTGGAAAACAAACCCCTAAGAACTGAAAGATGTAGTACCAATACTCTAAACAAGTCAATAATGGAGATGAAACCCCAAGAATTTAGAGAATATGAACTATTGGCCTATTGTTATTGCCCAAAAAGATGGGCAACAAAATGTAGAGGAATCTATGGCAGCCTGGAAGAATATCTCACCCTTGGATTCAAAATCAAGCGTCCCTTATATGAGGTCTCTGTTCAGCCGCTAGAAGATGCCCTGTACTCAATAAGGAAAGAACAGTGCAGTATCAGTACACAAACCACATTTTATTTGTAGGATCACACGGCCAGTCCAAGATATGAATGTAAATAATTAACTATATTATAATAACACAAGTCACCACATATAATACCAACCACTACTATATATAGACTATTAGTCACAATATTATGACACAACAAATGACTAGATTCATATCCCACATGATCATAAATGCAAATGCATGGTCCTCTCAACGAACCATAAAAACACACTAGGTCCTTTTATGGAACCCACCCACATACAAACTATTAGTGTATTGGTGTGGTACCTTAGCTAGCTAGAGTTAGTAATTATACTAGATGTGGTACTGAGCAAGCTGTTAGTAATTATACTAGATGTGTCATTTGAGTCAATCATTAGTATTCCTATACAAGTGTGGTGCCTGAGCCAATCAACAATCACAAATAATCATGCACAATCACAAACACAATGAACAATACCACTTGAAAGCCACATAAGCATGTCCATTGCATGAAATTATCAACATGATGTCATTTCGTAAGCGTCCCTATGTTTCCCTATCATGCATTGCACAAATAATACTACAAAGTAGTAGACATGCATTTATACATAACCCAAAAAATATACAACCATCACCTACCATGAATCAAGTGTGTTGGAGACTGTAAAGAACTTGAGTTTTCCCTTTTTTGAAGTTTCTTGGCTTGTTCTTGGATTAAAACAATAAATAAATGCAACCATCAATAAAAAATGGCCTAACAATACCCTAATTTTAAGCAAATCCTAATCGCCGACCAATTCATGATCATCCTACCAATCTTAGGGCTTTTCCACCATGAAATTATGTCAAAAACCTCTCCTAAGAATTATCCTAGTTTCTTAGGCATAAGAATCAAATTACAAGATTGGGAAGTAATGAACTTACCTTTACCAATGAATTTAGTAAAAAAGGAGTGCAAACAACGCTAATCACCCTCTCAATCCCAAGAACAATAATGCGGGAAAAATATGAGGTTTTGAGACTTTTTCTGCATAAAATATCAACCTGCGTTGCTATAGTGGCCAGTCTGTTATTTTCATGACCCAAAGTACACCCTAAACGTGACATGATGTATAATGCCCTAAAAGGCCCTACACAAGCCACTTAGCATGCATGATAAAAGATAATAAAAACAAGAGAGTTTAAAAGTAGTATTTTCATATAAAAGAGTTTGACACAAAATAGCAGAAGTCTAACATAAGTCTCAAAGCCATCTATTACATCAAATGAGTGATTAGGGTGTAACCCATACATCGCATACAATATTCAAAAATAAAATACATTAAAGCAATAAAAGAGTCTCGGTCTTCGAAACATGACAATTGACCAATTTTCAATATCTATATGAGATCACTAGCCACGAGTATGGGAGGTAGGAGTGTCGGACCCTACATTAGCGAAACAGTGTAGGAAAAATTATGTGTTAGTATATGGAATGTACCAAGTATGATAGAAATGCATAAGAGTTAATAAATCATGCCAAAAAGGGACTTTATATGACATACAATGACCAAGCTAAAACATAAGATAACATGCCTATAAACATAAGTCATAATCATGGTCAATGCAAGCTAAGCATCCTTAAAACACATTTGAGATACTTTTTAGAAAGTAACCTTAGTTCATTATTGTGGGAGATTTACGTTTAACCGATATAGATTATATGAGCTATAACATGGAATCCATTGTCTGCCCCATACTGAAAAGGGGTGTCATAACTCTCCAAGGTAAGAACCATAAACTTCTAGCTTATGTGGATCCACTAGCTAATGTCTATCTAAGGCAAATCTATGGTGGAACATAGTTATGGAACATGGGTAATTTCCACTTATCCACTCGGTGCTAAGCATAAACCCCATGGAATAGTCGTTAATCTTAACTTGACTTATCATTATGGGACATTGGTAATCGCCACTTGTCTTGTCATTCATGGGAGGCACATCAACTAGCCAATCCAAGCTAGGATTTACTAGAATAACTCCTAATTATTGATTCAAAGTTTAGTTGAGAAAACATTTCAATCCTATGAATCCTTCATGTGAGAAAATCCTTTCACAATCATGTTATAAGTAGTATGTGAGAAAATCCTTTCACAATAACAACACATTAATTCTTTACTCTCAAAGAAACCTTAATTCATTTTCATCTATTTCATAAAGATCATGCATATCTTCATAAATTCATCTTTCATAATTTAAAAGCTTCATCATATGATCAAAATCTAGGAATCATGAATAATGCATGGGTTCAAGTGAACTCAACTTAAAAACATGAAATTATCTAAATTCATGCATAAAAAGATATCAAACAATCAATTAGATCATAATTGAAAAGAAACCATGAGAATGAATAAAACCCTAATTTCAATAGGAGATTCTAACTTGTAAAATTGGAGAATTTAGGAACCCTATGGAGGAAAGTACTCCATAGGTGAATAATATCATGCCTTGATGCCAAAAGCCCACAAATAATGGTGAATCTGTAGACTTGATCTTGAACCCTAACCTTCTTCTTCAAGCTTTAGAGAGAGAAATATTGGGGAAGAACTTGAACGAATTTGGGGAAATTTAAAGAATTATTTAGTGTAGTTAGATTTTAGGCTTAAAAGATTTATATAGGGTCTGGGATTAGGATTAAAATGACCAGTATTGGGTTAGAATAATTAGGAAAATACCCAAAGACCCTTTTAAAAACTGCCAACTCGACCTATGGTTTGGATCCTAATGAGCCGTAGGTCAAGTACTAGGACCTAAAATTTTACCCATTTTCGATGGATCCCATGTAGGGTCCGTTGGATTTCTTACGATCCGTACATGCCATTCGTTATTCCCAACTTAGACCTTCAAAATTTTACTAAGTCTGGGACTCACCTACGAGACCTATCTATGACTCGTATAATGAATGTTGGATTTTCCTGGTGAACCGTAAAAAGGGTATTGGAACTTGATCTTTGATAAAATATACCCCACCACCTAGGGTTTCCACCTATGGCGCATAAGAGCACCTACGGTTCGTAGGTGGGGATCGTAGACACAGATACTAGCTAAAAAAAGTTTAGCATTTTTCCTTCTTTTCAAATCTGAGGTGTTACAATATCTCTCCCTTGGGAACATTTGTCCTCAAATGGGACTCAAGATATCATAAAGATGGTAGGAAGAAGATCTAACAGACCAATGATATCAATGCACATATCTGAGGAGGAAAAATCTACTCCAAGCATATTTAAAACATCTTTTCATTATGCCTATATGCAAATCATACTCAATGCACGTAAACATGGAGAAATCAATCAAGTTAAATCATTTTCTCAAAAATATAGTTTTCATGAGCATGCATGCATGAGGAAACATGGGAATGACTAAAACACAAGGATCCTAAAGGGTTAAACTATAAGGGGCTAGTGCCTCAAGTTAGATTCGAAGATAACAGAAAGAGACAAGGATACTAAGAGATCACACTTCGATCTTTCACATACAAAGCCATAACAAATAAATTTTTCTAAAATCAACATAGTTCTACTCATGTATTCCGACCATGAAGCACACTGTCTCCCCCTTGGGAGGAAACCTCACTAATCCTTTCCAATCCATTTCCCTCAATCCAAACATAACACCAAAGTCTTAACAATTACAGAACCATTGATACAAGTAAACACTTAAGAAGTTTCCACATGGGTTTCAAGGTCTACCTTAAACACACTAACCATACATAGAGTCATACCATAGTCAACAAAACACTCAACATCAAACAATGCATAACCACAAGCTAAAAGACTATTAACTTACCAATTACCACATTCGAGGAACCTTCATAATCTTCTGGAGTCTCAAAAGCACAAAACCTATTCTGTTTTGACCACCACTAAAGCCTAAGAAAGGGTAAGGTTGAGCCCGTCAATGATTATCTCCCTCATTCTTAGCGACTGAAGGATAATTGCCTATCTTATGATCCATTTTTCCACAACCAAAACATGAATTTGTACCCGTTAGACACTCACCTCTATAACTTTTTCCACATTTTTAACACTCGAATACCATTTTCTCACTAGAACTATTACATGGAGTACGATTACCTCTACCGGTCCTTGAATGTGAGAAATCACCATTATCCTTTCTTGCCATATTTGAATCCCTAGTTTTCTCCTTAAGCTTCTCCTCTTTTATTTGTTGAGCATGAACCATAAGGTGAGAAATGTCCATATCATTAATGATCATGGCGGTATGAAATTTGTTAACCACCTTTTCGGATACTCCCGAAACAAACTTACTCATCCTTGGCTTAGGATCAACAACCATAGCAGGAGCATATTAGGACAATTGTGTGAACTTCAAAGCATACTACTTTACACTCGTGTTTCCTTGATGAAGGTTGATGAATTCATGTTCCTTTTCCTCCCTCATCTTAAAGGGAAAGAACCTATCAAGGAAAGCAACCTTAAATTTTTCCCAATCAAGAGGACCCATATCAATCACCCTCTCTTCCTTTCATTGGTTAAACCATACTTGAGAAACACCCTTAAGAAGATAAGCAGCCAATTCTGCCTTTTCCACCAGCGTCACTCCCATGATAATCAACACCTTATACACCTCATCAATGTACTCTTGAGGATCTTCATCAACCTTAGAACCATGAAACTTCGAAGGATTTATTCTAGTGAAGTACCTCCCTCTAGTTACCGCCATACCCAAATTTGGATTCACAGGGGCCACAACCTTTCTGTTGTCTTCAGCTATCATGGCTTGAGCCAACACTTGAAAGCAGCCTTAAACTCCGCATTAGTCACTTGCTTGGCCAAAGGGTCGACCAAAACTTGAGGAGTTTCTCATTCCGCATTCTCTCCCGCATTCCTTCTAGCATATGCCCTTTGAGTGGCCATATCTTGAAATATATCGGATAGGGATCAGGAGAGAGATATTATACAGTTAAAATCTATCGCATGACTTTAGAGTGATGAAAGAGTGGAGTTTCCTAAATATCTTTTAGCCTCTCATTCATAAATATGGTGCGCTTCACACTCATGAACAAAACTCTACTCGATGTGGCTTATGAGATAACCTAGGACCTTTCTAAACCTTGTGCTTTGAATACCAAGTTTGTCACGACTCAAAGTACACCCTAGACGTGACATGACATTTAAGACCTTGAGAGGCCCTACACAAATCACTTAGCATACATCATACAAGATTATAGAAACAAGAGAGTTTAAAAGTAGTATTTTCATATAAAATAGATTGACAAAAAATAGCAAAATTCTAACATAAGTCTCAAATCCATCTATTACATCAAAAGAGTGATGGGGACGTAACATGTACATTACATACAATATCTGAAAAAATGTCATTAAAGAAATAAAAGAGTCTCAATCCTTGAAATATGAGGACTCACCATTTTTCAATATTTATATGAGATCACTAGCCATTAGTGTGGGAGGTAGGAGCGTAGAACCCTACATTAGTGAAATAATGTAGGCAAAATTATGTGTTAGTACATGAAATATACAAAGTATAATACCAACATAAGAGGTATGAAATCATGCTCAAAAGGACTTTATATGACATGCAATGACCAAGCTAAATCATAAGATAACATGCTAGAAAACGTAAGTCATAAACATGGTCAATGCAACCTAAAAATCTTTAAAACACATTTAAGATACTTTTTTGAAAGTAACCTTGGTTCATTATTGTGAGAGATTTACGTTTAACCGACATAGACCATGTGAGCTATAACATGGAATCTAGTGTCTAACCCATACCAAAAGTGGTGTCCTTACTTTTCAAGGTAAGAACCATATACTTCTAGCATAGGTGAATCCACTAGCTAATGTCTATCAAGACAAACCTATGGTGACACATATTTATGAGACATGGGTAATCTCCACTTGTCCACTTGGTGCTAAGCTTAAATCCCATGGAATAGTTGTTAATAGTAACTTGTCTTATCGTTAAGGGACATGGGTAATTGCCGCTTGTCTTATAATTCATGGAAGGGCAGATCAAGTAGCCAATCCAATCTAGGATTCATTAGAATGACTCCTAATTCTTGATTCAAAGTTTGGTTGAGAAAATCCTTTCACAATCATGTTATAAGTAGTAAGTGAGAAAAGCCTTTCACAACAACAATGACACATCAATGCTTTACGCTCAAAGCAATCTTAAATCATTTTCATAAAAAAAATATGCATATCTTCATAAATTCATCTTTCATAATTCAAAAGCTTCATCATATGATCAAAATCTAAGAATCATGGATCATGCATGGTTTCAAGTGAATTCAACTTAAAAACATGCAATTATCTCAATTCATACATAAAAAGACATAAAACAATCAATTAGGTCATAATTAAAAAGAACCTATGAGATTGAATAAAATCTTAATTTCAATTGGAGATTCTAATTTGTAAAATTGTAAAGTTTAGGAACCCTATGGAGGAAAGGACTCCATAGGTGAATAATATCATACCTTGATTCCAAAATCCCATAATTAATGGTGAATTTGGAGACTTGATCTTGAAACCCTAGCCTTCTTCTTCAAGTTTTAGAGAGAGAAATATTGGGAAAGAACTTGGAGGGATTTAGGGAAATTTGAAGAATAATTTAGAGTAGTTAGATTCTAGGCTTAAAAAAAACTTATATAGGGTCTGTGATTAGGATTAAAACTACATAGTATTGGGTTAGAATAATTGGAAAAAGACACAAAAGTCCCCTTAAAATAACTGTTGACTCGACATACGGTCCACTTTCGGACCATCCTGGTTAGCCATAGGTCAAGTACTGGGACCTAAAATTTTACCCATTTTCAACGAATCCCATGTACGGTCCGTTGGTCTTCCTACGGTCCGTATAGGCCACCCATCTTTCCCAACTTAAACCTTCAAAATTTCACTAAGTCTGGGACTCGCCTATGAGACTTATTTATGACTCGTATATCGAATGAAGGACCATCATGGTGAACTGTAAAAAGGGTACTGGAACTTGACCTTTGAAAAAGTATTTACCCCACCACTTAGAGTTTCCACTTATGGCCCGTAAGAGCACCTATGGTTCGTAGGTGGGGACCGTAGACATAGACACCAGCTAAAAAAGTTTTTAATTTTTCCTTCTTTTCAAATCTGAGGTGTTACAATTATAGTGGTCTAAACACCTCTATGGTGTCTACACATGGACGCTATAGCGGACGCATCCCACTATAATTGAGTATGCAAACATTAGAGACTTGAAAATCCCTTAAAATCCTACTTTTCACAACATACCTCTTTTCTTTGTGTCATGAACTATCTATTTCATGCCAAATTCAATTCAGGAGCTTTACTCACCTAAATTTGATTATGTGAAGCCCTACGTACTTGTTAACATCTTTTCTATAAGAAAATATTCATGAAGCCTAGACATTACACTGGAACCATTCCCGAATAGACTTAGACCTCACCTAGTCCAAATTCAATATGAAATTAGCCTAACTTGATTTTTTTTAAGTCACTACCTAGAAAGTTTTCTAGCCAATTTTTTTCACCATTGGCCTAATATTAATGACCAGGATGGATCGTTACATGATATCACTATATCAAGGAATTTTTACATTGTGTAGTCATAGGTACAATATAGAAAATGACTACTAACCACTCCAAAGGAATAACACTCATTTAGTTTTTAACCTTACTAAAATATTGCTCACACTCTCTTTTATTCATAGACTATTTTATTGTATAGTCTACGATAGATCTCACTTTTCTCTTTACTTTTTTTCTCTATCTTGGTCTATACTTACAAATGAGCAAGAATGCTCTATTTATGGAAAACTTTTGTCCCTATTGATGTCACCATAAAAAACCTAATATTTGAATTTTTTTTAGGTTCTTGGTGAGATTTGGTTTGACAAAAAATGGTGATCTTTTGGTTGTTGAGATTTGCAGAAAAATGAGGCTTAACAATGGTAAATGGGGTTGGACTTTGCATCATTTGTTGACATCTAAAAATAGGGTTGAACCCCACAAATCTCCCATGAGTACCATGCACTAGAATGCGGTATCTTTATCTTCTTTAGAGAGAGATCATGCCGTCAAGTTCTCTACATAGATCAAACTTGTCTTTTGGTATCACCTTGGTCAGCATATCTGCAGGGTTTTCACTTTTGTGAATATTTTTAATGTGAAATGATTCACTCTCCACTTGCTCAGGAATCCAATGATATCTGACGTCCATGTATTTTTTCCTTGTATGGAACAGGGAGTTCTTGCTCAAGTCTATAGCACTCTGAATATCAGAATAGACAACATACTCCATTTGCTGCAATTCAATTCTTGAAGAAATCACTTGTGCCATATCATCTCTTTGCTAGTTTCAATTCACGCAATATACTCTACTTTAATTGTAGATAGTGCACCACACTTCTGCCACTTCGACTATCATGATATAACTCCCCCCCAAAAAAGTAAACATATATCCTATAGTGGATTTTCAGTTATCAAGGTCACTTGTCATATCAACATATGTATAACCCTTCAAGATTGGATTTGATACTCCAAAACTCAAGCATTTATCTAAGCTTCCTCTTAGATACCGAGTATCCACTTCATAACTTTCCAATTCTTTTTTTCGAGATTGTCGAGAAATCTACTAACAACACCAACTACGTGAGCAATATCAGGTCTAATGCATACCATTGCATACATTAAAATTTTGACAATGAAGGAATATAGATATTTAGTCATGATCTCATTTTAATTCCTTGTAGTGGTACACGTCCTCTTGCTCAACTTCATATTACCAAAAAGAGGTGAGCTAACAGGATTAGAATTCTTTATGTTGAAGCACTCTAGTACACATTTAATATACTTATTTTGTGATAGATAATTCTTCTTTTCATCTCTAAGACGAGTAATTTTCATGTCCAAAATTTTCTTGGCATGACCAAAGTCTTTAATAACAAAATATTTACACAACTCTTTCTTCAACTCATCAATCATGGAAGTATTACTTGCCACAATCAAAATATCACCCACATATAGTAAGAGGATAATAAATTCATTGTTAGAATTTTTTTGTACAAATACACAATGATCTAAGGAATTCTTCTTGTAGCCTTGCTCCGTCATAATATATTCAAACTTCTTGTACTACTGTCTAGGAGCTTTCTTTAAGACATAGATACTCTTTTTGAGTTTGCAAACAAAATTTTCTTTACCATTTTATTTGAAGCCCTCAGATTGTTCCATAGAAAATTATTCTTCTAGGTCACTATGAAGAAAATTCATCTTCATATCCATCTGCTCAATCTCTAAATTAAGACTAGCAGCCAAACTAAGAATTGGATGAAATGAATGACATTTTCACGACAAGAGAAGATATTTCGTCAAAGTCAATACTTTTCCTTTGACCAAATCCCTTAACAACCAATCTAGCTTTGTACTTGAGCTTTAAGTTGTGTTCTTCAACCTTAACTTTGAACACCCACTTGTTATTCAAAGCTCTAATTCCCACCAACTCATAAGTGTGGTTCTCTTACAAAGATTTCATCTAATCTTGCATGGATTCAATTCATTAATTCTTGTGCTTATCTTCCAAGACCATAACATTCAGGTTCTCTCCCATTAGTGAGTATTACATACTCAGTAGGTAAATAATGAGAGAAAGGAATACAATATTTTGGGGACCTCCTAAAAGAAATATTTTATTCGTCCACAACTTCATGAGAATGATCATTCTCAATAAAAACATCATTGTTATTATGAATATCAACATGTTGTTTTGAGATATGATTCTGGGTATCACCATGATCATCAACCCTACCATCATCATGCACACTTGTATGAGGAACTTGATCAAGATGAACTACACCATAATAACTTGAAGATTCTAACTTCTCCACTCTTTCAATGTTTTCAATGGTTTGATTCTCTATGAAGACGATATCACAGTTTCTTACAAGCTTCTTCTCAATTGGATAATACAGCCTGTAAACAAATTCATCAAAGGCATAATTAATGAAGATGTACTGCCTTGTCTTGGCATCTAACTTTGACCTCTCATCTTTTGACACATGTACAAAAGCTTTGCAACCAAATAATCTCAAATGGTCAAAGGAAATATGATTGTCATACCAAACTCTGTTTGGAACATCACTTTGCAAAGCAACAACAAGAGATGGATTAATACTATGTACAGCGGTCAATAAAGCCTCACTTCAGAAGAAGTTCAACAACTTTGCTTCAGAAAGCAAATATCTAACTCTTTGCATCAAGGTCATGTCCATCGTCTCTACCAAACAGTCCATAATATTCACTACTGTTATCAATACGAATACATTTTAGTTCCTTTTCAGTTTCTCTTTCAATTGAAGTCTGAAACTGCTTGAAGGCACCTATCACTTGGTCTTTAATGTTCAGGCATAGACCCAAATTTTCTTGAGCTATCATTAATAAAAGTGACAAAGTAGAGTGCACCAGCTAAAATCATTGTCTTCATTGGACTGTATAAATTAAAGTGCATCAACTCAAGCAACTCTATATTTCTTGAAGGAGGTTTAGACTTAAAGGAAACTCTATTTTCTTTTCGAACCAAACAATGCTCACATTTTTTTAATTTAGCACTTTGAAAATCTAAAAACAATATATTCTTGGCCAGAACATTAAGTCCTTTCTCAATGATATTGCTATGCCTCTTGTGCCATAAGGTTGAAGAGTTATTGCTTTCAACTGAATTCACCATATCAACACAAGTAGAAGTCATAGTCCAGTATAGACCACAATGCTTATTACCACGAGCCACAATCCAGGAACCCTTAATGAGTTTCCATTTTCCATTATCATTGGTACTAACGTATTCTTCATTATCCAAAACACCAATAGAAAGCAGGTGCAGACAAACATCGACTGCATGTTTCATATTGTTCAAAACTACTTTAGTTCCAACACTAGTTTCTAACCAAATAGTACCAATACCAACCACTCTAGATACAATCTCATTATCCATACTCAAGGTTTAAAAATCACCAGGAGTACACGAAGAGAAAAAAAAAATCCTTCCTTGATGTCATATGAGATGCGGTAATAGTGTCCATAATTCAACTTGACAAATTAAAAGTAATATTTATCATATCCGCATCAAGGAAGGTAATGAGATTTTTAGTGGTGACGGTGGCTAGGCAATTTTCATTGCCATCTTTTTTATTTTTCTCTTTTTCTTTGTTCTCCCTCTTCAACTTCTGGTAAAACTTCTTTATGTGCCCTTTCATACCATAATGATAGCAATCAATATCCTTAAGTCTGACTCCAGATTTTCTTATGTTATGTTTTCTAAATATAGAACCACAATTTTTGTTTTCCCCCTTGAGCCAGTCACCAGGACATCTGGATGAAGAAGAACCTTGAGATTTTCTTCTTATCTCTTCATTCAAGACTCCGCTCTTGGTGAAATCCATAGAGATCACACCATTTAGCGCCATTTGATAGCAAAGTTTTAAATGTTTCCCAAGAGTTTAATAGGAAGTAGAAGAAAGCCTTGAATTTTTTCATAAAATTTGATGGCCATAAAAAATAACTAGTTCATGATCACCTAAAAATTATTCAGATGATCAGGCATGGGAGAACCATCATGATATTTAGACTTAACATATGCTTTATCAAGAATATTTTATTATTTTCAGTCTTTCAAGCATATAAATTTTAAATATTCTTTCATAGGATTCAAGCGTTTCTCTCTCTATAAATATGGTTCAACACATTATCGTCAATCTATTGCTTAATAATTCCACAAATTCATCTATGCAACAAATTTCATTCTTCATCTATTTTATCATCAGGCTTTATAGTGATAAAGACTAATTGATAATTTTTATATATATATAAAGTAGATCTTTCATTTTCCCTTTCAAATGACATAATTAACACCACTCAAAGAAATCATTCTACTTTTGTTGCTTCCATCATTTCTCCCTAAAAATATAGCTATTGCAAATACACTGATACCAGTTCGTTGGAAAAATGCAGATTAATATAAAAATATATATGGTAAAAATAATAAAATTAAAATGGGAAAACAATGACTCCAAGAATTTTACGAGAAAACTTTTTCAAATAAGGAAAAAATCACGAGCCAAGAGAAACAAATGATATTACTGTAGCATGAAATTTTCACATTTTATAGTCACCAATACAATACTCAATGTGAGTAATACACACACAAAAAGAATAAAACTCTTTTGACTATCCTCCTTGTTAAAATATCACCCACACTTTTTTTTTTCTTCACATACTACTTTCTTGTATAGTCTATGGTATACCTCACTTTGCTCTTTAGTATTTTTCTATCTATCTTGATGTGTACTTAAAAATGAGCAAGAGTTCTCTATTTATAGATATTTTTTTGTCCCTATTGATGTCATCATTGACATCATGAAAAAATCAATATTTCGAACTTTGGTAGATTTTTTGGTAAGATTTGCTTTGACAAAAAATGGCGATCTTTTGATTGTTGAGATTTGCAGTGAAATGAGACTCAACAATGGTAAATGGGGTTGGACCTTGCAACATTTGTTGACATTTAAAAATAGAGCTGAACATGCTCTCCAAATTTATCTTTCCTTTTATTTTCTATTTTTTATTCACGAATTTGGGCAGCTACTTTGGGGAAACCTTTTATTTTTTTTGGGCATAAATAAATAAAATGTCCCATGTGTTCAAGACATAAATTTTAGTTTTTATCTTTAAAAGGTTCAAATTAACTTCCATTAAAGGTTATAGGTGAGCATAACATTTACTGGACCTTCGACAAAATATTTGTCACTTTTTACTTGTAGAGAGTTAAATAAGAGAATTTTAAGTAACTTTTCAAAGTTTTAATTTTTTTCACTTAGATTGGCACTTTACTTATTCGAAATAAGTCTTTTATTTATATAAAAAATAAAATTTTTAGTTTCTTAACGGTTTGACCAAACTAACAGGCTTAAAAACATAGGCTAACAAATAAAAATTAACTTACGAAGAACTTTTTTCTTCTATCAATTATCTATTATGATGCCTATGTCAAAAGGATTTTAAATTTTGTGCAATTGTCAGTGCATTAGACTTCTTACATCATTACGTAATTTTAAACGTTATATATTTAAATTTTCATATAATTATAATTCATGATAAAAACATATAAAAAATAAATTCTAACCAAAGTTTTTTCCTTTTCCAACATTGTGTCATGATCCAAAATTATAAGTCGTGATGACACCTATATTTCCAACAGATAGGAAAGCCAACGCACTAGGGTTACCTATTCAATTTAATATATGAGAGAAAAATAAGTGAAAAAATATATATCTAGAATACTAAGTCCTTCAACAATATGCGAAAAACTAAAATACTACCCAAGATTTAGTGTCATAAGATTTTAAAACATAGTGAAAATCTAAAATTAAAATGACAAGTCTAGACGTAAGAAATATCCTATTTCATTACTAAACAATAGAAATAATAAAAAGATGGAGGAAGGTGTGAACCACGAAATAACCAAGCAGCTCACCACAACTCCAAGATACTCAAGCTAAGACTTAGAAATTCCCATGAGATGTGCTCGTATTAAAATTCAAATTTGCATCACAAAAGAGTGCAATAAGTATAGTATGAGTGTGAAATCATGTGTGCTCAGTATGTCTCATCGATTGATAACAAAAAAGTAGCGACATGAGTATATAAAAAATCATTATCTAATTTTATACGTCTGCATTATACTAATAATTTAAGTTTAACCAAATAGGTATAATCAAATATCACGTAATACCAACATACCAACGAAGTACACAATCAAACAAGAATGAAAGATATGATGAGATGCAATGCAACACCGTGAGATGATATAGTTCAAATTCCAAGTAATCTCTCAACTGAATATACACGATACTTCTCAGAAAGTCATCAAGAGTTCATGCTCCATAAGGGACTTGCAGGAAACATATATTGACACGGGCGATCTCCACATGTATGTGCGGACGATCTCAATGCAATATCATAAAATCAAACCATCCCCAACACAAAATATCTCCACGTGTCCAACTCGTAATCATAAAATTATCTCAACACGGACGATCTCCATGTGTCAGAGCCATTCTCATACTTAATCTCATGTCAATACATGTGCACAATACAAAATCAACAAAATAGAGGATGATGATACATCTCAATCAATCAAATATCGGTATGACATATAATCACCTCAACTATCACAAATATATGTGTTCAATAAAGAAAAATAACCACACAAAAGAAACCAAGTCAGTAACAGTTCAACTAATGTCCATATGCTTTGACATTCTAAGATTATAGTTTGCCATGTTATAGTAATATACTTTCCCTTTGATAACATTAGTACTGGTATCAATGACCGTCACACAATGGTACGAGACCACCATCTTTCACCTTACCCATTATCTATTCCATTTTTAATCTTTAATTAGAAAAAAAGTCCCTCAATGAAGTCTAGGAAGTCTTAACATACTTTGAATGTTGAATCTATGCTACAAATCCTCAAGATTTTGCCTTTCCCTTATGCAGAGCTTTAGACCATTCTCAATCTATCAAATATGCATTATTCATAAGAAGTAAAGTCTGTAAACACTCATATTGTTATACGCCGAGCGTAGACCACAAAACTCACCCAAAAAGTTGAATCCATGCTCACAATTACAAAATTGAAATTTTAGTAAAACTAAATAAAATATTATATATATAAAAAAAATTTATTCATAAATCGTACAACACGAATTTATAATCAAGGTCCTTATCTTATATGTTTAGTCTCATATTTCTTAAATTTCTAGCCTAGGATTAAGTCTCAGTTTCTCCAAATAACTCAAATCTAATGATATTCATATAATTTACCTATAATTAATTTCATATACCAACCTGTCAAAACTAAAATCATAATTTAATAATCATAAGATAAACTAAAATGGAAACCACACACAACATGCAACTTTACTTACTGAAGCAAAAAAAAAAAAAAAAAAAGAAAAAGAAACTATCCAACACCCATCAACTTAAGAAAATTTTACACCTTTATCATTAAAATATGTCGAATGATTACTATCATTATCAAATCATTAGTTGTTACGCCTCGAATTTAAAAAGAAGGAAAAATGTAGAACTTTCATAGCTAGGGTCTATGTCTACGGTCCCATCTACGGACCATATGTGCTCTTATGGGTCGTAGGTTGAAACTCTAGGTAGTGGGGTGAATAATTTTAAAATTCAATTTCTAGTACCCTTTTACGGTTCACCAAGAAGTTTTATCATCCATATACGAGTCGTAGGTAGGTCTCGTAGGTGAGTCCTGGACTTGGTGAAATTTTGAAGGTTTAAGTTGGAAATGACAAATGGCATGTATAGACCTTAGGAAGACCAATGTACCATGAGATCTGTCGAAAGTGGGTAAAATATTATATCCCAGTACTTGACCTACGGCTCACCAGGATGGTCCGTAAGTGGATCTATAGACCATAGGTTGAATCGGCAGTTTTTTTTAAGGGACTTTTTGGTCTTTTCCATAATCGTTTTAACCTAATATTGCGTCATTTTAATCCTAATTCCAGACCCTATATAAGTCTTTTAAGCCTTAAATCTAACTACTCAAATCATTCTTCAAATTTTCTCAAATCCCTCCAAGTTCTTCTCAAATATTTCTCTCTCTAAAGCTTGAAGAAAAAGGCTAGGGTTTCAAGATCAAGTCTCCAATGTGAATGAAAATATGGCTTTGGACTTAACCATTTTACCATTCTGTAATTCCTGCAGCCATAACTCTTTTCTCCTACAATATTCCTTTATGTCCATTCTAGCTTTTGGATTGTCTTTTGTCTTACCCTTAATATTCATCACTGTGTTAAACAAATTGTCAAAGTAATTTTTTTCAATGTGCATCACATCTAGATTATGTTGTAGCAGATTGTCCTTCCAATACGACAACTCTCAAAATATGCTTTGTTTGGTCCAATTATGTTCAATATCATATCCAGGAAGTCTAGAAAGTGAAGCTTCTGTAACTTTAGGTAATGGAGAAACTTTCTCCCAAATTTGATGCCCTGTGAGTAATGGAGGTGGGGGGTCACTTTCAACCTTATTTTTCCTAAATGCATTTTTCATCTTTCTAAACTCATGGTCCATTGGCAAGAACTGGCGATGACAATCAAACCATTCATTTTTTCTGCCATGCATTAAAGTGAATGCCTTACTATTTTCCATGAAATACGGACATGCTAGCTTTCCAGCTGTCATCCAACCAGACAACATCCCGTATGCAGGAAAATCATTAATAGTCCACATTAAAGAAGCACACATAACGAAATTCTGCTTAGTTGATATATCATAAGTCAAAACGCCTTCAAACCACAATTGTTTGAGCTCATCTATCAATGGTTGTAGATAGACATCAATCAAACCTTTTGGATTATAGGGACCTGGAATAACACAACTTAGAAAGATGGATGGACTGGTCATGCACATTTCAGAAGAAAGATTATACGGAGTAGAAATACTGGCCAACATGAATAAGGCGAAGCATTATTAGAGAATGGTGTGAAGCCATCTGAACACAACCCCAATCTAACATTTCTTGGTTCACTAGCAAAATCAGGATATACATTATCAAAATGCTTCCATGCTTCACCATCAGATGGATGAGACAAGACACCCGGTGGCCTTTTATATTCACGATGCCATCTCATATGTGGGGTAGACCTCATTGATGCATACAAGCTCTTCAACCTAGGAATGAGAGGTAGATAATACATTGCCTGAACTGGGACCATCTTTCTAGCCGGAGTCCTCTTATAACGAGTATGTACACAAACTTACAATATTCTAATTCATTATCAATCTTGTAAAACAACATGCAGCCATTAACACAACAATGAATTCTATCATACATCAATCCTAACTTGGACACAAAACGCTTTGCCTGATAGAATTTCTTTGGTATGTTAAACTCCGGATTAACTAGTTCACCCAAAAGATCAACCATTGAGTCCATAGTAGCATTAGGAACATTCCAATTTGATTTAATATTTATTAATCTAACCGCAACTGACAAGGTAGAATGCGGACTCCCTTTGCATAGTGGACGACTAGACACTTCTAATTTATCATAAAAGCATCTTGCTTCTTCATTAGGAGCTTCATCAAAACATTGTTCTGGTTCCATCCCACCTTGAACCCCAAAAGCATCATTGATCATTTCATGAACACTATCATGTTCAACCCTATCGTGTTCAACCCTAACTTGTTCAACCCTAATTTGACCATGTGGTGCAAATTTTATATACATCCACAGGCATCGAATTATAAAACATACCATCCAATCCATCACTTTCTCCATGATCAATCCATACAAAATATGTAGGCTTAAATCCATTATGGTACAAATGAACCATAACTCTATCTGGTTTAAAAAATTTTAAGCACTTACATGTACTACAAGGACACCTAACCAATCCATTATTCTTGAAAATGTCAACTGTCGTTGTATGTTCAATAAAATTTCTAACACTATCAATAAACTCAGGTTTCAAACCCGCACCAGTTTCATAATGCATATTATACATCCACAAACGATGATCCATCTACAAAAATATAGATATTCAATTATATTATAAATAATTATTTATTTTAACTTATTTAAACAATATAACAACTTGAACTAGTTTAGTTTTGACTTAATACAACAACTAAATCCATCAACAAAACCACATTAGTTATTTTGACTTATTTAATCAACTTAACAACTTGAACTAGTTTAGTTTTGACTTAATACAACGACTAAATCCATAAACAAAGCCACATTATTTATTTTAACTTATTTAAACAACTTAGTAACTTTTTAACTTGAACTAGTTTAGTTTTGACTTAATACAACAACTAAATCCACCAACTAAACCACATTATTTATTTTAACTTATTTAAACAACTTAATAACTTTTTAACTTGAACTAGTTTAGTTTTGACTTAATACAACAACTAAATCCATCAACAAAATCACATTATTTATTTTAACTTATTTAATAAACTTAGCAACTTGAACTATTTTAGTTTTGACTTAATACAACGACTAAATCCATAAACAAAACCACATTAGTTATTTTAACTTATTTAAACTTAATAACTTTTTAACTTGAAATAGTTTAGTTTTGACTGTTATGCTTAACAAATATATTATTCCTAAATTTAAAGCTAAGTGTCAAGACTAGATAGACACAAATCGATCTTGCAAGAAAATCAATTTCGTCATCAATAGGATCAACTAGTGTTGCTACTTATGCTTAACAAACACATTATTCCTAAATTTAAAGCTAAGTGTCAACACTAGATGGACACAAATCGATCTTGCAATAAAATCAATTTTGTCATCAATAGGATCAACTAGTGTTGGTACTTATGCTTAACAAACACATTATTCCTAAATTTAAAGCTAAGTGTCAACACTAGATGGACACAAATCGATCTTGCAAGAAACTCAATTTTGTCATTAATAGAATCAACTAGTGTTGCTACTTATGCTTAACAAACATATTATTCCTAAATTTAAAGCTAAGTGTCAACACTAGATGGACACAAATCGATCTTGCAAGAAAATCAATTTTGTCATCAATAGGATAACTAGTGTTGCTACTTATGCTTAACAAACACATTATTCCAAAATTTAAAGCTAAGTGTCAACACTAGATGGACATAAATCGATTTTGCAAGAAAATCAATTTTGTCATCAATAGGATCAACTAGTGTTGCTACTTATGCTTAACAAACACAATATTCCTAAATTAAAGCTAAGTGTCAACACTAGATGGACACAAATCGATCTTGCAAGAAAATCAATTTTGTCATCAATAGGATCAACTAGTGTTGCTACTTATGCTTAACAAACACATTATTCCTAAATTAAAGCTAAGTGTCAACACTACATGGACACAAATCAATCTTGCAAGAAAATCAATTTTGTCATCAATAGGATCAACTAATGTTGCTACTTATGCTTAACAAACACATTTTTCCTAAATTTAAAGCTAAGTGTCAACACTAGATGGACACAAATCGATCTTGCTAATTGTGTCATCAATAGGATCAACTAGTGTTGGTACTTATGCTTAACAAACACATTATTCCTAAATTAAAGCTAAGTGTCAACACTAGATGGACACAAATCGAACTTGCAAGAAAATCATTTTTGTCATCAATAGGATCAACTAGTATTGCTGCATATGCTTAACAAATATCTAATTCGTAAAATTAAAGCTAAGTATTAATACTAGATGGACACAAACATATTATTGGAAACAATTGTACTTGAACTTAAGAAATTTAGAAACACCAACCTTATCTCCAACTTTGATGAAAGAAGCAATATAGTCTTGTATCAACTTTTTTGGATGTGGAGCTTCCTCAGTAGCCTAGCACGAAAAGTTCTTAAATTCGTTAAATATAAACTTCAAATTCAAGAATATAGTTATATATATATATATATATATATATATATTCAAGTTTTAATAAGTTCAAGTTTCAATTCAAGTTCATATCTAATTTCTAAACTTAATTAGTTATATATCCAAGCTAATTAGTTCCAACTTCAAGTTCATATTCCTAATTAAGTTCAATTTATAGTAAATTCAAGTTATAATTAATTATGAGTTCTAATTAAGTTGTAATTCAAATCCCTAAAATTTCAAATTCAAACTAACTAGCTAGTGTCCCAAATTCAAACTATTAATTAGCCTAAAATATCAAATATAATTCAAACCATTAGTCCTAAATTCCAAATTCAAACTAGTCTTAAAATCACAAATTGAAAGTACTCCTAGAAATCAAAAACCAAACTATAGTGCTAAAATCCCAAATTCAAACTATTAGTAGTCCTAAATCTCACTAATTATTCAAACTAGTCCTAAATTCAAAATTCTCAAACTAGTCTTAAAATCACAAATTCAAACTACTCCTAAAATCCCAAAATCTAACTAGTGTTAAAATCCTAAATTCAAACTAGCTAGCTATTCCTAATCCCAAATTCAAACTATTAGTCCTAAAATCTCAATAATAATTCAAACTAACTCAAATAATACCCAAGTTCAAACAACTCCCCAAATATAATTCAAACTATTAGTCCTAAATTCCAAATTCAAACTAGTCTTAAAATCACAAATTGAAAGTACTCCTAGAAATCAAAAACCAAACTATAGTGCTAAAATCCCAAATTCAAACTATTAGTAGTCCTAAAATCTCAATAATAATTGAAACTAGTCCTAAATTCAAAATTCAAACTAGTCTTAAAATCACAAATTCAAACTACTCCTAAAATCCCAAAATCTAACTAGTGCTAAAATCCTAAATTCAAATTAGCTAGCTATTCCTAATCCCAAATTCAAACTATTAGTCCTAAAATCTCAATAATAATTCAAACTAACTCAAATAATACCCAAATTCAAACAACTCCTTAAATACCCTAATTTAATAAAATCTTACAATTCCAAAATCAAACTAATTAATTCAAGAAATACCAAATTTCAAACAAATGCTAAGATACCCTAATTTAAACTAACCCTAACATTAAAATTTTCAATTCACAATCAATAAACACGAACTAACAATCAAATAATCCCTAATTCAAACTAACAATCAAAAACCCTAAATTATTCACTTACTAATTAATTAACAATCAATAAAAAAAACTAATTTAATACACTAATTAACAAATTCAACACTCAAATTGAAAGAAATTAAAAATAATATTATGAAACCCTAACCTTGAATTAAAGGAGAAGGGCAGTGGGTCGGGATGGAGACGGTGCCTGTCGAGATGGACGCGGCAGAAACTCCTGCTGCTGCGCGCGACCTGCCGCTGTTGCTGTGATGGTGGCATGGCGCCGATCGTCGAGGATGGTGGCGTGGCGCCGGTCGTCGAAGATGGTGGCATGGCGCCGGTTATCGGGGGTGGAGGGCCGCCAATGAGAGGAGTAATGAGAAAGGAGTGAGACTTGTCCTTAATTGACCTAGAGTTTTAATTTTAATAAAGTTAATTTAATAAATTTAATTTACTGAGGTTGATTTAATTAATTAAAATTATATATATATATATACACACACATAAAATTTAACTACACACAGAAGTTTAATTTAACAAATTTAATTTATCGATCAAGTTAATTTTATAATTTAAAATTATATATATATATATATATATATATGTAATTTTAATTAATAAAATCAACCTCGATAAATTAAATTTATATATATATATAATTTAACTACACATCAACAGAAGTTTAGTTTAATGAATTTAATTTATCGTGGTTTATATATATATATATATATATATATATATACACACACACACACACATATTTATACATCTGTAATATATATAGTGTACATACATAGATATATACATAGCGTATATATATGTAGATATATATATATATATATATATATATATATATATATATATATATATAATGACTTTAAGTAGTAATACAAAATTTAAACTCCAAGTAAATGATGTAGTAGAAATAATGGGTAATAAAGGAATAAGACTAATAAAACCAATAAAAATAAATCCAGAAGAATACGCAGGATTAGAATGGAATCTAGATAAATTAAGTACACCAAAAGTTTTTGCTCCCGAGCAACATTTCATGTATACTAACTCAAAAGGAGAAACATCAATTAGGTTTACAGACTATAATTATACAAGTCCAAGAAACTTAGATGATACTGAAACAGAAAGTACTATAGAACCAGAACAAGAGGAATTTATGAATATAGAATTAATAGAAGAAGGGTATGAGGTAGAAAGAGCTATAGAAGAAGTAAAAAGACAATATCAAGAAAATAGTCTTACAGTTTTTAAGTGTAAAGGATGTAAAAAAGGTAAAATGGATATAATGGAAACAATAGAACATTTTAGAATATGTCAAGACAGAGAAGATAATTTAGCATATAGAATAGAAGAACCTGAAGACATAAAGGAAGATAAAATAGATACTTTATCCATAACTAGTTATACCGAACTAATGGAAGAAGCAACTAGTTCATATAGTGCTAGTCCGTTTCAAAGAACTAGTGTAGCCCCAAGTATTAACTATAATACTGGTAATCTACCTAGAAAACCATGGACAAGACCTGATCAAGAAATAAAAGATAATATTAAACCAATAGGAAAAAGAATGCCTATAGAAGAACCTATTAGACTACAAGAAGGAGGAAATAAAGGAAAAATATTAAACATAGCAGCACATGATCCACAAATGTGGAATACAGTAATAGACTTATGGAAAGGAATAGTAGTAGCAGACTTTATTAAAAATTATCAAGAAACTGACGCTGAAACTATGTATAGATACTTAGAGACATTTTTAGGAGAATCTTGTAAAGCATTATGGGAATCTTATAAACAAACTTACCCATAGGAATTTCAAAGTTTAATAGAATTAGGACCAAACCCATATAACTTTACAAATAAAATACATGTATTATTAACAGGAGAAGACCCAAATAGTGGCCTAGTAGCACTACAAAGAAATGCTGTAATAAAATTAGAACAATTAAGTATATCTAACTGGCTAAACATAAAGAATTTTCTTAAAGATTATTTTTATTATTGTACTATTAGTGAAAATACATTTAATGAAGAATTAGGTAGAAAATTATTCAATAAATTACCAGGAGCTCTAGGAAGAGAAATAGAAGAAAGATGGTATAAAAGAGAAGGAGTGGTGCAAAACCCCACACTATTATGGCCTATAGGACAAAAAATAAATCACATAATGGAAATACTAACGGAAAAATGTACAAATATACAAATACAAAAACAATTAAAACAAAATGAAACGAACTTTTGCAAAGCAATGATATATACAACCCAAAGTTATGATAAAGAACCTAATAAAATAAAAAAATATAAAAGAAGACCAGTCTATAACCAAAAACCTTATAGACATAAAAAATACTTCTTAAGAAAATCTTTAGCTAGAAAACCTTACTTAAATAGAGATAGACATGTTAGGAAATATAGAAATGATAGAAATTATAAAAATAAATTAGAATGTTATACTTGTGGAAGTATAGAACACTTAGCAAATATATGCCCTAAAAATAATAATATGAAAACCAGGAATTCTCAGTTAATAGAAGACTTCCAAGAAACCTTATTAAATGTAGATGAATACATGTCAGATACAGAAAGCATATACTCAGTAGTAAGTATAGAAACAGCAGAAATAAATACCCAATCAGACACTTCTGACTCAGAAGATGATAATTTAATTAATGAAATAGGAGCAGAAAGAAATCAAGATTTTCTAGATAATATCATAATAAATACTATGATGAATATTTCTCAAGAATGTAGTCATGAGTTCGAAAGACTAAAAGGAATAGATAGTAACCAATGTAATATATGTAAATGGTATCCTAGTAAAATTAACAGGGCTAAATGTAAATATTGTTGCATGGAAGCCTGTATTAGTTGTATAGAAAATAAATTAAAACAAAAGGTAAATAAAAATGATGAACAAGTTCATATAAAAGACCAGGCTACTAATCTAAGACTAATAACTTTAGAAACAAGAATAAATGACTTAGAACAAAGAATAACTAAGTTAGAAAAAGGTAAACAAAAAATAGACATAGATACTACACAATCTCAAGGTACAATACATTTAGACCAAATAGAAGAAAGTGAATTAATGAACATAGAAGAAAATAATACTAGTTTCATATGCAATGAAGATAAAAAGTTTGGAACAATAAAAATACTAGTGAGAATAACAATAAAAGATATAGAAATAGAGACTTTAGCCTTAGTAGATACGGGTTGTACAAGTTGCTTACTTAATAAAAAGATACTACCTCATAATTTACTATCAACTTTAAAAAATTTTAAGGAACCTATACAAGCAATACAAATGGATGGAACATATAATCTTTATGACCAGTACATAGAAAAAGCACAAATAAGTTTTATAAATACATGTAGTGAATTCTATAAACCTACATATAATATGCATAAGATATTAGTCAGAGATCTTAATATTAAAACTAATTTAGTCTTAGGTTTACAATTTCTTATACAAAATAATGGAAGTTGTTTAATTTCCAGAGATGGAATAATGTTGTTTAGAAATACAACATATACCCCTGTACAAACTAGAAAAATCCCAACCAAAGAATTAAATAAAGATAATAAAATAAATATAAAAAATACTACTTCATGTTGTGACGATTGTGGCAATAATGATAGTTGTTCAAATAATCTATATGAAGAAAAACAAGAAGACACTTATATAGAAGATATACTTAGAAGATATAGAAAAAGATTATACCTTAATAAATATAGAAACAGAATTTTACAATTTTTCAAAAAGGAATAAATACTATAGGAAAAATAAACAATCATAAAGACCTAAAAAATATAGTAGCAATATTAGATGAAATGAAAATAATAGAAGAAAAACCTTTAATACATTGGGGAAGTAATAAAATTATGTGTAAATTAGACATAATAAATCCCGAGTATACTATAAAAACAGCAACAATAGAAGCAAATAATGAAGATACTGAAGAATTTACTAAACAGATTAAAGAATTACTAAAACTAGAAGTAATAAGAAGATCTACATCTAGACATAGATCAGCAGCTTTTATGGTTAGAAATCATAGTGAACAAGTGCGAGGAAAAGCTCGCATGGTAATAAATTATAAAAGATTAAATGATAATACTAGAACAGATGCATATAAATTACCAGATAAAAGTGAGTTAATTAATAGAATACAAGGTAAAAAGATATTTAGTAAACTTGACTGTAAATCAGGATACTGGCAGGTAAAAATGCACTCGGAAAGTATAGAATGGACAACCTTCACTTGTCCAGAAGGACATTTTGAATGGCTTGCTATGCCTTTTGGTTTAAAGACAGCCCCTCCTATCTTCCAAAGAAAGACAGATGAAATGTTTGGAGACTATAAGAATTTTGTGTTAGTATATGTAGATGATATTCTAGTATTTAGTAAAAATATACAAGAACATTTAGGACACCTACAGACAATATTTAGATTATTTGTAAAATACAGAATAATAATTAGTAAAAAGAAAATGGAACTATGTAAGACACATATAAATTTCTTAGGAGTAACTTTAGGAGAAGGAAAAGTAAAATTACAACCACATATACCTAAAAAAGTATTAGAAATGCCAGACAAGTTAGATAATACGAAAGAATTACAAAAATTCTTAGGTTTAGTAAATTATGCTAGAAACTTTATCAAAGACTTAGGAAAAATAGCAGGATCATTGTATGCTAAGACAGGTAGTAAGGGACAAAAACATTTTAACATAGAAGATATAAAATTAGTCCAACAAATAAAAGAAAAAGTTAAAAATATACCAGACTTACAAATACCTTTAGAATCTGATTATTTAATAGTTCAAACAGACGGAGGTAAATTAGGATGGGGTGCTATATTAAAATCTAGACCTAATAAATATAGTTCAAAAAATGAAGAAAAAATATGTGCCTACCAAAGTGGACAATATAAAGAAAAAGGTAATATGAGTAGTATAGACACAGAAGTATTAGTAGTAATATATGAACTAAATAGTTTTAAATTATACATCCTAAATAAACAAGAAGTATTAGTTAGAACAGACTGCGAAGCAATAGTAAAATTTCATGAAAAAATAAATAGTAAGGCTAGTAGTAAAAGAAGATGGTTAAACTTTATAGATATAATATCTATATATAATAACATTGTTTTTGAATATGTTAAAGGAAAAAACAATGATTTAGCAGATAAATTAAGTAGACTACAATTAAAGACTAATTAAATTTTATTTCAGCATGAGACCAACTGGCCAACAGCCAGCAGACAAAGGCAAGGGCATTGCCCAGCCAGATACTTATGCTCAGACATTATTAGGAAGACAAAATTTCAGACCACTAAGTACAACAGACAACTTAATGGAGAGAATTTATTTTGGTAAGTATAATTTAATTTCATATCCTAAGTGTAATTTATCTTTTAGAATAAATTCAGACTGTAATTTAGATAAGCATCAACAATGTTTAATAGATAATCTATGGATAACATATAATAAACAAGACACAAAATACTTTATTGCTACATCTAATGCTTTGTGTCAATACTTTTCAGATAAAAATAGAGACAATAAATTTAAATATTATGTAGTTATACATGGAAAAACTAAAGGAATTTTTTAGACATGGATAGAAGTAGTTGATTCTATAAATGGGGTTAAAAACCCACTTTTTAAAGGATTTAATGATTTTATTGAAGCTTTAGACTATGCAAGAGGGATACTTGGGCCTAACTATTATATTTCACCAACTCTCAGACAAAGCCCAACCCAAATACCACAATATAATATCCAAAAAGACTCAGATAAAATAATTTTTTGTGACCATTGTTCAGCCATGACAGAGGGTTTCAAAAGACTCAATACAAAAAATGAAATCCTTATCCAAGAAAATATGAGACTTATGAAACAGCTTGAGACTTTTCAGAATAAATATGTTCCAAGAACAGACAATACTCAGACGCAAGAAATGAGTTCTCCATCTCTTTTAAAAATGGATGAGAAGGGTGTGCATTCCCCTTTGAATGCTAAGAACTCTACTGTATCGGAGCATGATACAGCTAGTCCGGTTCAAATGGTAACCGGTAAAGACTTATCAAATCCGTTAAAGGCTGTCACTTTGCCAAAAAGTGAACCTCACGAAGAAGACTACCGAAATATTTTCAAAAAGACCCTTTAAGAAAAAATGATGTTTTAAAAAAGAAAAAAAATGAAAAATTAGAAAAAATAATTCAAAAAACTTTAGAAAATTTTTTTCAAGACGAAAGTCAAGACAAACATATTATCAAAGACAGTCCCAGTCCAAGTAATGGTTCAGAAGACAACATTAGCAACCCTTCTTTATCGGACGAAGAACTGATAAATAATATTCAAGATACTCAAGATCCTTATGAAGACGATGATTCAGGCATGAGTTTTGATACTATTGCTTTACACAACTTAGATACTTAATTATATTACAGAAGACTTCATTACTTATTAAAAAAAAAAAAAATGAAAAATTAATTAATAAATAAAAATATAGTCAACAAAGTTTGGCAAGGATGAAATGGCCAAAGAAAGTGGCATGTAGCAAGTATTGAAAAAGAAGACTAACATATATTTTTATATATGTTAGGTATCAATCTTCCAAAAATAATATACATATATATATATATATATATATATATATATATATATATATATACATACATACATATATATATATAGATATATATATGTATGTATATATATATATATATATATATATATATATATACATACATATATATATCTATATATATTATGAAAGTTCGGTGGGGATGCCCACTACGTGTCTTGTAAATATTTATTAGTAGGTGGGAATGCCCACTATGTGTCTTGTAAAAAAAAATAGGTGTGTTGTCACTTTATCACTACCCTCCAAAAAAGGGAAAAACTGTTGACAAAACACGAGTCTAATAATTATGTCAGTCTGAAAAAATAAGTCCAATAGGATGAACTTGATAATGCATGTGACGATGGGGCCCAATGAGTACCCGACTTGCATTATTAAACGAATCTTATCAAGTTGTCGGCCAAAAAATAATTAAGGCCATTTAGTAGTGTCATTTTGGTCTTTTCATAATTGAGACCACTTAGTAGGGTCATTTTGGTCTTTTTAAGTTTCTTATTTTGCCTATATAAGGAGAGTAGTAAGAGTTGAGAAAGTGGGTGAAAAAAGAGTGGAAAAAATAGAAGTTAGAAACTCTCTCCATACTTCCTCCATCCTACTTCCATATTTCTTTATGTATCAAAAATCCTCCTTTGTATATTAAAGTTTGTGAAATAAAAATAAGTGTGTTTGTGTGTTAAAGTTGCTAAAAGCTTTTCCAAGGTCCTTCGGGGGTTCCCGAAAGGGAAACCTCTCTCAATTTATCATGTAAGTTTTACTATGTTTACTTCTCGAAAATTCCCCTAAAAAATATGTTATTTAATTTGTTAGTTTTAATGTAATTATTGTACATATGTTTAAAAATTACCCTTAGTATATGGTTAACTTCTTAACTTCTTAATAACGACTATGGATTAACCTGTAAATTCCTAGGACTCTTGACTTTATAGTCCGATTGATGAAAGGACAAATTTGTTGCCAGTTTTAGATCCGGGGTGTGGTTAAAGACGAAGTTGTTAAAAACAAAGGTTAAGAAGAAGTTATGAAATGGGTAAGACAAAATCCAAAAACAAATATAAAAATAAAAACAAAAATAAAAATTGAAAAACAAAATTAAAACATGGGGAAAATAGGGATTTAAGTCATAAAACTAGCTTGATTAAACTAAATGAGAGAGGGAGTACTGAGTAGGACGTACAAAATATTTGCAACAAAGCCTTGACACGGAACAAAGACTGGACACAAAGACTGAACACAGAACAACTTACCTACACTACTAATTTATATTAATAATCTATTACTATATATAATAATATATATAAGTACTACTATTATATACTATATATATATATATATCTACTACTATACTATATATTATACTATATACTATATATATATCTACTACTATAGTATATATTATATACTATATATATATATATATATATCTACTACTATATTATATATTATATACGTACTACTATATATATCTACTACTATATATAATATTATTATATATACTATACTAATATATATTATACTATTATATATATATTATATATTTATTACTTTTACTGTATTTACTGTTTTACTGTTTTACTATTTTACTGTATTTTCTGTATTTGCTGTATTTTCTGTATTTACTGTGTTTACTGTTTCTGTATTGCTTGCTGTATTTTCTATAGTTACTGTGTTTACTGTTTCTTACTTTTACAGTATATACTGTATTCTCTGTGTTTTCTGTATTTTCTGTGTTTTCTGTATTTACAGTTTTTTATTGTTTTACTTCCCTTATATTTATACTATACTGTACATATACTCCTCTATTATCTAAGTGTCCCTTATATTTGATTAAAAATTCGCTTATCTGTTCTTTTTCTAATTCTTCTTCTACCCACATTAAAAATTCTAGTAATCTTTTATGATTATGTCTGAGCTCACTCCTAAATTGTATTTCTTTATGAAACCAACTATATCTTTGTTTAATTCTCTTTATATATTCTAGAGGCATGTATTTTATCCAAAATGTAAAGATGCAAGTTTTTGTTCGTATATTCTTATTCTTCTTTTAGAATTTTCTATTTGTCTTTCAATATAGTTTAATTCTCTTTGAAAGTATGGTATATTTAGGTTTGATTCTTCTAAAGATAAAAGTTGTCTTATTCTTAATTCTCTGTCTAAAAGAGATGTTTTATGGTATTTTTCTTCTATAAGCCACTCTTCTAATTGCTTATGTCTTTTAATTATAGCTTGCATTTACTATCCTAATAGAATTGCTTCTCTTTTTAAATTTCTATTTATACTATCTATTCTATTATTACACCAATCTATGTCAATATAGTAACCTTGTATTTCCCACCTTAGATTATTAATGAATTCTGAATGTAGTATTTTATCTAAATCTTCTGTAGTTTTAATATTATATGTATTTTCTATATGTCTTTTTCTGGCGACAGCTACTCTTTTTGGATTATATTCTCTATATAAGTTCCAGTATATAAATCTTATTTTTCTAAATGAAGGATGTCTTTTCATATAGTATTATGTATTAATAGGTTCCCAAAAACTTCTCGCTTTGATACCAAATATAAGGGACACTTAGATAGTAGAGGAGTATATGTACAGTATAGTATAAATATAAGGGAAGTAAAACAGTAAAAAACTATATATATATATATATAATTTAACTACACATCAACAGAATTTTAATTTAATAAATTTAATTTATCGATCAAGTTAATTTTATAAATTTAAATTATGTACCTTCTAATTATATAAATTTAATTTTATTGATCAACAAAAAATTATCAATATCAAATTTAATATATAAATCTCCTTCAGTTGATCATACATATTTTTTTAATTGATAATGTATTTCATATTTGAACCACTAGTTTTTAAGACTTGATTTGTTAAACTATTTGAGGAGTATATAATTAATCAACGTATTTCATACTCCGGTAAATTATCTTTTACATGTAATCATAATTAGGAAGTGATCACTACACTTGACATCCATTCAAGATCGAATATATATAATAATACTATCTCGCATTTCATACTTGAATGGATTATATGTTAGCTCTTCACCTTTACATCATGAGATGAGATATTAAGTTCATAATTAGACGACGGACTGATAAAATTTGTACATTACTCTATAAATATAAGTATATTTAATTTTCTCCTAATTCATATCAACGTAGTTTCATACTCTAAAAATGGAATATAGATATTTTTTTATTTATTCCACGAATTCTAACTTTTTATTTATAAAAGTACACAAAATTGTTACACTTTTTGAACAATTAATTGTAGGAGTAAATGAAATTTTAGTATTATGCACAATAGTAAAATTATGATTAATAGGAATATTTTAAACAAACCGACCTCCGGATGTCACTTTTATTAAAAATAATTAGATTTAATAAAAAATACCGATCTCATGAGGTCGGTATCACATTAAATTTTAAGATAAATAAAAAGCAATCATGTTAATTAAATAATATTGACATTGGGAGGTCGGTATTTTATATTAAATTATTTTTAACTTATATAAAACTGTCATTTGGAGGACAATTTATTTAAAGTTAATTGAAAATATTAATTTATTACATATTATTTAATTTGACCGACATCCGAAAGTCGGTATTATAATTTTTTTTGTTTTTATTTTACACAAAACCATCCTCAGGATGAAGATTTAAATAAAATTAAATCAAAATATTTCTCAAAGTGACGGACAGAGTCTCTATGTCCGTCGCTTTTTTTTAAAAAAGTTTGACTAGCCTATTGACCAAAAAGCGACGGACAAAGAGACATTGTCCGTTGCTTTTTAAAAATATTTGACCAAATATTTTGACCAAGAAGCGATGGACATAAAGATGCTATCCGTCGCTAATTTTAAAAATAATTAAACAATTAAAATTAATTAAAGCGACGGACGGCGTGGCTTTTTTTAAATTAATAAATAATTATTTTTAATAAAAAGTGATAGACTGCGTCTCTACCGATATAAAATAATTAATTATTTATTATATATATTGTTGGTGCAAAATTCCGCAAAAAAAAGCGATTGACTAGGCGATGCAGTCAGTCGCTTTAGAAAAAAATAAAAAAATAAAAATTTAATTAAAAAGCGACGGACTTGGCGATGCAGTCCATTGCTTTTTTTTTAAAAAAAATATTTTAATTAAAAAGCGACGGACAACATCGCTTAGTTCGTCACTTTTGGGAGGACGCTGTCTGTTGCTTTTACTTCCGTCGTTTTTTTCCAATTTTTTAGTAGTGCAAGTCAAAAATAAAGGATCAATGTAATTGATCCACGACTAAGAACCATCTCCATATGTAGAAATATATACAAACATAAAAGAAGAATCACAAAGCATATTCAAATTCAAAATAATGTACGCAATTTACATAAAATGAAGTATATTCACATTCAAAATAAAATTGTAGTTGATTGAGAGCATGTTGAACAATATCTTGGACAGCATTGGTTACTCCTATATAGTAAGTTATTTGTTGATGTAATCTTTCCAACCATTTCTCTATTGGTCTATCATTTGCAGAGCAATTCATAACTACTATACACATGTCTCTATGAATGTCTTATATAGCTTCATACAAATATCACTGTCAAAATCCTTTAAATAATGAATCCTTCTTCCCTCTTAGTAAATTAATATTGTTTATCCTCAATTAAATATCTTAAAGGCTCCTCACAATATGAATTTATCAATATCTACCATTAACCTGTCATTTTAAATGTCATTGCTTATTGATTCCTAATTTAGCCTCTTTATAATCTCTGGAGTAGACCTAGCCCACCTTATGACCCTCATCGAATGAATACCAATGCGGCCATCATGCCATCAAATTTGAACTATTCAAAATATATTCATTATACCTCAACTCCAAAGGATAGACAGAAATCCTTCACACAAATCTTAAAACAAGTCTTATCATCTCACACTTTATCACAATTGATCACATTTCATGTCTTTGTTCTTCCTCAACTTATTTTCATAGCCTTATCATAATCACTATCCTCTAATCTGATCAATTGATTTCAATACTACACTTGTATTCAACGCATCAACATTATGCCATTCCATTAATGAATTGTTGACTTATTATTGATAAACATGTGTAAGAAAATAATTATAATAAATTTGGATGAAGTTGAAGTATTCTTGTCTAAATAGCACCTCAAGAAAACTATCCTTATTATTCTCAATCTTCTCAATTTCATCCCTTAAAATTGCAATGCTTATTACCATAACATTCACGCCTATTACACGTAACATCATCCCCAACCATTAGTGAGGGTGGAACACATAAATTCTGAACTTAAGCCAAATTAATATATGCAAAATAAGGAATGAAAGTATAGGAACTTGCTAGCTATTGAAACTATCATAATTTTTTTAACAGGAACTGAGTTGACTTGCTAGGGGTAAGGCTGAGGATCCAGCATTCCAAATTGAATTAGAGGGGAGCTCCAATTCGAAGTGTGGGCTACTAATACTAAGGAAGGAACCTTTTCATATCGGGGAGAGTCTGAAATAGTGTTTTGAAATTCATCAATATCGGAGTACAAATTTTTTAGTTACTCTAACAAATAGAGTTTTTTCTATGGTATATTAAGAGCCATACAATCTCCCCCCAATCAAAAATCCCTTAACATTATGAAAGTATCCTAAAGTCTTATAGCCTCTCGAAGATAAGTAATGAACTTTTCCACATCTATCTCCAAGACTCTACTAGACTCAACTCTTATACTCCTAAGATGATGAACCTATAACTCTGATATCAAATCGTCACGATCCAAGAATACAAGTCATGATAAAGCCTATCTTCCCAACCGACAGTTAAGCTGATGAGTCGAAGATTTGGACTCATTTAGGGTTTTATTTCAATAGATTTAGTGTCCTCAAATGCATATTTTGTGCTAATAATTGATGTAAATCCTTGATTTTTCAGGTATTTGGATTGAGGAACAAAACATGTACACTAATGAGCAAAAAGGAATAAGGCAGCTGAAAGAACGAAGAAAAGAACACCTGATGATCGCCTAACCCATTGGGTGAGTTGCCGAATGGCCATGATCTCGCCTAAAGTTCCAGTGTGCAAAGCCCTGAAGGAGAAAATTAAGTCGGCTATAGAAAAGAGCAGTCGGCGTGTCGCCAAACGATTCTGTGATGTATTGCCCAAAGTTACAGAACTTGAAGATACTGAAGGCCAAAGCAAAACAACGATGGAACTAATCAAAGGGCGGATCGCCGAGTGGATCGGCGATCCCGACTTATTGCGCCGAATGGTCCTTCGTAGCACAATTTTTGGCGACTATAAATACATTTTCAAACTTTATGTTTCGTATCAAATTTTATTCTGATAATTCATTAGAGTAATTTTTGAGTTAGAACTGAGAGTATTGAGACAATATTTTTCCTTAGCTTTGAAGAATTGAAGTTATCCATTTTTGAGAAATTGGAAGTGGGTCTTTGAGATTCTTCAGCCTTGACCTTTGTAAAGAAGAGATTAATCTTTACCAGTTGATGAAAACACAATTTGGTAAAAATTTCTATCTTTTTATGATGCTAGCTAAAACCCCAATTCTTGGGGTTTGATTATGTGATTATGGGTTGATTTAGCTTCTAGGTATTGTTAATTTATAGTTTAAATGTACATTTGAATTAGTAATTCTGGTTTAATTTAAAAGGTTGTAGTTGCAAATGCAACTCTACCTTCGTGTTTTTGGCTTGCTCGGAAGAGAGCTTTAAAACCAAGATTACTGATTTGATGGTTTGTGAGTTTTAGGTTGTCATGGGTTCATATCGAGAGTGAATCCTAAACCCTTTTCCACACATTCAGCTCGAGAGAGTGAATGAACTAAAGCGTAGGCTGTTCTTAATTGCTGCTTATTGGTGTTCGAGAGAAACCAATTTGATTTGAGGTAAATTGTTTGAGAGAAAGTTTACCCCACTAAAGTCAAGCTTATTCACTAATTTACAGGTATTTACTATCAATTGTAATCACCCATTTTTCTACCTTAGCTTATAATCCAATTACATCCCAAGAACCCATCTCATTACTTGTTTATTTGTGTTATTTGCTGCTGTTGTAGTTGATAATAAAAATCAAAACCCCCTATATTTGACACTTGTGTCACCCTTTTAATTTGAACTATGCTTTTATAGTAAATGTCTTTACTTATGATTGACGTGAACATATTCATACTTGGCTCTTGATTCTCAAACACATACCACTTCCTGTGGGATTCGACCCCAACTCACTTAGTTGGGTTATATTACTGACAAACGATCGTTGGCACTTAGAATTGGAAGAAGTGTCCTAGTACGTGAAATCAAAATTATGCCGCTGCCGAGGAGTGGTGTTGGTTGAGAATCTTTAGTTAAGTTGAATTTTTTTCTTGTTAGTTATAGTTGAACTTACTTAATTTTTAGTTTTGGTTTGTGTGTTGCTGTTTTGAGCATATATGTTTGGTTTGGTTGAGAATCTCTTTTGAGTTGATGATTTTTAGGGATAACATACTAAATTTCAAGAAATTGGAGGGGGAAGCCATTTATGAGTTGTCGCAGTGATTGAAGACCCTATTGCATCAATGCCCAACTCATGAAATTCCAGAGAAGATGCTTTTGGAATTTTTCTACTAGGGTCTTGGCCTCGAAAATAGAATAGTGGCTAACCAAATCTCTCCATGTAGTCTCATCCAGCTACCTTATGCAAAAGCATCCCACCTCCTTGATCACATGGCCAAGACCAACAAGGAGGAAGAAAAAGACCAAGAGCTGGCCAAATTGTTGACTCGGCTGGATGTCTTGGCCAAGAAAGTCATGCAATTGGAGGTAGTGTCCAAAAATAAGCACAAATACATTCTCCCTCGTGAGCACCGAAAGATGAAGAAGCAAGAGGGTGGATGAATTGAAGAGGTCTTCTTACTCATCCTACACAAAGTCGAAGAGCACGACAAGGTGTTGGAGGAGATAAGAGAGATGTATTGATGATGAACCAGATGACAACTCTCATTCCATGCTCATTCAGCTACTAAGGTCCCAAATGGACCAAGTTCTATCTCATCTCTACCCTGAGCCAGAAGAGGGGCTGCCTTATGAAGATAAGGCAAACCCCACTAATAGATCTTAAGTGGGGACTTGTGTCATGTAACTACGTTAACTAAGGCACTTCTTGGGAGGCAACCCAAGGTTTTAATGCTTTCATTTTGTTTTAAAAATAATTGTGTGTTGATTTTGTAGGTTGAAGTGTAGAATGTGTTTGAAAAGTGCTGGTTGGCGAGCTAAAAGTCTAATCGGTGACTCGCCGAAGTAGTCGGCGAGCCCAACTTGGACCGCCGTTGGACTCAAGAAATGCTAGGGTCTGAGTTTGTAAAACTCGGCAAGCCCAAGAGTAACTTGGCGAATCGCCGACCAAGTTGGCGATCACGATCTAGCCCATCATTTAGACCCCACATTAACTGGAGGTCATGTAAAACTTGGTGAGGTAAGTGTCCACTCGGCGTGTCACTGAGTGGGTCGGTGAGCAAGACTTATGTCACCGAATGGGCGAGAACTAGACGGTTTCTAAAGG
Organism: Solanum bulbocastanum; assembly: GCA_037074985.1. Lineage (NCBI taxonomy): Eukaryota > Viridiplantae > Streptophyta > Magnoliopsida > Solanales > Solanaceae > Solanum > Solanum bulbocastanum. Next base: position 25,102,896 of record CM073604.1, on the reverse strand, counting down.
CCAAATGTTTAAACTTTCAAACTCTTTCACTTTCCCTCACTTTTGAACTTTCCAGAATCACACCCGCACTCTAGTATTTCATATTTTTGAGTTATTATCATATTTGAGTAGTTGATTGTGTGCTCAAAGTTGGAATCTTTGTTGCCTAGCTTTTCAAATCTTGATTATTCGGCATCTAAGGTTGGTTTTCTGAACCCTGAATTCATTTTTAGAAATTTGTACTCATTTTCAATTGATCTTGTCTTAGTGAAGTGTGTTGGGCCTCTCTGATCGTAATTGTAATTATGTGTGCCTGCGTTAACTTGAATATCGTGCCATAAATGCCTATAATGCTTATTTCTCGAGATTTTATGCTTTAAAATTGATTAAAATTTGTGGGGTTGTGCTTGAATGTTGTTGGGTCTAGTCGGGTGAAGTCTAAGTAGCCCACATTTGTGCCAAATGACGTATTTTACCCAATGATGGAGTGGTTGACATCATTTTTAAGGGCAAAAGTTGTCAAATGGCCAAAATTGGCCAAATCGAGAGAAGTCTGAGTGTCCTAGGGGAATGAGAGTAATGGATCTTAGTTTAATTTGATGGGTGCATGTTTTGATTTTGTTTTCGAGGGTTGAGAGGTTGAATTTGAGAAGTTGGGTTGAAAGTAGGCACATTGGGTCATTTGGCAAGCTGGGTCGGGTTTGCCTTTAATTTCATGCTAAATGTGAAGTTTAGTTCTGTAACTTTCGGTGAGAAACCCGAGGTCGCCGAATGCACTCGGCGACTCATCCAAAGTCCTTCTTAATTGCCCTTTGTTTGCACCCTTGACCCTTAATTGCACTGTAACTTTCGGTGGGCTAGTTCTTGCTCGCTGAATGCTATTGGCGATTCACTGAAAGGCCTTCCCATTGTTGATATGCCAAAATTTTATGGGATTTTTAAGCCAATCCTTTAGGCGAACCCAATCTAGCTCGACAAAGAGATTTGGTGACTCGCCGATCCGTTCGGTGAGTCTGTCTGCATCTTTTTTTCTGTGCTTTTGTTTGAATTGTTTCTAAATCTTTATGATATTTTTATAGACATGGCTAGACCGAAAGTTTCTGGTAGAGACATGCCGGCCCGCAAGAGGGCCAAAGGGATAACTATCAATGAGGATACAACTGCATCCAAGGGCAAGGCCACTAAACTTCCCACAATTAATGGGAAAGGAAAGGGCAAAGAAAAGGCACCTGCATCACTGGAGGCCAGCTCCAATAGTGATAGTATCTATGCCACTCACCTCACTACTTCTGAAAGTGAGGGTGAGCATCAAGAGCATGAGACTGTAACTTCGGAGCTTGATGATGATGAACTGATAGCAGCACAGAGGACTGAGCTGCAATCCAAAAGGTTGAACGATCCATCTAGGATCAGGACTCCTCAGGCCACCCCTACTCCTTTTCCAGCTCCAGCACAGGCAGTGGTCCTAGCACCACCAGTATAGGATCCTCCTTCTAAGTCTATGAATAGAATAAAGACTTAGGGGATGAGGAAAATCATTGAGAAGCGTCTGTCCACTGATGGGGTCATTGACAGGTACCTAGAGATAATGAGTTGCCTCAAGTCACACAAGTTCCAGTTGTTCACTCAACCTCGAGGTCCTTATATTCCAAATTGAGTCCGGGAGTTCTATGTTGCTTATGGAGCCTTGATACCGCAGAGAAAGAAGAAGGCAGCTGCATTTAAACCAGTTGACTATGTAGTTGTCCGGGGCAAGAAAGTGTTGTGTGACAGAACTACTATAAATGCAGTTTCGGAGTGTACCAACAACATTACTGAAGCTCACCAATACAGGGTGAAGACTAAGTCCTTGGAGGGAATGAAAAGCTGGCTTGCCCTTCTCATATGTGATGGTACTTCGAGGTGGTTGGAGGTATAGGCTCTGATAGAGAAGAAGGACCTCAATGTAGCTGCGAGGTATTGGTTTAGATTTAACAGTAGTATTGTCATATCGTTCCAGAATGAGTTCATCCTTCACCACACAAAGATGGCTTGTCTTGGCTCGATCATTGCATGAAAGCACATAAATTTGGGTATGATCGTTGGGCAGGAGATGGTCATGAGGGCCAAGCAGCGCCAAACCTCACTTCCCTTCCCAGTGTTGATCACCGAGATATGCAAACGGGCTCGGGTTCCAAGAGATGTGAAGAAAGATATGGAAATAATTCCCATATCTAATACTGTTATTCAGAGAATCGAGGAAGAGTATTTAAATGATGAGGCGACGAAGAAAAAGGAAGCCCCGGTGGACTCTTCACTGGTTGTGGACACAGACTCATTACCTGCAAAGGCACCTTTGCCTATTTCACCCTATGGGCCTTCAAGTACTTCAATTGCTGGCCCTTCTGACATCCCTAGTTCCTCTGCTACTGCGTTGCCTCCCAGAACTGTTGCTGTTTCCCAGATCCCGCTCACTCAGGCAGCACTACTTCGGATAGGGCAACTAGCCCATTCTGCTAATTGTCGTACTGCCAGACATGAGGCCTCTATCCCAGGCATGATTCAGACAGTCCTGGCTGATGTTGTGATACCATTGAGCGCTACCATTGATGCCCTTGCGGCTAGGATAGTGGTGTGTAAGTGTGGCCAAGGGGCCATCGAGGAGATGATGACTCTTAAGGCCACCATTGTTGCGCTGATGAGAGATGTGGACCAGCTGAAGTCCATCGATATATGTATGATCTTCGGGATGGTGGAGATCCCCGATGTGCCAGTTGAGCCAGACATGATATTTGAGTTGAGGAGGTAGCTGATCCTGAGTCTGAGGCGGAGACAGACGAGGAGATGCTGGAGGTTGCTAAGGAGGCTTCTTATGAGGGCCTTACCAAGATGAGGAGGGTATGATCGATGCAGCTGTGCAGACCTCGTTACCAGATACGCCTTTGGCTGACCCTAGTAGAGTTGGTGATACTATAGTTGTGACTCTGGGTACTGAGACCCAGGACCTGAATGATGCATCGGGCACTGATGCCCAGACAGACGGAGCGACTGTTTAGACAGGATACCTTTTTACCTCCCTCTTTGTCCTATATTTATTTGACTTTTGGATATTTTATTGTTTACATTTGAGGACAAATAACTTTTGTTTGTGGTTGGGTGAGGCCCACCTTATGTGACTATTTTTTTTATATATATTGGGTTTTTGAGCTTTATATTGTGTTGATACTGTTTTGTAAATGATTTTTGGACCCCTTTAGAAAAAATTTATGCCACCTCTTGTTTGTGTTTGAATGTGGTTGTTCTTTTGCAAATTTGAGTATCGGTCTTGATCAATACCGATAACTTGAATAGTGTTCATAATCGAACAAAAATGAATATGCAACTACAATAAGGCCAAATGAAGTTGCATAGATAATATGTGAACTTTCTACATCTCGTTGTAACTAGCTAAGTATCAAATTGAGTCTCTTGTGGTGAATATTGCACACTAGCGAAAGTGTGGAGTCTTGTTTGACATCGGTGTCAATGCCCTATGTGATGAGCTTACCGTGAACCATGTGTGATGACACCTAGAATTTGCCCCGTTGGTCCGGTTGGCTAAGTGATGCAATCTCTTGAAATGATCTTAGGCAACTTTGAAGAGTGTGAATCAATTTGACATTATACCTCTTTTGTGGCCAACCTTGTGAGTGTGTGGTCCTTTCTTGAACACCCTTTGAGCCTTATCCTTTTCTTAGAAGAAACTTGATGAAATTTTGACCTTCCTTTATCAATTACCCATAATCCTCATGATTTGTGGTTTGTGTGAATAGCCAACTTAGGCCAAAAGCCTAAGTTAGGGGTGTGATGAAAAGAGAAGGTAAACCAAGAAATGCAAAGAAGTCCCCTTGAACCATGATTTTTGAGAAAAATGGAACCCCTCCATACAAAAAAAAAAAGAAAAAAAGAAAAGAAAAAGAATGAAAGAGTTGTGGAATAAAGTTGTGAAAGTGCAAAGAAAATAGGGTATCCAACATGTCCATGGAAAGTGAATAATGGGGCGACTTAGAGCATGAATGAGAATGATAAAGGAAAGGGAAGGAAGTGTTGTTCATACCACATATTATGAGGATAGCAGCCACTGAGCCTAAATGACCATACCTTTGCACTCAGCCTCGTTACAAGCCTTAAAAAGACTTTTTTTTTTTTATCTTGAGTGAGCTGAAACAATTGTTGATTGGAAAATACGGGCAAACCTATGGGTAGAGTCATGCATTGTGTTCATCTTTGTGAGTGTGAGTGTTGCATTTGATTTCGGAGCTTTAAATTGTTGAACCATTGTGTGTGGATATGGAATCAACTTTTGTGTGAGGGCATTTGAACACCTTTGTTGAGCTTGAACTTGCATTTGAAGCAAGTATGGTGAGCTTGAGATTCGTTGGTAATGGTGAGTCACAGCTTGAATCTTTGAGTGTACAATTGATCCTTTCATGAGTAAATTGAGTCTTTTTATGTGCATTCATGATTGAGTCTTGTGTAACGCTGTTTGAGACATTCTTTTTGAGCTGCTGAACTTGAGTTTTACTTGAGGACAAGCAAAAGTTTAAGTTGGGGGTGTTGATGAGTCCACGATTTGGACTCGTTTAGGGCTTTATTTCAATAGATTTAGTGTCCTCAAATGCATATTTTGTGCCAATAACTGATGTAAATCCTTGATTTTTCAGGTAATTGGATTGAGGAATAAAGCATGGACGCTAATGACAAAAAAGAACAAGGCGGCTGAAAGAATGAAGAAAAGAAGGCCTGATGATCTCCTAACCCATTGGGCGATGATCTCGCCAAAGTCATAGTATGCAAAACCCTAAAGGAGAAAATCAAGTTGGCGATAGAAAGGAGCAGTCGGTGTGTCGCCAAACGGTTCCGCGATGCAGTGCGATATCGCCCAGAGTTACAGAACTTGAAGATGCTGAAGGTCAAAGCAAAACGGCGATGGAACTAACCAAAGGGCGGATTTTCGAGTGGATTGGCGATCCCGACTTATTACGCCGAATGGTCCTTCGTAGCATAATTTTTGGCGACTATAAATGCATTTTCAAACTTTATGTTTAGTATCAAATTTTATTTGAACATTCATTAGAGTAATTTTTGAGTTAGAATTGAGAGTATTGAGACAATATATTTCCTTAGCTTTGAAGAATTGAAGTTCTCCATTTTTGAGAAATTGAAAGTGGGTCTTTGAGATTCTTCAACCTTGACCTTTGTAAAGACGAGATTAACGTTTACCCAGTTGATTGAAACACAATTTGGTTACGATTTCTATCTTTTTATGATGTCTAGCTAAAGCTCCAATTTTTGAGATGTGATTATGGGTTGATTTAGCTTGTGGGTATTGGTAATTGATAGTTTAAATACTGTTTAAAAGTGATTTCAATCTGTAATTGTTGTTTAATTTAAAGGGTTGTAGTTGCAAATGCAACTCTACCTTTGCGTTTTTGCCTTGCTCGAGAGAGAGGTTTTAAAACCAAGATTACTGATTTGATGGTCTGTGGGTATTGGGTTCATGGGTTCAGATCGAGAGAGTGAATCCTAAACCCTTTTCCACACATTCAACTCGAGAGAGTGAATAGACTAAAGCGTAGGCTATTCTTAATTGTTGCTTATTGGTGTTCGAGAGAAACCAATTTAATTTGTGGTAAATTGTCCAAGAGAAAGTTTACCCCCACTAGAGTCTAGGTTTTTCACTAATTTACATCTATTTACTATTAATTGCAATCACCCATTTGTCTACCTTAGCTTATAATCCAATCACATCCCAAGAACTCGTTTCATTACTTGTTTATTTGTGTTATTTGTTGCTGTTGTAGTTGATAATTAAAATCAAAACCCCCCATATTTGACACTTGTGTCACCCTTTAATTGGAACTATGCTTTTATTCGTAAATGTCTTTACCTATGATTGACTTGAACATATTCATACTTGGCTCTTGATTCTCAAACACGTACCACTCCATGTAAGATTCGACCCCAACTCACTTAGTTGAGTTATATTACTGACTAACGATTGTTGGCACTTAGAATTAAAAGAGGTATCCTGATACGTGAAATCATAAGCCAACCCCTAATTTTACCTATTCAATTTAATATATGAATGAAAAATAAGTGACAATGTAAATATCTTGAATATTATGTCCTTCAACAGTATGGGAAATGCAAAAATATCACCCAAGATATAGTCAAAAACTTCTAAAATACAATGAAAATCTGAAACTAAAATGACAAGTCTAGACGAAGAAATATCTTTTCTCATTACTAAACAACAAAAATAATAAATATATGGAGGAAGGTATGTGCCGTGAAATAGTCAAGAAGCTGACCACAACTCAAGGGTACTCAAGCTCAGACTTAGAAAGTTCTATAAGATGCGCTCGTATTAAAAATTGAATCTACACCATAAAATAGTGCAACAAGTGTAGTATGAATACAAAACCACATGTATCAGTATATATCATATAGACCGAAAATGAAGAAGTAATGAAAAGAGTACATAAGAAATCATTCTCTAATTTTACAAGTCTATATTATACTTATCAGTCAAGTTTCACCAAATATGGATGTTCAAATGTCACGTAATGCCTAGACACCAATGAAGCACACAATCAAACAAGAATGAAGGATATGATGAATTGCAACACAACACCATGAGATGATATGTCTCAAATTTCAAGCAATATCTAAATCATATATACATGATACTTCTCAAAAAATCATCAAGAGTTCGTGACCCATGGGGACTTGCAAGGTCCATATATCGACATGGACGATCTCTATGTGTCTATGCATATGATCTCAAGGTACTATCATAAAATCAAATCATCCCCACCATAGATGATCTTTACGTGCCCAACTCATAATCATAAAACAACGTCAACACGGATGATCTTCATGTGTCAAACTCATACTTAGTCTCATATCAATACATGTGCACAATACAATATCAACAAAATAAGGATGATGATGCATCTCAATCAATCAAATATCGGTATGATATATAATCGCCCAACTATCAAAAATATACGGATTGAATAAAGAAACACAATCACACAAGAGAAAACGAGTCAATAATACATTAGCTAATGCACACATGCTTTGATATTCTCATATTACAATCCGTCATTTCATAGTAATAAACTTTCCCTTTGATAACGCTGGTACTCATATTAATGCCTTTCACACTATGGTATAAGACCCTCATCTTTCTCCATTATTCATTGTATATTTTATTTTTAATAATTTAATTATAAAAATGACCCTCAACGGATTCTAGGAGTCTTAACATACCTCAAATGTCGAACGTTTATCACAAATCCTCAAGATTTTGTCTTTCCCTTTTGCAAAGTTTTAGAACATTCTCAATCTATCAAATATGCATTGTTCGTAAGTAAACGGGTCTGTAGACACCCATATTGCTATACTTCTAGTCTAGACCTCAAAACTCACCCAAAAAGTTGAATCCATTCCCACAATGCCAAAATTGAAATTTTTGTAAACTAAATAACATAATAAATAATTAATTTACCCATAAATTGTAGGGCGTTAATTTATAATCAAGTTTCTAATCTTGATGTCAATTAATATGTCGACTCTCATATTCTTAAATTTCAAGCATATAATTAAGTCTCAATTTCTCCAAATAACATAAATCTAAGGATAATCGTATAATGTACCTACATTTAATTTCATATACTAACCTTTCAAAACTCAAATCATAATTTAATAATCATAAGAAACAAAAATTGAACCCACACACAACCTGCAACTTTACTTACGGAAGCAAAAAAAAAGACATTTTTTTCCAAAACCCAACAACTTAGAAAATTTTAAACCCCTCATCATGTATCATTAAAATCTATCCAATTATTACTATCATTATCCATCAAAATTAGCAACTTTACGACAACACAATGCAAAATCACATTTGCAGCAACCCAATGAAAACTTGGAATTTAATTCTTTTCACACAAACATATAATAATATAGTAAGTTCTCATCTATATAAAAAAATTATAATTCTAAGCCCAAACATTGAACTTTAGATATGGTTTTACCTGAAGGAACTTGCGGTTGCTCTTCGTCGTTTGTACAAGTATGTTTTCTCGCCTAATTTATTTTTTCTAAAATAATTATGAACCAAAATTGTTGAATTCTACTATTTTATTTTTATACATGAGACAATTGGCATAGGATATTAAATGAATTTCAGATTTGGCCCATTAACTACCAATTAAAAATCAGATATTTGACAATACCTATCAACTAAATAGTAATAGTTGAGCGAATAGTTCAAAATTTTTATTTAAATTTTACAAGAAGAGTCTTTTATGGAAAGTGAGTTCTAGTGCTCAAAACGACTTAACTTATCATTACATATTGTAATGCCATTATAGTTTTCATCTCCGTAAAGTAATTCTTCAACACCAAAAATATTTTCACAATTGACTGCTATTTACTAAATTATTATTATTTTCTCTGAACATCGTGACAAATTAACAACTCAAGAAATTATTCAACCATAAAACATTATGAATCTAAAAATAAATTTTCTTTTATCGTCTCAAATAACTAATTTTTGAAAAAAATTGTTCATTATGAATTGTTATAATTCCATATGAATCGAACGGTTAGCGGAAATAATATTCCCAACTAACTCTAAGGACCCATTAGATTAATTTGAGTACTAGAACAATTTTAATTATTCCCATAAATTTTAAATGAGAATATTGAACCATTCATTTAATCACAATTATTTAGTTAGCGGGTATTTGTTAAATAATCCATTTTTAGTTGGTAGTTAATGGGTCAATGTCACGACCTAAAGTATACCCTGGGTGTAACATGACATATAGAACCCTGAGAGACCCTACACAAGTCATGCACTTAGCATACATCATATAAGATAATAGAAGTAGAGAGTTCACACGATAGCATTTCATACAAAAGAATTTGACAAAAGTGGAAGTCTAATATAAGTCTCAAAGCCATCTAATACATCATAAGGAAAGTGATTATGTAACACCACAGAATTGAAAAGAAGGGAAAATGTAAAAAGAAAAACTTTCATACCTGGTGTCTGTGTCTACGGTCCCCACCTATGGACCGTGGGTGCTCTTACGGGTCGTAGGTGGAAACTGTAGGTAGTGGGGTGAATAATTTTAGGAGTCAAGTTATAGTAATTTTTTTATAGTTCACCAGGACGGTTCGTCATCCCATATATGAGTCATAGATAGGTATCATAGGTGACTCTTAGACTTAGTTAAATTTTAAAGGTCTAAGTTAGGAACAACGGATTGCATGTACGGACGTAGGAAGACAACCAGACAATACATGGGATCTGTCAAAAGTGGGTAAAAATTTTGGTCCCAGTACTTGAACTACGGATCACCAGGATGGTCTGTAAGTGGACGTATGTATCGTAGGTCTAAACCTTAGGTCAAGTTGGTAGTTAATTATTAGAGGGGATTTTGGGTATTTTCCTACATATTCTAACCCAATACTATGTCGTTTTACCTTCTATCCTAGACCCTATATAAACATTTTTTCCCCAAAATTACCCAATTGAATTCATTCCCCTAAATTCTCAAAGTTGATCAAAGTTCTTCCCCAATATTTCTCTCTCTAAAGCTTAAACAAGAAGTCGAGGGTTTCAAGATCAAGTCTCCAAATTCACCATTGATTGTGCGCTTTTGACATCAAGGTATGATAGTATTCACCTTTGGAGTCCTTTCCTCCATATGGTTCCTAAATTCTCCAATTTTCCAAGTTAGAATCTCCAATTGAAATTAGGGTTTTATTCAATCTCATGGATCCTCTTTAATTATGATCCAATTGATTGTTTTATGTCTTTTTATGCATGAATTGAGATAATTGCATGTTTTTAAGTAGAATTCACTTGAACCCATGCATGATCCATGATTTCTAGATTTTGATCATATGATGAAGCTTTTGAATTATGAAAGATGAATTTATGAAGATATTCATGTTTCTTTATGAAATTGATGAAAATGATTTAAGCTTGCACTCAGAGTTAAACATCAATGTTGTTGTTGTTGTGAAAGGATTTTCTCATATAAAGGATGCTTAAGGTTGAAAGGTTTTTCTCACCTAAGTTGAATCAAGATTTAGGAGCTATTTTAATGAATTCTAACTTGGATTGGCTACTTGAGGTGCCTTTCCATGGATAATATGAAAAGTTAAGATTAATGACTATTTCTTGGGATTTATGCTTAGCATCGAGTGGAAAAGTGACAATTACACATCCCCCATAACTATGTTCCACCATAGGTTTATCTTAGATAGACATTAGTTAGTGGATCCACCTAAGCTAGAAGTGTGTGGTTCTTACCTTTGCAAGTAAGGACTTCTCTTTTCGGTGTGGATAGACACCGGATTCCATGTTACAACTCACATGGTCTATGTCGGTTAAAGGTGAATCTCTCACAATAATGAACTAAGGTTACTTTCTAAAAATATCTCAAATGTGTTTAAAGACGTTTAGCTTGCATTGACCATGGTTATATTTTATGTTTTATAACATGTTATTTTATGATTTAGGTTGGTCATTGCATGTCATATAAATTTCTTTTAGCATGATTTCATAAATCCTATGCATTGCTATCATACTTGGTACATTCCATGTACTAATGTATACTTTTTCCTGTACTGTTTCACTAATGAAGGGTCCAAAACTCCTACCTCCCATACTCAGTACTAGTTATCCCTTATTGAGATTTGAAGATTGGTCAATCCTCTTGTTCCGAGGATTGAGACTCTTTTATTGCTTTCATGTCTTTTTTTTCGGATATTGTATGTGATGTATGAGTTATGTTCCAATCATTTCTTTGATGTAATAGATGACTTTGAGACTTATATTAGACTTCTGTTATTTTTTGTCAAACTACTATTATCTTGTATGATGTATGCTAAGTGGCTTGTGTAGAGACTCTTGGGGTCTTATACGCCATGTCACGTCTAGGGTGTCCTTTGGATAATGACAAAGCTTGGTCATTGTACGCCATATCAAGTCTTTTTAGCATGATTTCATAACTCTTATACATTGTTATCATACTTGGTACATTTCATATCCTAACACATTCTTTTTCCTGCATTGTTTCATTAATGTAGGGTCTAACGCTCCTACCTCCCATACTTGTGACTAGTGATCCCTAATTGAGCTTTGAAAATTGGTGAGTTCTCATGTTTCAAGGACCAATAATCTTTTATTGCATTCATGTCTTTTCTTTTTAGATATTCTATGTGATGATTGGGTTACATCCCAATCACTCCTTTGATGTAATAGATGACTTTAAGACTTATGTTAGACTTCTGCTATTTTCTGTCAAACTTTTTTATACGAAATACTACTTTTAAACTCTCCTATTTTTATTATCTTATATGATGTATGCTAAGTGGCATGTGTAGGGCCTCTCAGGGTCTTATACGCCATGTCACATCTTGGGTGTACTTTGGTTCATGAAATATTGGAACGTAACTCATGCATAACATTCAAAGTTTGAGAAGAAAAGACATAAAGAAATAAAAGGCATCTTGGTCCTCGGAATATGAGGACTCACCGATCTTTAAGGTCTATGAAATAAACTATCCATGAGTATGGGAGGTAGGAGCATCAAACCCTACATTAGTGAAACAATGTAGGCACAAGTATGCATTAGTACATGGAATGCACCTAGTATGAGGCAATATGCATTAACATGATAATATAAACTACTTAAAATGAACAGGCATGATCATAATTAAACATTTATAAACTTTTTTTTAGAAGAAATGACATGAAGATCATAAAACATAGTCAAATATATTAACATAAAGGATATAAGAAAAGCTTTGAAGAAAACATAGTCATTTTGTAGGATCTTAGCTTTAACCGACAATAAGACCATGAGAGCTATATCATGAAATCTGGTATATCCCTCATACTGAAAAAAGGGGAAACTCCTTGACAAGGTAGAATCCGTGCATATCATCATTTGCTAAAGTGGATCCATTAGCTAGGTCATTTAAGACATATCTTATAGGGCACATAGTTTAGGACTAGAGGTTGCTACTAAAGACTACCTACTTGAGCCTCCACCTCAAAGCCCACTGGGTGGTAAGTTAAAATCTCAAAGTAATAGATAAAAGTCAAATATCAACTTAACTTAGGGAAAGGCAATGCTCAATACCAATCCACCTTCATTTTTAAGATCAAAACATAGAAATGGTCCTTAAACATAATTCAACAAAGATGAGAAAACCTTTCCCAATGTGAATTCATTTGTGAGAAATACCTTTCACAGTCATGAACATCATAGTAAGTGAGAAATCCTTTCATAATAGCATCAATACTTTCCTTTCAAAACATCATCAATTTATTTACAATCACTTCATGAAAACATGCGTATCTTCATAAATTCATAATTCATAGTTCATGGGTTTATCATAAGATCATGGTTGAAAAACATAATTTAGGCATAGGAAAGTGCAATCTCAACTAAATATCATATATTAACATCAAATATCTCATTAGAAGACTTAATTTGTAACACCTCAGAACCAACCTTAGACACTTCAGCAGAAAAAAGGGGTGAACCAAACAATTTGGTGAACCATGGAGCCCTTCACGGGTCATAGATCACCACACGAGCCATGGGAGGGCTCGTAAAAGAATGGCAGAACCACCTAGGCACAGGCATCAAACTAAGGAGCCCTCAATGGGCTGTGGTTGCGTCCGTGGTCCTAAGCCAGTAGACCCCCAACCAGAGTGAAGAACCACGATGGCCTTCATGGTCCGTGGTCCTTCACATGGTTCATAATGGCTCATGGATGGGCCTCCTAGCACCAATAGACCCTTTCCAAGAACCAAGACCCACATAACGGGTCGTGGTCCCTTTAAGGGTCCGTCAGTGGCTTTGTGGTCGGTCCTCATCAGCTTTAAAGTCAGGATCATTTTAGTCTTTTCTCTTACACGTTGGGAATTTAAACTATGTCATTTAACACCTAAGCTACGTCGTTTTACTTAATTTAAGCCTAGTATTCTAGTCAAAACTTACCCAAATCGTTCATTCTAAAAAAATTTATCAGGTTTAGAGCAAAAAGAAGGGAAAAGTTGACAACCCTCTCAAGAACACACAACAGTTTTTTTCAAGTTCAGCCCCGAAATGTGAAGGATTTCTCCATAGTTTTTCATCACCAGGTGTGTGGGATTTCACTAGTAGATTCCTTTCATCCCTTAGGTCCCTAGAATTCAGTCAGATCCTTGGTTCTACATAGCTTGTTTAGACCTACGGTTTCTAAAATCTTAGATAATTGTTATGATTTAGCTGTTGTAGTATCCTAAATCGAATTAGCTTGTTTATTGGAATTTTGCTTAGTTCTTAGCGTGAAATTGAGAACCCTAGCTGCATAATTTCTTTTAGTTCATGAATTATTCTTGCTAGGTCAGTAAAACAGATAATCATGCTCCAGATTTCTATTGTTACATTATCAATTTAAAAATATGCATTATCAGATTTGCATGTCGGTATTTTGAGCTATCCAGTATTTCAGTTATGTTGTGTCATATACATATTCAGTTGGGAGTAGACTTAGTACCGAGTTGGACTAGGGTTCAACATATCCTCATATTCCCAGAACTACGTGCCCCATAGGATTATAAGTCCCCTATGTTGGGCATCAGATTTAGTGATCACGCCAGTCACGCCTTTATACCCCTGGAAAGGTATATTGAGTCCTCTCGATGGGGCTTATATATCGGACTCCACAATTAGATTGCGTGGTTTTATGTTAGTTAATAGTAGCTCCCACAATTAGACTCTTAGTGCATTGACCAGGTCTTCAGTATATACCACAACACTCAGTTCAGCATGTTATTTTTATGATTTGCACTTGGTCATTGCATTCAGTTTAGCTTTCCAGTTATGTTCGAGTATTTACATTCTTGATCAGTTTATGTCATTTGCTCAGTTATGCTTTGTTCAACTTATATATTTTATTCAACCATTATATTTATCCTGCATGCTCAGTACATTCAAAGTATTGAAGCATACTCTTCGCTAGATCCTTTCATGATGTAGGTTCAGGTACTTAGCATCTAGATCACGCTTAGATCGACTAACGGTCCACTTCCAGCAGCTCCAGTGGTGAGTCCTCATTTTTTTAGGACAATATACATCCTTTCATTTCAGTCTTTACATTTCAGTTTCATTTTTGTTAAAGTTAGTTTGAGGCATGTCCCAGCAACTCAACTCAGTTAGAGGCTTTTCAGACATAGTAGTAGAATCGGCTTGAATGGTTCAGTGATATTTTAGTCGTTATTAAACTCTTAGTATGGTTTATACATTTAGACTATTTTGGTTTCCCCCATTTTTCAGTTATCTATTGAGTTAGCTTCCGTATAGTTCATGTTTTATTTAGTTATCCTTCACCATGCTTATGATATGCCAGACACAGGGTTAGCTTGGGGTCACTTGTGATCCTAGGTCCCGTGTTACATCAAGAGGGTAGCCTCGAGGTGTGACAAACTTGGTATTAGAGTATTAGGTTCAAGAGTCCTAGGATGTCTGAAAGCCATACTATGTAGAGTCTCGTTCATGGGTGTGAAGTGCACCACATCTATGAGAGGGAGGCAACGAAGTGTTTTAAGAAAAATATCACTTTATTTGCTATTCTCATCGTGCGTGAGGTATGATCCAACTTCCCCTTTCTATTTCATCATTCTGCATTTCATATCATGCCTCGTCGTAGAGCTTACGCATGGAATGCTAATGCACGCAATGCTAATGTTGTTCTTCCAGTCCCTAACCATGAGGTTACGAATGCAGAATTTTAGAATGTGTTTCAGTTCTTGGCTCAGAGTGTGGCTAAATAGAACAATCAACAAGCTCCAGTTCCTGCAAACACAAATAGTGGATCAACTGTAGCTAGGGTTCGAGATTTTGTTCGAATGAATTCGCCTGAGTTTCTAGGGTCGCAGGTTGGTGAGGATCCATAAAACTTCATTAATAAGGTCAAGAAGATTTTTGGGGTGATGCAAGTGACTAGTAAATATTGGGTGGAGTTGGCATCCTACCAGCCTAGTGATGTGGCTCACATATGGTTCACAAAGTAAAAGGACAACAAGGGTGCGAATGCAACTCCTGTGACTTAGGAGTGTTTTACCAGAGCTTTTTTGGACAGTTTCTTCCCAAGGGAGTTGAGAGAAACTCAGGCACAAGAGTTTATGAACTTAAAGCAGGGTTCAATGTCTGTCCAAGAGTATGGGCTGAAGTTCACTCAACTATCTAAGTATGCTCCACATATGGTTTCTGATCCAAGGGCACAAATGAGTGAGTTTCTATTTGGGGTATCCGACCTGGTGAAGACCGAGTGCTGGAATGCTATACTTTTAGGGGATATGGACATCTCCAGACTCATGACCCACACTCAGCAGGTTGAGGGGGATAAACTTAGGGAATTGGCAAAGGATAACAAAAAGGCTAGAATAGGTAACTATGAGTACTCTTAGCAAAAGTTGGGTAGTGGGAATCGCTCATAGTTTCAGTAAAAATCTACAGCCCCAGTACCTTCATCAGTTAGTGCTCCATCCCCCAAGTTTTGACAAGATCAGAAAGGTAGGGCATCAGGCTCTATGCCTCAAATAGTACTTCAGGTAACATGACTTTCCCAACTTGTCCAAAGTGTGGTAAGAACCATTCGGGTAAGTGTCTTACCGACAGGGAGGGATGCTTTGGGTGTGGCCAGTCTGGACATAGGCTGAAGGATTGCCCTTCTATCAGTCAGGGGCAAAGAGGTAACAATAATAGGGCTCAGTCTATAGCTCCAACAACCCTAGCAAGTCACCCAACTCAGAAGGGTGTATCATCTAGTACAGGTGGCGGTCAGCGCCAGAACAGGTTATATGCTCTTCAGGCTCGCCAGAACCAGGAAGATTCTCCTAATGTGGTCACTGGTACGTTATGAGTCTTTTATTTAGACGTTTATGCATTGTTAGATCCATGGGATACTCTTTTTTTATAACTCCCTATATAGCAGTAAACTTCGGTGTTAGTCCAGAAACTCTCTCGGAACCCTTGTTAGTCTCTACTCTAGTTGGTGACCCAATTATAGCTAGACGGGTATACAGAAATTACCTCGTCACAGTCTCTCAGAAAGTCACCTCAACAGATCTTGTAGAGTTAGAAATGGTAGATTTTGATATCATTCTAGGCATGGAAATGTTACATTCCTTTTATGCCTTAATCGATTGTAGAACCATAATCATTCGATTTCAGTTTCTAAACGAGCTAGTCTTAGAGTGGAAGGGTAGTAGCTCAGTGTCTATAGGTCGCTTCATCTCTTACCTTAAGGCCAGAAAGTTGATTTCCGAAGGGTATGTTTATCTTCTTGTTTGGGTTAAGGATTCAAACTCTAAAACCCCAACTATTGAGTCGGTCCCAGTAGTAAATAAGTTTCCAGAAGATCTTCTTAGAGTTCCTCCCAAAAGGGAAATCAACTTCATAATAGATTTCCTTTGAGATACATAGCCTATTTCGATTCCTCCTTATAGAATAGCTCTAGTCGAGCTTAAGGAATTGAAAGAGAAATTGAAAGACCTTCTAGATAAGGGCTTCATCAGACCTAGTATCTCTCCATGGGGTGATCCAGTGTTGTTCGTGAAAAAGAAAGAAGGTTCTCTCAGAATGTGCATTAACTATCGGTAGTTGAATAAAGTCACAATCAAGAACAAATATCCTATTCCCAAGATCGATGACTTGTTCAACCAACTTCAGGATGCTAGTTATTTTTCAAAGATAGACATCAGTTCTGGGTATCTGAGCTCAAACTCAGAGATAGTGACATTCCGAAGACAACCTTTAGGACTCGGTTGGTCATTATGAATTTGTGGTTATGTCTTTCAGACTAACAAATGCTCTTGCAACTTTCAAGGACTTAATGAACAGAGTGCTCAAATAGTATTTGGACTTGTTCATTATCGTCTTTATTGATGATATCCTCATTTATTCTTGAAGTGATGAGGAGCATGGACTCATCTGAGAGTTGTTCTTTAGACTCTTAAAGATCACCAATTATTTGCTAAGTCAACAAATGTGAATTTTGGGTACAGTCGGTCTCTTTCCTTTGTCATGTGGTATCTAGCGAAGGAATTCGAGTGGATTCTCAAAAAATAGAGGCAGTGAAGTAATAGCCCATACCCACCTCTCTAACAGATATCACGAGTTTCTTGGGTTTGGCTGGTTATTACAGGAGATTTGTTGAAGGATTCTCATCCATAGCTTCTCCATTGACCAAGTTGACTCGAAAGAATGTCAAGTTTCAGTGGTCAGATGAATGTGAGAAAAACTTCTCAAAACTGAAGACTAGGTTGAGTACAACCCCTGTCTTGACTCTACGAGAGGGCTCAGACGGTTATGTGATCTATTGTGATGCATCCAGGGTCGGCATAGGTTGTGTGTTGATGCAGCGAGGTAAGGTCATAGCTTATGCTTCTAGACAGCTTAAGGTACATGAGAAGAACTACCCGACTCATAACCTTGAGTTTCTAGCTGTAGTACTAGCCCTAAAGATTTGGAGAGATTACATGTATAGTGTTCATGTAAATGTTTTCACAGATCATAACAGCCTCCAATAGATGTTCACCCAAAAAGAGTTGACTCTTTATCAGAGGAGATGGCTTGAATTCCTCTTGGATTATGATATGAATGTGCATTACCATCCTGGTAAGGCCAATTTAATGGATGATTCTCTCATCAGACTGTCTATGGGTAGAGTAGCACAAGTTGAGGAAAAAATGAATGAATTAGCAAAAGATGTTCACCGGCTTGGTCGCTTGGGAGTTGGTCTTACGGACATGTCAGATAGCGGTGTGATAGTCCAAGATAGATCAGAATTTTCACTGGTAGCGGAGGTTAAGGAGCAACAGGATAGCAATCCTATACTACTTCAGTTGAAGGTGCAGTTTATCAACATAAATTGAGGTTTTCTCCCAATGGGGAGATGGTATACTTCGTTACGAGGGTCGATTATGTGTTCCTAATGTGACTGAGTTGAGGAAGTAGATCCTCACAGAAGCCTATAATTCCATATATTCCCTTCATCCAAGTGTCGCTAAGATGTACCATGATCTACGAGAAGCCTTTTGGTGTAACGGCATGAAGAGGGACATAACAGATTTTATGGCTAAGTGTCCTAGCTGCCAACAAGTTAAGGTAGAACATCAGAAACTAGGAGTTATGACTCAAGAGATTAGCATTCCTACATAGAAGTGGGAAGTGGTAAAACATGGACTTCATTACGAGTTTACCACGTACTCGCAGATAACATGACTCTATTTGGGTGATAGTGAACAGAGTGACTAAGTCTTCTCACTTCTTGGTTGTCAAGATTACAAATGCAGCAGAGGACTATGCCAAACTCTATATCAATGAGATAATCAGATTACATGGGGTTGTCCTCAGTTTACCTCTCATTTCTGGAAATCGTTTCAGAAAGGTCTTGGTACTTAGGTAAATCTCAGTCAAACATTTCATCTATAGACAGAAGGTCAGGTAGAGCATACCATCCAAAACTTAGAGGACATGTTGAGAGCTTGTGTGATCGATTTCAAGGGTAATTGGGATGATTGCATACCTCTCATAAGTTCACCTATAATAATATATACCATTCCAGTATACAGATGGCTCCTTATGAGGCACTATATAGGCGCAGATTCAGGTCCCCGATTGGGTGGTTTGAAGTAGGTGAAGCAACCTTGATTGGCTAGATTCAGTTCATGAGGCTATGGAAAAAGTTCAGCTAATCAGAGATAGACTAAAGACAACCCAGAGTCATCATAAGTCCTAAGCAGATGTGAGGAGAAGGGACTTAGAATTTGAAATCGATGATTGGGCTTTCCTAAAGGTGTCACCTATGAAGGGGGTAATGAGATTTGGCAAGAAAGGAAAGCTCAATCCTAGATATGTAGGTCCTTACAGAATCCTGAAAAGGGTTGGTAAGGTAGCTTACGAGTTAGAGTTACCAGCAAAACTAGTTACGGTTCATCCAGTCTTTCACATTTCCCTATTGAAGAAGTGTGTGGGTGATCCGGCATCAATAGTACCATTAGAAAGTGTGGTTTTGAAGAATAGTCTCACTTATGAAGACGTGCCAGTTGAAATTCTTGACCTTCAGATTTGTAGGTTGAGAAATAAGGAAGTTACTTCATTGAAGGTTTTGTGGAGAAGTCAGTCAGTAGAGGGAGCTACTTAGGAAGCAGAAGCAGTCATGAAGGCCAAGTATCCTCACCTCTTTCCTTCCAATTCCTTCAACTTTAGGTAATAGTTTATGTCCGATCCCTCAATTTACTTTTGCATAAATTTAGTCGTAGTATCTTGTTCCTTCAGTTGTTCTTGCATTTCAACATATTTGCATGTTCTTGGAACTTAATTCAATTAGAAATCAGTTTCTAGTACTTAGTGGTAGGGAATGCAGCTCTTTTTCTCCGTACTCAGCTTGTTTAGTCTTCATTCGAGGATGAATGTTCCTAAGGGGGGATATTGTAACACCTCAAAACCTACCTTAGACACTTCAATAGAAAAAAGGGGTGAACAAAAAATTTAGTGAACTACGGAGCCCTTCGCGGGTCGTGGATCACCACATGAGCCGTGGGAGGGCTCGTAGAGAAAATGCAAAACCACCCAGGCTCAGGCATCAAACCACGGTGCCCTTCACGGACCGTAATCTTAATGACGGGTCATGGTTGTGTCTGTGGTTCTGAGCCAGAAGACCCCAGCCCAAGTGAAGAACCATGGTGGCCTTTATAGTATGTGGTCCTTCACATGGTCTATGGTATGGCTCGTGGATGGGCCTCCCAGAACCAGTAGACCCTGGCTAAGAACCAACAATTAACTTGACAAGTCGTGGTCCCTTTGATGGTCCGTCAGTGGCTCCGTGGTCGGCCCTCGTTATCTTTTAAGTCAGGGTCATTTTGGTTTTTTCCCCTATTCATTGGACATTTAAACTACGCCGTGTAACACCTAAACTATATCAGTTTTGTCATGACCCAAGGGAACACTCTAGATGTAACATGGCGTGCTTGACCCCAAAGGGGTCTCATACAAACCCTTAGCATATCATAACATAAGATAATAGAAAAGTGCAAAAATTTAAAACATTTTTTCATACAATCAAAGTCTTTCATAAAAGCAAGCGGAAGTCTATAACTCTTTGTCTCAAACCATATAATACAACTTTGAATAACTCTTGAGACATAGCCCATACAATAGTCTAAAACATAAAAGAAAGACATAAAGGAAAATGGTGGCTTTATCCTCGATACTATGAGGACTCACCAAGTCTTCAACTCCTTGCACTTCTAGAAACCTATATTCAAGAATGAAACTCAAATCACCGGACCCTATATTTGATGAGAATGTAGGCAAGAGTATGTGTTAGTACAAAAGTACTAAATATGATAGCTAGCATAAGATCATAAGAGCATAACACAAACGATAGTAACATAGTCATAAACATAATCTCCAACATAGACATAATGTAAGCATTAGTCATCATAAAGCATGGTCCATATACATAGACAATACTTAGACCTTCATGTCATAAAAGAACCACTTCATAAGTCAACCTCCAAGTATACTTGTGCAATACATGAATAGGATCCCATAATCCCATACATGCTAAGTATCCCCTTTGGCCATCACAATCATACTTACCCTCTTAAGATCTCATCTTTATCATAATCCTAATAGACAAGGGAACCTTCACCTTTAGTCAAACATATCAAGGAAGGCAACTATAGCATAATCCTATCTAAACATACAACATAATTAGCTTCAAGTCATACTTGTGAAATGCATGGCTAAGACCCCATAATCATACCCATACTAAGTACCACTTTAGGCTTTCATGCATATTTATCATCTCTTTGATCTCATATTTAGTTCATCATAAAGGACAATGGGAATCACCTCAAGTCATACATATCATGGAATCATAACGGACAAGGTGAATCACTTCAAGTCATACATGTATTGGAAGGGCCTTTCAAGCTACAATCCAAACTAGTCATGCTCATACTACTCATCACTTATGCTTAAGACATCAGAACTCACCTCTTTATGTCTATCATAAGGGACAATGGGTATTCACCTCTCTATGTCTATCATAAAGGTCAAATGGGTATTCACCTCTTACTTTACATGTATAGCGATAGGTATTCGCCTCCATAACGATTTTAGGGAAACATAGGTATTCGTCTCCAAGTTCCACCATTATATGATATAGGTATTCACCTTCATATCTATTTTAAGGTGTAATGTAGGTATTTTCCTCCACATCACTTAATAAGGATCATAGGTAATCGTCTCTATGTCCATCATACTATGATATAGGTATTCACCTCCATATCACTTTAAAGGTTAATGGGTATTCACCTCTTGCCTTGCTATAGAAGTTATATATTAATGGGTAATCACCTTATGTTTATCTAATTTAGGAATAATGGAATTCACCTCACATTCCTCTATTATAAAGGTCTTTAGGGGAATCACCACAAGCTCATCACATTTCATAGTCCTTGGACTTAGATTCATTTTATGTGAGAATAAAATTTCAACCTACAATCATTCTATGTGAGAGAACCTTTCATATCATATCATACTCATGAATAAGTGTGTATGTGTGTGTGAATGATCTTTCACAACACAACAACATATCATAATCATAGACACTTCACTCTCAAAGTGTTCATAAGGCATGTACATAACTTTCATATCATATCTAGAATTCTACATTAGACATGAATATCATTATAACTCAAGTTATTCTATCACTTCATACAATCTGTCATTCATAAGGTAGGTTAGGTAGGTTAGGTAGGTAAAGGCCTTCCACAATAATTTTACCCATTAATTTTCTATTCTAATATAGATTTACTCTTAAACCCTAAACATACATAATTCATCATATTTGCTTTACTCTCAAATCCCTAGTGATCAACATTCATAACTACAAGCCTTACTCTCAAAGCTTTACTTCTACAAGCATTATACATACCTAGATTTCAAGGCATTCTAATCACATGCTCCATTACTACGTGATTCTAGTCATAAATTATCATAAAGGTTCAAATTCAAGATTTACTTGTCATAATCCATCATATATACTATAATCTAGTTCAATTCATGTCTACAAGCTTTCATTCATGAGCAATTACTATACAAGTCATCAATTCTAGAAGATTATCTATGAATCCTCAATTTCACCTTTCATGGAATAAACCCACATTACTACAATTTCATCAATTAAACTGGGGTTAGCCATTGAAAACATATAATATCTTCATAATAACATAATTCAATACTAAATCAATCATAAAAGAGCACTATCCACTCAATTGGATTCATACTCAACACTACCCACAATATAGGAAGAAACCCTAGCTAGAATTGGGGTTCATCTTCACAATTGGGGGAAATCTAGGAGGCTCCATGGATGGAAGAATCCATGGATGAATAAGATAACATACCTTGATTATAAAGCCCTCACAAAGCTTGCAACAATGGAGGAATTTGACCTAGCTTGCTTCTCTTCTTCTTCTTCTTCTTCTTCTTCTTCTTCTTTACTTTTAGAGAGAGAATTTCTTGGAGGGAATTTGGGTTCTTTGGTGAATTGAAATAATTACTACGATCAGTGTATTTAGGGATCTATTAGCTTTATATAGGTGGTCTAATTACTAATAAAACAACACCACTTAATAACTAATTAATTCTAGAATATTCCCTAACCCCAAAACTTAACCGACTTAAAGGAGTGCACTACCTCACCCACGAGACCCCAACCCACGGGCCGTTGGTGGACCCACGGGTCATGCTGGTCCTCTTTGCGTGGTGGTCTGCAACCCCACTTTTGGGGTCTTGACCCACGACCCCATCCACGAGGCGTGGATCCCCCTATGGGACTTGGGTTCTCAATCGTGGTGAACTTTTTTGGCACCTTTTAGGTAGTTTCTAGGGTCCTCCTCAAGCACCCTTGTTTGGTCCTTGGGGAGTCATACCTTGACGCTTAACCCCTAAACCCTTCATTCTAAGTAGGGGAAGTCAAATCTAGGACTCTAACCCTCATGTCAAGCTCTAGTTGACCTACTAAACTATGGGATGTTACATTTTTACTCAGTTTAAGTCTAGTATTCTAGTCATAACTTACCCAAATCGTTCATTCTCCAAAAATTCATTGGTTTTAGAGAAAAAAGAAGGGAAAATTCGACATCCCTCTCAAGAACACTCAATAGGTTTCCTTCAAGTTCAGCCCCGAAATCCAAAGGATTTCTCTGTAGTTTTTCATCACTAGTATGTGGGATTTCACTAGTGGGTTCATTTCATCCACTAGGTACCTAGAATTTAGTCAGATCCTTGGTTCTACATATCTTGTTTAGACCTAGGGTTTCTAAAATCTTAGATAATTGTTATGATTTAGTTGTTGTAGTATCCTAAATCGAATTAGCTTGTTTCTTAGAAAGTTTTCTTAGTTCCTTGCATGAAATTCAGAACCCTAACTGTATAATTTATTTTAGTTCATGAATTATACTTTCTAGGTCAGTAAAACAGATAATCATGCTCCAGATTTCGAATGTTACATTATCATTTTATAAATGTGTATTCTCAGATTTGCATGTCAGTATTTTGAGCTATCCAGTATTTCAGTTATGTTGTGTCAAATACATATTTAGTTGGGAGTAGACTTAGCACCGAGTTGGACTAGGGTTCATCGTATCCTCATTCTCCCAAAACTACGTGCTCTCGTAAGATTATAAATCCCCTCTGTTAGGCATCAGATTTAGTGATCACGTCAGTCATGCCTTTATACCCCTGGCAAGGTGTATTGGGTTCTCTTGATGGGGCGTATACATTAGACTCCACCTTTAGCTCACGTAGTTTTATGTTGGTAAATAGTAGCTCCCACAGTCAGACTCTTAGTGCATTTGACCAGGTGTTCAGTATATACCACAACACTCAGTTTATCATGTTATTTTCACGATTTTCACTTGGTCATTGCATTCAATTTCGTTTTCCAGTTATGTTCTAGTATTTACATTGTTGCTCAGTTTATGTCATTTGCTCAAATAACCCATTTTCCAAAAGATCGTGGTGTGGAGGCATGAGTCCTCACGTATGTTTTTGATATTGTGACTAATTATGCACTTGTTTTATTATTGTTGTCACTTGTTCTGTTGTTTGTTGTTTGCCACCTGCTAAGTGCTATAGATGATTTCATGTTACTATTTTATGCATATTGGTTTCTATTTTGAGTTGGCCGATGATATCTATTCAACACAGTTGTCCTGTACTGACCCCTACTTGTATTTTTCTTCGTTTTCCTTTTGTAGAGTGCAACGAGTCTACCAGGGACTTCAACTCGCCCTCACCTCTAGCTAGTCTCCAGCACATCAAGTTTCAGGGTGAGCTATTCATTCTAGCCCGTGTGGGATTCTCTCGGTCATGACATAACGTTCTTAGTTGTTGGACACAAACTGCTTCATTTATTTATTCTAGTGCCTTTAAAACTCTTAGACTTAGTATTTTGGAATTAGATGTCCTTGATGTGATGACTTTCAGGTTTTGGAAATGATATTTAATAGACTCTAGTAGATTTCTATTTCTCACGTTAATAAGATTTGAGTTTCCGCATTATTGTCGTATTTCATAAATTGAATAACTAGTATAAGTTGGATTTTGAATTCGTGGTTCGCCCACCTAAAAGGTTAAGTGTGGATGCCACTTATGACTCATTTTGAATCGTGACATTAACACTCTGATCCGGAGTTCTTCTTTGGTGTGTCTTAAAAGCTAGATAAATTATGGTGATACTGTCATCATCAACGGTTATTGCAATATAATTTCCGATTAATTTTATTCTGATTACATGATTAAACCTCTTTCAAATACTTTCTTTTATTCTATCTTCCTAGTGGGTTGGTTTTGTTGCCTATATTAAGTTCTCACATTTTCCCACATTATTGTGTTGAAATCATAGTGGAGATTGCTACGAGAAGATTCTTGTGTCAATGAATATTACTTTCAATGATAATAAAAAATACAAGTCATTTTCTTAAAAGAAATTCCTCATAAATACATACGCAATAAACAATCTAGAGATAAAAACGGAACTTTGGACACATGAATTTGAAATGGTGAGAGAGAAAACAAATTATCAAATACAGAGGCGGAGTCAGAATAAAGAATTTGGGGGTTCTAAATTTCATTTAGAATCGTCAATCAATTTTGTTAGGGATTCACAAATTAATATATATATATATATATATAATTTTCTAGTACAAATACAAGGTCTACAGAAAAGCTACTGAATTCGTCCGAACCCACGAACCCTTGCCTAGCTCTGCCTCTGATCAAATATGAGGAGCAATGAATATTTAAACTAGCAGAGCACAAAATAATTCTGAACTAAGAAAAATAGCAACTAATTGAATCATTTCTTCCAATAAGAAAAAGAAAATTTTCATTCTCCTCATAATATAGTTATGAATTACATACCAAAATTGAAGGCATGATCCACATGATGTCTCTATGCCCAATACTAGTAGTACTTACCTACTAATCTTTATTTTCATTTTTTATTCAGAAATTCTATTAAGTTCTTGAGCAACATGGTGCAACCCTTGTTTGCCCTCCAACATCTTGTATGGAGGGAAAATATGAAAATTTAAGGCACTATCTCCACTAACATAAACTACTTTAAACACATCATATTTTAAATCTAGTGAAAAGCCATCAAAATAAGGAAGAACACTCCTGGAATCTTGATTCAAGATGTAACTGTAGCAACATTGTAAGGATTTCCAGACGAAAACCGCGGCTACTTTGGATAGTTGTTGGGACTTGAAGCAAACCCCAGAAACGGCGCCATTCATGTTGTGGAACCGGTCCTTAAAAATGGCTAAGCACGCGTATGTAAAGTCTTCGATTGGCATATCGTGATGGGAGAAAGAGGCAGAGTTCATAGAAACAATGTCCCCTGAGTAGAATTTCGCGGCGGGGGAATGATCCTTTGATTCTCCAGCATATGCATCATAGAAGCCATGTTCTAGTAGGATTGCCATGCTTGATACACTTGTTAACATAGAAAGCTGATCAAAGGAAAATGGAGTGACATTAGCAATGTAACAAAGTATAAACATTACTCAAACCTTAAAAGTGTAATATATACCGAGGAGGCAGAGCTAAGTGAGGGTTCATCGGTTCGGACAAACTCAGTAGCTTTTCCGTAGACCCTATATTTGTATTAGAAAATTAAATAAATATGTATACTAACTAATTGTGAACCTCCAAACTCCTAATCCTGAAACTAATAAATGAAAGGAAATTAGTTAAAGATATCCCTGATTTCTTTGTTTGATTGGCAAATGACAAAAGAGGAGCTTTTAATTTTCATATTGGCATAAAAGGGAAAATGGTTCCCTATCAAGATTTTCTTTGATTCTCGAGGCTCGAACCTCGAGACCTCTTATTAAGGGACATACGGAAACTTCTTTGATGATCCCTTCATCATGTTGAGTAGAAACGAGTAACTCTTGGTAGCAAGCCTAAGGTGATAACCAAGAAATTTGAGTCGTAGAGCTAGAACATGAATTAATTAATTATATATACAACTTGTCTCCAATAATTTCCTTTCCAATTCAATTAGCATATAATAAATTAATGAAAATTTAAGATTATGAGTTGACGACTAATATTGTAAAACAAAAGAGAATAATAAGGTATTAAATTGTATAACAAAATTAAACTTACAAGAGTTGCAGCGAGTGAGTCCTTATTCTCAACACATCTCTTTATCCATGCTCCATACCATACCATCTGCATTCCCAAAAATACACTATATATTAACTCTCAACCTACAAAAGAATTATTTATTTCATATATGTACCTATCATATAGTTCATAAGGGTGCAATATTTGAATCTTCTTCGTCAAATAATTATATAATGTAAATAGGATAAAAACATTTTTTTGTTTGTTTGTTTATATATATATAGGATTGTTGAATCCCCTTGACATACGGAAACTTCTAGTGTAGCAAATGTGGCTTACTAATCTCTATGATATTATACTAATTGAGTCTTATCGCTTATAGATCACAAACAAACATATAGAAAAATGGTTGTCCATGACTTAACATCAATAGAATGCTCCTACAAACTCCCTGAATAGTCAAATATTTTCCTAGTGATTGGAGTATGTGCGGACACCTTTATATTACTCCAAATTGTACAAAATAGTTACCACCTAGTAATTAATTTCGAGAAACTTGATAAAAGAGTTTATGTTAAAAACTATTCAAGAAATGCTACTCACCATATTCCCATGAATGCTTCTAAAAATAGCACTTTGCACACATCCAAGATTTTGAGTAGAAAAAGAGAAATGCTTGAGAGCTTCCACAAGATCATCCATAATCACTATTGTTGGCCTGAATATGAAGAAACTTGTATCCAAGTTTCTGCTATCATATGGAAAAAAACAAGCCATAATTTGTATTCTTCTTCTTGGTTTAACTTAATTTCAATATTTGATCTTCCGATCTCTTATTTTGTCTTAAGCTTCTTTTAATCATGTATTAATTTGTATATGTAATAGAAAAGGATACTTCAAATTCCGCAAAGGGATGGATTTACCCCGAACTTTTATAAATGGTACATATATGCCCTCCTTTATACTTTCCGTCCACATAAGCCTCTTCCGTTCAATTATAGGTACACATATACCCCTCTCACAAACGGACCCCTAATTTCTTACACATGTCTTAATCCTATTGAACTACCCGTTTGACCCTTTTTTAAAACCCATAACCCAATACCCACCCAATTTCCTCTAAAAGCAATCCTAATTAAAACACCCAAATTAACACACCAAAATCGGGGACCTCCGACTAGGGAAAAGTGACGAATTTTGGTGTGTTAATTTGGGTGTTTTAATTAGGATTCCTTTTAGAGGAAATTGGGTGGGTATTGGGTTATGGAGCGGATAGTTGGATTATGGGTTAAAAAAAAGGGTCAAATGGGTAGTTCAATAGGATTAAGACACGTGTAAGAAATTAGGGGTCCGTTAGTGAGAGGGGTATATGTGTATCTATAATTAGACGGCAGGGGCTTATGTGGACGGAAAATATAACGGAAGGCATATACATACCATTTATTAAAGTTTGAGCTAAATCCATCCCTTTGCCGTTTCAAATTTGTATTAAGTTGGACTGATTGATTAGTTTGTGTTTCAAACAAGGCATGCAACGAGTCATATATTAATAATATTTTCTTTGGTTGGTCAATGGTGTATTTTAAAGAATTTTAGTACTACCAGACAAACATGTTAATTGGAAGGATCCCATTTGGTCTTGCATGCACTTTGACTAGAATCATAAGAGTGGCTAGTTTGAATAATTTGTTCTCAATTTTATCACTTTTATCGTGTAATATTATTATATTATTATTTGACTTTATTAAATTTAATGCTTTAAAAAATATATTAGATGATAAATAGTATTTAATAGCAAAGATAAAATAGACTCAAAAGTAAATTATCTCTTTGTGCATCCTCATGATTTTAAAAATATTTCACTACCATGTTGTACTAATACCATATATAATTGTAAAATTAATATGATAATCTTAAAAATTAAAGAAATTACGTGATGATATTCAATTATGTAACCATGATAAATGATAATGTAACAAAAAAGATTCATTGTTAGTATATTAATAAAGAGTTCTTCTGTAGATTGACATAGTACGAGAAATTTTAAACTGTCAAGTTACCTAAAAAAATAATTAATTTCACAAAATGTTCAAAGTAGTTGAGTTTATTATATTAAAAATGAGTCCATCAATAATCTGCTCTAATAGATAGATTAAGAATAAATACGTGTGTACGAGGATAAAAATCCAACTCCAAAAAATTTGGTTAAACATATTAAAATAGTCAAAATTGTTTGCAACTTTTGTTGGAACATTCCCGCAGCCCAACTTGGACTGCAACTTGTAATTTCTGTTCATTTTAATGGGGACGTGATACACTAATATTAATTTAAAATCTTTCATATTTCACCAAAAAAATAGATTAATAATTGAATGATCAACTTGTGCATATCCATTATCGGTGGAAATCAATTTATATGCTTTTGTAGTGCGTATAGAAGAGAAAATGGCCAAATGACCCCCCCAATTTATTAGTCAATTCTCAACTACACACTTATACTTTAGGAGGGTCCTAATATCCCCTTGAACTATTTTATAGTAGAATTATTTGCTCCCAAATACTGAGTTAGCAGAGAAAGTGAAATTCACTTTCTCAAAGAGAGTGAGAGGCAAACTTTCTTACTTTTCTTTTTCATATTAATTTTCTGATCTTTAATCTTATTTATGCTACAATTTACTTTTACTCTATTTATATTTTTCATTTTACTTTCTTTCTCTTCTTTCTCTATTTCTTCAACACCCCAGCAGACTTTAAGTTGCCTAACACTCCACCAGATTTAACTTGCCTGAAAAAAAAGTATGAAATCATCACACTATTAATAATTATTACTAGTGAGCTATCTCCTTATTTTTCTCAAAAGAAATTAATTTTTTGCAAAACTTAGAACACATGATCAAATTAAAAATCAACACTTTTCCATAGCTAAGTGTTCATAAGTTCAAGCACAAGAAAATGAAATTGAACAATATAGAGAAACCCAGTTGAGCAAATAAAACTAACAAAGCATCAATGTCAAAATTAGTATCTTTCACAACTAAATTTTTACTACTTAAACTACAACAAGTCACAAATTGAAGAAACCCAGATTCGAATCAGATTCAAAAGTTAATTACTATACAAGTATATCAACACAAATTCTATAACATGAACAATCCAAATGAAATTTCTCTTTTTAGATTATTGTAAGCCAAATCAATATGCTCAAGACTTTGAAAGTTCGAACTTTCAAGGATTTCACCAATTAAATTCAGATTTCATTCAAATATTCTTTTTTTTAATCTTCCCAAACTCCGACAATATTCTCACTAGAGAAAACCCATTAAATACCAAACCTAGATATTCAAGATTAGCTATGCTATTGTTTTTACCGGAAAAATAAGTTCATATGCATATATAAGATCTACAGCTCCGTCAAATTTTTGGTTGGCGACGATATCTCTGATAAAATTATTTCTCCAAATCAAGATATTGAAGTTTTTGAAGCCGATGAATATCCGATAGTATGAAATCCACAAATTAATTTTGAAAAAGGTCCAAATATTGCATGTTGAAATAGTTATATAAAAAAATTGAAAACTTAGATTAAGAAATTAAATTTTTCTGAGGTTACAAATGGAACTTGGAATTTCATCATCAATGGCAGAAAATTTTTAGTAGAAGAAAAGGAAAGAAAAAGGAAAAAGAAAAGAAGAAACCGGTTGAGAAAGAAAAGAAAAAACATTGAAGGGAAATAGAATAAATAAAAAGAATAATAATATTTTTATATAAAAAAAAAGTACCATATATGTTATGTGGGACCGCGCGTGCAACACACCACTCACCACAAATCTAGGTATGATATATTCCACTTTTAAAATGTCTAGGGGGGTAATACGACCCCCATAAAATATAAGTGTGTAGTTGAGAATTGACTAATAGATTAGGGGGTCATTTGGCCATTTTCTCGCGTATAGAATTAAATAGAGTAAATTTTAGGTTTAGCAAAAAATCATATTTGTATGTTATAGATATAGTTTGTATAATTGTGCTCCATAACAAACTTTATCTGTATATTTCGATAGACATACACATAAAAATTTGTATATTTCGGTATACAAACTAAAACATAGTAATTGTATATAAAAAAAAAATCACAACATATATACATAAACAGATTATTCAAACATGTCTTGTTATGTATAACAATGAAAAATATACAAACAACAAATTGAATTTGTATAAACAACCTAAAAAATAGTAATTGTATATAAACAAAATTACTACACATATACATAAAGAGATTATACAAAGTACAAACTATGACTATAACATTTAATTTGAATTAATAGTTTGCTATGAAGGCCCAAAATAATCCCTCATCTTTAGGTTAAGACTCAAAGACATCTTTGAGTTTTCATATGGAGCATTAATAGTCCCTCATGTTTGCAATATTGGTGCCCTTTTGGTCCTCCCTAAACTTTTGCCTATTTTTTAATATTAATTTTGTTCATAAATTACGTAAGGAATGTCCATCGTCTTTTTATATATTTAGTAGAAATAATAATTCTCTGTGAGAGAAGGTGAGAAGAAGAACACCTTGTTCTGTTTAGTATAAATATTAATGCAGTTAAACTAGAAACATTTTAACATATGACATTGCAAGAAAAGAAAAATTTGTACTATTGTACGTGAAATCGTCATAATGAACCTCTCAACTTTACCTGCAATACGATTTCTACTAAACAAAATAAGATGTTTTTCTTCTCACAATCTCTCACATGGAGTTATTATTTCTACTAAATATATAAAATGACGATTAAACATTCCATACATAAATTATGAATAAAATCAATGTTAAAAAATAGGCAAAATGTTGAAGGGGGACCAAAAGTGCACCAATATTGCAAACATGAGGACTATTAATGCTTCATGTGAAAACTTAAGGATGACTTTGAGTCTTAACCCAAAAATAAGAGACTATTTTGAGCCTTTTCTCTTCATATTTCATTAATTATGTTCTTGGTTTTCAAGGTGCTTAGAAATCATGGAGAGTATTTTTGCTTTTAATAACCATAATAAAAGATAACAAAGGAATTTTACTTGCCTATAAAATTTCACCTCAAAGGTATATTTTCAACTTCAAATTTTCTAAAATTTAAAACTTGGCACATAATTTTAAATTTTGCATATTACATGCAAATATTATTATCAATCCCTAGTTTACAAACCCCAAAACCAACTATTTTTCCAAACGGCCACAGCTGCTCAACTCATATTTGAATTTTTATGTTAATATGAGGGGAAAAATATAATTTAAAATTCAAACTCTACCCAAATTAATAATTTTAAGTTTATGTCTATTAGACTCATGTTTTTGTACAAGGTCTATACGATCGAAAATGTGATGGAGAGGTGAACAAAATTAATTAAATACAATTTATCACTAAAATAAACAAGGATTAATTACTTGAGTAGATCTCTTTTAAAAAATAATTACTTATTTTAAATATACTTTTTAATTATTACCATTTATAGCAATATATAACAATAAATTTTTCTCTCTCGCCTCTTTCTTTTTTTTTTCTCTCTCAGTTTTTTAATATCTATCTCTCATTCTCGCTCTTTCTCTCTTTTTTTTCTTTATGTCATTCTTTCTCCCTTGTTTTCTTTTTGTTACTGTTTCTTTCTTGCTTTCTTTTTGTTGTTTTTTTCTTTCTTGCTTTTTTTTGTTGTTGCTTTTTCTCTCTCTTATTGTTGCTTTTTTCCCCTTTCTTTCTCTCTCTACTTTCTTTCGTAGAGTAGTCAATGATTCGTATAATTAATAAAATTTGTATCATAATTAATTAATTTAACAAATAATCTAATCGCAACAAATGAAGTGACATAATAAATTGCAAAATGAATTAAACTTGAATTAAAAATGTATTACTCACATATTAAAGTTGAATTAGAAAAAAATTAAATATGAATGCAAAATGTAGCAAACGAAAGAACATTCTATGATCTGTAAACTGAATGAATTTGTATCAATAATGAATTTAACAAGTAATTCAATCGTAACAAATCAATCAATAAATTGCAAAATGAATTAAAATTGTATTTACAAGTATATTGCACAAATATTAAAGTTGCATTGGAAGAGAGAATTAATCATGAATAAAAAATGTAAATAATGAAAGACTAGACAATGATCTATAGAATAAATTAAATTTGTATCAATAATGAATTAAACAAGTAATCCAATAGTATCAAATAAATCAAAAAATTGCAAAATAAATTAAATTGCTTTAAAATTATATTACACAATATTAAAGTTGAATTAGAAGAGCGAATTAAAAATGAATGAAACACGTAACTAACGAAAGATGAGACAACTATCTATAAACTGAATTAAACTAATATTATTCATGAATAAAACTTATGTTATATGTATCTTATAAATTATTTTTGCTTTCATCACTAAGAAAATGAGCGATGGTGGCAATATGTATTAAAATGTATTGTGCATGTCTTATAAATGTATTATTTGTGTGGTACCTAAATTATTCTTGTTGGTATCCGTAAGAAAGGAATGAAGTGTGCAGTACATATTATAAATGTATTATTCATGAATAAAACATGTATTATATGTGTTTTATAAATTACTTTTGGTTTGTATCAGTAAGACGTGAGTAATGTTTGCAATATGTATTAAAAATATATTGTGCATGTATTATAATTGTATTATAAGTGTGTTACCTAAATTATTTTAGCCGATATCAGTAAAAAGGGAGTGAAGTTTGCAATATCTATTATAATTGTAGGATGTATTGTTCATGATTTTAATACAATTTTAATACAATTATGAAACATATCTAATACAAATTTAATACAAACGCGATATAATTTTGTAAACTTCATCCTTTTCGAGCTTCAATCTAATATTTTCCCTAAATCAATTCTAAACTTAATCAAACCCTCTTAAAATTGAGATGGAAAATCCAAACGATATTTTCAATTATTTGTAGGAAAAACCTATCCAAATAATCGCAAATGAAAGAGCAGTCAATGATTCGTAGACTACATAAAACTTGTATCAATAATTAATTAGACAAGTAATCTAATCGTAACAAATGAAGAGACATAATAAACAGCCAAATGAATTAAACTTGAATTAAAAATGTATTACACACATATTAAAGTTGAATTAGAAGTGAATTAAACATGAATGCAAAATGTAGCAAACAAAAGAGCATTTTGTGATTTGTAAACAGAATAAAACTTGCATCAATAATGAATTAAACAAGTAATTCAATCATAACAAATCAACCAATAAACTGCAAAATGAATTATCTTGTATTAAGCATTACACAAATATTAAAGTTGAATTAGATGAGAGAATTATGCATGGATAAAAAATGTAACTAATGAAACATCATACAATGATCTACAGAGTGAATTAAACTTATATCAATAATGAATAAAACAAGTAATCTAATAGTAACAAATAATAAACTACAAAATGAATTAAATTTGCATTAAAAGTGTATTACAAAATATTAAAGTTGAATTAGAAGAGAAAATTATCAATGAAAAACTTAACTAACGAAAGACAAGACAATAATCTATAAACTGAATTAAACTTGTATTATTCATGAATAAAATATGTATTATATGTGTCTTATAAATTATTTTGGTTTGTATCTCTAAAAACATGAGTGATGTTTGCAATATGTATTGTGTCTATGTTATTATAAATGTATTACAAGTTTGTTACTTAAATTATTTTGGTTGATATCCCTAAAAAAGGAGTGAAGTTTTTAATATCTATTATAAATGTATTATTCATGATTTTAATACAATTTTAATACAATTATGAAACATATCTAATACAACTTTAATACAACTGTGATATAGTTCCATAAACTTCACCTTTTTCAAGTTTCAATCTAATATTTCTCCCAAAATCAACTATAAACTTAACCAAACCCTCTTAAAATTGAGATATAAACTCCAAACGACATTTTCAATTATTTGTAGGAACTACCTATCCAAACTAATAAAAAATTCGTAAAATTCAAATAATGAATTTCAAAATTTGAAGCTTTATAAGTCATCAATGGTGAACTCTTGCTTTTGTAATTTTAGAGATTTGAAATTTTCACTTAAAAACGTGATTTTGTACAAATTTTCGGTCTTTTTGTTCCTCTTTTTATTTTATTTTTGGGTAAAAATAGTAAATATGGGCAAAAACTGATTTGAGGATAGTTATTTAATTGAAAAGTTTAAAGAAGAAGAAGAATTAAAAAAAAAAAAAGATAAATAATGTCAGAGAAAGAGATGAAGAAGCAGAAGAGTAAAAAGAAGAAGAGGAAAAGGGCTGAGAAAGAGGCGAAGACTACTGTACAATAAAAAATGTTATATTTAGTTAGAAAAATTATGTTGACATAAATGGTAAATATTTTTATAATATAGCATATTTATGTGATTTACCCAATACTATGATACAATATACAAGCCGCCACTTAAGATAACTCTTGCATCATCATCACTCGTCACATAGAAAATCTTATGAAATATCACTTAAAATTAGTACCGTCACCACTATTGCGCGTGTTTCGTATATATTACTCCATAAGAATGATTGTAATTTAACGTTGACATGAAATTTTAAAAAAATAATATTATAATTTTATGTCATATATATTAAAATGATTTTAACCTTAAATATGACACATAAAAAGTTAGAAATTAATATATTGGAGTCCATGGAAGAATAGTGAACGTAAAGCAGTTTGTATCATAGGACCTAAATACATGTGATATTAAAAGCAACAAGTTTGTCAAAGTTACTATCAATCACTTGACTTCACCATGTATGAGAATGACAAATGTGGCCACCTCATCCATTGGACCTCTCTAATCATTACTTTATTCCTAAATAAATAAAGTATTTGTTTGTGAGTAGAAATGAATTCAGAATCTACCAACTCCTACCCTCTAATTGAATTCATAATTCCATCAACAACCCTAATCAATTTCTTGCGACATTATATTCCCTATATATACACACTATCCAATTGTATTGTGACCTAAATTTAAAATTTTATTATATCATATTGTTCATTACATAATAATGAAAAAAAAATTAACATTCATTTGTTTTTACTTTACTCTTTTCCCATTTTGTCTTTTCTTATTATTTTATCATTTATTCTACCTTTTCTATAATAATTTTACCTCATATCCTACTTTTCTTATAAGTTATCGTTCAAATTGTTGATATATGACATTATGTAACACCGATGTTGTTTTCATTAAGACAATACATTACGATATGATACAACAAAATACATTATGAAACACGATTATGATGTGTGAGTTGTCAACCATTTCCATTTAGAATACCACAACCCCACCTCTCAAGGAAATAAATATTAAAGCGCCAATCAGCCAGTTCCCTAAAATCATAATTTAATGTCCAAGATTAATCAGCTAAATTAATGCCAACTTCCCTTGAACTTAAGCACCCTACTCTCCCACTAGGAACATTTTGCTAAGGTAGATCTAACTTTAATAAAACTCGAGAAAGAATTCTTAATTCAGGAATATTAAAATGATATTTGCATATTTGCTAGTCCTTTATGCTCCTGAAATTATTACAGCTGCAAAAACGGATTGGTCCAACCCAATTTAACTACGCCATTGCAGAGTAATGACTTGAAAAGTCGCGAGGTCCAGCTAGGCTACCATGTTTTGACAGCTCTCTAGCTATCATTATTTTCTGAGCGGACTACTAATTCTCAGATTCAGGAAATAAAATTAGGCATTCTCTTTTGTCCATTCAGCAGTATCATCTGGTTGAGATTATGAGTTAGTCGCTATAACATGAAATGTTCTGCATGTATATATTTTGTACATGTATATATTTTTTACAAAAGAAAACTATTTCACCAATAATTTGACATAAAAAGGTAGTAACTGTGGGAGTTGTGAAAATGCAGGTATAGCATATGTTAACTAACAATTGATTCTTGTTCCGATAAGCAAAAACTGATACAGTACTAAATAGTTGGAGGTAGCAAGTTGAGTGTTGTAAGAATAGAACAGCTAGACAAAACTAATTCTCATCCTAAAACAACATTGATACAAGTTTAGATCACTAAACTTGATAAAACATTTTTTGTCATGCCAAACAGAGCAATCTTTGACCAACCAGATGTCATCTAGAAGAGTGTAATAACAAGGCAGAAGAAGCTTCTATATCAAGGCCTATAATTTGACATTCCGTGAAAGACTATCATTAAGCTTGTCCTTTCCTATCATGTGACTAGCAGTTTAATCAACAATCACTGAGGTCATGGTTGAATACTTTTGGTCATACTGACAGATATACTATTGATAATTAGCATTTTCAAATGATGTCAAAATAACTTGTTTCGGAGTGCATAGAATAAGAACATTGCAGTCGCTGAGATTGTTACTAAAATCCAATATACCATTGAAGAGCTAATTTGTATACCACAATCATTGAGAAGTTACATGCTTCTTGGTTTACAGGCATATATTATGACTCCTAATATTCTCTAATGAAAGTATATAATTTAAGGAAGTTCTATCATGGAAGACATGTCCGAGATATTATCATACCTCTTTATAGGTTAACAGGGATCCTCAATCCATCATGTGCAAGTTGAACTGGTATACCTTCTCTGCAAGCAAATAATCATGTAAAGTTCCAGATAAGCTGCTAAATCATAAAATTTGCAATCCCCCCCCCCCCCCCCTCTTCCTCTATAGAACCACTTAGAGGGTATACCTTCTAGACCATTCCACAAGGAATTCATTATCTTTGTGGTGGTCAAATTCATGAGTCATTCCAATTAGTAGAGCCCTCTTTGGGCATAGCATCTTCAACGCTTCGAGAGTCTTGAAAAAAAAGTATTTTCAGATGTTAATATAGGGCATGAACAACAGAAAGTTCAAATAGAGAGTTCCTATAAAGTAAGAACACCTGAGTAAGGCAAAGGTGAACATTGTGGGAACCGTTCTGCACATATTGAAGAAAAAATCAAGTACAAGAGAAAATAAGACCTAACTAGCCTAAATAAAAAGAACACCAAATCATTTACAATGGCATGTCTTGCATATATCAATCCTAGATGGAAAATATAAAAAAAAAAAAAAAGGAGAAAAGCAATTTTAAAATTGTTGAATAGTTGAATAAGATGAGAGTTAAGGTTTATAAGGGTCCAGCAACCATTTATAGTCGGGTGCCTCAGCACAAAACCACCATGTTCTCATCTTATTATGATTATAAACCTCTCAGGATGGCAGGAGTTGCAGTTCAAACAATGACAAGAAGTAATAGGTTTCCTGCAAAGTTTAAAGGTGTAGCTGAATCTTCAAAACAAGTTGAAAGGGATACTTATGTATTATCCCTTTCTTAAATCGGCTGAAAATTCCTTTTCTACTACTGTTAAGTAAACTCCGCCCCTTGCAGCACTTGCAAATATCCCTTTATTAGTTCTAACCATGAATAGCACCTCATATGGAATTCCTACAGTTCCTCCTTTCTAGTTTCTAATTATAAATTTACCAAACACATTTTGTTAACCAATTGAAACTTGGTGCATAACATTTATTCATAGCATGATTAGTGCTTGGCTGGTAGGTCACAAATACCTAGTAGGAGATCTGTTATCTTCTGAATAGATGGGGTATTTATAATTAGGATGGAACTCAATGGGTTAATCCATTTCACCCTATTTTCCACCGCGAGAGTCCAGACTTAAGATTTAATGGATAATAGATGATGGCATAGTCCAGGCTTCTAAATTTATTGATAATGGATGATTGTATGCAGAACCTGCTGTGTCTTTTGAACACTAATTAACAATATTGAAGTTAAATGACTGCAGAAATGCAGAGGATTCATAGACTAAGAGAGAAGAATTATACTCCAAATAGTCGAAGAGATATAAGAATTATGGTGGGAAATGGATGGTATCATAGGGGTATGTGAAGGGACTTGGATGATTTGTGGGAACTTCAACATCACTAGATATGCTACAGAAAAGAAGAATAGCAGAGGGTTTCCAGGGCAATGAGATAATTCTCAGAAACCGTAGAATATTTAGAGCTTGTCGATCCTCCTTTACTTGGAGGAAAACATACTTGGGGCTAGTGGTGGCAAATGGGCGGGTTGAAAATGAGTCAACATAAAATGGGTAATAACTCAACCTGCCCATATTTGATATGGGTAAAAAAGGATTGGGTAACAAATGGGTTGGGTAAAATACTAGTTTACCCATATTTTCATTTGTAAATAGTACTCTACTTAAGAATTCAACATGGAGAAAATATTTTAGTCTTTTTTTGATGAAAAATATTGAAAATGCTTCATTTAGTTTTATTGTATCATAAAAGTAAAAAAAAAAATTCTAACTTTTCAATATAAAATAAATTTATGTAATAACAAGGGGAAAATATTTTTAACTTCAAAGTAAATGAATAGATGCATTTTAGGACAAAAACATGCTTAATGCACTTTAAGCAATGTCAATACTACTGCATGATTTGCTTATTTTACACTATTATTTATTATCCAATATAACCTTGAAAAAATAAAAAAAAATATAATTATAATTAACAAAAGAAATGTACATTTAAATATATTTTTGGAGGGACAAAGTCTTCACATTTTCAATTATAGAGAAAAATAATTAGTTCTATAGAAGAACATAAAAAGGAAGAGAAGTTACAATTTTTTTTTTAGTGATATCATGAATTTTGAGTGAATAAAAGTTAGAAGTTTAATTCATTTGGCTAATCCATACTTTACCCATATTTTTATGGGTTGAATATGGATATCAACCCATATTTTACCCATGAAAAAAGTCACTCACCCAACCCATTAAAATATGGGCGAGTTGGGGGGGTTACAAAAATATGGGCTCATTTTGCCGGCACTACTTGGGGCAAAGAAAATCTTCATGAGTGCTTTTCAAGATTAGATAGATTTCTCTTCTCATCTGAATGGGATGAGGAATTCAATAAAATAAAAACAGCCTGTTGCCTAGAATTGTGTGCCAGTCCTTTTAAAGTGTGGGGAATGGGATTTTACAAAGCCCTATTTCAAGTTTGAAAATTGGTGGATGGAGGTGGAAGGATTTAAGGAGAGAGTAGAGGGGTGGTGGAATCTTTTGAAATATCAGGAAGGCCTGATTTTATCTTGGCTAGAAAACTTAACTGTTAATACCCAAGTTGAAGGAATGGAACATTGCTTACGAAGGGAACCTGCAGAAGAAGAAGATCAGGCTTTTAAATCAAATAAACAGTTTGATGTTTTGCAGGAACAAAGGCCACTAAATGAAAATGAGTTTCTGGAAAGGGCATCATTACATATGGAATTCCAGGTTATGGCAAGAACAAAAAGAAAGAAGAGATCTCATGGAGGTAGAGGTCCAAAACTCTATGGTTGAAGCAAGGAGATAAAAACACCAAGACATTTAGAAAATGACAAATTCTCACAGAAGATTCAATCATATAGATAAGCTAGAGGTACAGGGGAAGCTAATCACTTATCCAGTAGGGATTAGAGGAAGGAGATTGTGTCTTATCATAATCTCTACTCAAAAAAAGAAAGTTGGACACCTCAATTCTCTTATCAAGGTGGCACTAGAATTTCAGCAAAAGAGAAAGAATGAAGAATAGGAGGTGGTGGAGAGTCTGACACTTTGTGCAGCAGATAAGGCACCTGGTCCCGGATCATTTCTCTATGGGCTTCTTTCATAAGTACTGGGAGATTGTGAAAGAAGATGTTAATGAATACCAATGTAATGAGTACTTTGAGAAGTGCTTTAATGCTTCCTATATTGCTCTCATCCCCCAAAAGAAGTAGCACTAAGGAACTTAAGGACTTCAGACCTATTAGTTTAATAGGAAGTGTGTACAAGATTATTAAAAAAAATTTGACAGAGATGTTGAAGAAGGTGACTGATGAGCTGTTCAATGGGCAGGTGGCTTTTTTAGAAGGCAGACAGATAATGGATCCATTGCCAATGATATCTGGACTATAGATTATAAGGGCAAGAATCTAGTATTCTTTGTAAGCTTGATATTGAGAAGGCCTATGATCATGTTAACTAGAGTTTCTTTCTCAAGGTGCTCAAGGATATGGGTTTTGGCAGGAAGTGGATCAACTGGATAGCTTTTTGTATCGAGACAGCTGGGTTCTGTACTTTGGTACATGGGTCCAACCACTTTTTTTTTTTGATAAGGTAACTTTGTATTCACACCAAAAAAACTCATCGAGTAACAACTGATGAGGTGGGATTTACAACCCCAACGGGCATCCAAAAACCAAAACCCAAAAAAGAGCTTTACAATTGTCCTATGAAGTCCACTAGACTTACTATCTCCCCCACCATATCCTGTTTACACCAAAAATACAGCAAACTTAGACTCTTCATCTTGATCTTCTGAATGCTGATAGCTTGCCCGTCATGGGATCTTTCATTCCTTTCCTTCCAAAGTGTCCACCAGATGCAAGCTGGAATATATTTCCACCAGTCCTCTTTTGATCTTCTTCTTCTGCTCATTCCTTCCCAGTGTTTCAGTATGTCTAAAGAAGTTTCTGGCATTACCCAACTAACTCCAAGTATACATAAGAACACGTGCCACACATTTACAGTTGTTTTGCAATGTAGGAATAAGTGGTTGTTAATCTCTGCCTCTTTATCACACATATAACACCTTGAGCAAATCTGTATACCTCTTCTCTATAACCTTTCGTGAGTTAAACATGCTTTTTTGATCACCAGCCATGAGAAACATGACACCTTTAGTGGAATTTTGATCTTCTAGATTAGCTTCCATGGCCACTCCATTCTCATTCTCCGGTTATGATTCATATTCCAGTAGCAGGATTTCACTGTGAAACTCCCTTTGTTGTGCAGCTTTCATATTGGACTGTCCGGTCCTTCTATGACACCTGGGAATGGGTTCAGCACCTGCAACTGCCCAGCTACTCTACTAATCTCCCAGTCATTTAGAGCCCTTATGAAAGTCAGGCCCCACCCTTGAGGAGTCCATACCTGTGCCACTGTAGCCATCAAATGTAGACTTAAAATAAATAGATCTGGGAATAAGGTTTTCAAGTCCCTATTCCCTATCCAAATCTCATTCCAAAAATCAGTTTTAACCCCATCTCCAATTTTGAATGATATATTGGAGACGAAAGAAGACCATAGTCTTCTAATAGTTTTCCAAACAGAGCACCCAAAAATACTTATTACTTCATCAGTGATCCAATTATTTTGAAGACCATATTTACGTGAGATGAATCTTCTCCATAATGCCAAATCTTCAATACAGAAACTCCAACGCCATTTTTTCAACAAACTAACATTCTGTACTTTCAACTTTTTTATTCCCATACCCCCTTGTATTTTGTTGAGGGTCACCTCATCCCATTTGGCTAGATTGTACCCAAGCTTCTCTTTGTTCCCCTGCCACAAGAAGACTCTCCTTAGTTTGTTAATTTTCTTCTCTATGTTTCCAGGGATTGGGAATAGGCTCATCATATAAGTTGGGAGGGCATCCATTACTGACTTTATGAGAGTTAATCTGCCTCCCATAGATAGGTATTGGCTCTTCCATCTTGTCAGCTTTCTCTCACTTCTTTCCAACACTTCACTCCATACTTCCACACCTTTATTTTTTGCACCAAGAGGCATTCCAAGATATTTAGTTGGTAAGGAATCCATTTAGCATCCTAGGTTCTCAGCAAGTATCTGCATATTGGTAACTTGGTTAACAGGGTACAAACAACTTTTATGTCAGTTAACATGTAAACCTGAGATGTCCTAAAAAATGGTTAGGATGGCCCTCAAGTGCCTGATTTGCATTACTTCAGCTTCACAGAATACCAAGGAGTCATCTGCATATAACAGATGTGTGATTTCCATAGTATTTCCCTTGTTAGCATTTGCAGGGAAGTCTCTTATCCACC
This sequence comes from Solanum bulbocastanum, assembly GCA_037074985.1. Classification (NCBI taxonomy): domain Eukaryota; kingdom Viridiplantae; phylum Streptophyta; class Magnoliopsida; order Solanales; family Solanaceae; genus Solanum; species Solanum bulbocastanum. The sequence goes on along the minus strand of CM073604.1, from coordinate 25,060,179 downwards.
CATTTTCACTTGCTCTTTTGATCATAGAGTTGAAGCCTTCCATTCCTAAGATGAATAGGAAGGGTGATAACGGATCACCTTGCCTTAGACCTCTTTGTGATTGGAAGAAACCTTCTGGACTACCATTGATGATAAGAGAGAATTTCACGGTAGATATACAAGTTTTGATCCAGTTTGTCCATTTGTTCCCAAAGCCCATGTCTCTCAGAATTTTTAGAAGCTAAGACCAGTTGACATGGTCATAGGCCTTTTCAATATCAAGCTTACATAGGACTCCAACTAGCTTCTGCTTCACCCTACTGTCCACCAATTCATTGGCCAACAATGTTGCATCCATGATCTGTCTTCCTTTCAAGAATGCCATTTGGTGTTCATCTACCAATTCTCCTATGACAGTCTTCATTCTTTCTGTAAGGAGCTTGGCTATGATTTTATATACTCCACCAATCAGGCTTATTGGTCTAAAGTCCTTTAATTCTTCTGCTCCATATTTCTTGGGAATTAGTGCTATAAAAGTGGCATTGAAAGATTTCTCAAACATTTCATTCTGATGGAAATTTTGGATTGTTTGCATCAAATAATCTTTCAAGGTTGCCCAACAAACTTTGAAGAAACTCATGGTGTAGCCATCATGCCCCGGGGCCTTATCCCCATCACATTGTTTGATAATATTTAGCACTTCTTCTTCGGTGAAAGGCCTTTCTAGCCAATCTTGTTCCTCCTGGGAGATTCTTGGACAGTTAACATACTCAAAAGAGGGCCTCCATATCTCAGATTCAGTATAGAGTTTCCTGTAGAACTCAATCATATTAAGCTTGATAGCTTCTCGATCTTTAACTTCCTCCCCGTTGATTATCAATCTATCAATGTTATTGTATCGCTTGTGAGATGTTGCCATTCTCTGAAAAAACCTAGTGTTATTATCCCCTTGTTTTTGCCAGAGAACACGGGACTTTTGCCTCCATCTAGATTCCTCATTTTTTGCCAAATCCTCCAACTCCACCAGAACTGTTGCCCTCACCAGTAGTTCATCCTCAAATAAAGTTCTAGTGTTTTGAACTAGATCAATATCAGCTAATTCTTTGAGAAGACTATCTTTCCTGTTGCATAACTCCCCACACACTGGTTTGCTCCAATCTTTGAGTTTTTGCTTCAACATTTTTAGCTTCACACTGAGCTTGTAGTCAGCGCAGCCCTCCACTTCAAATTTGTTCCACCAACTATGGACAAGCCCCTCAAAACCATGAACATTGAGCCACCAGTTCTCAAACTTGAAATAAGACTTCCTGTGGCCCCAGTCTCCACATTGCAACATGATAGGGCAGTGGTCATAAGTCACTCTGGGCATGATCAATTGTTTGATATTCCCGAAAGCTTCTTCCCATTCCATTGAGTACATAAACCTGTCTAGTCTGGCAGCACTGTGGTGATTAGCACCCCTGAACCATGTGAAAATCCCTCCATTTAGGTGAGGGTCGTGTAATTCCATTTCTTCAATCCAGTTGGAAAAATCAGTCATCACATTTGTGATCCAGTTGCATCCTCTCCTTTCTGCCATAACTCTAGCCGTGTTGAAGTCTCCACAAGTTACCCATGGTCCTTCGCATAGTTCTTTGACTGCTGCCACCTCTTCCCAGCAGTCTAGTTTCTCACTCCTAGTGTGAGGAGCATACACACCAGTGAGAAACCAACTAAAAGAACTTTGTACTGCATCAAATCTGTAAGTAATAGAGTATTGGCCAATTTCTACCATACTCCCTGTCCAGATTATGCAGTCCCACATGATTAGGATTCCACCCCTACTCCCATCTGCTTCTATATATCCACACCTCATCCATCTACTAGACCACAATTGTTTGGCAATGTTTTCAACCCCCTTATTCACCTTTGTTTCTTGAAAGCAATAGATATCTGCTTTCCATTTCAGCAAAGCACTTTTAACAATATTCCTAGTGGACATCTTGTTAATCCCCCTTACATTCCATGATAGTAGCTTTATGTTCATTTAAAATCAAGTTCTTTCTTAAAAAAAAAAAAAAAAAAAAAAAAAAAGGAGGGGCGGGGGCAGAGGGGGGAGGGGGGGCGGTGCACCCTCACTTACATTACACTCCCTTTTGAAGGCTTTTTCTCTTCTCAGAGAAAGTTTGAGTTATCACCTTTCTTGTCCCTCTTTGTCATGGAAGGTTTGAATCAAATGCTAAAGTGTGCAAGAGGAATGACTGGTTAAAAGACTTCAATGGTTCTAACAGGGAAGGGGAAAATGTGGAGATCATATGTCTTCTTTATGTTGATTGATTCATTGGTATTTGTAAAGTTAAAGCAGAACAATTATGGTATCTAAGACTAACTCTAGTCATTTTTAGGCAGTCTCGGGGTTTCATGTCAACTGGAGGAAGAGTATGATTTATTCCGTTAAAGAAGCAGAGGCTATTCAAACCTTGGCAGCCATTTTAAGATGTGTGGGGTATGCTATCTACCTACTGTCTATTGGGGTTTACCTTTGGGTACTGAAAGTACAGCTCTGGAATTATGGAATGGGGTGGTAGAAAGGTGTGAACAGAGACTGGCAAGCTGGAGTATTACGACTACAAGGGGAGACCAAAGCTTCATAGACAGCTTCGCTTCCTCCTCGCTTCTTTCCTCGCTTCTTTCCTGACGATTAGCTTCTCAAGTGGGCGGCGTGGTAAGCAAGCTATCTTCAGCATCAGTAAAATCCCTATCAATAATAGGCCGGAATAGTGGGGAAGGAGGCCCTCCCTACTTCAATGGAAAGGGGGGAATCACCGTTTCACAGCAGCTCCTCTCCTTACAATCAAGTGGCTTTCACTCCCAAGAAGTGGGACCTAGAAAGGTAAGGACAAAAATTGATGCACTAAGAAGAAACTTCAATTGGCAAGAAAACAAAGAGAAACAAGCATTCCACTTAGTAAAAATCTTTAATTATTAGCAAGGAGAGTGTGATTGGGCATTAAAAATTTGCAGGCTCACAACATTGTTAAAATGGCTATGGAGATATAATCGGGAGGAAAATGCTCTATGGAATAGGGTAATCAGAGGCAAATATGAGCAAGATGGGATATGGTGCTGAAAGAGTGTCAGTTGTTCCTGTAGGATTGGAGAATGGAAGTCTATCAGATCACACAGGGAAATTATTGCAGCCAACTCCAGCATCAAGGTGGGAAATGGTTGAAAAACTTTATTCACGGCTAATAATTGGTTAGGCCATGGTACTCTAAAAGATTTATTCGCTGACCTTTACAACACTGCTTCCCTCCCTGAAGAAAGATTAGATACAATCTGGGATATTCAAGGGTGGAATATTACTTTAGAAGGGCCCAAAATGACTGGGAAGTAGGAGTTGTGGAATTTTTTAAGACTCTAGAAGATTTCAAAGGGTAAGAGTCTTGTGATAAGCTTTACTGGAAATCTGGCAAAGATGGTGTTTTTTCAGTGAATTCTTCTTATCATACACTGTGTAATTTGCATCAGCAAATAGCACAGTGGCCCTGGAGATATATTTGGAAAGTCAAGGTTTCCACAAAAGTTGTGTGTTTCTCCTGGTTAGTGACAAGAGAGGCTTGCCTGAGCCCTGACTGAAGAGAATATAAAGAGAAGGGGATTCTAATTATGCTCTAGCTGTCCCTTTGTGGTTTAGAAACAGAACCCATTAGCCATCTGTTTCTTCATTGCTCTGTCACTGGTCTTCTGTGGCAACTTTTTCTTAACATTGTGGGCCTCAAGCTGTGTATGCCTTCCAACACTTGTGCTCATTGGGTAAATTACTACACTTGGGCTCATTGCATATACTTAACTAATTCATCGGCAAAATTATTACGGTTTACAAGCCAAACACAGGTGTCATGTATACCTATACTCACCAAAGGAGCAATGGGCTCACACTGATTGTTGTAGCTAGGAATCAGAACTGGGTCTCCAAGTTATTACTCCCTACTCCTCAACAACTCAAACCATCCCCCTTAAGACCCATTTCATTTTTCTAAATAGTAAGTTAGTTATTTGGGTGCAGTCTCCAAGCTGGTAGTTCATGTTTTGAGGATCATTTGAGAAAAAACTAAACTATATCTAACACCCAAGGATATGTCTTAGTGATCAATGAAGCAGGAACGGACCATGGTATACCGAGGTTCAAATCCCAGAAGACGCAAAAGCCAGGTTATTCTCTTTTAAGTTTGATGGACAGAGTTATCCACTATTTGTATTTGTGGGCGTAAGCGGGTGCTAAGTAGATTAGCCAAGGTGTGCACATATAAATCTAAATACCACAGTTATCCATAACAAAAATATATCTATAGTACAGCATATATGCAAATGGTTGCTCCACTCATGGTGACAATCATTGGGTTGGTATAAAGAGGACATTTAGTTACTATGCTATTGAAGTGAGATCTTGAAGAATAACCAACAATGAGAATGCACATACATAATCTTCTGCTATGCATCCTAGTAACAACAAAAGCATGTTCATGTGGTCATATACCACATAGATTATGCAAGTGGTCACTATTGCTTTAAAATTTAATGACATAGACATGCATTAGAATTTAGAATGAACAACAGGCTTTTATGGGCTTCAACGGCTAGATGTCATCAAATACTTGAAATTTTACAATGCCTAAACTGACCTTATAGAGACTGTCCAAAATAAGCAGATCTAGTTGTTGACCACTATCTTTTGAAATGTCTGCAAAAAAAAAAAAAAATCCTTAACAAGACTCAACCTTCACTTGCCAAGAATATACACATTTCCATCTAATGAGAACTAGGCCAGGAGGCTTCAACTATCCTCAAGTCCAGTGACTGGATGGAATATTCAGTCCCTTGGCTGAAAAGGTAAGATCAACAATGACCAAAGAGCAAACCCCAAATACCAGAGGGATAGAGATAATACTCACAGGATACAGTAGTTGGAAGAAAGCGTGAAACATCAGATATATATGCAACTCTGAATTTTTTACCAAAAAGAAACCCCAAGCACACATAATCTTCGCCATGCATTACCTACATCCAAACTCTACAAGTTTAAAAAAGACAAGACACAAGGAAATATTGAGTGCATTAGAATAAAAGGAGGTATGGCGAAACTCACTGGCAACGGAACAAATTCTAGTCCTGATGCAACAAAGGGCTTTTCACAATCATTTTCAATAATCTGCCAATCAAGTTGTGACACACGTCTAATTTCCTGACCTTCCTTAAGTTTCTTCTGGACTAAGTATGGGAATTTCTGAACAATGCTGTTTCAGAAAAAGAACTCTAGGAGAATCATGAAAATTGCACAAGAAGCAAATGGTGCATAAATGAAACACGATTATACATAAATTCCATAGATGATATAGAAGAGCTTGCCATGTTTAGTACACATGCGCATATTTTCAATGTCATTACTTTTCTGTAAATGCAATAATTGTTTATTAGTGAAATCTAGAGAGGTACTTTTTATTAATGAATCAAGGACAAAAGGAAATTATGGCAGAAGTAACAACAGAAAGGAATAGTGAGATCCCACCAAATTACACCTTTTACATTCTTTCATGCAAGGGGGAAGTTTTATCCGTAGCTTTAAAGAAGAAAAAATCTTTATTAGTACAACGACAACCTGTATCACATACAGTAAAACCACTAAATTAGTATAAACAATGTCCAGTCATGGAAGTAATAATAAAAGCACAAAGTCCAAATCATGACAGGATCTTCAACAAAATGTTAAATGTTATCTTCCAAATTGAGGAGGAATTGACACACGGACTTTCAAGCCATCTTCTCCTTCATAGTCTTTCTTTCTCTCATTATTGTTTTTTGGTTATCACCGGTAGACATATACAAGCAGCAAAATTTTCATCAAAGTACCTATCCATTGAATATTGAGTCAGGTACACTGGTGTTGGATCAATGTCATTTGTTGGGCTAAATGGTTGCACTGCACGGATATCATCCAAGCCGAGAGTTGCATCAGCATGCTCATGAGTCAAAATAATCTGATGACACAACCTCCAGCTAAGTAAACTGTGTTCCAAATAGACAGCTCTATATAGAATAGAAAAAAATTGAAAGATTTTTCTATCTCACAAAACAATATCGAAGATAAAATCAGTGAGCTGCTTCAATCATATACCTCTCTCTTATCACAGTTCTCTAGACTTTTTACATATTCTTCTAATGGAGAACACCACCACTCAGTTAAATTTAGTCCAAAGAATTAGAGAAATATGGTAATGACTAGTATTTTTAGCGCTTTCTGATCAATAACAAAGCAGATGGTTGAACCAGATCTCCATCTGCTATGTAAGCTAATACCCAAAAGTAAAATAAAAAATCTTTTATTTTGCATATTGAAATATGTTAATAAAGTTTGTTTACATCGATATATGTTTTCGAATAGAGAGTCAAACTAAGTCCATCAGATATCAGATTTGTTTCTTGAGAACAAAAACTAGGAAATTCTGTGTTCTCTCAAACTGGGAAAATTTATGTTCTCTTTTTATTTTCTGTACCTAGAATTCTGGCTTGAAAACATTCGACCTTTGTTATTGAGGTTTCCGTTTTTGGCAAGTTGAGTCGAGCTGGTGCAGACCATGAAAAACTGTGTTTAATCAAATTCAAGATGCCCTATGTATGCAACCTCTTAAATAAATTTTATTCTATACATAAGCTGAAGGAAGAATATTGAACTAATAAATGTCCTGCAGACCTTTATGTGTTAGACTGAATTTCTCCAATATTTATTTCTTCCCCAAAAGTTTGAGCGATAAGGTTAAAATACAAAAGTACAAGGAGTTCTCTAAGTTTCTACTATATTAAAATCACTGACAAGACTAAAAGACTGACTAAGGGCCTGTTTGGATGGACTTATAAAAAGTAACTTGTAAGTCAAAAGCTAAAAGTCATAAGTAGATGGTACCCTACTTTCAACTTTTGACTTATTTTAAAACATTTTTGGCCTTGGGTGCTTAAAAGCACTTTATAACCTTTCCAAACACCTACAAAACTAAGAAACTACTTAAACGTCAAAAGCACCTAAAAATAAGTTAATCCAAATGGGCACTAAAACCATATTCCCAATTACCAGCCAATTTATGATGAATCCTGTGAAACTGTTAATCTTGGTGAAGAATTCTGGAGAATAAGATTAGTGTGGTATGTCTGACTTATAGTTTTGATGATTTCTTCTGTTAAGTGGTAGAACAGTTCATTTCCTCGCTTAGGAATCCTCTTCAAAATTCAGAAACTTTTGATGTCTATCAATTCTGCTAGATGCTTCTACCTCTTTTTTTTCAGGTACTGCAATTTAAACCCTGTGGATGTGCATTTAGCATATGTCATTGTCATCCTAGTTTCTAATATCCCTATCAATAAGCCAAAAGATGCAAAACGCTTAGAGGAAACTCAAACAACTTATTCGGTACACTTCCCACAACTGCTGAAATGGCTGTATCTTCCAATGTTTTTTCAGCTCCAGATAACATCGCATTTTTGAGGTCTCATAATTCAATAAATACCTAAAATGCTTAAACCAGATAAATAGGGCCCCAAATACCACCTCTAAGGTTTCCCAAATCCTCATGAATTGTTTGATTTAGACTGATGAAACACCATCCTTGTCATATCACAAAGTGAGTTTTGTTCAAAAAAGTTCTATCAGCTTGCTATCTCAGCTTATTTGCACCCCTAGCTTGGCAATGTTGAAGCTCCTTTACTATTAGAAAGTCAGTTGAGTTACAATTCCCAAGCGAAAGAGCAACATACTATGAATTTCTCTCAAAACACAAGTTTTGTGCTAAGACCTGAAGTATCTATACAGTCATCAAGTTACGTATGATTTATGATGATCGATGCCTTTTCTTTAAGCAAGGTAGAAGTGATATACTTTGCAATTTGGAACTTGGGAAACTCATTATAAGCTGCATATTCTGCTAAGTGCGAACACAACAAACAACAAGATACCCAGTGTGATCCCACAAGTGGAGTCGGGGAAAGGAAGAGTGTAGGCAGACCTTACCCTAACACAAGCATTATTAAAATAAAAGAAACTCTGCCCAGAATAGTCTAGGGAAAAAATGGGGAAATTGTTTTACAGTTAAGTACCAAAAAACACATAGAGCATCTCCTTACCCTAGGATATGAACTTTCCGTGATGGGAAACTAAGTATAGTGCACTTATGGTGCAAATGTAATGTGGCTTTTGGATATTAATGTAAAAACAGGGTAATGAAGTCAACTTTTGACCATTAGGTTATTCTGGACAGTAAAGAAACTAGAGGATATTTAAAGATTGACTTTCAAGTGAGGTCATATAGAAATTATTAGTGCAAGGGCATTCTTGTGCTTGTTCCAATCTGAAAGTACTTGGGGAATATTGAAGGCAAAATAAAGAAAGGTCTCAGCAATATTTCCCTTGTTTGAAGGCAATGTTGAATCTTTATCAATAATTGAAGATGTGAGAAATATATGGGAAAAATATTATTGAATTGTGTTTCTAAATTGTTGCATTGAGACCCTATTTATAGACACTACATTAGAATCCTTTTCCATCTAGGATTCCTAGTGGTATTCCTATTCCTATTCCTATTTTAAGTAGGAAATACTTATTTCTATTCTAACACTCCCCCCTCAAGCTGGTGCATGCAAATCATATGTACCCAGCTTGTTGCAAATGTAATTAATACAAGGACCTATGAGGGACTTGGTGAAGATATCTACAAGCTAATCATTTGACTTCACGAATTTCGTAACAATATCTCCTGAGAGTATCTTTTCCCTGACAAAGTGACAGTCAATCTCAATGTACGTAGTCCTTTCATGAAACACTGGATTTGATGCGATATGAAGAGCCGCTTAATTATCACACACAAGTTCCATCTTCCATCTGATCAATTTTGACAAATTTTAGTTCTCCCAGCAACTGTTTGATCCAAACTAGCTCACAAGTTGTTGTCGTCATTGCTCGATATTCTGATTCCGCACTAGATCGAGCAACCACATTCTGTTTCTTACTCTTCCACGACACCAAATTACCTCCTACTAAAACACAATATTCGGATGTCGAATGTCTGTCAGAGGGTGATCCTGCCCAATCAGCGTCTGTATATCCGATGATATGCTTATGGCCTTGATCCTCAAAGAGTAGTCTTTTACCAGGAGTTGACTTTATATATCACAGAATACGAACAACTGCTTCCCAATGACTATCACAAGGGGAAGTCATAAACTGACTTACAACACTCACAGGAAAAGAGATGTCATGTCTTGTCACCGTGAGATAATTCAACTTTCCAACAAGCCGTCTATACCTTTCAGGATTACTAAGTGGCTCCTCTGTCCAGGAAGGAGGTTAACATTGAGATCCATAGGAGTGTCAATAGGTCTACATCTCATCTCATCATTCCTGTCTCCTCAAGAATGTCTAAGGCATACTTGCATTGAGAAATAACAATATCTGATCTAGACTGAGCAACCTCAATACCTAGAAAATACTTCAATCTGCCAAGGTCTTTAGTCTGGAAGTGCGTAAAGAGATGTTGCTTCAAATCGGTGATACCATCTTGATCACTACCGGTGATCACAATATCATCAACGTAAACAACCAAATAGATACATCGACTTGGTGCAGAATGCCGATAAACACAAAGTGATCAGCTCCACTATGAGTCATGCCAAACTGCTGAATTACTGTGTTGAACTTCCCAAACCAAGCTCGAGGAGACTGTTTCGGACCATAGAGTGACCTACACAATTGACATACAAGGCTAGTAGACTCCCCCTGAGCAACAAAACCAGGTGGTTGCTCCATATAGAATTCTTCCTCAAGATCACCATGCAGAAAAGCATTCTTAATGTCCAACTGATGAAGAGGCCAATGACGAACGGCAGCCATAGATTGAAAAAGGTGGACAGATGCTATTTTAGCCACAGGAGTGAAAGTGTCACTATAATCTAGCCCAAATATCTAAGTATACCCTTTGGCAACAAGACGAGCCTTAAGTCGATCAACCTGACCGTCTGGACCAATTTTGACTGCATAAACCCAACGACAACCAATAGTAGATTTACCTGCAGGAAGGGAGACAAGCTCCCAAGTACCACTCTTATGCAAAGCAGACATCTCATCAACCATAGCCTGCCTCCATCCAGAATGAGAATGTGTTTCACCTGTAGACTTAGGAATGGAAATAGAGGACAAAGATGACACAAAGGCATAATGGGGTGATGATAGACGATGATAACTTAAGAAGGTATAATGTGGGCTAGTATTTCGAGTGGATCGTATACCTTTTTGAAGTGCAAGCGGTTGGCTAGAAGGAGGCAAGTCCGCAGTAGGAGCAGGGTCTGGCGCATGACATGAATCATCTGGGACTATGGCTGGACATGGATGACGACAATAAGTTAGTAGTAGTGGCACTACAACTGGAGATGTAGAAGTAACCGTAGATTCCTCAAAGGTTGGCATAGGTAAAACCTGAGGTATGGGTAAGACCATAGATACATCAGGATGATCAGAAGATGTATAGTAAGGCTGAGACTCAAAAAATGTAACATCAGCAGACATAAGGTATCGATGAAGATCATGCGAATAACAACGATACCCCTCTTGAACTCAAGAGTAACCAAGAAAGACACATTTGAGGGCACGAGGAGCTAATTTATCTTCCCCTGGAGCTAAATTATGAACAAAGCATGTGCTCCCAAAGAGACGAGGGGAGATAGGATAGAGATGTGACTGAGGAAACAATATGGAATGTGGAACCTAATTCTAAATAGAAAAAGAGGGCATTATATTAATTAAATAACAAGATGAAAGGACTGCATCGCCCCAAAAATGCAGTGAAACATGGGATTCAATGAGGAGAGTGCGAGCAGTCTCAATGAGATGCTTACGCTTTCTTTCTGCTACACCATTTTGCTGAGGAGTGTATGGACAAGATGTTTGGTGAATAATTCCTTGGTGAGACATAAACTCCTAAAACTGCAATGATAAGTATTCTAAGGCATTATCACTATGAAAAGTACGAATAGAAACACCAAATTGATTTTGTATTTCAGCAAAGAAACTTTTGAATATAGAAAATAACTCAGAACGATCTTCCATTAAGAAAACCCAAGTGCATCTCGAATAATCATCAATGAAACTAACAAAATAACGAAATCCTAAGGTGGAACTGACTCTACTAGGACCCCAAATATCAAAATGAATTAATGAAAAAATAGACTCTGAACGACCCTTAGTACTACATGAAAATGTAGCACGAGTGTGTTTCCCAAGTTGACACGACTCACAATCTAATGTGGATAAACTAGACAAACTAGGCACCATCTTTTGCAGTTTGGATAGACTTGGATGTCCCAAACGTTTGTGAATTAGATCTGGGGAATCTGTAATGGAGCATGTTGTTAAGGAATTTGAAGAGGTAAGATAGTAAAGGCCTGGTGATTCATGTCATGTTCCAATCATTTGTCTCGTACTGCGGTCCTACATGAGAAAATAATCATCAAAAAAGGTTATGCTACAATGTAGGGTTTTCGTCAAACGACTAACAGATCCTAGATTAAAAGGAGAACCAGGGACATAAAGAACAGAGTCTAGGGTGACAGAAGATACCGGTTTGTCTTTTCCAATCCCTTTTGGTTTTGTTTGGATCCCATTGGCTAAAGTAATAGCTGGAAGAGATTGTGAATAAACAATATTAGACAAAAGTGATTTATTACCAAAGATATGATCAGAAGCCCCTGAGTCTATGACCCATGATCCAAGAGTGCTAGACTGTGACACACAAATAAAGAATTACCCGTAACAGAAACATCAGGTTGTGCAACCGAAACTACTTGTGGAGACGTTTGTTTATTTGCACGATACCGAAGGAACTCTTTATATTCCTTTAGAACAATAGGATCATAACTGGGTGGTGGACCACGCAAAATATAACATATGTCACGAGTGTGTCCAGGTTTATGACAATGACTACACTTGGATCAAGGTTTCCAAAACGTTGTTTACTTGTGCGATTTTGAAGGAGCTCATTATATTCCTTTAGAACAATAGGATCATAATTGGGTGGTGGACCATGCAAAATATAACATATGTCACGAGTGTGTCCAGGTTTATGACAATGACTACACTTGGATTGAGGTTTTCCAAAACATTCTCCCCCTCGTCGATTCTCCATAGACTGGTATATACGCTGGAAACTGCCGGAATCTGCCCACAGTGGCCTGAAAATTCTGATTTTGCCGGAAACTGCCCTACAGTGGTCTGATTTCTCCGGAAACTGCCTGAAAATCACCGGAACCCTAATTCCGGTGATTAGATCTAGAGAAAACTAAATGGGTTCTGGTCTGAAATACTGGACGACCCCAACAGAAGAAAACTGCTCGAAAAACAGATGACCGGAGCAGCACTCACGCGCCAGCCAGATTTCGCTGGAAAACTTCCACCTTCGAACGGCGCATAAGGGGCTATTTTCTGGTGGATCTAATTGGGGTTCAGTCGCCTGAGCTTCCCGAGCCTCGTGATGGTGTTGTCTTTCGTACAACACCTTCAGAACGAATGATGACACAAATCAATCCCAACCGTTGTCGCCGAAATTTGACACGGTGACTTGAAGTTTCTCACCAATGCTCTGATACCATGTGAGAAATATATGGAAAACATATTATTGAATTATGTTTCTAATTGTTACATTGAGACCCTATTTATAGACACTACATTAGAATCCTTTTCCAACTAGGATTCCTATTCTTATTCCTATTTTAAGTAGGAAATACTTATTTCTATTATAACAGAAGACAGATGAAACGCAGATCAAACGAAAATCTAAAGACAGATGGAAAAAAGCAGAGCTAGGAAAATGTGATGCCTCCAAGTCGCAAATATTACAAACATATTAACATATCAAAATAAAGGATGTGTGAGAAGTAATACAAAGATAAACATGTTTTGCATGCAAAAAATGGTTTACCATTTCTAAAAGATCCTACAAAAACATATAATCCTTTATTCATTTATCCATATCATTTACATGCAATCTTGTTTCTTAGTTACAGATAACCATGCAAATTATGACAGACTAAAAGAAGCAAATCAATGCTAAGACATGTAATAGAAACATGTGTAGCAGAAGGGAAGAGAAAGTACAATCAAGGAAAAAAGAACAAACAAAAATCATATACCTAGAAATATCTTAATGCTATAACTTTCAAAGGATGCATAGGTATAACCGTATTGTATAGGTAAGTTAATCTTGGCAATAAGAGTGCCAACACATGAATGAACTTTTAACTTTGTGTGGTTGCATTTGTTTCACACATCCTACCCTCCTCAGACCCCACTTGTGGGATTACACTAGGTATATTGTTGTAATTACCTTGTAGCATGTAAATCTAAGTTTTATACACAAACCAGATTGTTCAAGTTATTCCTCAAGTTAACTTTCTATGCACATTTGACAATTTTTCTCATTAACTGTGTTACACAACCTCAATCTACTAGTAATGCAACTGGAGAAAGTAAGTCAATAAACATAAAATGAACTCACAGAATCAACGTGAGGAATTCTATAATGAGTGAACCACCGAAGTACTTGCTCCCGAAACGTCTTCCCCACATCAATTAGTATGTACTTGTGTTCACCATTGTCCTTACAATAATCAATAAGAAGAGATGTATTACACCTGCAGGCCATTAGACAACTGTTACTACCAGTCACTACCTCATAACTTTAAGCTCACTTAAACAATTCTCAGAGTGCATAAATGTTGCTGTATATAGCTGATACTTGTCTAACATGTTGCAGACCTAGTATAAGAATTAGACATTTCCTTTCCCTAACAGCTTAGACTTATATCTTTGTCCAATTCATCCTATTCTTCTTTTCTTTACAGTAACAGTATTGATAAAAAAGAAGCAGTTCTAGTAAGATTTGTAATATGAGACAGTCACATAATTCAATATGGTACCACATCAAATCGAGGTTATGGGTTCGAGTCTCACCACCACCAATCAACAATAATACAAATAATCACAAGAGTTAAAAGTAAATAAATGTATCTATCTAACAACTTGAACTTTTATATGAGATCTCACAGAGTTAAGCATAAACAATCATCAAAAGACTTCTACTGTAATAATTAAATGTACAATGAAAAGCATGAATATGTACTTGCTTCCTGAGCTTCTTCTCAGTTCCCAATAATCAATCAATCTGTACCTGCTCTCACCAGTAATCAATTCGTATTGGTAACTCATAAGCCACTACTCCATAATTCACTAAGATGAAATTAAACAGTTCTCAATACTGAAAATGCAACAATTACTAATCAAACACATTGCTAGATTCGACTAACCTAAATCAGAACATACAAATTACACACACAGATTACTCGCCTGGAAAGCAAATTAAAGCTAGCAACAATTCAAAAAGCAATCACAATGCAGTAAAACTAAAAAGCAGATAATGGAGAAATAACCTGTAATTAGGGTTTTCTACAGGTGGCATGGTAAGCGACTGAGAACAGACGGTACATGGAGGATCAGAGGGGCGGATCAGGCACAATGCATTGGGAACGGCACTGGAACAACCGGTGCCGAGGAAGATCAACGCTGATTGCGGCTGCGCGCTGCCGTTCTCAACGGCGGCCATTTCGATCGGAGATGTGCGTCGTGTAATTCGAATGAGGAGAATGTGCCGGTATATATTCGAAATGGAGACCTGAGGGATCAATAGAAGGAAATATAGCGGGTTCGTCGGTTGGTCCATTGTTTTTTTTTTTTTTTTTTTCGTTTTGTATTTTCTCACACAATTCAATTTTATTTTCTTTAATTCTTAATGAAAGTTTTACCTAGATATTTTATAGAAATAATTTCATACTCCTCTTAGATATTGCCCTATCATACTGATCTTCTTTGTGGTTGCGATATTAAGTTTATCTTTCTTAATTATTTTGAGTTTTTTAACAATCTCTTTTACCTATTTTCAGTATTAGAAATAAAATACAGTTTGATAAATCTATTCTTTCTATAATACTAGGAAATTTGACTGCGCTTCACGTGATCTTTGAAATAATTGCTAAAGAATTACTTTTTCTTCAATTAATTATATATGTTCTCTCTATTGCCCAAACGTAATATTATCACTTTGTTTTTTAATTATACATTAATTATGAAGATCGTTTTGAAATGACGATTGGAATGAAACTTAACAGATTTAGCATCTATAATCTATTAAATGGGGGATAGTACATTCTTCATCAATATGTCAAGATATATTTTCTTAGTAATTTTTTGTTTCGTTTATATTGCACTAAACATGCATTTAACAATAGATTTTGATGTCAATTTGTACATTTTATTGAAATATCAATGAATTTGAATCTTTATATTACAACATATACTTCGGTGTACCTTCTTTCTTGAGTATCTAAGAATTATGTGTTGAAGTAACTGAAAAATACTAATGAAATACATCAACATGTCATATTATTCTTTGTCATATTGATATGATAAAACTCCTTTAAATATTTCATTTTCAATCGTTCTTTTCCTTTTCCAAATATACAATTTAGGTTTGTATGACTTTTGCATACATCACATCTATTGCTATTTAAGATTCTTCGGTTGCATTTATATCAACAGATAAATGTTATGTTACATTCGCCAAATATAATTTTTCAAAAAGTAATCTAAAAATGTTACGCTACCGATAATTAAGTCTCAATATATTCAACCTAGAATGAGAACATGATTTATTTTTTTTTGAATTATTAACTCGCTTACTATATGTTTATGTATATATTTTATATGAAATACATAGATAAATAGATTCATATTAAGTATGAAAAAATATTTGATAGATAATAAACCTCACATATTATATAAAGAATAATAAAATTGAGGGTTAATTAAATTGAATACTCTAATAATATGTTTTAGTTTCAAATATACTCCTTGCATTTTCAAATCAAATGATTACACCTCTTTCTATATAAAATTAATACATGGGAAGCCACATGAGATATATTCATAACGAAGTATATTAAAATATAATTTAAAAAATTAATCATAAAATTTTTATGTGTTAAATTTTGTGATTTTATTTTTATAATACATTAAAAATCGAATTAACTTATTTAGTTATGTGTATTCATTTTTTAAAAATTTTTGAGCACACATATTTTCTACTTGAAAGGTCAAAATTAAATAGGGCGAATGAATGAGAGACGGGGCATTTGTGCTAAGGCTTCACTTTCCCCAGTAAAGAGAAGTGCTGTCATCCCAAGTAAGCTATTGGAACTCGTCTGAACTTTGTTATTGTGTACAGGAAATGCATTAGATTCTGACTACATGTTGTTGAACTCGAATATATGCGCTACCTTGCCCAGCCATAGAAAGCTTTGCAACATTCTATGGTTTGGTTCATGTTATAATCGTCTTTATGCTGCAAAATTTGGGGCTTCTCTATCGGGAATCCATTTTTGTGGAAACCCATTTACTTATAAAGGAGTAATCATTGCATTATTTTCTACAAGTGATAGCCCTAGATTTAATCCGAACCCTAAACTATACTTGCAAGTTGGTAATTCTGGTTATACTGGAGATGGGCATGTTGTAAAAGAAGAATTGGGTATTAAGGAATGTATAGTTTTGAGCCTTTCTGATACTTGTTTTACTGATGATGGTAAAAATTGCAGCTATATACATAATGCTAGTAGTTGTAGGTTTGACCATGTCCATGAGTTTGAAGCTTCAGAGAATGAAGATGGAGGAGGTGATTTGGTCTGTACTGATGATGATTTTAAGGTTTTGGATTTATTTGGTAAAAGTAAAAAACAAGTCAACAGGGCAGAAAATGTTGGCATTTCTGGAAGAATTGAAGAGGAAATGGGACATCATTTGGTTAAGGAAACATGCAGATTAATTGAACGTCAGTCAGCTTGGAATCCACAGCTTGAAATAGAATTGAGGCGTTTGCTAAGAAGAATGAAGCCTCACCAAGTTTGTGCTGTGATAACATCTCAATCAGATGAAAGAATTGCTTTGAAATTCTTTTATTGGGCAGACCAGCAGTGGCGGTACCGACATGACCCTATCATTTACTATGTGATGCTTCAACTTCTAAGCAGGACAAAGTTGTGCCAGGGAGCTAAGCGCATTCTTAAACTGATGGCACGAAGAAGTATTCCACGGAGACCTGAAGATTTTGGTTGTGTGATGGTTGCTTTTAGTCGAGCTGGACATTTAAGGAAAGCAATGCAGATCCTGAATGTGATGCAAAGAGCAGGAATTGAGCCTGATTTGTCTATATGCAACACTGCAATTTTTGTTTTGGTGAAGGGTGATAAAACTGAGAAAGCATTGAGGTTTCTGGAGCGGATGCAACTAGTTGGGATAACACCAAATGTTGTTACATACAATTGCTTAATCAAAGGTTATTGTGATGTGCATCGCGTTAAAGATGCGTTAGAGTTGATTGCTGAAATGCCGTATAAGGGCTGTTACCCAGATAAAGTTAGTTATTATACTTTGATTGCGTTCTTTTGCACGAAGAAACAAACTGATGAAGTGAGGGGGTTGGTGGAGAAAATGGCTAAAGATAGTAACTTATTGCCTGACCAGGTTACTTATAACACTATTATACATATGCTTTCAAAGCATGGTCATGCTGATGAAGCCTTAGGATTCTTAAGGGAAGCTGAAGAAAGAGGATTCCGAGTGGATAAAGTGGGCTATAGTGCTGTAGTGAACTCCTTCTGTAAAGAAGGAAGTTTAGATAAGGCAAAGGAACTGGTCAATGAAATGATTGCCAAAGGATGTCCTCCTGATGTGGTTACTTACACTGCAATTCTGAATGGGTTTTGCCTTGCAGGGAGAATTGATCAAGCAAAAAAGTTACTTCAACATATGTACAAATATGGTTGCAAGCCAAATACTGTAACATACACTGCCCTGTTAAATGGGCTTTGCCAGATTGGAAGGTCTGCTGAGGCACAGGAGATTATGAACACGTGTGATGAATGGTGGTGGAGACCGAATGCTATTACATTTAGTGTGGTAATGCATGGTTATCGTAGGGAAGGAAAACTGTCTGAAGCCTGTGAGGTGGGTAGGGAAATGATTGGAAAGGGCTTTTTCCTTTCTCCTGTTGAAATTAACCTGATCATTAAATCTCTTTGCCAAGAGGGCAGAGCAGATGAAGCAAAGAGGTTTATGGTAGAATGTCTGAAGAAAGGATGTGCTGTTAATGTTGTGAATTTCACCACTGTAATTCATGGTTTCTGTCTAAAGAATGAGTTGGATGCTGCTCTCTCTGTCCTTGATGACATGTATTTAATCAATAAACACCCTGATGTTGTCACATATACAACGTTAATAGATGGATTGGGAAAACAAGGAAGGATAGAGGAGGCTATTGGGCTGTCCAATAAAATGCTTCATAGAGGGGTGCTTCCCACTGCTGTGACATATCGTACAGTCATCCATCGATTTTGTCAGCAACATAGGGTGGATGATCTGTTGGTATTACTGGAAAAGATGCTTTCAAGAGAGGGGTGCAAGACTGCCTATAATCAGGTTATTGAAAAACTTTGTGGTTTAGGATATACTGATGAGGCTTATAAGCTATTGGGAAAGGTCCTCAGGACAGCTTCAAGAGTTGATTCAAATACCTGCCACATTCTTATAGAGAGCTATTTAAAGGAAGGGAATCCTCTTTCATCATATAAGGTGGCATGTCGAATGTTCAACCGGAACCTTATTCCTGACTTAAAGGTCTGTGACAAGGTGAGGGATAGATTGATGCAAGGTGGCAGAGTAGAAGAGGCTGACAAGCTCATGTTGCGCTTTGTCGAGCGTGGCCATAAGTTGCCTTAGCTTCAGAGGACTTGAATTTTGAATAGTAAAGAGGAAATCATTTTGTGTTTTTAGGACATATTACTGTTCTGACAAGGCTACAATAGGAAAGTATAGACATCGAAAGGAAAATGATTCAGTAGCTCATTATATTTCAGAAAGAAGTCACTGTCTCAAGCATACCAAGATTTCTTGAAATGCTGGTGGTTTGTCGGATCAGAGTGCTGATATGGACATCAAGTCTTGGACACGTCCCCATTAATCCTCTCTGTTTTGCAAACTTAATTCTTATTCAATTTGAAGGATAAAGATAGCTGCTCTAAAACAACAACTCTGCTTGTCACCTCCGATTGAAAAAAATGATGAATTTTAATAGTTTCATCTCATCAAGGTAAGTTTCTATCAAGTCTCTAAATCTATAATAACCACTAATTGTTGAATCAATAATCTTTTGTTGTTCAATGATCTCCTTCTGGATTTGATTAATCACTTTTTATCATAACTAGTATTGTTTGTCAGTATTTGGGTGTTCATCATAGACTTAATTGTTTGCCAAATATATACAAGCATAATTTTTTTGTTGTTCGATTAATGTTGAATTCAACTTGAATTTGTGTAGAGTTTTCTTTTTATATTGGGTTGAACAATATCTAGTTTATTTAGGAGACACTAGAGGGGCGGTGCTAGGGTACCGAAAGGGGTTTATCCGAATTCCCTTTGTCGAAAAATTACATTATATATGGTCAAACTTATATCTTATTTATATAGTAGAGGTTGAACCCTTGACTTCTTAGTAAGATTTCTTCTTTAAATTTTAAGAGATTAACTTGTGTGCACTGATTGTGTAAAAATTTTACACAATCAGGCAAGTTTAACGGTAATAGCCAAACTCAGTTAAACCTCTAATCTATTTCTTTTTAATATTTGAGATCTCTTAATATTTATTACTGTAATTTTTTCTCTCTCTCACACTCCTTAACCGTCGGAATTTTTTTTTCTCTGTCTCAGACTCCTAATCGTCGGACGTGGGATTCTTTTATCCGAACTTCTATCTCCCCTTAGCTGCTAAGCTCCTCATGGGTTTCATGATCTCTTTTATTCATGTGAAATTATCCATAAAAGGTTATTACCTTTGATTTTTTGGGAATTATTTTAAATTTGTAGCAGATGTTTGTAATCTGAATCTATTATTGATTCTTATGATGTTTCAACCTTATGTCGTTATCTTCAATCTCCAATCTCATCTGAACCTGGTTCTTCTGGATTCTTGGCTTATTCATCTGAACACCAAAACCCTCTTCTTCCCAGGTTGTTTGCTTGCTGTTGTGGATGACATTCCTTGCATGTTTCAAGGCCACATCGAGAATGCAGCACATCTTAAGCAACAGTATGGGTTAAACAAGACTGCAAATGAAGTGATCATTGTTATTGAGGCTTACAGGACTTTGAGGGATAGAGGTCCTTATCCTCCAGATCAGGTTGTGAAAGATATTCATGGAAAGTTTGCATTTGTTCTTTATGATAGTGCTTCGAAGAGTACCTTTCTAGCTGTAAGTTTTCTTTATCATTTTATCTTGATATTGACTTATCTTTGATATTCTCGGTCTTGGATTAAATGTATGATTTTTGGTGTTATAGGATGTTGATGGCAGTGTGCCCTTCTTCTGGGGTACCGATTCTGAAGGCAACCTAGTTCTCTTGGATGATGCTGACATTGTGAAGCAAGGCTGTGGGAAATCCTTTCACCATTTCCCAAAGGTAATGTCAATGAACTTCTTGCTTTGAAGGGAAAGGTCCTGGAACCTAATAAGTGTACGTGGGGTTTATTTTTATTTTTCAATAAGTAATCCGTAAGAGAACTTCTATTGATAAGGAAAAACAAGGGGGCAGATCATCTATAGGTGGGTGATTGAAATTGAAAAACATGCTCTTTGCAGACCAAGCCCCATATTGAAACGAATGATTTGATGCTTGTCAGATTCTATTGTGCAAATAGTTATCTTTGTATAATGTTTCCTTTTCTCTGGTGACATAGAGGGTAAATTAGGGAGAGCTAGGTGGGTTCATTTGGCAAGACTGAGATATGTTTATTCACAAATCAATTAAATGGGATATGGGATTCATAAACACTTGACATATGACCTCTGTTTTGGTTCTGTGTGTCATATGCTTCTCATACTCCACCAGCTTCTCGAAATTGGTTTTTCCCTATGTTTTATGTTAATTGTTTCGTTTGTTTTTGAAAATCCTTGATGTCCATTGATTTACTTTAAAATCTTTTACAGAATTCCTAATGTCGTATGTGTTGGTTGCGGTGCCTTTTCACATCTTTTTTGGTGGCTTGAGGAGTTATGAGACAAAACATGAAATTGCCAGACACCTACAGATGTGATATGGAGTCGTATCTTTTGGATGTGTTGTGTAATTATGGGAACAACCTATGGCTCGAGCTCTCCAAAAATATTGAGAGGTTCTTTGGGTGCGCAACGACCCCGCAGCAGAACTCTTTCATCTGTTCATGATGCCATATTGGAGGACTTGGTTGTTCCAGCAGAGATTGTTGGGAAGTATCACGTTGGCCCCAAGTATAAGTTGGAGACCTTTTCAACAGTTAACAGAAAGCTTTCAGGCAAAGATGTTGTGTTTGAGTACCTCATCACTGACCTCATCTATTTGACGTGAAACTACACATTAGCGGTTTCTCCTTTGTAATTTTGGCACTACCATTTTGTTTTAGAATGATGTGAAATTCCTATCATTTTTAAGTTAAAACCATGTCTCGGGTTTGTTTATTGAAACTTGGTTTCATTGATCAAAACAAAAAACAAGAAAATCTGTGAATTTTTGAAAGCATCGAGCTTACTTGGATTGTCTAAAATGGTTTGCACTATTTAGTTTTTAGAAAAACAGAAACCTGATCGCATTTCACTTCATTAGATACCAAATGTTGTAACAACATTATAATATCACAAGTTAGATCAAAGGATAATATGTATGTCATTTCTAAACACGACTTATAAGCTTTGTACACCTTTACACTACTATCAGATACTTAACGCTCGCTCCCTGTTGCCCCTTTTATTTGTTCTTGATAGATTTTTGCTATATACAAATGTGATAACTTAAAGAAAACACAAAAAAGATCAAATCTTGCAAGTTAACTTCGCTTCTTTAGTCCCTTTTCATATCCAAGATTGTCATTTTCAAACACCCTTTTGGCCTTTTTCTTTGTTCTTGATAGATTTTGCTAGATACAAGTGTGACAACTTGACCAATAACACAAAAAGATCAAATCTTGGAAGTTAACTTTACCTGTAAGTTATTGGAGGGGTATTGCCATTTTTAAATACCGTTTGACCTTTTTCTCTGTTCTTAATAGATATTACAATATTCAAATGTGACAACGTGTTCAAAAACACAAAAAGATCAAATCTTGCAAGTTAATTTTGGCTATAGAGGTTAAGGTTATTGAAGGTGTTTTCTTGATTTTATCATGGGTGGATTTGTGAGAAGCTCTTCATGTGTAAACAACTATCGTAAACAATTCAAATCTTCATATTAATAAATAAAATTCTTAAATCAACATACAATGTGATGTATTGCAAACAAATGTCTAACATCTTATTAACTACATCTTTGTGCATGTGTGTATATATTTAAGACCTATTATTATAATTTGGGTTTATGCCATTAATTTTATTGAGACATTTTTGCAGATCCATGTGAGTAAATAAATACAAAACCAATAATATAATGCATAAACTTGAATTAAAACTGTAATAGAGATTGAGATTAAAATTGAAAGCAAAATCTTGAAAGGAAAATATTGTATATTAGAACCTAGAATTATTTTCTACCAAAATAAAAGAAAAAGTAAATAAATTCTAGATGTTTGTCTCTCTATCAGTCTTGAAGGTCGAGTCTCAAAGCTCTAAAGACAAGTTTAACATTCATAAATCACAAATCTTGCCTGTATGAATATGAAGTTGTTCTCATCAGATCCTGAAAAAGTACTAAAAGTCATTTTAACATGTATAGATATGCAAATACGTTATAAATATGTAGAAACACGATAAGAGCGAACATACCGTGAATGAGGTATGATATCCATGGTTAATTTGTCCTTGAAATAATTCTGAATATGATTTGAATTGCTTTTTTTTAAAAGCAAAAAGAAGTACAACTTATTAGATAAATATATGGAGGTAGATGAAAATAAATTTTAATAAACACATAACATAAAGTATCAAAAGAAGAATTTACCATTATGGGAGTTGTACTAAGTAGTGGTTGTAACACCCCGTATTCGAAAAAGACCTAACAACAAACATTTCAGAAGTTGCAGGTGCCACCGACGGGGGCCACTTACGGACTGTAGGATGAACCACGGATCGTAGGTGGGGTCTATGGTTGATCATCTTAAATTCTCCCAGAAAGTCCAGAACCACGCCAGGACCTACGTACCGTAAGTGGGACCACAGTCTGTGGTTCAGACCCCCAACCTTCATCTCCCAAACGCCAAACGACGACTGACAAGATGGACCGCCAGTCAAGCTACGGTCCGTCGGTCAGGCACGTCAGAGGCCTCGAAAAATTTTAAGTTTGGGTCGTTTTGGTCTTTCACCTTATGTGTTGGACACCTAAACTACGCCATTTAACCCCTAAACTACATAGTTTTGGTCAGTTTAAGCCTAGTAACTTGATTAGATCTTTCCCTAATCGATTCATTCACCAAAAATTCACCTAACCTAGAACAAAAGGAAGAGAAAACAGGCAATAGCTTTTCCAAGAACGCAACAAGTTTTTCTTCAGTTCCAGCCCCGAAATTGAAACATTTCTCCATGAATTTCATTACCAGGTATGTGGGATTTCACTAGTGGGTTCCTTTCATCCACTAGGTCCCTAGAATTCAGTCAGATTCGTGATTCGTTATATCTCGCTTAGACCTAGGATTTCTAAAACCTTAAATATTGGTTGTGATTTAGTTGTTATAGTATTCTTAATCAGATTATCATGTTTTCATGGAATCATTGCTTAGTTCCTTGCATGAAACTCAGAACCCTAGTTGTGTAGATTCGTTTAGTTCATGAATTACACTGGCTAGGTCAGACAAACAGCTATACATACCTCGGATTGTGAATGTTTCATTATTGGTACTTAAATGTTGCATTCTCAGTTAACATGTCAAAATATTGAGCTAATCCAATATTTCAGTTAAGTTGTGTCATACACATTCCAGTTGGGAGTAGGCTTAGCATCGAGTTGGACTAGGGTTAAGCATACCCTCATAGTCCTAGAACTACATGCCCCCGTAGGTTATAAGTCCCCTCTGTTGGGCATCAGATTTAGTGATCACGCCAGTCATGCCTTTATACCCCTGGCAAGGTATATTGGGTCCTCTCGATGAGGCGTATACATCAGACTCCACGTTTAGCTCATGTGGTTTTATGTCGGTTAATAGTAGCTCCCACAGTCAGACTCTAGTGCAATTGACAAGGTTTTCAGTTATACCTCAGTATTCAGTCTGAGCATATGTTAAATTCATGATTTGTGCTTGGCCATTGCATTTAGCTCAGTTTTCATTATATTTCAGTATTATTATTCTGTTCAGATTATGTTATTGCTCAGTTATATTTGTTCAGCTATATTCCATATCATGCATGCTCAGTACATTCCAAGTACTGATGCATACTCTGTGTTATATTCTTTCATGATGTAGGTTCAGGTACTCAGCATTCAGATAACGCATAGATCGGGAAGGTTCACGATCTGTATTCAGCAACTTCAGTGGTGAGTCCTCATACTTCGAGGATAGTAGACATGTTTTTCAGATTCAGTCTTTCATTTTAGTTTTCAGTTTTGCTAGGGTTAGTTGGGGGCATGTCCCAGCAACTCTAGTCAGTTAGAGGCTTTTTCAGACATAGTATTAGATTCAGCTTTAGCTTTTGAGTGATTGTTCAGTACCACTAAACTCTTAGTATCTTTATATTCAGATCAATATTGTGTATTCCCAATCTTTCAATTAACTATTGTTTAAAGCTTCCGCATAGTTTACATTTTATTCAATTATTATCAGTATGATTATGATATGCCAGCTAGGGTTAGGGTCACTTGTGATTCTAGGTCCCGTGTTTACGTCAAAGAGGTAGCCTCGAGGCGTGATAAACTTGGTATCAGAGAATTAGGTTTAAGAGTCCTAGGATGTCTGAAAAGCCGCACTAAGTAGAGTCTCTTTCATGAGTGTGAAGTGCACCACATCTAATGAGAGGGAGGCTACAAAGTGTTTTAGGAAAAACTTCACTTTCTTGCTATTCTTATCGTGCGTGGGTATAATCTTCTTTTTAATCTGCGTTATGCATTTCAGATCATGCCTCCTCATAGAGCTTATGCAAGAAATGCTAATGCATGCAATGCTAACGCAGTTCCTCCAGTCCCAGACCATGAGGTAATTAACGCAGAATTTTGGAACGTTATTCAGCTTCTTGCTTAGAGTGTGGCCAACCAGACCAACATGTTCCAGTTTCGGCGAATGCTAATAGTGGGTCAGCAGCAGCTA
This sequence comes from Solanum bulbocastanum, assembly GCA_037074985.1. NCBI lineage: Eukaryota > Viridiplantae > Streptophyta > Magnoliopsida > Solanales > Solanaceae > Solanum > Solanum bulbocastanum. Next base: position 25,034,767 of record CM073604.1, on the reverse strand, counting down.
GGGTTCGAGATTTTATTTAGATGAATCCGCCTGAGTTTCTAGGGTCGCAGATTGGTGAGAACCCACATAATTTCATTGATGAGGTTCAAAAAATCATTGCAGTGATGTAAGTGACTAGTAATGATATGGTAGAGTTGACATCCTACCAACTTAAGGATGTAGCTCACATTTGGTTTACTCAGTGGAAAGAAAACAAGGGTACAGATGCATTTCCTGTGACTTGGGAGTGTTTTACTAGAGCATTTCTATACAGGTTCTTCCTAAGGGAGTTGAGAGAAGCTAAGGCACAAGATTTCATGAATTTGAGACAAGGTATCATGTCAGTCCAAGAGTACAGGCAGAAGTTCACTCAACTCTTCAGGTATACTCTACATATGGTTGTTGATTCGAGGGAACAAATGAGTAAGTTTATGTTTGGGGTATCCGACTTGGTGAAAACAGAGTGTAGGAATTCCATGTTGCTAGAAAATATGAATATCTCTAGGCTTATGACTCATGCTCAGTAGGTTGAGGGAGACAAGCTTAGGGATTTGGCTAAGGATAACCAAAAGGCTAGAACAGGTAACTATGAGTACTCTCAGTAGAAATTGGGTGGTGGAAATTGCTCACAGTTTCAGCATAGGTCTACAACCTCAACACCTTCATCAGCTAGTGCTCCAACCCCCATGTTTCAACAGGATTAGAAAGGTAGGGCATCAAGCTCTAAATCTCAGGGGAGTGCTTTAGGTAACATGATTTTCCCAACTTGTCTAAAGTGTGGTAAGAACCATCCGGGCGAGTGTCTTTCAGGCAAGGAAGGGTGTTTTAGGTGTGGTCATTCTGGCCATAGGTTGAAAGATTTTCCTTCTTCTAGGCAGGGGAAATGAGGTAATAATAATAGGTCTCAGTCTATCGGTCCAGCAGCACCAACATGACGCCCAACTCAGCAGGGTGCTTTGTCTGGTACAGGTGGCGGTCAGAATAGATTATATGCTCTCCAGGCTCACCAAGACTAGGAAGATTCCCCTAATGTGGTCACTGGTACGTTACAAGTCTTTCATTTAGATATTTATGCATTGTTAGATCTAGGGGCTACATTGTCTGTTGTAACTTTCTACATAACATTAAACTTCGGTGTCAGTCCAGAAACTCTTTCAGAACTCAGTCTCTACTCTAGTTGGTGACCCAATTATAGCTAGACAGATATATAGAAATTGTCCTGTCACAGTCTCTCAGAAAGTCACCTTAGCAGATCTTGTAGAGTTAGAAATGGTAGATTTTGATATCATTCTAGGCATGGATTGGTTACATTCCTGTTATACCTCAGTCGATTATAGAACTACGATCGTTCGGTTTTAGTTTCCAAATGAGCCAATCTTAGAATGGAAGGGTAGTTCCTGTACGTAGATTCATTTCTTACCTTAAAGCCAAAAAAATGATTTCCAAAGGGTATATTTATCATCTTGTTCGGGTTAAGGATTCAAACTCTGAAACCCTAACTCTTGAGTCAATCCCGATAGTAAATAAGTTTCCAGAAGTGTTTCCAGAAGATTTACCCGGAGTTCCTCCCGAAAGGGAAATCGGCTTCGGAATGGATCTCCTTCGAGAGACCTAGCCTATTTCAATTCCTCCTTACAGAATGGCTCCAGCCGAGCTTAAGGAATTGAAAGAACAATTGAAAGACCTTCTAGATAAGGGCTTCATTAGACCTAATATCTTTCCATGGGGTGCTCCAGTGCTGTTCGTGAAAAAAAAAAATGGTTCTCTCAGAATGTGCATTGACTAGTGGCAGTTGAATAAAGTCACAATCAAGAATAAGTATCCCATCCCCAGGATTGATAACGTGTTTGACCAACTTTAGGGTGCTAGTTTCTTTTCTAAGATAGACCTCAGGTCCGACTATCATCAGCTCAGAGTCAGAGATAGTGACATTTTGAAGACAGCCTTCAAAACTCGGTATGGTCATTATAAATTTGTAGTTATGTCTTTTGGACTAACAAATGCTCCTGCAACTTTCATGGACTTAATGAACATGGTGTTCAAACAATATTTGGACTTATTCGTTATTATCTTTATTGATGATATCCTCATTTATTCACGAAGTGAGGATGAGCATGCGACTCATTTGAGAGTGGTCCTGTAAACTCTCAAAGATTGCCAATTATTCACTAAGTTTGGCAAGTGTGAATTCTGGTTACAGTCTATTGCTTTCCTTAGTCATATGATATCTAGTGAAGGAATCCGAGTGGATTCACTAAAAGTAGAGGCAGTGAAAAAATGGCCCAGACCCACCTCTCTAATAAATATAAGAAGTTACTTGGGTTTGGCTGATTATTATAAAAGATTTGTTGAAGGATTTTCATCCATAGCTTCCCCATTGACCAAGTTGGCTCATAAAAAGGTTAAGTTTCAGTGGTTAGATGAGTGTGAGAAAAGATTTGTAGAATTGAAGACTAGGTTGACTATAGCTCCTATCTTGACTTTACTAGATGGTTCAGACGGTTATGTGATTTATTGTGATGCATCTAGGGTCGGCCTAGGTTGTGTATTGGTACAGCGAGGTAAGGCTATAGCTTATGCTTCTAGACAGCTTAAGGTACATGAGAGGAATTACCCGACTCATAACCTCGAACATGCAGCTATAGTATTTGCCCTAAAGATTTAGAGACATTACTTGTATGGTGTTCATGTAGATGTGTTCACAGATCATAAGAGCCTCCAGTATGTGTTCCCCTAGAAAAAATTGAATCTTCGTAAGAGGAGATGGCTTGAATTCCTTAAGGATTATGACATAAATGTGTTTTACCATCCTGGTAAGGTCAATATAGTAGATGATGCTCTTAGCAGATTATCTATGGATAGTGTAGCACATTTTGTGGAAGAAAGGAAGAAGCTAGCAAAAGATGCTCACCGACTTGCTCGCTTAGGAGTTGGTCTTATGAACATGTCAGAGGGTGAAGTTATAGTACAGAATAGATCCGAATCTTCATTGGTAGATGAGGTTAAGGAAAAACAGGATAGTGATCGTATATTGCTTAAAAGGTGTAGTTCGCTAGCAGAAAGTTTAGGTTTTCTCCCAAGGGGCAGATAGTGTGCTTTGTTACCAGGGTCGTCTATATGTCCCTAATGTGAGTGAGTTGAGGTAGCAAATTCTTGCAGAAGCTCATAACTCTAGGTATTCCATCCATCCAGATGCCACTAAGATGTACCGTGACCTACGGGAAGTCTTTTGGTGGAACGGCATGAAGAGGGACATAGAAGATTTTGTGGCTAAGTATCCAAATTGCAACCAGGTTAAGGTAGAACATTAGAAATCAGGAGGTATGACTTAAGAGATTAACATTCCTACATGGAAGTGGGAAGTGATAAACATGGACTGCATTACAGGTTTACCTCGTACTCACAGACAACATGATTACATTTGGGTAATAGTAGACAGAATTACTAAGTCCTCTCACTTCTTGGTTGTTAAGACTACAGATTCAGCAGAGGACTACGCTAAACTCTACATTAATAAGATAGTCAGGTTGCGTAGGGTTCCCTTGTCTATCATATCAGATAGAGGCCCTCAGTTTACCTCTTATTTTTGGAAATAATTTTAGAAAGGTCTTCGTACCTAGGTAAATCTCAGCACAACATTTCATCCACAGACAAATGGTCAGGCAGAGCGTAACATTCAGACCTTATAGGACATGTTGAGAGCTTGTGTGATCGACTTCAGGGGCAGTTGGGATAATCAACTTTCTCTTATTTAGTTCGCCTACAACAATAGTTACCATTCCAGCATTCAGAGGGCCCCTTATGAGGCATTATATGGGCATAGGTGGAGATCTATGTTTGGTTGGTTTGAAGTAGGTGAAGCAACATTGATTGGGCCAGATTCGGTTCATGAAGCGATGGAAAAAGTTCAGCTCATCAGGGATAGAGTTAAGATAGCTCAGAGTCATCAGAAGTCCTATGCAGATGTGAGGAGAAGGGACCTAGAGTTTGAAATTGATGATTGAGTTTTCTTGAAAGTATCACCTATGAAAGGAGTGATAATATTTGGCAAGAAAGGGAAGCTCAGTCCGAGGTATGTAGGTCCCTACAAAATCCTGAAAAGGGTTGGAAATATGGCTTATGAGTTAAAGTTTCCAACAGAACTGGCAACGGTTCATTCAGTCTTTCACATTTCCCTGTTGAAGAAGTGTGTGGGTTATCCGACATCTATTGTACCATTAGAGAGTGTGGCTGTGAAGGATAGTCTCACTTACGAAGAGAATCCAGTTGAAATTCTTGATCGTCAAGTTCGAAGGTTGAGAAATATATAGGTTGCTTCAGTGAAGGTTTTGTGGAGGAGTCAGTACGTAAAGGGAGCTACTTGAGGAGCAGAGGCAGCCATGACAGCCAAGTATCCTCATCTCTTTCCTTCCAATCCTGTTTCGGCTTCAGGTAATAGTTTCTCTCCAGTCTCTCAGTTTACTCCCGCGTAAAAAAAACAGTTTTAGTATCATGGTCCTTTTATCTGTTCTTGCATTTTCAGCATATTTGCATGTTCTTGAAACTCAGTTCAGTTATAATTCAGTTTCTAGTACTTGTTGTAGGGATTGCAACTCCTTCCCTCCATACTCAGCTAGTTTAGACTTCATTCGTGAACGAATGTTCTCAAGGGGGAGATAATGTAACACCCCGTATTTAGAAAAGACCGAACAACAAATTTTTCAGAAGTTGCAAGTGCCACCGATGGGGGCCTCCTATGGACCGTAGGATGAACCACGGACCGTAGGTGGGGTCCGGGGTTGATCACCTCAATTTCTCCTAGAAAGTCCAGAACTATGCCAAAACCTACGGACCGTATATGGGATCGCGGTACGTGGTCCAGACCCCAACCTTCAGCGGTCAAGCCTGTCAGAAGCCCTATCAAATTTTAAGTTAGGGTCGTTTTGGTATTTTCCCCTATGCGTTAGATACCTAAACTACATAGTTTTGGTCAGTTTAAGCCTAGTGACTTAATCAGATATTTCCCTAATCGATTGATCCACCAAAAATTCACCAAACCTAGAACAAAAAGAAGATAAAACAGGCGATAGCTTTTCCAAGAACGCAACAAGTTTTTCTTCAGTTCCAGCCCCGACATCGAAAGATATATCCTTGAATTTTGTCACCAGGTATGTGGGATTTCACTAGTGGGTTTCTTTCATCCACTAGGTCCCTAGAATTCAATCAGATTCGTGATTCATTATTTCTTGCTTAGACCTAGGGTTTCTAAAACCTTAGATATTAGTTGTGATTTAACTGTTATAGTAATCTTAATCAAATTATCATGTTTTCATGGAATCGTTGCTAGTTCCTTGCCTGAAACTCAGAACCCTAGTTGTGTAGATTCGTTTAGTTCATGAATTACACTAGCTAGGTCAGATAAACAGATATACATGCCTTAGATTGCGAATGTTTCATTATCAGTACTTAAATGTTGCATTCTAAGTTAGCATGTCAGTAACGAGCTAATCAAGTATTTTAGTTAAGTTGTGTCATACATTCCACTTGGGATTAAGCTTAGCAACGAGTTGGACTAGGGTTCAGCGTACCCTTATAGTCCCAGAACTACGTGCCCTCGTAGGTTATAAGTCCCATCTGTTAGGCATCAGATTTAGTGATCACGCCAGTCATGCCTTTATATCCCTAAAAAGGTATATTGGGTCCTCTCGATGGGGCGTATACATCAGACTCCACGTTTAGCTCACGTGATCCAAATAAAATTGTTTCTATAAGATTGCATACATACTTCCAGTTGACTTCTCTGTTTTATGTAGATTCATGTGTGCTTTTGATTCTCCGTGTTACTAATACCTCTTTTCGCGATCATGCATGGTGGTTCCTCGAATGAAATATTTTAATGTTCATGTCTAAAACCCCTTTGCATATTTTTTAAAACTAAAAACTTTCTGCACATCATTCTTTATATTGATTTCGTAAATTTTAAACTACTTTCAAATTAATTTTCTTATTTTCTGAATAAGGAAGGTATTGAATGCGGCTTGTCCCTTCATCATTTATATAAGTCAAAAATTAGTGAACATATAATAATCAAGATTTGTAAATACTAAGAGTTGCCACCAAATACAAATAGATATTGAAAGATATAGTTGTATAGAGAGAAATACAAATATAAGTTTAAATCCTCCCACTAAAATGGTCATGTATTGTCCATCATCTTGACGTCATTTGCTGCTATCAATATTTTAAGAACCACAACAAGCTGATTTTTAGGCTCCTTGTGAAGATCCTGCTCCCAGGTCTGGTTTATTTATCCTGATGGTCTGAGGCTCAACCTTTGAGTCAGATTCAGCAAGCCTTTGTTTTATATCCTGAGCTATGAAAAAGAAAACCCCGTCAACATTCATATTTTTCTTGGCACAAGTTTTTAAGAATTTAATGCCATATTCTTCACTTTGGATGTAGGAACAACCCTTTTGCTTTCGTCCATGTCAGCTTTGTTGCTAACCAAAATTTTGTTGACACTATGGGAAGCATGTTGTTTGATGTTTCTAATCCAGTTCATGATGTTGTTAATAGATGACTCATGGTAGCAGGCATGCAGTTTCTAATTATTCTGAAGCACTCCTGACCAATGGTATCTTAAAATTAGTAGTTTAATTCGTTTAGAGAAGAAAGATATGAAATATGTTTGAGCTGAATAAGGTATAAAAACAATAAGTATTTTTTTTACTTTAAGGAATAAAGTACACAAGCACTCTTGCTCTTTTTATGGTTTCTAAATGAATCTACCCTATGTGCTTTAGATACATGTATAATTTTGTGGGTAGTTGTATGCACGAATTGTTGGGTTACCAAGGATGATTAGGGCGTCATGCGGAAGCTTATAATTGCAAAACATTAGATTGATAAATTAGATAACAGAAAACTTATACTAAAAGCATAATATTATTATATGAAAACTAATATAAAAGAAAAATATTAAAATTATTGAGAGAATAAATCTCCCATAAACAAACATCTCTAAACGACTACATTGTGGATTCTATTGTGTTCAGCTTTGAGAATATGGATCTTTAATTTATAGATCTCCAAATTTTTCCTCTAAGGAAAGAATAAACCAAATATGGAAGAAAATTATATTTTCCTTTCAAAAAAAGTAAAAATATTTATGGTAATATTTTGTCTTTTCTTTTAGGAAAAATAAACTTCAAATAAGTAAAGAAAATTAGGGCAAAACCCTAACACGAATTTTAGTCAAATCAATTTCATTTTATCTTATGACAATGGTCACAACTGCTCATAGCTTATGCTTTCTGATTATGCATTGAAAGGTCAAATCTTCTCTCTCTGAAATATTTCTAGATCTTTTTCTTCTGTATTATTCATCAAGTAATGATATTCATTCTGCTTGAAATATCTTATTAGACTTAACACATAGAAAACTAATGCTTAGAATGATAGATTAACTTAAATACCATAGATTTCCTATTTATTATATTATTTTTTTCCTTCTCTGATATATCCCTTTTCTGCGTGTATGCAATCTTTGATATCTACCATTCTATAGTAATTGTAGTAAATTTAACAAAAGTTTGTGTCTCTTGAGCAATGTTTTTATTGATTATTGTTCTATGGTTATTTATACTAAAACGACCTATCATGTTTGATTGTAATGTCTATTATTCGCAGATCTAGAACAAAGTACAAATACAATAGACAAGCATTTAACTACAAGGCAAGATCAATGACTCAATAGTTGGAGCAAGTGAATTTGGTAGTCATGACCAAGAAATTCAAACTCTTACAAATGCAAGACAATATGGAATGTTCATTCTATTGGATGCTTTAATCCACATGCATCATCAGTTGTACATATGCTATATTTTTATTTTCTCATTTTCAGAATTTGCTAAAACTAATTTCGTACAATTGGTAAGGGGTATGTATTTTAGTCCTCTGTTCTTTATAATTTCATACAATGAAATTTTATATGAATGTGGATTATTTTGATATATTTTTGGATGTGTATGTCTATATATACACGTGTATAGATGCTAGTTTAAGAAATAATAGTTACTATTCAATAACTATAGTGAAAATCATAAATGTTTATCTAATTATGTGTACTAAAATTTCTCAGTAGAATAGGGAAATTGTCAAATAATTGTATGAGCATGAGCGAAGGGAAATTTAACAATTAGCGTAGGGCAATGGCGGATTCAGGAATTAATCTCAGGGGGTTCGAAATTTAAAGAAGATGCTCATGATGTGGTAATGTGAGTGCGCAGTGAGCGTAGTAACCCCGACATGCCTTTTGTACAAGGTTTCTCATTGGTTGATAAAAGTTAGCACCAAACTAATCAAAGATATTGAGAACAAAGCTACGTTGTTAAAAAAAATTAGTGGATCAGTTGTATTACATAAGTTAATTCCTAAAACACATGAAAATTAAAGGATGAAAAAGGAAGCGAGACAGAGAATAAAAATATTTACCTTAACCCGCTAAATTTATATTACCTTATCATACCCATTAAGCATTTCTTCCTACTTCTTAAAATTTCTTGTACTTTTTATAGTTTTATTTTGTAATGTTTTAGTTTATTTTTCTTTTTAATATATTTTTTTAATTAGTATCCATTCCAACACATATTACTAGAAAAATTATCAAGATTCTCTAAAAGTGTGTAATGATAGATTTACTAATATTATAATGCATATTCAGAAGATAAATAAATGGCATCGTCAATTTTTTTTTAGTTCATGTAGTTTAATTTACTAGGTTAGTCATCACTTGTTGAAAAAAAAATGACGAATAAATCAAATAAGTATAGTTTTCATCTCTCTATAATAGAATTGAAAAAATAGAAAAGAAATTCCATGAATTCTATTAGATATATATTATTAAAAGGATATTGACGATTTTTAGTTTCTTCATTCAATTATAGCTAATTTAGTTTGTTTTATTTTAGCTTAACGATGGGCAAGCCCATTTTATTGAATGAAAAAAAACTAGTCAGGCCCAAAATGAAACCTGAAATGGAACCCGATCCAACACCTGTAAGTCGTCTTTAGGAAACAAAATCAGAACAAATTGAAAAGGGGAAAGGAGAAAGGGGAAAGGGGAAAGGGGAAAAGGGAAAGTGACAGTGGATCGTAGCATCTTCTTCCATCATCAAGCGTAATCCATCAAGAAAACTCCTTCGAATTGAAACCACTCAGCAGTACATAGAGTATCTTGGACGTTGCCTAGTCTCACCGACATCATGAAATCATCCCAATCGGAGACTTCTCCAGCTCAGGGTACTTTAAACGAAGCTTCAAATCAGGTGAAAGCCTCACTTTCGTTGAAAAGAAATTATCTTATTCAGTACTTACCTAATATATTGACCTCGCAACCATCATCCCTTAACTTTGACAAGTTGAGCCAATCAAGGAGCTAATACCACTGTCGAAAGCCTCGCGACGAGGTTATTGCAGTCCTTCTCAGGTAATTTCTAGTTGTGTACCCTCTTCAAGGCCCTTATGGTCTATCCAAATGTGATTAACCTTGCTGCAATCTTCAGCATATTAAGTGAGTATTGTAATTGCTACTTTGAAGTAACTAATTCCTTGTATGCTTTGATTGTCTCATCCATGATGTGCAAAAAATTGCAGTCATGTTCTATAAAGAAACAAAAAATCATTCTCCACCTTAACCTTGCTATATCTGCAAACTTCAGAATACTGTATGAGTACAGAGGCTGCTAAACTTGAAGTAACTAGTTCCTTGTATATTTTGATTGAATCAGCTATCATGTGTAAAATATCCATTCTGACTCTTCATTATCCTTAAATTAGGAATTTTTGTTTTATCCATGTCCAGTATTGTTCTAGCTTGACTAGGTAGATGTTGGAAATCATTATAACATATAGAATTTGTACCTGCAAAAGAAAAAAACTATGTTAGCCAAAAAGTCTGCCAACTTGTTTCCCTCTTTCAGTGTGTGTACCAAGGCCACCTCCAGTCCTTCCCTCAGAATCTGAATCCTTCTGATCTCCATTGTCACCTCCCAAGGTCTTTGCCAAGCCCCTTCTACCATGTTCATTGCAGCCAAAGAATCTGTTTTCAGAATCAATGGGAATAGATTATGGTTCATATAGTATTCCAACCCTAGTCTTATAGCTAGAATTTCAGCTATTAAATTGTTTGGCATTCCAATCATATTTCCTTCAGCATACACAAGGTTGCCTTGATCATCTCTAATATAGAAAGCAGAAGAATTTGGCCTTGGATTTCCTTTTGAAGACCCATTCGTGTTGCATTTGAATGTATTCTACCTAGGTAACTTCCAATAGACCACCTTACAACTAATCCTGGGAATATACTCTGTCAAATACCTAACCAATTCAGGTCAATTAGTAGGCATATTGTGCATCCATGGATACAACTGTTTAGCCAATAGAGTTAAATTATGTGCTATCCCTCCCCTCTTACTCAAATAAGACATTGAACCACCAAATTTCAAAGCATTTCTTCTCTTCCACACTTGCCAACAAATAAACATTGGCACAACCTTTAACAAAGGTTTAAGTTTTGCAGAACCATCTGCATTCCACCATTTATGCATAGTATCTTTCAACTTCAAGAAAGAGCCCTCCACTCCTGTTGAGACTGCAAAGTATCTCCATAATGAATGAGATATTGAACATCTAATAATGTTCAATAGTCTCCTGAACTCCATCATCACAGCAACCACATAGAACCCCACCACTAATCCTATTCCTGATAAGAACTTCTCCCATAGGAAGTCTTTGTTTCCATAATCTCCAATTGAAGAAAGATATCTTAAAAGGAATTTCTGCACTCCATATATATTTGTACTTAATACATACTTCATGTTTCTCCCTTATAATATCCCATGCAGAACCCACACTAAAATCTCCAGCAGCCTTTAACATCCACCATGGTTTATCCCACTGCTCTTTATCTTCTGAACTCCTAATGAGTTGAATCACCTGTCTACTGATATCTTCCCCAAAACTTGTTTGTAGCAAGTCATAATTCCATTCCCTATTCAAAAAACATTGTTTCACTTCATCCAATTGAACATTTCTAGCAGCATCTATAGGAACTATATAATGAAGTGCTCATAATTGTGACCAGTTATCATACCACATACTTGAATGGCCACACTTAGGTTCCCACCAAATGTGTTGATCTATCAAGTCTCTAGCTTTCAGCATATACTTCTAAGTTAAAGAACCCTTTTTCCAATCAACCACCTGAAGTATCTCCTTTCTACAATATTTATTCCACAAAAAGTTAGACTACAAAGTCTTTCTAGTTCTAAAAATCCATCATAATTTAGCAAATAAAACTTTAGAGATATCAAATAAAGATCTAAAACCCACACCACCTTCCACCTTAGGTCTACATAAATTTGACCAAGCTACCCAATGTTTGTTATTCCCTTCCTCCCTAAATTTCCAAAAAAATCTTGCAAACACTCTATGCAAATCATGAATAACACAATTAGGTGGATTAGATGCAGACAGAAGAAATATAGGTATGTTGTTTAGTACATTATGAATTAGCACAACCTTACCTCCAAATGACAACATTTTCCCTTTCCAAGCTTGCAACTTAGTATGCACTTTTTTCATCAATTCTTCAAAGTGTACCTTCTTCTTCTTAGCATGACCAATTGGGCAACCCAAATACATTAGTGGAAACTTGCCTCTAGAAAAACTAATCTTCACTTCTATATCTAATATCAAATTATGTGATGTCTTATGAAAGACAAAAAAAAAAAGCTCTTTTCTTTATTAATCATCTGTCCTGACTGCTTCTCATAATCTCTCAGAGTTGCCATCAATGCATCTAATGAATGTCCATCAGCTGAAGTAAAAATAATGGTATCATCTGCATAGGAAAGATGATTAATAGGATCACTCCATTTTGGTAACCCAAATCCCTTGTAAACCTCATTACAGAATAAAGCATTTAAACTTCTAGAAAGAACTTCAGCAGTTAAATGAACAAGGCAGGGGATAAAGGCCCCTTGCTTCACTCCCCTAGATTAATGAAAGAATCCATTAGCCTGACCATTGATAAGTATAGAATACCAATTGTTAGCAACCAGCCTCCATACTTTATCAACAACATTAGCATCAAAATCCACTGCTTCCAGCACCTTTATTATAAAGCTCTAGTCCATCATGTCATATGTTTTTGCCATGTCCAACTTAATCACCACATTTACTGGCTTACCCCTTTTTCTAATATTTGAAATGATCTCCTGAGCAAGTAACACATTTTTAATGATACTCCTTCCTTTCACAAAGCCAGACTGATTTTGTGAAATTAGGGAGGGAAGCAGGGCCCTATTTGTATCATTCATCACCCTTGAAATCACTTTGTTAAGAAAATTACTCAAACTAATTGGTCTCAAGTCTGAGAAAGATTGACAGATATCTTTCTTAGGTAATAGCACCAAATTAGTATGTGTAATAGACTTAGGAAGGATGGCACCATTAAAGAAAGCACCAACCACATTAACCACATCATCCTCATCCCCAACATTGTTGGAAAAAGTGTCTAGTAAACCCATCAGGACTACTAGCACTACCGCTATTGAGTTCAAACACTACTTTCTTAACTTCCTCCACAGAAGGATGAACATTTAATCTTCTATTGTCATCATCTGTAACCCTTTTCTGAATATACCTCAATAGGGGGCCTTTTTTCATATTATGATTGCCTGTAAATTGCTTCTAAAAATAATCTTGAGCAGCAGCAGCCACTAACTCTTCACCTTCAACCCATTCACCTTCTATATTCTCAATTATGTTTATGCTCAATCTTTTCCTTCTTCCCCTCACTAAACTGTGAAAGAACCTTGTGTTGTTCTCCCCTTCTGTAAACCATTGAACTCCAGCTTTCTGTCTCCAATATTCTTCTTCAAAATGCACATATTTTTTTAATTATTCTTGTGCTTTTTGTAATATTTCTCTATTGGATGTTGTAGGGTCTGTTTCAAACAACAGCTCCTTCACCCTTACAATCTCCTCCCTGATAGATAGTTGTTTGAAAATATCTCTAAAAGCTGCTCTACTCCAGTTAGACAAGGCAGTTTTAGTCTTCTTCATATTTTGTTTCAACCTAATAAACACATCTAGTTCTTCTGAAGCCTAGTTGTCCTATACTATCTGCTGAAATGCTGCATGTTCTATCCAAAATTTAAGAAACCTGAAAGGTCTCCTAACAACATCTGACTTCTGACCACATGTAAGTAGCATAGGGGCATGATCAGAACTTGTTCTTGCCAAATGTTCAGATTCCACCAACCCAAAAGAACCTAGACCAACCTGATTCATCAAGTACCTATCCAGTCTTTCGAAAATACATTGATCATCAATCCTCCCATTCCACTATGTAAAAGGACTCCCTTTGAACCCAACCTCCACCAGATCACAGGAATTCACACAAAATGCAAAATCCTCGTACTCATTCAGATATACAGGCAGACCACCAATCTTCTCTTCTTCACTCAAGATGACATTAAAATACCCCCCCCCCAATCAGCCATGGTGTATTCTGAATATCATTGATAATACAATAAATATCATTCCATAATTGTACCCTCTCCTCAGCATCACACTTTGCATACACAATGGAAACAATTAAAGGTTGACTATTTTCCAGAAACAACAGCCTAAGGGTCAACATCTTATTAGATTCAATCAGCCATAACCTCCACCTGAATATGCTCTTGAATGAACACCCATATTTTACCATTACAATTATAGTTACCATACTCCATCCCTAATCTTCTTTTGAATATTTGAATGTTATTAGCATTTTGAAAAGGTTCCATCAAAGCTATGATAGAAAACTTATGATATCTATGTAAACATCATTTGATCCCACTCCTATCCCCTCTCCTTGGATTTGATCTCGCAGGAAGCGTTTCCCCTTTATTTTTGCCCTTATGTGTGACTACAGGTGCAGGTGAAACTCTGCTTCATTAAACACCACATTCTCAATCTGCAGATTCTTATTTTCATCTCTATCTTCTATATCAGTAGACTGTTTAAGACTTATTTTGTAACTCCATTGGCCCTTGATGTGACACAATTTCATGCAATGTTTGAACTGGTTGTGATTTTGGGAAGACCACTGCCAGTTCCTTCATGTTATGATCCTCCTCTATCTCTCTATGTATTAAAGATCCCTGTAATTGTACAAGATACCATTCTTCTTGTGGGTCCATAATTTGTAAAGGAATATGATAGTCAGCCTGCTGTAAGTTCAGCCTAGAACTCAACTGATTTTGTGATGCTCCCTTATCCTCTTCCTCTCCCCTTGCTCTACATTACTAACCCTCTTATTAAGCTGCATGTTATCTATATTGTTACCTGACACCACCCAATCATTTTTGCAAGAAACTTTAATTATTTCTCCCTCCTCTTTGTCTTCAATCTTTTCCTCAGTCTTGTAGGCCAGCCCTTGTGTAATTTCAACCCATGTATCCACCACCTCATCTATATGCTTGCGTATTGCTACCTCTTCCTCTCCAACATCCTCCTTTGTTGGTATATTTTGATTAAGAACTGCAAAAGGGTTGTTGTTCTGGTTGTTGTCTTCCCTTTCCAGAACCTTATCACACATCAATTCCCCAACTTTCTTTGTAAAACTTCTGTTTGTAGGCTTCCATCTGCTCTTTACTACCCCCTTATATAGTTGCTTGTTGTCTATGGGTTGTGTTGCGTTTGACTTGTCATCATATTGTTGTACTAACTCAGGATGTATGACCCTACATTCATCTTCCCCATGCCCCTAAGTTTACATTTCAAACAATATGCAAGTAAAGAATCATATTGTATTCTCACAGTAACAACTTTATTCTCAAGAGTGTTTTCACCTTTCAATTACATTTGCACAAACTCAGGTTTTTCAGCAAACAGATCCACTTGGACCTTAACCCTTGCACAACTAGGCCGGGTCTTATTTATCGTTGCAAGGTCTAATTGAAGTGGCTTCTCAACCACAACTACCAGCGAGAACAGGACTTCCTTCACAAAGAATCGGCAACAAATTCAGGAAAGATATCCAAGTCGTGGCCTTTGTCTTCTCTTCACTAGCTTTGAAGTTTTCATCATAAATAAAAGGCCTCATTTGATATGCGTACCCATCCTTAGCAATTATGTAGTAGGAGTTTTTTGATAGAATTTTTTATATAATCATCCATTCTATCACATCTGATCAGAACACATCTATTTCGAAGCAAACCTATCTGACAGGACCCCAATAGACCACACTGTTTTGGAATTAAATATCGTAACTCATGAATATCAGGAGCTCCATATGAGAATTTGCCTACCACTGCATATTGCAAGTTTTCTAAGATATTCATTCTTTGTATTTCACTTGCTGTCCAATTAATGGTAGGTATACCATCAATGAGATTTGGCTTTTTCATAGGAATAGGTTGTACCTCCACAACACCTTTCTCTTTACCTGTTGAACTATGTACTTTAAGAATGTCTGCAAACTTATTCAAAAATGGAGAACTAGAGACGTTTGTGGTTTGTCCAGTGTGAGTTTTGTTCGGAAGGGGCGGAAACTGGGCTGATGAGACAGAGTCCAACCCTGCCATGAGGGGCGGCAGGCCGTCCGCCGGTAGCATTCTGTGACCTAGTCGTCGTCGGTTTAAAATTCTCTAATTTATCTTTATATATATAATTCATCATTTTTAAAGAGTTGTGCATAAAATTATGTTGAAATAAAAAAAAAAAAAACAGATTAGAAAAAAAAATGACATAAAAGAGAAAAAATAATGAAAAGGAGAAGATGAACCAAGCCCAAAAGTTGAGCCCAATTCCATGCATTAAAAGGGGTTAAAAAAAATAAGAGAAGAGGAATTGCTGCGCATGGGATTCGAACCCGCGACGTAAAAGCCACTATTGAACCCCTTATCCATTAAGCGAAAACTTCTCACTTATTTTCAGGGGGTTCATTTTAATATATGTACACATAAAATCAGAATTTGGCCCAATATATATAACGTAATTTTTCGACCGAGTGAACCCCCTAGATACAACCTAGGTTTGCCCCTAGCATAGGGTAAATCGGTCATTGAAATGAAGCTAACGATCGGAAATTTTTCCATCGCTAAAGGATCTTTAATGACCGGATTCAAAATCAGGTCATTAAATTTTAACAACGGAGCTTTTAGTGACCGGTGACGATCAAATATTTTTCAATCGTTGTTGACCTATAATGATCGGATTTGGACTTTTAACGACAGAATTTCTTACCGCTAAAAGTCATATTTCTTGTAGTGATATGAGTTCAGTTTTTGCAATATATCTAGTTTTTTTGTTTCTTAAATTAATGTATATTGCCTTCATTTCAACATTATGATACATTACAATTTTATCAAGAGTTGATGGTGGCTCCGGTAAAAATTTTGGGTCGAGATCCATGGGTGACGCCATTGTTGAAAGTGAAAAAAGCTACAAGAGTTGATACATGGCAAAGGAGAAAGTATGGAATGATTTCTTCAGTTTTTTTATTTTTTATTTTTGCTTTTAGTAGATTAAATTATTGATTTTCTTTTGATTCTTTGTTGCTTTCAACAGATCTTTTAATGTATCTAGTTGATTTTGATTCTTAAATTAATGTATAATTTGTTCGTTTCACCTTTACGATACATTACAATTTTATCATGTACAATATATCATTTTCATATACTATTTTTGATACATAATCCTAGTTAATTAAAACGCAAATTAGTATGTATCATGTTTATAGTTATGTATTAGATACACAGCTATTACAAATTTCGTTATCTTTTACTACCAGATACATATATCCAGCATTGTTCAACTAAACGGCTATGTATCTATAGACACAATCAAATATTATTGTTGATACATAAACACTAATGATTTATAACAAAATAAATTTGTATCATATTCGTAGTTATGTATATGACATATAATTTTGTTATGTATATAACATAGTTATGTATCACGTGTTGTTAAGCATTCTGCATTTGCAACACTGTTTTATATCTGAATCGGTGTATCTCATATTCATAGTTTTTTTTGTATATGATACATAACTATATAAAATTGTTGACTTTTTTTTAATCTATTACAATTTGGGAGAGATTTGAACGAAGAAAAATTGCAACTTTGGAGCTATTATTTGGAGAGATTGACATCAACTTGATTTGCATGATTTGGGAAACTGACATTTAATCTCCACAAATTAGTTGTATAATGTATCAAATGTGATGTATCCGAATGACAACAATTTTAGGGGATTTTTGTAAATTAAAAAAAATAGAGATAAAGATGTAATTTGGTCCTTCCTTTTAGTTGCACTTTAATATGATCATAAATTATTCATAATCACTCAACATATATAGGGATAGGTGGGAGTGCTAGCTTAAATCTCGAAACTTGTAAAGATAACATTTTCAAGCCTCTAATTACTAGTTTAGCATATGCCCCAACTACCATCCTGCATTTAATGTAATTTCTAAAATCACCTCTATTTCTTCCTGAAACAAAACAAGTTCCTCCGTATAAACACTAGCCCCATTCCATGCTTTACTTCTCCTGCGCATCACATTTCTATTTCTTTCCACCCATTCAAATCAAATTTCACCTCTGCAGAGTAGATTCTGTTATCCACATATATTACAAACACCAAATAATCACCACTCACAATATTAGTACAGACTCAAGAAGAAGAAAAAAGACACAGCAGATATCCATTTGCCTTTTCAACCTTATGTATCCACTTACTTTCAACTGGATTGCACAACATCAAAGTGTATCACATTTAATCTTACACAATTCTTTCCAGTACAGAGCGAGCAAAAACAAAGGTCTTAACAAATTATTATTGGATGAGAAGAATCATAGATTATCTAACAAAATCATAATGTAAAGTTAGGGTATGTTGTCCCTAGAAATACAGGATTTCGTGTTGAGTTGAGAAAAAAAATACACTAATTGAATGTGTGCCCCCTATTTTGTTCTTGTGATGACTCTATGAGTAAGTTCTACAAGTGCTCGTCTTGATCTCTGAACTTCCTCGTCATCGCTTTCTGGAAGAGAGTCAATTGCCGCTGAAGCAAGGCTAGCATGCTTTCTGGCAAGTTCTCTTGTTCTCTGTATCCCTCTGCTCTTCCCAAGGTAGTCCAGAGCCTGCAATTTTCATCAGTAGATTTTGGTAGTGTGATCACAACTAAATTTCACACATTATATGAGAAAACCAATAGTCAATCAGGACGTGGAATGCAAAAGGATGTGTCAGCAACAACACATATACAACATGATGGTCATTAGCAAAAACTAGTACTCCTAATAAAAATAAATCCAGATATCCAGAAGATCCGAGTACTAATCTAACACAGGACATCAGTTCCAACATTTTTAAAAGTCGAGAACTAGAAATATGCGCACCACACTAGGCATTACTAAAACTCAAATCCCAGAGCCGTACTAGACTTGGAACAAATGGTTGGATCACAAATTAGTCCAATATTGAACATTGAAAAGGACAATCTCAGAATAACCAATTCACTAAACCACTGCATTCTGTTGATGGAAACACTCAATGAAAATGAGGGTTCATATAGAACTAGGGGTGGCAAAATCAAACCCAACCCGCCCAACCCGACCCAACCCATTTAGGTTTGGGTTGGTTATTGACCCGCCCATTTGTTAGCTCAACCAGTTAAAAATGGAGATGATATGTAACCCAAATTGATTTTTGAGAAATTTTGTCAAAATATATTTATTTTTATTCTATATGTTATGTATAGTTATAATAAAGAAAAAAAAATTAGGTACTAAAAGCTTATAAAATAACAAATAAAGCAATTAAAACTTAGTAAAAATTGGCGGGTTGGGTTTGACCCGTTTTGACCCAACCCATTTTGCCCCAAACAAATTTGGGTTTGGTTGGGTCTTGACCCATTTATTGTCTTGACCCATTTTGACCCCCCCAATTGCCACACCCCTATGTAGAACTAAAGCTATAGAATTGATAGAAAATTGTGGCATATTTAGATTTGGATAAGTAAAATCATTATCATCATTTTCATTAAAGCGCCAAATTAAGAGGTATAAAGGACATTCAACCACAAAGTTTATAAGAATACAAAGGTGATTATGGACATGCTAGGAGAAAATGAACACAAAAATGCTTACGATCTCCACATTGACAGGATCATCAAAACCTCGGTCCACCAGCGTACGCAGTTGAGGAAATTCCTCCATGGCATACAATATTGGGGCAGTTACAATCCCCTACAAACACAAGTATTTCAGAGAAATTCACTACATATGGAAAAGTGATTAAGAATAGCTTCTTAAGACAAGACTCTTAAATTTGTGAATGAGCACATCATGTAAAGGGTTATCTAAAGAGTATGAAACTAGTTTTTTTTTTTTTTTTTTTTTTTGAAATTGGTAAATTGGTGTATGAAACTAGTTTTCATCATATGGCATCTGGAAGCACTAGTCAGTTAGAAACTAAGAACGGCACACAGATGAAAAATTTAATTGGAAATATAAGATGAAAAAATCACTTGAGCACTAATCATTGTTGGAACAAAAATAAAGAGAGAAAGGAAGCCTTAGAAGAGTATATGCCGCACTTCTACACTAATGAAAACAATTCTAAAGAGTTCAAATATTCTAGTAGAAGATCCAAACTCTCAATTCTTCAATTGCAGTAGTTGAAATCAATTATCATATAATAACAGTAGTAAAGCAGTCGCGTTGACAGTGGTAACGGTCGTGGTAATAGCAGCAGCAGTAGTAGCAGCAGTGGTGGTAGCAGTAAAAAGTAATAGTATAGGAGCAACAAAAGTAATGGTAATAAGATATTAAAACCATAGAGTGACAATTGCTTGCTATTCTTCTTAACTTACAAACATATATCTGACCATGCTGTAAAAATTGAAATCCATTAGAAAAATGAGTAAATCTGTCCGTAAGCCAATGCTCCCAACATCCTAAATTGTGTAGCCATTCTTTTAGGTCAACCAAATTGAGGTAAACGAATATGAGAAACAACTGACAAGGCCAGAGAAGTTACATGACGAATATCAGACAATGAACCCTTGCCAAGGGTTGCAGATGTGCCCGTGAAATCAAGAACATCATCTATTAACTGAAATGCCAATCCCTGCATAAACAGACATAGAAAGCAATAAATCAGAACTAGGAGAACTCTTAGGGGTCATTTGGTGTGAAGGATAACACCAAATAGCCATGGGATTAAATTATAGTGCCACTTAATTTGTTGTTTGGTTTGCAAGTCCGGGATAAGTTATCCCCCCCTTGGGTGGTATAGTAATCCCAGGATAACTTATCCTGATATAAAATAGGTAAATGACAAAGATATCCCTTTAAGCCCTTTTTATACATCACTTTCCACATTCATGAAGGGTACTTTTGTAAACAAATAATTTGTTCTTAAAATTTATACAATGCATATTGTTTTGGATACAACAAACCAAACACTCAATAAAAAATCATCCCATCATAACTAATATCAGCATAAGTTATTCCATCATTACTAACCCCATCATAACTTGTATTCAAACCAAACGACTCCTTATGGTGAACTACTTAAACAGTCTTTATTTGTCCAATCACAAGGAAAACCATATCCGCCGAACTGAAATTTCTAACAAGGGTCATGTTATAAGATGCATATCAACAACTTATGAGTATTATATACTAGATTTCCGCCCAGACAGCAACAATGGAGAAAAGGTCGGAACATAGAACTATTTTTACTACTTTTTACTGAACCATTATAACCTAAAAGTGAATATATTAAGTCAAGTAGGACTCGCAGCAGAAGATTATACAGACCAGATTTTTTCCGTAGTCAAAAGCCAGCACGGAGACTTCAGCAGTATGCCCAGCAAGTAGTGCAATCGCTTTGCAACTATTTGAAATCAATGATGCAGTCTTGTAATATGTTTTCTGCATATAATACTCCATGCTGCAACAGATGACTAAGAACATTAATTTCAAAGAAATGTTGGTCAAAATGTCTAACAAACAAATAGATGCAGATAATAAATCAGATTGTAAGCAACCTTTAGCGCAATGCATACATGACTATTTTACATGTCATTAACACATGTATTCACTGATCAAACTACTTACGCAGCAGAGAGCTAACTATTCTATGTGTCCCAATAAATATCTATAAATGTTTAATTGTGAACGCAATTATTATGGTATATTGATTTGAGATTGTTAAAGGAACCCATGAACTTCAAATCTTGGATCCGCCTCTGGAGACAAATGAGTAAAAACACTTGGTGTTCTTAAACAGAGATGATATGGCTAAAGTTAGTTTACATCCTCGCCAGCTAAGGTATCAGGTGAGAAAGCTAGGCAAAAGTGCATGTTTAGTATGCATCAGCTGACACAAGATTCCCCATTTATTGGAGCCATTACACCTAACACCCTGAAAGTTAAACACAATGTTGTGTCCTTGAAAGATATATAAGCTAGGTCTTATTTCCTGTCTGTAAGCATCATTTTGCTCATAGTATCAGAACATTTTAAGTTATCAAACAATTAATTATGATTCAGTAGTTCATTCATATTTATTTGTTTGCAGCATTTTCTTTGTTGAGTTGATTCACAGGGTTAGCATTTCGAAAAGAGGTGTTGTTCCTACAGAAATGTGGTTTAATGATATCCCATTCTCTGTTCCAATGTTCTAATATTGTTATGTAGCCAGAATTTTAACTCTGGATTCCCTTCTTTGTTTTTTTTATGACAAGGAAAACCTGCAGCCGCTACCCTTTGGGTGCGCACGGGGTAAAACCCCCGCTCTTATGCAATAGCTCGCTCCAGATCCCCTTCTTCTACCAAACTGATACAACAAGTTTAAATAAATGAAATATAATAAGAAATATCTAGAATTCTACAAAAGATGATGAAGAGAGAAGGAAAAAAAATTATTCATTGATTTTCTCATCTTCCACATCTTCTTGATTTCTTTTATTGTACACTGTTTTGTTAATATTATCAGCAAGTTTATAAGAGAAGTGTTTTCAGCCTTTCAGGAGGCCAAATATGGGATTCATGAAGTTGTAGGGAAGTGGGACACGTAATTGGGAAAGAAGATTAGAACTGCTTGCATATTGTAGCCAGTTTTTGTCTAAGTGACTAGTCTACATAGAGAATAAATTGCTAAGCTGGATTATACTTAATGCGCCAGGAGGAAGAAGCTAATGTAGATCACCAAAGATATTCTGACTACCTTATATCATTTTTCTCTTCGATAATTGACTACTTTCTTGTCATCATCGCCGACTTTATTTGTTCTTATATTCTAGTTAAAAATAAGGTCTAATCTATAGCTACATGGTTTTATCTTTAGTTAAATATAGAGTTTTGCAGACTTGGCTAAAAAAGGGCATAGTGAAGGAAATATATCCATATAGATGATACCTACTAGTTTTTTTTTTTTTTTTTTTTTTTTGAAACAAGTATTGTATTCTTCAGCATTAAGGAGATGATACCTACTAGTTGGGAACAGGTTCTAGTCTTGTTAATACATGAATCTCTTCCTATCTGCTGCGGCATCTGCACTACCCACTACCTTTAAAAAGAAGTTAAGTGAACAGGGTGATCTAATTTATATGATCAAATTTGGGAAGACGTAACTATCTACTTAAGAACTCACGAAGTTTTATAATATCTTGAGATATAGATATCTTTTAGTTGACTTAATTTCAATTAGGGTCCATAAAAATCTAATCCGCACTCTACCAGCATACCTACAACGTTCATCAGAAGAAGTCGTCATTTGCATTGTCTCTCCAGTAACAAGATGTTCCACAACAGTTGCCAGAAGAGATACAACCTACAAGATCAGAGCGACAGAGCTGAAGAGAGGATGACAAGAGTTAACTAAAATAAAGCAACAGAAGGGTTAGCTAATATCAACCTTTTGGCTAACTCCTATCCCTGTTAGCTGGTATTGCCATTTCTCTACTTTTCTTTTAATGGAGGAGAATCAAAATCCATGCATGAACGGAACAGGCAGAAAATTAAGTGTGATTTTTTTTTAAATAGGAGAAAAAGAACTTATATATAGTTGTACGGCTGGAAATAAACAAGAGCAAAAACCTAAGTTTTGCGATACAATGTATAAGGTACAAAAGAATCACTGAATCACCAACCATAAGAGATTAATTTGCATGAAAGTACATGGGTTAATTAGTTTAAAGTGAGTAAAAACAATAATCCTGGACAAATTAAAATTATTTATTGTTGACCATAAAGAAGCTTATAGAAAGAAATGATGCACAATGATAATACATCCCCAGAAAAGAATACTCTGGATAAGTAGGAATAGAACAAGCCTTAATAATCATCATATACTACTAAAAGTGGGAAGCTCCAAAGTGCAAAGTTGGAACCATTTTACCTCAACACTAAATAAAAAAATTATAAAATATCTAATATAATTAATTAATTAATTTTATATATTAAATTGTAAGACACATATTACTATATGATGTCCCTTTATATTCTTCTCACTCCTTATATTTAACACCAAGCCCTTTCACATTTCAGTGCTTATTAAAGCCCTCTCACATGTAATTATCTCTATTCAATAAGGTTTAGCTTCCAACACTAATAACAATTAATGTATGTAACTGTTTTACATCTTCAGTGCATTATTTAAATGTGGCCGCACATCAAAAGTACTATTAAATTACTATATCCTTTTCTTCCTTTTTTCCGTTAGAAAGTTTCTTTATTACTATGTATTTTTCCCAACATCATGTCTTCACACATCTTAATATAAATATCTCTCATGTGACTTTCCCTCCAAATGATTCATCATTTGAATTTTAGTTTCCATTGTTTTTGTTGAAGATTTTTATATATATGTTCGAGTATGCATTTATCTTTAATTAAAGTATTATTTATGTCACCTAAAGTATCATCAAGTTTGCAAAAATTTTAGCCTTAACTTATGGGTTCTTACTTTTTTATATGGTTTGATTTCTATTTTATTGCACAGAGAAAGTCAAACAATATATATAGTTATATACCATTTAAATTTTTCAATTGCAACACAATTTATATTATGTATTTTGGAATAAACTTGCAACGCACGTTCCCAAAGACTAGCAAGAATACTACGAACAGCATGGTTCCAACTCTTGTCAATTGTGCAAAAATATTAAATGTTTACTAGAGCCAAGAGGAGAAGGCAAAGTATACCTCTGTGTTCTTCAAGGAGGCAAGTGCCACACATGCTCGGGAAAGCAAAAAGTCTCCGGCTAGTACAGCTAGCTGCATCAAATAGGAGAAGAGATAATAGGGTCAGCAGATACCAAGATAACATGATTTAGCTATCTACTTTACAAAGAGTTACTTTGGTTTAAATATAAACCCCATTCGTGAAAATTGTTCTAATACCCATCCATTTTTTAAAAAATTAAAAATATCCATTTCAATACAATTGCTCTTCCACCAAGAGGAGAGCATAGGTCCTGACCCACCTTTATCACTCAGCCTGCTCTAGTTCTAAAAATGACTGCTTCCATATAATCTAATAATTAAAAAACGATACCACTATCCTAGTTAGCATGTCATATCCAATGTTCTACTTGGTGATATAAGATACTCCCTCTTGATTCAATTTATATAACACCTTATTTTTTTCATGACGGCAAGCTCAAAATGTTTTTACATTATTCCATTGATAGTATTTGATTACACATCTGTTAGAATAGGAATAGGTTTATACAATCCTATTAGAATAGGAATAGGTTTATACAATCCTATTAGAATATGAATAGTAACAGAAATAAAAACAGGAGTACTAAATAGTATCCAACTTGATAAAGGATTGTATTCTAGGGTCTATAAATAGAGTCTCAATGTAATAATGTAAACAAAACAACAATTCAATAATATTCTTTTCCTATATTTCTCACATAGTATCAGAGCCTCTACGATCTTGGTAGAAAATCAAAGAGCTTCCGCTGCCCGCGGGTGGCACCCATATATGTTGCCCGTCCGGCCAATGATTATGTTAGCAAAAGTTGGGTCACTGTGTATCTTTCAGGTGACTACTTTCTCATATCTAATTTGTGTAGTACCATGCCATCATTCTGGTGACTACTTTCTTATACCTAATTTGTGTAGCACTGTGCCATCATTCCGATGATTACTTTTTCATATTTAATTTGTGTAGCACCGTGCCATCATTCCGGTGACTACTTTTTCATATTTAATTTGTGTAGCACCATGTCATCCTTCCGGTGACTACCTTTTTTTTTTTTGCATATCTTATTTGTGTGCACCGTGCATCTCTCCGGACTACTTTTCATATTTAATTTGTGTAGTACCGTAGATTTTTTCGAACTATTTTCCCATATCTGAGTTGCATAGCATCATGTGTCTTTTTAGCGACTCTTCAGATTTAATTTGCATAGTTCAATTCGTCTTTCTGGTGACTCCTCAAATCTGATTTGCATAGGGTTATGCCATCATTCCAACCCTACCCGTATAATTTTTCTTTTTCAGTAGGGTTGTGCCATCATTCCGACCTTACCCATATTATTTCTCTTTTCAATGGGTTCGTTCCATCAATTTGAACTATCCTATATAATTTCTATTTTCTAGTTGGGTCGTGACATCATTCCGACCCTACCCATATAATTTTATTTCTTAGATTGTGACCACTTTTAGCCATCAAGTCTATTACTCCGGCCAGTTTTTCAGTGACTTTCTTGTTTAATATCGACTCATCTATTGATTCCAACACAATCCATATACTTTATACTAGATTTTGAGCACTTACAACGACCGCTTCATTGTGAAGAAGTCTATATGGAGCAACCACCTAATTTTGAGTTTGTTGCTCAGGTGGAGTTTAGTAGCCTTGTATGTTGATTATGTGAGTCACTCTATGGTCTGAAACAGTCTTTGCAAGTTTGGCTTGGAAAGTTCAACACTGTGATTTTATCACTATGTGTTTTATCGGCATTATGCATCAGATTCAGTATTTCATGAGAAGATTAAGCACATTGAGATTGACTAACATTATGCATCAAATCTAGTATTTAATGAGAATACAAGCACGTTGAGATTGACTATCAATTTTGTGAAGTCAACTGATCAACTTGCAGGTATCTCACCAAGCCCCTCATTGGTCCTCGTGTTAATTACATTTGTAACAAGCTAGGTACATCAATTGTATGCACTAGCTTGAGGGGGGAGTGTTAGAATAGGAATAGGTCTATACAATCCTATTAGAATAGGAATAGGTTTATACAATCCTATTAGAATAGGAATAGACTTATACAATCCTATTAGAATAGGAATAGTAATAGAAATAGGAATAGGAATACTAAATAGTATCCTACTTGATAGAGGATTGTATTCTAGGGTCTATAAATAGAGTCTCAATGTAATAATGTAAACAAAACAACAATTCAATAATATTTTTTTCCTATATTTCTCACAACATCTTTCACAAGTTTCAAGAATTTGAATCTTTTAACAATAAATAGTTTATACTTTCAAATGATATTTTTTCTATCATGCTAACTTTTCATCATTACATGAATATTTTCTTCCACGACCATTAAAATAGTTTACAGTCAATAACATCTTAAGCTCCTTGGAAATGGAGAAATTCCTGGTAGAGGGCACTTCTCTCGTAATGGGACCTACCTGGCGTGAATTTGGATTATTTGGGCCAGTGAAATCCAGATATCAGATGGTTTAAGAAAAACACAATGCAGTCTCACTACTTCAACATCTGTTTGCTTGCATTATATGGAAGACACTAACAGGAAATAACATATTTCAGAAAAGGAAAGTGAAGTACTAAGTACCTTATTTCCCATCACAAAGTTTAAAGAACCTATCCCACGTCTTGTGTCAGCATCATCCAGTACATCATCATGAAGTAGGCTGGCAACCTATGATAGAGTGAAACAAGAAACCTGACTTAAAGAAAGTTGTAAGGAAATGGCATTTTAAGATCAATTAATAAACTAGAGGAAGAGAGAATATGAAATATCAACTAAATGATCATGCTGGTGTTTCTGAATGCAGACCCATTCATATAATTTGCGCCAACAATGCCATGCGGTTGGCTCATTGAGCATCAAGGATGAAGGAATACAGGATACATTAAGGAAAAATACCAAATAAGGAAGAGAAATGTGTCTCGGTCTTTTTTTTTTTTTTTTTTTTTATGAGGTATAGAAATGTATTATGGTCTTCTTTTTCTTCTTTTTGATGAAGTAAGGCGTAGAAACGTGTTCCGGTCTTACTCGTCCTAAATACGAAATTATATCAAACAATCTGGCAACAGCTGCAGGTGCCTTTTCTGTTGGAAAAGTAAAAAACTAGAGAGGTCACCCTTACAAAACCAAGAAAGCAACAATCACCAAACCAACCAACTGGACCAAAACAAACAACTCTGCATCTCTACCGTTCCCAATGAAAGGAATGATCAGCCACCCTTTAAAATTTAACATCCCACTGCTGTCCTCAAAATTCAGAACAGAACTCCACAAACTTTTCGCAGTGAATGCTGTTAGAATAGAATAGGTATACAAAATCCTACACAGAATAGGAATAGTTTATAGTCTCCTATTTGGTAAGGAATTGTATCATAGTGTCTATAAATAGGGTTCTCTATGTAATAATTACAACAACAATTTCAATAATATTTTTCTCCTTTATTTCTCACATGATATCAGAGTCAGGCCCATCCCAAGTTGTTGTTCACCGATGATGGGCCCCATTTAGAAGTGTTCACGCTCCAGTTGAGGTCTAGGCGTGCAGGGGAGTGTTAAGATGTCCCACATCGGTAGAGGGATGGGAATTTGGTGTCCTTTTATGGACTTGGACAAACCTCCCCTCATGAGCTAGCTTTTGGGGTTGAGTTAGGCCCATCTTTACAGATTAGTACTTATCATACCATATGGAAATTCTCTTATAGATTGCTCCGTTCTCCTGTTGCTTCCTTACCAATCAGGTTTATATATGAGATTCTTTTCATGAATTTACCTTCTATCCCTGTATACAAAAATCCACCTGAAAGCGTAGTTCATCGATGTCACTTGACTTGTTCATTTTGCCTTTCATGTGCTCGTATCAAAAAGATTTTTAAAATCAGGTGCTCGTATCAAATAATTAAGACATCGGTCAGGTACTTTTGTATGGAACCTTCAAATTACACGTAAAACATGGATTAAGTTGAATGTATTCATATTTGGTATCTGTATTGTATCCAACACACGTACCAAAGTCCAGGTAACGTAATATATTAAAATCTTGTCATCAAAGTCAATATTAACTCTATTTACAATCAACTTGATAGTCTTCCCATCCTATCAGAATGAAGAGACGGAACTTACATGGATCATCTCAGTGATCTCAGCTATACACTGCTGCCTTGTACGCAAATCCCCGGACAAAGAATCAACATCCACCTGGGGAGCAGATCTAGGAATCTGTACGTTCAATGCAGTTGCCATCAACAGCAAAACCTACAAGAAGTACACCAGTCTATTTATTTTTCGAGGGAGAATGTAGGAAACCATGAGTTGAAAATGGATGTTACATTGACATGATACAAACTTGAAACAAATCTATGTTGCGATGGATCTGCCCAAGCAACTGCACTATAAGTCAATAACCTTTAATGCAAATAAGAAGCACCACCGAAGTACAATGTTTCAAGAGGGCACTATCTGTGTCGACACCACACATGTACTTGCTTTGAAATTGCATATCTAATAAAAAAGGAATTATTTCCTCTAAGTGTTGTTTTTATATATAAAATGAAACTTTATGTTCTACTAAAATAAAAAAGGAGATCCAAGTTGTTAAAAGTAATAGAACTCAGTTCTATTTTGTTTGCCAACTTTTTTTGTTTCTTTAGTCTTTTGATGTTTCCCCCTGTTCTATTCACATTCTTTGTTTTGCTTTCAGTCACCTCTCTTGGAGCATCATGCTTGAACCTACTCCAAGTGCAACTAAGGGAAATTCGTTTTCTTCCTTAGTTTATAGGAAAACGTGTTTCCAGCCTTCTGAAAGAAATGTGCCTCTACTATTTCAAACCCAAACTTCACTAAACACCAAGCACTTAGTTTTCATCAGCATTTAAAAGGAATTCAGTGATTTAAGAGAATCGAGACTTTTTTTGGAAGCTATGCAGCCTTCATCAATGGAAATGTGGATTTTGCTTATCCAACAATTACTTGATGAAGGTGAAAGTTTCTCTCTTTGGACTATCCGCAAAAGCCTGTGCACCAAAAAAGGATAAATGTACAGTACACACAGAAATTCAGCTTAGGAGTCACAAATCATACTGTGGGTCTAAACCTCTTTCCTTCTACTCCCAGTTTGAAGAAATATTCAGCAGCTGAAGCCAGCTTTGGGACCTGTATACAAATGAAACAGGCTGTCATCTATCATCATGACTGTAGCAACTGCCAAACCACAGAACAAGTTATATACCTCAGCAACTACCATTGATCTCAGCCTGTTTGTCAGAAGGGATAATTCATCCGCAACAAGGGAAAATGGGTCCACTTGCTCCTGAGAAAAAGAGAATGTGGAACAGTGTGAACTACATTACCCACAATTTTTTAAAGGAAGGAGATGTAAAAAGAAAACCCGACGACGAATAAGATAGGAAAATAAAAGACTTGATGATTTGCATCAGAAAGAAACTCGAACTACGCAGAGAACACCTTAAAATGGAAGCCCTACAATAATGACAGAGTCATTTTCGATCCCAAGAAAATTCATCTACTTGCTTGAAGCAAGTATTTTGATTTTGATTTTCCTATCCAGACTAAGACAACTGGAGAGGAATAAAGAGAAGGCGCCTTCATTCCCATAAACTCTTGATTAGAATATGGAGATGCAACTGTGAATATTTCTATAATTGCCTAGACCATATAATCACCTTTTTCTTCTTGAAATACTTTTTTTCTAATCTGTAAAAGATCAGTTTATTAGTAAACAACAGCACTGAGTAGGTGCTGTGGTGTCTTTTCTTGAAATACTTGATCACAACATATTACACGAAATATAAACCATAAGATCCACCAGTGAACATATGATGTTAGCAAAAAGACAGGAAGTAATATGATTACTGTAGATTTATGAAATAAAAATGCTATACAAACCTCTGCTACAGCAGTGCTTTGATGATGAATTTGCTGTCCAATACCACTAAGAGCATTAGAAACCCATGAATGAATTACTCTGCAACCCAAAACCTGATTATCACCAAAAACAGTGACGATAAAGCATGAAAAGTCCCAAATTAGCAATAATAACAACAAATTCAGCAATTTAACTATGCAGTCTTTAAAAAATATAACAAGCGGGATTGACTATATGAATGGGTAGCTCCATTTGAGCTCATCCAGCCTGATATTTACAAAATACAAAATAAAAAGTACCTAGAGTTTTCAATAATTTTCTGTTGGTAAATATGAAGAAACCTTATTTGTTTGAAGTTATTTGGTCTGAACAAGTCTTAATCATTAAGATCTTAAACAAAGTCTTAATATCATTTATTTTTGTGTGGATACTTCTCAGCACCACTATACCTGCAATAATCAATCATACCACTAACTACCTCTGTCATCACAACCATCATTACAGTCGCCAACTACTAGCTGCCACCACCAGCAACCATCTTTGTATCACAACCATCACCGGCAATTACTACTAGCTGTCAGACAATACCACACCTATGACCTCCATCATTATAATTGTAATCATTGACACCACCATCGCTGCCACATCACTATCAACCACTACCACTATTGAGGCCAATTCCTGCTACCAACCACCTCCACCATCATAACTAGCAATGCCGCCAACTGCGGCAAACACATCGCCAACCAGCACACATTCTTCATCATCACCACCAACTACTAACATCAGTCAACTTCACCATCACAACCACTACCAACCGCCACCATCAGGCTAGACTACAACACCAACCACCTCCACCATCACAACTATCCTCACCATCATTACTAATCACTAATACCAACCATTATCACCACCACCACTAAAAAACCATTTCAACCATCACTAGCAAACATGAATGTTTTATTTTATTAAATTAATACTTTTTTCTAATAGTTAATTACTTTTTTATTTGAATTTCATATTTATTATGTTTACAAATAAATAAATTATGCACATTCACATTTTGAAAAAAAAAAAATCATTTTAATCATCCAGTGTTTAGATCCAAGACAACAAATGTGCATTTAGATTGAGACGTCTTAATGTTACTGAAAACAAGTGAGGTCTAAAAAACTCCTAAAAAGCTTAGGACCTAAAGCAAATGTATTAGCATGTTTAAAACACACAACTAATCATGGGCGGATCTATGCATGGTGTGGGGGTGTCACGCCACCCGCGAACTTCGACGGAAACTCTATATATACATAAGTATATATATATAATATTTATATAAATATAAAGCGTGGCACCCAGTAAACAAAATTGGCTTGTGGTGCCACGTTAGGAGGGCAACTTTAGATGGCTAATGTTGTGGGTTTGAATTCCATTTGTACCTATTTTTTTTTAGAAATTTGATGCAAACATTTTTTAAGAAAAAAAAAAAGACTCCAACCACCTTTTTTTAAGGAAAAAAGCTGGCACATTAATCAATAAGTATATTTGGCACCCACGGACTCTAAATCCTGGATCCGCCACTGCAACTAATTGATCTCGCCTATACAGATTGTATACTTTCATTGTGTAGTACTAAATTCTAAATTCGTAGAACAAAATGGACTTCAGCATAGCAGAAACCAATGATATAGTGGAATTGACGAGTCCTTGATGGATTGGAAAAAAAGGTAAAACTCAAACCCTGACATCTCCTTCAACACTTGAACAATTAAAAAATTGCATAATCCCGACTAAAAACAAAGAAGCATTCGCAGTTACAGATAAAAGAAAAGCAACAGTAGCTAATAATCAGCAAAAACAATGATAATAAATAAAATATAAATTCACAAATTAGCAATAATAGCTACCAAACTATCCAATCCAACTAATTGATCGATTGGCAAGAAACCGCAAAATCAACTCGTTCAGAATACCCATTCCCCAGTTAGAGCTAAAAAAAAAAAAAAAGAAATAGTAACTAATAAAACTACAACTCCAAAATGAAAAGAGAATAATTTCACCTTAGGAGGATCGTGGATGTGATTGGATTGATGTACTTGTTGGATGGGACGTGATGAAAATAACCATCGGCATCTACTGAAGCGGTTTCTGGAAATCTGAGATAAACCCTTTGAAAATATCATCGTTCGTTTTCAATTTCTAATTTGTGTGTGTGGGCTGAGTTTGAGTATATAATTTGAGTTTGAATTGCGAAGAAGAATAAGAAGAAAGCGGAGAATGGTCACTGTAAAGCGGTGCACAGACCCAGGGTTGTGAGCAAAAAGCAACCATTGTATTGTATTCATTTGCGAAATTCCTAATTTGTCCTTCAAATTGGAACACCTCAGGTATTCAAGAGATTTTTTTTTTTTTTTTTGTTTTGAAGCTCTCGTTAAATCTAAATTGCGCTTTGCGGGGCCCATTCAGAGGGTGACGCACCTAAGAGATTTCGTTTGTCTTTCACAAACTTATTTTTTAGTACAAGTCTATAAGAGAACTTCATTTTATTTCGATAATTATGGCATATCAAACTAATACCATATTATATTTGTCACCTCCGCACATTTGTGTTCTTTATATAGTTTTAACACACTATTTCATTAAGGGAAAAATGACGAATATACCTCTGAACTATCATAAATGGTATTTAAATACCCTCCGCTATATTTTGAGAACTCTGATGCCCCTACCGTCTAATTTTTGGAGCATGTATACCCTTTGTACTAACGGAGTGACACGTATCACGATCTTAACAACCTATCCAAAATTTATTTAATTTTTATTTTCAATTAAAAAATTAACCTGAATAATAAAAAACCCACCCGAATAATTTTAGACCCGCACCGAAATTATAACCAAAATCCCAATATACCATCTTCTCTGATCTTTTCCTTTCTAATAGAGAATCCATTAGATATTTTCTTTTGTTCTTTAGTTAAATCT
The DNA here is from genome assembly GCA_037074985.1 of Solanum bulbocastanum. NCBI lineage: Eukaryota > Viridiplantae > Streptophyta > Magnoliopsida > Solanales > Solanaceae > Solanum > Solanum bulbocastanum. Next base: position 25,001,629 of record CM073604.1, on the reverse strand, counting down.
CATATTACATACTCCAATTTAAGATATTCTCATCAACACAACATTTAGTAAGATTCACTAACTTTTTTTATAACAGAATTAAGGACAGAAACAGAGTTGGAAACTCATCCATACACTTTGGGTGGTTTTTAGTTTGATGAAATTAAGTTTGGTTTTTTCTAGTGTTAGAAGCAATTTTACGTCGTTTTTTCTTCTTGCTTACCCATAAATCCTTTTTTGTGGTACATTTTGGAATGTAAGAACATTCCCACGCCACAAATTAGCTATGGGTTACAGAGTATCTTCTTGACCTCCATTGTAGAAGCTCTGTAAAGAGAGCTAGAGGTATGTTTGTTCCCCATCCCCCCGTGTTTTTCTTGTCTGATTTATGGCTGATATTTTATATTTCTCATTGTAGTGTGATTGTTGAATGTATTGTTGATTTTTGAATTTTTATTTTCTTGGCTTTCAGCCCTAACATCTTCATTTTTTAAAGTTTAAGCTATGTAAAAAAGTTATTGAGTTTTGTGACTATAAATCCATTCCAAGGTCACTTGTTTGGTTCGCCAGAGCTGTTGAAGCAATGGTGAGGGAGAGATGGATGAGTGGTGGTCAGGTTTCATGGTGTATTAAGGGTCACTACCCCACTGATTTGGCTGGAGCGAGGGAAGTTAGGTTCAATAGCAGTTAGAGATGGTTTTGTATGTGGAGCTTTGCCGGAGAAGATGGAGTCGTTGCAGTTCTTTGTGTAACTTGTTCTTGGACTAGAGAAGAAAAGAAAAATTAGATTTATTTTGGTACGGGTCTAAAATTATTTGGGTGGGGTTTTTTATTATTCGGGTCCATTTTTAATTGAAAATAAAAATTAAATAAATTTTGAATAGGTTGTTAAGATCGTGACACGTGTCACTCCGTTAGTCCAAGGGGTATACACGTTCCAAAAATTAGACGATAGGGGCATCAGAGTTCCAAAAGTATAACGGAGGGTATGTAGATACCATTTACGATAGTTCGGGGGTATATTTGTCCTTTTTCCCTTTCATTAATATTAAAAAAAATATATGTTTTGACTATTTTTATTTATTAATATACTCGTTTATATAGTAAATTTTATAAACACCTTATAAAAATGAATGAACTTTTTTGTGTGATAAACTTTAAAGATAAAAAAAAATTTGTGACAAAAGATAGAAAAAAATTGTGTGTTAAATTTAAAACAGATAATGGTCAAAATTGAGTCTGAATTATGTAAAATAGACCACTTATATCCTTCGTTTAGGGATGTGCAAAATCGAACTAAAAAAAAGTGTATTGGTTTATTGCTATTGGGTTTTTAATGATTTTATAAAAAAAATTATCGGGTTATCGGTTCGGTTTTGAGTTTTTAATATTGAGTTATTGGGTAAACTAATATCCATTAAGATTGTAGTAATTTACTATTTTACCCTTACATAAGTATTAAATATTAATCTCAATACCTTACTAGTTACTCTTTTTGACTTTTAGTCTTCAATTCACACTTCACAATAATTTTGAGTTCACAACTTCACATTATACAAAATATCAATACCTAAAGTAAGAATCATATTCCTCTTAATTTCTCTCTGTGTTACATTTGTATAATTCATTTTATGTTAGTTATTAGCATTTCTTTTTAGGAGCATTTTTAAAATTACGTTATTGTCTTGTCGTGTCAAACTATTGGAGAGGTCATATATTTATTTATAAGCATTTTCTTATTGGTTAAATCGAAAATTGAACCGTTAAGGATCAAAACTGATAAATCAAAAAGCGATAAAAAATATCTTATTAATTTGGTTATTGGTTTAACATATTTAAAATAAATATTTGATAAACCGAACCGATAATACATAAAATCGAACTGAACCGACCGATGCACAACTCTACGGCTCTATTATATTTTGGGATAAAAATACCACTACCGTTATCCAATCATTTGAATTTTAACATTACGGAAAGCTATTGTTAATATAGAATACTTATGTTTAAGAAAACTAGTAGGCTTAGTGTCGCATAAATGTAAATGTAACTCTCATTTTTATTTGAAAATTAAATTGTTAAATCTCATATTGTAAAAATTGTAGAAAAATAAAAAATGAAACAAAAAGGGTGAAAATGAACAATATATGTATGTGTTCACAACACTGTATTAGATAGACCATAAAGTAACACAATCCAAATCTTTCATTCAAAGTAATAATCTTTTAGCAATGTTTATTTAAATTACTTGAATGTAAATAATATATGATTACTTATAGTTATTTTTATTTTCATTTTAGTAAATAAGATAGTAAACACAGAAATGAATGACAAATTTAAACCGATCAAAGGGAATATTTTTAGGCTTGCTAATTTGGACGCATTGTTTTGCTTGGTTACCATTTTTTACCGAAACTGTGATGAAGGTTGAAGCTGTGATACCAAAAGCCTCTTCCAAAAACTAATTTGGGTAAGAAACATATTTGTAGTTAATTTCCAAGTTTGAAGGAGAATTTATTTTGAAGGAATTGGAATTGGAATTGGAAGTGGACTCGTAATTCCGCTCAAATTTAAAATAAATGAGTTGTTAATCTCAAAATTGATGGCATTGTTGTCTAACCAGCAATCTAATACAAGGAGTGAGATCACATCTGAAAATTTAAATGATCATTCCTATGCACTACAAGCTAAAGATTATAACGTACATACTAGAATTGACATTTGTTCAGCTCTCGCTGCGGCAAGCAAGTTGCCCACACGGAGATTAAACAGCAATTGTATCACAACAATACCCAATATCACGCCAGAAGATCATTGCATTAAAAGTCCAAGATCGTAATGCCTCAAAAGCAGTGGGTAGAACCTTTAATAAAATTCAGAGTTAGTGATGAGAAGGAAGGATATGCAGTAGTACTTGTTGTGCAATTGTACGGGACTCTAAATGTCGAAGATGATAGTATGGGTACGCAGGATAAATAATAGTTGATGGGTGTGTAAAACTCAAAGATGGTAGTATAATGAAGATGCCTGAGGAAATCTTTGGAAGTACTATGTTTATCCTAGTTTGATTCTACACTTTGTAGTCAGAGATTGCACAATTTACGTTTGTAGTTGGTGTATGAAAAAGTGAAACAAAGGGGACTGTGAGGGTGGTGTTTTTGTAGGAGTTGGGGCTGATATAGCATACTGAGGAGTTTCCGGTAAAAAGGGAGAGAGAGTAGTGACTTAACTTTCAGTTAAAGGGCAATATGATGATGATATGATATGATTAATCAGAACGATACATATAAACAGATAGATTATTTAGATTATGAATTAGAAAATGAAGATAGCATATACGAAATAACAGATATTGAATTAGAAGGACTAGAATCATCTTCTGATTATGAAAATGACTGAAAACGATATAAAAATAATAAGTAAAGAAGAATATCAATATAATGAATATACAGAACAAAAAATAATATTTGACAATAATATGTTTGAACAAATAAAAGGAAAAGAATTAGACTTAAGCATAGATAAGATATTAGAAGTACCAAGATTAAAAAACTTATTCAAATTACAACACGATGAATATTATGTAGTAAGCCAAAAAGAACATGTAATAGATTGTAAATATATTAAAGGTAAAGCTAAAATACCCATCATAAATAAAAAAATAATTAATAAAGAAATCCACGATTTAAAATCAAAAAATCCAATAAAATATGTACATTTAGGAGCAACAGAAATATTGATAAAAGCATGTTTTAGAGAAGGAATAGATACACCTATAGAACTATATTTAACAGATGATAGAATAATTCAACCTATAGAAAAAAGTATTATAAGTGCAGTTAGAGAAAATTTAATATACCAAAAATTTAAATTTATTATAAGTGCAAACTATTCAGTAGCAATAGAAGACAAAAACATAAATAAATCACTAGTAATATACTGGAAAATAACAGGCATAGAACTAGCACCAGGAAGTAAAATATTTACAGCAAGATGTAAAAATTTATACATACGCAAAAACTAAAACATATAATTACCCCATACCTAATAAAATATTAAAAGTAAGACAAAAAACAAGGATATAATTATTTTAGCAAATTTGACTGTAAATCAGGATTTTACCACCTAAAACTAGAAGAAGAATCTAAACATTTAACAGCATTTACTGTCCCACAGGGATTTTATGAATGGAATGTTCTACCATTTGGATATAAAAACGCACCAGGAAGATATCAACATTTTATGGATACATATTTTAACCAACTAGAAAATTGTATAGTATACATAGACGACATATTATTATATTCAAGAACAAAAGAAGAACATCTAAAATTATTAGAAAAATTTATACATATCATAGAAATATCAGGAATTAGCTTATAAAAAAAGAAAGCTGAGATTATGAAAAATCAAATAGAATTCTTAGGAATACAAATAGACAAAAATGGAGTAAAAATGCAAACACATATTGTACAAAAAATATCTAATTCTGAAGAATTATTAGATACTAAGAAAAAATTACAATCAATTTTAGGATTAGTTAATCAAGTAAGAGAATATATACCAAAATTAGCAGAAAATTTAAAACCATTACAGAAAAAATTAAAGAAAGATATAGAATATCACTTTGATGAACAAGATAAAAAATATATCAAAAAAATAAAAAATATGTGTAAAGATTTACCAAAATTATACTTTTCAGATGAACATAGACAATTTACTTATATAGTAGAAACAGACTCTAGTGATCATAGTTACGGAGGAGTACTAAAATATAAATATATAAATGAAAAAATAGAACATCACTGTAGATATTATTTCGGATCATATACAGACCCACAAATAAAATGGGAAATAAATAGAAAAGAACTATTTGCCTTATATAAATATTTATTAGCTTTTGAGCCATATATTGTATATAACAAATTTATTGTTAGAACAAATAATGCACAGGTAAAATGGTGGATAATTAAAAAGGTACAGGACTCAGTTACAACAAAAGAAATAAGAAGACTGATAGTAAATATATTAAACTTTTCATTTACAATTGAAATTATAAAAACTGACAAGAATGTGATTGTAGATCACCTCTCAAGGAAAAGATACTGAGAATACAAATACAATGGATTCTTCTTTATGTTTTTCACATAGTTTCATAAACCATTGTTGTAAGAATTTTATTCTAGCTCCTAGTGTATCTACTGTATTTGATTCTTCCCAATCTTTTATTATTTTTGAACTAAATAGTTTTGGTAATTTTGTGTAATATAATTTTCTTATTTCTCTACTTTCGTCATTTGTATATATTCCTTTATAGTAATATTCTCTAAATGCACATGTATATTCATCTATGTAACTCATTTTACATATTGCTAATTTATTCATTAAATTTCTGTTTATGAACAGTAGGTGACTTCTACTATTCATGAATAGTGACTGACTCTTACTATTTACACAGTAACTCGACCTTTACTATTTACACAGTAACCGACTCTTACTATTCACATAATTGACATTTTACTATTTATGAATAGTATTTTTTGTTTTTTACTATTCATCAATAGTATCCTGTCTGATGACTCCAAATAAAACAAACAACTTTACTTTACTTTACAAAAAGAAGATAAGATTCCTATCCTACTTTTGACTAATTACATAAATGTCTCCGTCATATCTTTTTGTTTGTCGGCTGTCTTCATCAGGTTGTCGGATATCTCGTGTATCTATTAGCCCTTAGATTATTCCAGCTGTACGGTTGGGACGTTGTTATCTTCGCCGTGGCATTTTGAACATATATGTTCTGAATATTTACTACTGATAGTTGTACAATATTTGATTAATAATGCAGGTGAAATAAAAAATTTTCTGATAGCTCTTGTTGTTGGTATATTTTATGGTTTGAGGAGACTCAATATCCATTGTCGTATTTCTTCCATATCTCTGATACCAGGATCATCCCTCATCTCCCACTTCTCTCAATTCTCTCTCAAATTCCGCAACCCCCCAAATTGGTATCAGAGCTAGATAAGAAAAAATCTAAATGGAGAAATCTAACAACAACCAGGAAGCTATGAAGGAAACAAATCCAGAAAATCTACAAACAGAGGTATGTTCATATTTCAATATGAATAGCTAAACTGTTTTATTCCTGATAATCTCTTGATTATTATTTGATTATTATCATGTTGTAGTATTGTTATATTGAATGAATTCGAAGTAGTTTGCTATGAACGAAGGTAGGCTGATAATAGGTAAGCCCAGACTATGCCATCCGAAACCGGAAACCCAGTTAAGCAAAAGAGAAGCCGTTTGAGCGGAAGTACGAAGTTGTTGAAGGCGCAGTTAGGGTAACTGATTGAGGCCAAAAAGTCTTAGTAGTGACCAAAAGAATTTGTTCAGGATGACTTTAATATAATTTGATAATTGATAATAATAACAAAGAGGTTAGAAGGAATAAACTGATTAGAAATCATGAAAATGATGAATACATACTTGCTAGATGAAAATTATAACTATAAAATACTTATTTTATATATCCTTAGAACACTTAATATTGACATAAAAAGAAAAATATATGACCTTTTAATTACTGAAGAAATGACAGAAATAAACCAGATAATGGAATTAATAACACAAAATTGGCATGAACTAACTATTCAAAGTATATATGAATTATATGACTCATATTCAGATTAATGATAAACTACGAATATCTAACATATTGGCTACAAACTATGGAAAATTTAAATCTACTTAATAAGCTGTTAATAAATAATATGATAATATATCAAAGAACCCAAGATATGGAATACTTAGAATATATTTTAGAAAATACAAAAGAAATACAAAATCTTATGATAAAAAGCAAGAATATTATGAAAAGATATTTTCACCAGAAAATTATAATGGATGAAAATTATAAAGAACAATTATTAGAAAAAATTAATGAAATAAAACAGGAAATAGAATTTAGACAAAACAGACTAGAAAATAATATATGGGCAGGAGTATGCCAAAAATCTATAAAAGCACAAAGGAAAACGATATTCTTATTAGATCTACAATTACAACACTTAAGAATATAAATATCAACATAATTTATAATGAATAAAGAAGAATATGCTGTAGAAGAAAAAATATATAAAAGTCAAGATGGACTAGAAATAAAAATAATACATTCAAACTTAGAAAGAAGATATAAAAAAATAGGAAACCAACTATACCTAATGTCAGATAAAGAATCAGCAAAATTAGAAGATAGTCTAACAACTATGGTACGATTAAATAAAGAAAATGAAGAAATCGATAGAAAAAAGGAAATTGAAAAAATTAGAGAACAAGCTAAAAAAGAAATTAAACAAATAGAGCAAGTAAAAGATACTAGAATTCAAGAATTACAAAAAGAATTAGAAAGACTTAAACAACTATATGAAGAAAAATTAAAAGCAAAAGAAGAGTACAAGAAAAGAATTGAAGAATTAAAATTAAATCAAGAAATAGAAAAAATGAAAACACTGTTAGAAGAAACAGAAGAATTAGCTGAATTAAAAATAGACGAATTAAGAATAGATGAAATAAATGAAGAAGAAAATGATAATATTTCAGAAAATAATTATGAATCATACTCAGAAACATATACTGACCTTATAGAAAAAGATAAAAATATAGAAACAAATGTAGGAAATTTAGATGAAAAACCTAGTACTTCAAATCCTAAAACACGAATGGATATAACCCCAACATATTATACTTACAAAAGAGAAAACAGAGATAAAGTTTTATGGGATAAAAGATTGAATAAAAATTGGACGCCTAGACAAACTGCAGACCAAAATAATTTTTTAGATTTAGACTGTGTAGCAGATACAAATAAAACAATTCAATTATGGATAGGCTATATATCAAAACAATTAATAGACAACAAAATATCAATAATAGATGCCCCAGGGTATATAGAAAGAACGCTTATAGGAACAGTAAAAATATGGTTACAAAATTTAACACCAACAAGCTTAGCAACTCTAAGAAATAATACAAAATATAATAATGAAGTAGCAACATCAGCAATAGACATATTAAATAAATATGAAATATCAATTAGAAATGAATTTGGTAGTATGACAACAGAAATAGAAGAACAACAGAAAGATAAAATAATAAACAGAAATTTAATGAATAAATTAGCAATATGTAAAATGAGTTACATAGATGAATATACATGTGCATTTAGAGAATATTACTATAAAGGAATATATACAAATGATGAAAGTAAAGAAATAAGAAAATTATATTACACAAAATTACCAGAACTATTTAGTTGAAAAATAATAAAAGATTGGGAAGAATCAAATACAGTAGATACACTAGGAGCTAAAATAAAATTCTTACAACAATGGTTTATGAAACTATGCGAAAAACCTAAAGAAGAATTAAAACTAGAAAAAATATTAGTAAAAAACCTAGCATATTGTACAAGCAAGTTAGCACCTCAATTTGGATGTAAAAATCCATATAAAAAGAAAAGAATAAAGAAGTATAAGCACTTCAAAAAAAAAATATAAAAACAAAATCCCAAGAAAGAGATATTATATAAAAACTTATAAACAAAAAAGACCACATAGAATCAAGAAAAATATAACAGAATGTAAATGTTATAATTGTGGAAAACTAAGACATTTAGCTAGAGATTGTAAATTACCAAAAGATTTAAAGAAAAAACAAATAACAGAAATAATAATAGAAAACGATACATATAAACAGATAGATTATTTAGATTATGAATTAGAAAATGAAGATAGCATATACGAAATAACAAATATTGAATTAGAAGAAAGACTAGAATCATCTTCTGATTATGAAAATGACTGAAAACGATATAAAAATAATAAGTAAAGAAGAATATTAAGATAATGAATATACAGAACAAAAAATAATATTTGACAATAATATGTTTGAACAAATAAAAGGAAAAGAATTAGACGTAAGCATAGATAAGATATTAGAAGTACCAAGATTAAAAAACTTATTCAAATTATAACACAATGAATATTATGTAGTAAGCCAAAAAGAACATGTAATAGATTGTAAATATATTAAAGGTAAAGCTAAAATACCTATCATAAATAAAAAAATAATTAATAAAGAAATCCACGATTTAAAATCAAAAAATCCAATAAAATATGTTCATTTAGGAGCAACAAAAATATTGATAAAAGCATGTTTTAGAGAAGGAATAGATACACCTATAGAACTATATTTAGCAGATGATAGAATAATTCAACCTATAGAAAAAAGTATAATAAGTGCAGTTTGAGGAAATCTAATATATCAAAAATTTAAATTTATTATAAGTGCAAACTATTCAGTAGCAATAGAAGACAAAAACATAGATAAATCACTAGTACTATACTGGAAAATAACAGGCATAGAACTAGCACCAGGAAGTAAAATATTTACAGCAAGATGTAAAAATTTATACATACTAACTACAAAGCATAAAATAATAAGCAAAAAATAAGATTCAAAAAATCAAAATAGAAAATCCATTTGATAAAATAATTACAGTAATAGATAATAATGATTACAGTTATAAAGAAATAGATATTGTAGAAGATTTAGAGATAGTAAAAGAAAGATTAAGTACATCTAAAAGATTAAACTACGATACACCTTCATCATCAAGAAATAGTACATCTAGAAGATTAGATTGCGACCTAATACCTAAGTTATTAGAACAAAAGAACGATGAAATACAACCATATCAATATTATATCACAGGAATATTAGACCAAAGAAAATATCTAATAAATATAAATACAGGACAAGTAGAAAACCAAATTATAAGAGAACTAGTCAAAGAACATGAAATAATTACAGGAGAAAATATAAACACAGAATTACCTAGAGCTTTGGTAAATATAGAAGAAACTACTGAATAAGAACTAATTATTGGAGGAATACCAAGAAAAATTAAATTTAAAATACATCAAGGAAATAATAATATTACTTTAGGAATAAAATAGCTAGAAACAGTTAAACCATATAATATAGATGATAAACAACTAACGATAAATTATGAAAATAAGAAAGTAATTATTAAAAGAACAATTATATGATAAAATAACATTTTAAACATCCTAATATAATGACAAAAATATACATTTTAGCAAAAATAATTATAGAAGGATACTATAATATATATTATACACCTATGATGGATACAGAAGCAGAAGCAAATATGTGTAAACATAATTGTCTACCAGATAGTAAATGGAAAAAATTAAAAACACCATTAATAGTAATAGGATTTAATAATGAAGGAAGCATTATAACACATAAAGCTAAAAATATAAAAATACAAATATGGGATAAAATATTATTAATAGATGAAATCTATAGTTATGAATTTACAAATAAAGATATATTATTAGGAATGCCTTTTTTAGAAAAACTATATCCACATACCATAACAAAGACACATTGGTGGTTCACTACCATATGTAATCACAAGATAGGAGCAAAAAGAGTTAATAATAAAATCAGACAAAATACACCATGGATAAAAGGAAGTGAAAAAATTACTCAAAAGTTAGAAAATATAACAAATAATGATCATAAAATAAAAATTATAATATTCACAATAGATAAAATACAAGCAATAAACGATAAATTAAACTCATTATATAACGAAAACCCATTACAAGGATGGAATAAACATAAAACAAAAGTAAAAATTGAACTAATAGATGAAAATAGTATAATAACACAGAAACCATTAAGATATAATTTTGAAGACCAATCAGAATTTAAAATGCATATAAATGAACTATTAGAAAATAAGTATATACAAGAAAGCAATAGTAAACATAACAGTCTAGTATTTATAGTAAATAAACATAGTGAACAGAAAAGAGGAAAAAGAAGAATGGTTATTGATTATAGAAATCTAAACGCAAAATCTAAAACATATAATTACCTCATACCTAATAAAACATTAAAAGTACGCCAAATACAAGGATATAATTACTTTAGCAAATTTGACTGTAAATCAGGATTTTACCACCTAAAACTAGAAGAAGAATCTAAACATTTAACAGCATTTACTGTACCACAAGGATTTTATGAATGGAATGTTTTACCATTTGGATATAAAAACGCACCAGGTAGATATCAACATTTTATGGATACATATTTTAACCAACTAGAAAACTGTATAGTATATATAGACGACATATTATTATATTCAAGAACAAAAGAAGAACATATAAAGTTATTAGAAAAATTTTGATTTTTTGAATTTTATTTTTTGCTATTATTTTGTGCTTTGTAGTTAGTATGTATAAATTTTTACATTTTGCTGTAAATATTTTACTTCCTGGTGCTAGTTCTATGCCTGTCATTTTCCAGTATAGTACTAGTGATTTATCTATGTTTTTGTCTTCTATTGCTACTAAATAGTTTGCACTTATAATAAATTTAAATTTTTGGTATATTAAATTTCCTCTAACTGCACTTATAATACTTTTTTCTATAGGTTGAATTATTCTATCATCTGCTAAATATAGTTCTATAGGTGTATCTATTCCTTCTCTAAAACATGCTTTTATCAATATTTCTGTTGCTCCTAAATGTACATATTTTATTGGATTTTTTGATTTTAAATCGTGGATTTTTTTATTAATTATTTTTTTATTTATGATGGGTATTTTAGCTTTACCTTTAATATATTTACAATCTATTACATGTTCTTTTTGGCTTACTACATAATATTTATCGTGTTGTTTGTATTTGTACATGGCAAGGCAATTAGTTTGTTATATCCCTGTAGGTATTGGGTAATATAATCGGTATTTGGTTCTTTTATATTTGTGGCTATGGGGTTTTTATTTAAGTATGTTTGGATTTTGTAAATATTTTCTGTATAGGTACTTTTTAGTTATCCACCATTTTATATATTTATATTTTAGTACTCCTCCGTAACTATGATCACTAGAGTCTGTTTCTACTATATAAGTAAATTGTCTATTTTCATCTGGAAAGTATAATTTTGGCAAATCTTTACACATAATTTTTATTTTTCTGATATATTTTTTATCTTGTTCATCAAAGTGATATTCTATATCTTTCTTTAATTTTTTCTATAATGGTTTTAAATTTTCTGCTAATTTTGGTATATATTCTCTTACTTGATTAACTAATCCTAAAAATGATTGTAATTTTTTCTTAGTATCTAATAATTCTTCAGGATTAGATATTTTTTGTACAATATGTGTTTGCATTTTTATTCCATTTTTATCTATTTGTATTCCTAAGAATTCTATTTGACTTTTCATAATCTCAGCTTTCTTTTTAGATAAGCTAATTCTTGATATTTCTATGATATGTATAAATTTTTCTAGTAATTTTAGATGTTCTTCTTTTGTTCTTGAATATAATAATATGTCGTCTATGTATACTATACAATTTTCTAGTTGGTTAAAATATGTATCCATAAAATGTTGATATCTTCCTGGTGCATTTTTATATCCAAATTATTTGAACAACAATACAATATGGAGCTATTATAATAGAGATAATACTATGATATACTCTAATTGTCGGGAAACTAGAGAAGGAGATATGAAAGAAATACGACAATGGGTATTGAGTCTCCTCAAACCATAAAATATACCAACAACAAGAGCTATCAGAAAAAAAAAATTTCACCCGCATTATTAACCAGATATTGTACAACTATCAGCAGTAAATATTCAGAACATATATGTTCAAAATGCCACGGTGAAGATAACAACGTCCCAACCGTACAGCTGGAATAATCTAAGGGATAATAGATACACGAGATATCCGGCAGCCTGATGAAGACAGCCGACAAACAAAAAGATATGACGGAGACATCTATGTAATTAGTCAAAAGTAGGATAGGAATCTTATTTTCTTTTTGTAAAGTAAAGTAAAGTTGTTTGTTTTATTTGGAGTCATCAGACAGGATACTATTGATGAATAGTAAAAGACAAAAAATACTATTCATAAATAGTAAAATGTCAATTATGTGAATAGTAAGAGTCGGTTACTGTGTAAATAGTAAAGGTCGAGTTACTGTGTAAATAGTAAGATTCAGTCACAATTCATGAATAGTAGAAGTCACCTACTGCTCATAAATAGTAGTCATGTAAATTTGTATATAAATACAAGTAAGGAGAAAGGGAAAAATCATCCCTCATCTCCCACTTCTCTATATTCTCTCTCAAATTCTGCAACCCCCCAAATTGATATCAGAGCTAGATAAGAAAAAATCTAAATGGAGAAATCTAACAACAACTAGAAATCTATGAAGGAAACAATTCCAGAAGATCTACAAACAAAGGTATGTTCATATTTCAATATGAATAGCTAAACTGTCTTATTCCTGATAATCTCTTGATTATTATTTGATTATTATCATGTTGTAGTATTGTTATATTGAATGAATTCGAAGTAGTTTGCTATGAACGAAGGTAGGCTGAGAATAGGTAAGCCCAGACTATGCCATCCGAAATCGGAAACCCAGTTAGGCAAAAGAGAAGCCGTTTGAGGGGAAGTACGAAGTTGTTGAAGGCGATGTTAGGGTAACTGATTGATGCCAAAAAGTCTTAGTAGTGACCAAAAGAATTTGTTCAAGATAACTTTAATATAATTTGATAATTGATAATAATAAATAAAGATGTTAGAAGGAATAAACTGTTTAGAAATCATGAAAATGATGAATACATACTTGCTAGATGAAGATTATTAGCCGTTTGAGGGGAAGTACGAAGTTGTTGAAAGCGCTGTTAGGGTAACTGATTGATGCCAAAAAGTCTTAGTAGTGACCAAAAGAATTTGTTCAGGATAACTTTAATATAATTTGATAGTTGATAATAATAAATAAAGAGGTTAGAAGGAATAAACTGTTTAGAAATCATGAAAATGATGAATAGATACTTGCTAGATGAAGATTATAACTATAAAATACTTATTTTATATATCCTTAGAACACTTAATATTGACATAAAAAGAAAAATATATGACCTTTTAATTACTTAAGAAACGACAGAAATAAACCAGATAATGGAATTAATAACACAAAATTGGCATGAACTAACTATCCAAAGTATACATGAATTATATGACTCATATTCATATTAATGATAAACTACGAATATTTAACATATTGGCTACAAACTATGGAAAATTTAGATCTACTTAATAAATTTTTAAAAAATAATATTATGACATATCAAAGAACCCAAGATATGGAATGCTTAGAATATATTTTAGAAAATACAAAAGAAATACAAAATCTTATGATAAAAAAGCAAGAATATTATGAAAAGATATTTTCACCAGAAAATTATAATGGATGAAAATTATAAAGAATAATTATTAGAAAAAATTAATGAAATAAAACAGGAAATAGAATTTAGACAAAACAGACTAGAAAATAATATATGGGCAGGAGTATGCAAAAAATCTATAAAAGCACAAAGGAAAACGATATTCTTATTAGATCTACAATTACAACACTTAAGAATATAAATATCAACATAATTTATAATGAATAAAGAAGAATATGCTGTAGAAGAAAAAATATATAAAAGTCAAGATGGACTAGAAATAAAAATAATACATTCAAACTTAGAAAGAAGATATAAAAAAATAGGAAACCAACTATACCTAATGCCAGATAAAGAATCAGCAAAATTAGAAGATAGTCTAACAACTATGGTACGATTAAATAAAGAAAATGAAGAAATCGATAGAAAAAAGGAAATTGAAAAAATTAGAGAACAAGCTAAAAAAGAAATTAAACAAATAGAGCAAGTAAAAGATACTAGAATTCAAGAATTACAAAAAGAATTAGAAAGACTTAAACAACTATGTGAAGAAAAATTAAAAGCAAAAGAAGAGTACAAGAAAAGAACTGAAGAATTAAAATTAAATCAAGAAATAGAAAAAATGAAAACACTGTTAGAAGAAACAAAAGAATTACCTGAATTAAAAATAGACGAATTAAGAATAGATGAAATAAATGAAGAAGAAAATGATAATATTTCAGAAAATAATTATGAATCATACTCAGAAACATATACTGACCTTATAGAAAAAGATAAAAATATAGAAATAAATGTAGGAAATTTAGATGAAAAACCTAGTACTTCAAATCCTAACACACGAATGGATATAACCCCAACATATTATACTTACGAAAGAGAAAACAGAGATAAAGTTTTATGGGATAAAAAATTGAATAAAAATTGGACGCCTAGACAAATTACAGATCAAAATAATTTTTTAGATTTAGACTGTGTAGCAGATACAAATAAAACAATTCAATTATGAATAGGCTATATATCAAAACAATTAATAGACAACAAAATATCAATAATAGATGCCCAAGGTATATAGAAAGAACGCTTATAGGAACAGTAAAAATATGGTTACAAAATTTAACACCAGCAAGCTTAGCAACTCTAAGAAATAATACAAAATATAATAATGAAGTAGCAACATCAGCAATAGACATATTAAATAAATATGAAATATCAATTAGAAATGAATTTGGTAGTATGACAACAGAAATAGAAGAACAACAGAAAGATAAAATAATAAACAGAAATTTAATGAATAAATTAGCAATATGTAAAATGAGTTACATAGATGAATATACATGTGCATTTAGAGAATATTACTATAAAGGAATATATACAAATGATGAAAGTAGAGAAATAAGAAAATTATGTTACACAAAATTACCAGAACCATTTAGTTGAAAAATAATAAAAGATTGGGAAGAATCAAATACAGTAGATACACTAGGAGCTAGAATAAAATTCTTACAACAATGGTTTATGAAACTATGTGAAAAACATAAAGAAGAATTAAAACTAGAAAAAATATTAGTAAAAAACCTAAAATATTGTACAAACAAGTTAGCAGCTTAATTTGGATGTAAAAATCCATATAAAAAGAAAAGAATAAAGAAGTATAAACACTTCAAAACAAAATATAAAAACAAAATTCCAAAAAAGAGATATTATATAAAAAATTATAAACAAAAAAGACCACATAGAATCAAGAAAAATATAACAGAATGTAAATGTTATAATTGTGGAAAACTAAGACATTTAGCTAGAGATTGTAAATTACCAAAAGATTTAAAGAAAAAATAAATAACAGAAATAATAATAGAAAACGATACATATAAACAGATAGATTATTTAGATTATGAATTAGAAAATGAAGATAGCATATACGAAATAACAGATATTGAATTAGAAGAAGGACTAGAATCATCTTCTGATTATGAAAATGACTGAAAATGATATAAAAATAATAAGTAAAGAAGAATATCAAGATAATGAATATACAGAAAAATAAAAATTATGTGTAAAGATTTGCCAAAATTATACTTTCTAGATGAAAATAGACAATTTACTTATATAGTAGAAACAGACTCTAGTGATCATAGTTACGGAGGAGTACTAAAATATAAATATATAAATGAAAAAATAGAACATCACTGTAGATATTATTCCGGATCATATACAGACCCACAAATAAAATGGGAAATAAATAGAAAAGAACTTTTTTGATAGCTCTTGTTGTTGGTATATTTTCTGGTTTGAGGAGACTCAATATCCATTGTCATATTTCTTCCATATCTCCTTCTCTAGTTTCCCGACAATTAAAGTATATCATAGTATTATCTCTACTATAATAGCTCCATATTGTATTGTTGGTCAAATAATTGTTTGCTAGTTCTGTCAATATTGTAGCTATTCCAATAACTCTTTTGTTGGCATAAAAATCTAGAATATCTACAATAGATATCTCGTTTTGTTTTTCTATTTTTTCTGGTATTAACATATCTCTAGTCAAACCTATCTTTATGACCTGTATGACCGGTTTTATCTCGTCATATAATATTTCTGCAGTAGCTGTATAGAATTTAATGAAAAATAGCGTTCCTTTAGTAATTCGTTTATACGTCAGGAAAGCTTTATATAGTTCTGATATCTTTGAGATTTCATCTCCTGTAGCTGTATATACGATACTAAGTAGTTCGTAGTTATAACAAGTTGTAACCAAGTTTGTATTTGTACCTGGCAAGGCAATTAGTTTGTTATATCCCTGTAGGTATTGGGTAATATAATCGGTATTTGGTTCTTTTATATTTGTGGCTCTGGGGTTTTTATTTAAGTATGTTTGGATTTTGTAAATATTTTCTGTATAGGTACGGGTAATATGGTTATATGTAGTCTTTTGTTGAGCTAGGCTGTTTTTATATGTAGTAGTCTGTGGAGTAGGTACTGATTTTTGTATTTTGGGAGCTGTATATGGTTTATCAAAAAGCTTGTTCATAGTTGCATTTACATAACTTTTTTCTTCTGTAGCTTTTTCTTTCCTTGTAGCTCCTAATGTACCTGCAGCTGTATTTAAACAAACATTATGAGTTTTATGGAGTTTCCCAACGTCTCCTTCTAGTTCTGGAATTTTAACGTCTTCCGATCGACGTAGCTCCGCATGTTTAACGTCATGCTGCTAATTGCTAGCTTGCTCTTTTAGCTTTTGTATCTCACCATCCATACTGTCCACTTTCTTACAAAGTGTAGTTAGGAGGTTGAGTATTTGATCCATTGTATTTGTATTCTCAGTATCTTTTCCTTGAGAGGTGATCTGCAATCACATTCTTGTCAGTTTTTATAATTTCAATTGTAAATGAAAAGTTTAATATATTTACTACCAGTCTTCTTATTTTTTTTGTTGTAACTGAGTCCTGTACCTTTTTAGTTATCCACCATTTTACCTGTGTATTATCTGTTCTAACAATAAATTTGTTATATACAATATATGGCTCAAAAGCTAATAAACAAGATATTAGAAGTACCAAGATTAAAAAACTTATTCAAATTACAACACGATGAATATTATGTAGTAAGCCAAAAAGAACATGTAATAGATTGTAAATATATTAAAGGTAAAGCTAGAACAACAGAAAGATAAAATAATAAACAGAAATTTAATGAATAAATTAGCAATATGTAAAATGAGTTACATAGATGAATATACATGTGCATTTAGAGAATATTACTATAAAGGAATATATACAAATGATGAAAGTAGAGAAATAAGAAAATTATATTACACAAAATTACCAGAACCATTTAGTTCAAAAATAATAAAAGATTGGGAAGAATCAAATACAGTAGATACACTAGGAGCTAGAATAAAATTCTTACAACAATGGTTTATGAAACTATGTGAAAAACATAAAGAAGAATTAAAACTAGAAAAAATATTAGTAAAAAACCTAAAATATTGTACAAACAAGTTAGCACCTCAATTTGGATGTAAAAATCCATATAAAAAGAAAAGAATAAAGAAGTATAAACACTTCAAAACAAAATATAAAAACAAAATCCCAAGAAAGAGATATTATATAAAAAATTATAAACAAAAAAGACCACATAGAATCAAGAAAAATATAACAGAATGTAAATGTTATAATTATGGAAAACTAGGACATTTAGCTAGAGATTGTAAATTACAAAAAGATTTAAAGAAAAAACAAATAACAGAAATAATAATAGAAAACGATACATATAAACAGATAGACTATTTAGATTATGAATTAGAAAATGAAGATAGCATATACGAAATAACAGATATTGAATTAGAAGAATATGTTGTAGAAGAAAAAATATATAAAAGTCAAGATGGACTAGAAATAAAAATAATACATTCAAACTTAGAAAGAATATATAAAAAAATAGGAAACCAACTATACCTAATGCCAGATAAAGAATCAGCAAAATTAGAAGATAGTCTAACAACTATGGTACGATTAAATAAAGAAAATGAAGAAATCGATAGAAAAAAGGAAATTGAAAAAATTAGAGAACAAGCTAAAAAAGAAATTAAACAAATAGAGCAAGTAAAAGATACTAGAATTCAAGAATTACAAAAAGAATTAGAAAGACTTAAACAACTATATGAAGAAAAATTAAAAGCAAAAGAAGAATACAAGAAAAGAACTGAAGAATTAAAATTAAATCAAGAAATAGAAAAAATGAAAACACTATTAGAAGAAATAGAAGAATTACCTGAATTAAAAATAGACGAATTAAGAATAGATGAAATAAATGAAGAAGAAAATGATAATATTTCAGAAAATAATTATGAATCATATTCAGAAACATATACTGACCTTATAGAAAAAGATAAAAATATAGAAATAAATGTAGGAAATTTAGATGAAAAACCTAGTACTTCAAATCCTAAAACACGAATGGATATAACCCCAATATATTATACTTACGAAAGAGAAAACAGAGATAAAGTTTTATGGGATAAAAGATTGAATAAAAATTGGACGCCTAGACAAGTCTTTTGTTGAGCTAGTCTGTTTTTATATGTAGTAGTGTTATATCCCTGTAGGTATTGGGTAATATAATTGGTATTTGGCTCTTAATCTATTACATGTTCTTTTTGGCTTACTACATAATATTCATCGTGTTGTAATTTGAATAAGTTTTTTAATCTTGGTACTTCTAATATCTTATCTATGCTTAAGTCTAATTTGTAGTTTATCATTAATCTGAATATGAGTCATATAATTCATATATACTTTGGATAGTTAGTTCATGCCAATTTTGTGTTATTAATTCCATTATTTGATTTATTTCTGTCATTTCTTCAGTAATTAAAAGGTCATATATTTTTCTTTTTATGTCAATATTAAGTGTTCTAAGGATATATAAAATAAGTATTTTATAGTTATAATCTTCATCTAGCAAGTATGTATTCATCATTTTCATGATTTCTAAACAGTTTATTCTTTCTAACCTCTTTATTTATTATTATCAATTATCAAATTATATTAAAGTTATCCTGAACAAATTCTTTTGGTCACTACTAAGACTTTTTGGCATCAATCAGTTACCCTAACAGCGCCTTCAACAACTTCGTACTTCCCCTCAAACGGCTTCTCTTTTGCCTAACTGGGTTTTCGATTTCGGATGGCATAATTTGGGCTTACCTATTCTCAGCCTACCTTCGTTCATAGCAAACTACTTCGAATTAATTCAATATAACAATACTACAAATACAAACTTGGTTACAACTTGTTATAACTACGGACTACTTAGTACCGTATATACAGCTATAGGAGATGAAATCTCAAAGATACCAGAACTATATAAAGCTTTCCTGACGTATAAACGAATTACTAAAGGAACGCTATTTTTCATTAAATTCTATACAGCTATTGCAGAAATATTATATGACGAGATAAAACCGGTCATACAGGTCATAAAGATAGGTTTGACTAGAGATATGTTAATACCAGAAAAAATAGAAAAACAAAACGAGATATCTATTGTAGATATTCCAGATTTTTATGCCAACAAAAGAGTTATTGGAATAGCTACAATATTGACAGAACTAGCAAACAATTATTTGAACAACAATACAATATGGAGCTATTATAGTAGAGATAATACTATGATATACTTTAATTGTCGGGAAACTAGAGAAGGAGATATGGAAGAAATACGACAATGGATATTGAATCTCCTCAAACCAGAAAATATACCAACAACAAGAGTTATCAAAAAAGTTCTTTTCTATTTATTTTTCATTTTATTTGTAGGTCTGTATATGATCCGGAATAATATCTACAGTGATGTTCTATTTTTTCATTTATATATTTATATTTTAGTACTCCTCCGTAACTATGATCACTAGAGTCTGTTTCTACTATATAAGTAAATTGTCTATTTTCATCTAGAAAGAATAATTTTGGCAAATCTTTACACATAATTTTTATTTTTCTGTATATTCATTATCTTGATATTCTTCTTTACTTATTATTTTTATATCGTTTTCAGTCATTTTCATAATCAGAAGATGATTCTAGTCCTTCTTCTAATTCAATATATGTTATTTCGTATATGCTATCTTCATTTTCTAATTCATAATCTAAATAATCTATCTATTTATATGTATCGTTTTCTATTATTATTTCTGTTATTTGTTTTTTTCTTTAAATCTTTTGGTAATTTACAATCTCTAGCTAAATGTCTTAGTTTTCCACAATTATAACATTTACATTCTGTTATATTTTTCTTGATTCTATGTGGTCTTTTTTGTTTATAATTTTTTATATAATATCTCTTTCTTGGGATTTTGTTTTTATATTTTGTTTTGAAGTGTTTATACTTCTTTATTCTTTTCTTTTTATATGAATTTTTACATCCAAATTGAGGTGCTAACTTGTTTGTACAATATTTTAGGTTTTTTACTAATATTTTTT
Organism: Solanum bulbocastanum; assembly: GCA_037074985.1. NCBI lineage: Eukaryota > Viridiplantae > Streptophyta > Magnoliopsida > Solanales > Solanaceae > Solanum > Solanum bulbocastanum. Next base: position 24,980,319 of record CM073604.1, on the reverse strand, counting down.
CTAGTTTTAATTCTTCTTTATGTTTTTCACATAGTTTCATAAACCATTGTTGTAAGAATTTTATTCTAGCTCCTAGTGTATCTACTGTATTTGATTCTTCCCAATCTTTTATTATTTTTCAACTAAATGGTTCTGGTAATTTTGTGTAACATAATTTTCTTATTTCTCTACTTTCATCATTTGTATATATTCCTTTATAGTAATATTCTCTAAATGCACATGTATATTCATCTATGTAACTCATTTTACATATTGCTAATTTATTCATTAAATTTCTGTTTATTATTTTATCTTTCTGTTGTTCTTCTATTTCTGTTGTCATACTACCAAATTCATTTCTAATTGATATTTCATATTTATTTAATATGTCTATTGCTGATGTTGCTACTTCATTATTATATTTTGTATTATTTCTTAGAGTTGCTAAGCTTGCTGGTGTTAAATTTTGTAACCATATTTTTACTGTTCCTATAAGCGTTCTTTTTATATACCCTGGGGCATCTATTATTGATATTTTGTTGTCTATTAATTGTTTTGATATATAGCCTATCCATAATTGAATTGTTTTATTTGTATCTGCTACACAGTCTAAATCTAAGAAATTATTTTGATCTGTAGTTTGTCTAGGCGTCCAATTTTTATTCAATCTTTTATCCCATAAAACTTTATCTTTGTTTTCTCTTTCGTAAGTATAATATGTTGGGGTTATATCCATTCGTGTTTTAGGATTTGAAGTACTAGGTTTTTCATCTAAATTTCCTACATTTATTTCTATATTTTTATCTTTTTCTATAAGGTCAGTATATGTTTCTGAGTATGATTCATAATTATTTTCTGAAATATTATCATTTTCTTCTTCATTTATTTCATCTATTCTTAATTCGTCTATTTTTAATTCAGGTAATTCTTCTGTTTCTTCTAACAGTGTTTTCATTTTTTCTATTTCTTGATTTAATTTTAATTCTTCAGTTCTTTTCTTGTACTCTTCTTTTGCTTTTAATTTTTCTTCATATAGTTGTTTAAGTCTTTCTAATTCTTTTTGTAATTCTTGAATTCTAGTATCTTTTACTTGCTCTATTTGTTTAATTTCTTTTTTAGCTTGTTCTCTAATTTTTTCAATTTCCTTTTTTCTATCGATTTCTTCATTTTCTTTATTTAATCGTACCATAGTTGTTAAACTATCTTCTAATTTTGCTGATTCTTTATCTGGCATTAGGTATAGTTGGTTTCCTATTTTTTTATATCTTCTTTCGAAGTTTGAATGTATTATTTTTATTTCTAGTCCATCTTGACTTTTATATATTTTTTCTTCTACAACATATTCTTCTAATTCAATATCTGTTATTTCGTATATGCTATCTTCATTTTCTAATTCATAATCTAAATAGTGTATCTGTTTATATGTATCGTTTTCTATTATTATTTCTGTTATTTGTTTTTTCTTTAAATCTTTTGGTAATTTACAATCTCTAGCTAAATGTCCTAGTTTTCCACAATTATAACATTTACATTCTGTTATATTTTTCTTGATTCTATGTGGTCTTTTTTGTTTATAATTCTTTATATAATATCTCTTTCTTGGGATTTTGTTTTTATATTTTGTTTTGAAGTGTTTATACTTCTTTATTCTTTTCTTTTTATATGGATTTTTACATCCAAATTGAGGTGCTAACTTGTTTGTACAATATTTTAGGTTTTTTACTAATATTTTTTCTAGTTTTAATTCTTCTTTATGTTTTTCACATAGTTTCATAAACCATTGTTGTAAGAATTTTATTCTAGCTCCTAGTGTATCTACTGTATTTGATTCTTCCCAATCTTTTATTATTTTTGAACTAAATGGTTCTGGTAATTTTGTGTAATATAATTTTCTTATTTCTCTACTTTCATCATTTGTATATATTCCTTTATAGTAATATTCTCTAAATGCACATGTATATTCATCTATGTAACTCATTTTACATATTGCTAATTTATTCATTAAATTTCTGTTTATTATTTTATCTTTCTGTTGTTCTAGCTTTACCTTTAATATATTTACAATCTATTACATGTTCTTTTTGGCTTACTACATAATATTCATCGTGTTGTAATTTGAATAAGTTTTTTAATCTTGGTACTTCTAATATCTTGTTTATTAGCTTTTGAGCCATATATTGTATATAACAAATTTATTGTTAGAACAGATAATACACAGGTAAAATGGTGGATAACTAAAAAGGTACAGGACTCAGTTATAACAAAAGAAATAAGAAGACTGGTAGTAAATATATTAAACTTTTCATTTACAATTGAAATTATAAAAACTGACAAGAATGTGATTGCAGATCACCTCTCAAGGAAAAGATACTGAGAATACAAATACAATGGATCAAATAGTCAACCTCCTAACTACACTTTGTAAGAAAGTGGACAGTATGGATGGTGAGATACAAAAGCTAAAAGAGCAAGCTAGCAGTCAGCAGCATGACGTTAAACATGCGGAACTACGTCGATCGGAATTTCTTCTGGAAGATGATTGCTATGGAGAACTTTTGCTCCAGATTTCACTTCTCTGTCTAGCTTGTTCTGTTTTCATTCACAGGTTCAGCTCCATCTTGAGCTTTTATGATACTATGGAAGCTAACACATTGGAATTTGTACACTAAGCAAATAGTGAAGAAATTCTAGTAGGAAAGTAGAAGGAATTTCTACACTAAGCAAATGCATATTGAAATTGCTAAAGAACTGAGGGTAAGAGATAAGAATCTACCAAACATCCCATGTGACGGTGGAATATTACCAATTTCTATGGCAACTTTGTTTGGGCATAAAGTTGTGGTATCGTACCTTTTTGAGGTCACAAGTCTTGATGTGATACAGCAAGAAAAACGCTTAAACCTTTTTAAGGATACTATCAAGAATGAGATGTATGGTAAGATTATACACCATATATGAGCAATTAAAAACTTATTTATTCAAATAATTGGTACTGATGGCAACAACATTCTACATTTGGCTGGGAAGTTAGGGCAGCCAATCCTTAAACAGAAAAACAAACTTTTCCAGTATGTGCCTCCTGATGCTGATAATAATGTTGTACAACAACAGTTGTTTCAAGAGATTAGACAGTCTGTTAAGGTATTTCCTCTCTCTTTATAAACTATACATGCTGCTTCGTTCCAATTTAACACACGTACAAGAAATATTGTATAATCAAAAAGTTTCGTTGTTTGGATTAATCATCAATGTTTAAATAATGAGCTGACCAACAAAAGGAAGAGAAGATTATTCCGCCATCATTTCTCAGGTTTATGGAGCAGCACTTCAAATGCAAAGAGAGATATTGTGGTTCACAGTGAGAAGATTACCTAAAAGTAAATTTCACAGTTGGAAACACATCTTGTTGCATTTAAATATCTGTCATTTAACTTTTTAAGTATGAATTAAAGAGATATAATTTTCAGTGTTTCTTTGAAGGGAAGGGTTATGGCTTTTAAAAATGTTGTTGCTGCAGAATGATAATTACTAACTGTCTAGGAAGTGGAGAAAATTGTACCACCTATATACCACAAGCTGAGAAATAACGATGGGAAAACCCCCAAGGAATTATTCACACAAGAGCACAAGCTATTACTAAAAGAAGGGAAAAGGTGGATGAAAGACGCTGCGAATTCTTGTATGATTGTTGCAACTTTGACTGCCACGATGGTGTTTGTTGCTGGCTTCCTGTGCCAGGCGGTAATAACAGTGATAATGGTATTCCAATATTGCTATAACTGAATGGATTTACGGTCTTCTTCATATTAGATGCAGTGCCATTACTTAGCTCAATCATTTTCATCATTATGTTCTTGTCCATTCTGACATCTCTATATGACAATAACACAAGAAAATCATCTTCAGAATAGAGAGATGTCAGAATAGACAGTAGCAACAAACAACATCATGGTAATCAAAGTTGCAACAATCATACAAGAATTCACAATATCTTTCATCCACCTTTTCCCTTCTTTTAGTAATAGCTTGTGCTCTTCTACGAATAATTCCCTAGGGGTTGTTTCTCACCTTGTGGAGTGAAGATGCAAGTTTCTCCCTAGACAATTAGTAACTAATCATTCCGCAACAACACAAAATTTTTAAAAGCCGTAACTCTGCCCATTATAGAAAACGCTAAAAATGTACGTCTTTAATTCACTCTTAAAATATATAAATGCAACAAAATGTGTTTCCGATGGGAAAATTTACTTTTAGGTAATTTCTCACTGTGAACCACAATATCTCTCTTTGCATTTGAAGTGCTGCTCCAGAAACCATGAGAAATGATGGCGGTATAATCCTCTCTTCCTCTTGTTGGTTAGCTCATTATTTAAACAATGGTGATTAATCCAAACAATGGGACTTTTTTATTATACAATATTTCCTGTATCTGTGTTAAATTGGAATGAAGCAACATGTATAGTTTAAAAAGAGAGGAAATACCTTAACAAACTGTCTAATCTCTTGAAACAACTGTTGTTGTGATTCAACGAATTCATCATTATTATCAGCATCTGTCCAGTTTTCTGTTTATGGAGTGGCTGCCCTGCCCTACCTCCCAGCTAAATGTAGAATGGTATTGCCATCATTATCATATATTTGAAGAATAAAGTTTTACATTCCTCCTATTTGGTGTATAAGACTGAAGACTTTTTCTTCTCGGTATAAAACTGCAACATGGAAAATGGTCCAGTTTTGATAGTCAGGTTGCCATATGAGTTCAGGACGACTGTGAATAACCACAACTAAAAGCTCTATATTTCCTGCTCTTGCAGCAGAATAGAGCAAGCTTTCCTTTTCCAATAGTTCCAATAGCTTATCCTCTGCACTTCTTTGACATTCCGCCCACAGCTCCTCAAGTAATAGACTGACGTGTTTCTCTAGGACATATTTTGCTGGGAGTACCCCTGAAGTTCGAAGCAATTTTAGCACTACAAACAGGTTTTGGCAGATACACATCAAGCTTGTCTTCATTTAAAATAATGACAATGGATGGAGACATTCATATTATTACAACTTACATTGATACAAAAGGTTTAAAACACATGACACTTGAATTTTCTAGGCGGACAAATATTTAATCTTGAGCCACACAATCAATATGTTAACATTCATTCCTTTAATCAATATTTGACCTAGCTACATCGAAGTATAAATCAAGTTTGTAGAAACTAATCCTTCAATGAGTTAGTTGTTTTCAGTCAAGTGATTATCTCAAATTAAAGAAATATCTACTTAGTTAAGATCCAGTAGATCTTACCTCCTGGCCAAGCTAAATAACTTTCTCCACGTTGGAGAATAAGCTCCTTCAATGAATCTCTTCAATTTTTCCTCCTGGGTTACTGATTGCTTAGGACTTTTGTGATAACATGTGTAAGACATGAATATTTCCTTGTAACATTTTACTGGCTAATTTTCTGTCCTTGTTGAATAAATGTAATGCCATTTCTGCAAGAAAAAACTCTAATTAACTTAGTGATAGAAGATCATTTATGTAGGTATTGAAAAGCAATAATACAAATAAACAACATATACATCACTAGTTGGTTAAGAAAAAATAGAAAAAGCAAGTGAGTTTGTGTGTATCTGATGAGATCTTTAATACAAAAAAATGGTATACGATGGACTTTGAGAATGTAAAATACACCATATTTTTTAATAGCTCACCATACATCTCATTCTGTATAATGGTGTGAAGAAGGTAGGTCTGTAGCACATGAAGACTTCTGACCTCAAAAAGGTATGATACCATAGCTTTATACCCATTCATAGCTGTCAAAGTGATTCCTTTCCCTCATTGCTTTAGCACTTTGCTGTCGTATTCTCATATTTGTTAGTCACCAGCTACTTCCATCAGTTTCATTAGATCTCGCACAAATCGAGTGCTTCTTGCTGCTACTGCAAGGTCAAAGTACTATTTCACCTCCACCCGATATCCTTTTACGAACAAAGCTTGGATCATTCTAGAATTTCTCCATTATTTATTTTCAAACCTGTTAGATTCCATAGTATAAAGCTCTTCTAAGCTCAAGATGCATGAAAACAGAACAAGCTCGAGAGAGATAGAATTGAAATCTAGAGCATAAGTCCTCCATATCAACTAGCAAGAAATCAACAATTCCAAAAGAATTGGATTTTTGATTAATTACATATAAACAACTTGTGCATCAAGAAATATGAGCCAAAATTATTGAGTATAACTTGTGTTCACACTAAAATCTGCCCCTGTTTATACATTCAAGTTTATAAACCTATATTTTCTAGTTGTGGATGTGCTGCAAGAGGCAGAACAACATATATATGTGTTTACGAAAACCCAATGACATTTGCCCTAAATACTATTACTAGATCTATATTATTGATATTGTTGTAAAAATGAAAATCCATAAACTTGAAGATGACATTTACATTATCTAGAGAGATAGTTGTGAACTTACTAAGAAATGGAAGTCCTTTCTATCCAGAGACCCAAATTGTTGATTATCCTGAGCAACTGTCTCTCCCTTTTATGTCTTCAAATTGCACTGCTAACATAAAATACTATATTTATTTATATTCCTGTCTTAACAATCACGTATGCATTCTCTTATTCATTATTCTACTACTCAGTTTATTAGTATTTTCTCTGTTTCATTTTACGTGGCACTTTTCATTCTTTGAGAGTCAAACAGTTTAAGTTTGACAAAAAATTTATGCATGAAACCTTTATTTTTTTTTAAATGAAATTTATATATTTGTAAACTACATAAAAAATACTATAAGTCACAACAATTAATAATTCAAAATGTTTAAAAGATCTATGAAAAACTTACGGTCAAAGTTAAACTTATTTGAATCTTAAAATCCGAAAAGTGTCACTTAAATTGGGACAAAAGAAGTACTAGTTAATGATGGAATCTCCTTTATTTCCAACCCCAATAAAGTAAAGTAAAAGTAAGGTATTGTTGTAGCCAGTGTACAAGAATATCAGTTAAAGTCTCAATAATGTAATACTCACTTAATTTTTGTACCACTCTCTTCTTCTATAAGGAAGGCATAAAATTGGATCTTAAACTTGTAGCACATGCTAACTAGGAAAGGTACTCACACACAAAACAACCAAAAATTCAAAATCATAGTTACAAAGTTTGTATTTTCAAGTATTGGCATCTCTTAGCTATTCCCAACCTTTTTACAAGAGTCCAGAGTCACAAGTGTCACTTTTTTCCTCAAAAATGTAAAAAAAGCCCCCCTTGTTTTTGTAATGACCTCCAAATCATTTATGTAATTATGTCTCCTACTTGTCTTTTAGAGCATTAACCCCAAGTCATTTATAATTTGCAAGGACTGACAGTTCGTTCACCTAGTCATTTGTTTGGTTTTTATGCGAGTTTTAGTATATTGGATTTTTTTAACCTTGAACAGTCTTTTTTTTTTGGGAAAAAAAGAAAAATATACCCCCGAACTTTTGAAAATAGTATCTCAATACCCTTTGTCATACTTCGTCCATCAGAGCCCTTGCCGTCCAATAATCAGTGAATATTTGCCCCTCCCACTAACGGAACACTCATTGTGTACACGTGGCGTAATCCTACGTCACAATCCGGATTGACCAATTTTTTAACCCAAATTTCAAAATCCGTCCATAACCCATTTAACCTACCCAATTTACCCACAAATAAACTCTCTAAAATCCTAAAGAAAAAGCCTCTAAAATTTTGGCGTAATTCATCATTTCTTCATCCAAATATGTTACTATTCAATGAAAATGATAGAGCACAAGTCATACTCCTAAAACAAACAAATCCTAACAATGGAGAATAAGTAAAATCTGCAAACGGAAGGGAAAGAAGAAAAATGAAAAACCCATGAAGAAAAAATGGTGGATTTGATATCATCACTAGAGAAATGTAAAAGTAATTTACAGATTTAAACACTCAATTCAGATTAATTTCTTCATTTCTTCACTTTCTTTGTTGGACACTTAATAGTTTTCAGCTTCTTCCTAACTTTCTTCACCGCTTTGCTTTAGTCGGAGCAGTCACCGTCTTCTTTGCTTTCTTTGCTGGTTTGGTGTTGCTGCTGCTGGCTTTCTTCACTACAACCTTCTTCTTTAGGGTTGTTGCTCTCAGCTATCTGATAGAGACACTATGGTGGAGGAGGAGGTAGATTTCTTCTTTGTTGCTGATGTCGGTGCCTTCTTTGGCTTCACGACGGCGACAGGTTTCACAAAAAGATCTTTTTAGGTTTCTAGATAGGTTAGTATTAGTGTGTGTAATGAGTGTATCAGGTGGGTTAAACAGGTAGTTAGGAGGGTATTTAAATTTTGGAATAATTAATTTACCAAGCCAGGTTGAGCCGTAGGATTGCGCCACGTGTTCCTAATTATTCTTATGTTAGAGTGAAGGGCAAATATGCTCTGATTTTTGGACGAAAGGGGTACCAATGTTCGAAAAGTATGACGAATGATATTTGTGTACCATTTTTGAAAGTTTAGGGGTATATTTGTCCTTTTTCCCTTTTTTTTTATCAAAGAGTCAAGAAGATGACCTCAGAATTCAATTTTGACAATCTCATCAACAGGTGCAAGCTGAAAATAGCTTTCGCACTCACGGGCCTTGGTCACGTTAGCGGAGGTCAAGCCACCTATTAGCTGTGATCGTGGGGGCAAGGCCACGTTCGCAGGACCTTGGTTCTCTCTTGGCTGTGATCGCAGGCCCTCGTGGTGTTAGCGGGGGACCCTCTGCATTTGCAAAGAGAAGAGTGGACTGATCTTATTTAAAAACTAGTCATGATGATAACATAGTCCGAAAAAGTTCAAATTGTGATATTTTACTCATTTTAGCTTAGTTTTGAGTGATTCAAAGTCTCACATATCCGAAATTGTCTAGCCTACGATGTGAAGTGATGAGGAGTTATTAGTGAACCTCCGTTTAAGGTGAAAGTACATTTTTGTTGTTGTCTTAGTTCCTTTTGAACCTTGAATTTGTTGATTCTTGCATATCGCTATTGTTTGTTGTTTCAATTTACAAATTATGTTTAATTTTGGAATACAAGTTGAGGCAGTGATTATGACATTTTGACGGAGTCAATATTGGAAATTTCAACATGGATCTCACAACTCCTATTTGATTCCAAAATTGGTCTATTTTCATTATATGTGTTTTTAGTGTCTAAACGGTCGTATTGATATTGTGATCTTATATTTGACAGTGTGGCAACATTAGATGGCCATTTGGAAATGAAAAGCTCTGGTCTTGTGATTTGGAGCGTGCGAGGTCTGCCTACTGGTAGGCTATATCTTGTTCTCTCTAGATTGAGTTTGAATGCGTAAATGCATATTGATTAGACTGAATTAGGGGCGGGTACATAGTTATTCTTATTTATCTTCTTAGATACCAAGTTTTAGGACTGATCGACATTGTTTTGAGTTTAGTACCATGTTATTTGGGGTTCGAGGTCGATGTTTAAGGTTCAAGGCTAATTTATCTAGTTCGAGGCCAATGTTTATTGTTTGAAAGCTCTTATTTCTGGTTCGAGGCTGATGTTTACATTTGAGGCCGTTATTTTCTATTTAAGGTCGATGATTTACAGTTCAAGGTCGTTACCACTAGTTAGAGGCCATTACTTGAGGTTCAGGGTTTGAGGCCCAATGTACACTTATTGGATCTGGATTTGAGGCACTTCACTCTTGTAGTTTTAGCTATTTTGTGTACCTATTAGGCTTATGGGGGTCTATTCAGATTTTAGTTAAACTTGTGCATGAGTGTACCTTCAAGGCTTATGGGGCCAGTTAGGTTTAGTTGAGTTGTACTAAGATATAATGTTGGTATGCTCATGTGCTTTTCTATCATATTTGCTTAGACCTTTGTTTGTGTCTAGATTATATCTTTTCATATTGTTTTAAACTTTCTCGCTCAGTCAGCCCATGATGCTTACCGAGTACCTTTGTGTTGGTACTCATGTTACACTATTCATCTTTTTCTTGATGCATGTCCTAGTACAAGCTACTAGTGGTGGTTGTTTATGCCATCTTTTGCAGTTTATGGTGATTGGAGACGAGGGTGAGTGTTTGGTGTTCTGGATCAACTCGTCTCCTTCTGTATATATGTTTAGCTAGTCTTTTGCCTTTGAGACGGCTTGTTGTGGTTCATTTTTGGTACTTGTATTTTCAAAATAGACAAATTTATACTCGTGAATTCCAAGTTTTGGGAGGGATTTTATTGTATAAGAATTTTGTTTGATTCCGCTTCTGTTTCATTTATTGTTTATGTTGTTCTTTTGTTTAGTTCTACCCTTGTATTCATTTTATTTATTTTTTAAGGTGTTCCTTCGTTTAGTTCTACCCTTATACTAATTACTTATCATTTTGTGTATGAGTTGGCTTACCTACTGGTGGGTTATAGTAGGTTTCTTCATGACTCGAGGAATCGGGTTATAACAAGTTGGTACTAGAGCCCTAAGTTCACCGGTCTCACTTATACAAAGCTAATACGTAGTAGAGTCCTAAGGATTTGTATGGAGACGTATGTATCCTATCTTTGGGAGGCTACATGATGTCTTTAGGAATTCTTCTTTTTTTATCATGTTCGTGCAGCGTGTGTATTTTTTGTTTCTTAAAGTCTCGCTTGTCTCACTGTTTTAACAAGATGGCTTATCACGCCACATGGCGGCTCGGGGTAGGGCTCGACCTCCCCTATCGGGTAGGGGTACAACACAATCTGCAAATAGAGAGTGGGGTCTGGAGCCAGTAAAGGACCCTCCAGCAACTTGAGTTCTAGTTCAACTGGTGGGGTCGGGCGAGCCCAGTCGCCACCCGGGCTAGCTATGGTTCCAAACCTTCATGAAGACATCACCCATCTTCTTACTATGCTTTGAGGCATGCAGTAGGCTCTAACTGCAGTACTAACACAAGCACCAGATTAGTAGGGTCAGCCTACAACAGATGCACCTCAAAACAAGGTACCATTTGGGGGTGTCCAGGCCATGATTGCTGCTGGATCTTTGCTTGTAAAGGAGTATAAAATGCTTAGAGTGTGTCTCAGGATGTCACCTCCGAGGTTTTCTGGGCTATGGGAAAGATGCCTACGAGATTTTGACTACTTGTTGTGAGTGATTGTATACTTTGGGTTTGGTGGAGTTGAAAGGAGCTGACTTCACTACTTATCAGTTAGATGGGCCAAACAGGCATTAGTAGTGTACCTTCATTAAGACTTTCCCAGATGGGTCTCCTCCAGTCACTTGGACCGAGTTCTCTAAGGACTTCTTGGCTAGGTTCATCCCACAAAGTGTTAATGATCATCTCCAGGATCTGTTCTCCAGGTTGGAACAGGGCTTCATGCTTGTGTCAAAATATGAGACAAGGTTCCACAAGCTCTACCGCTATGTAACTATTATTCTACCCACTAAACAAGTGACAATCTGTCACGACCAGAGGTACCCCTTAGACGTAACACAGCGTACTTGACCCCGAAGGGGTTTCATACAAGCCCTTAGCATACATAACATAAGAAAATAGAAATAATGCGAAATTTAAAATTTTACAATCGAAGTCTTTTTATTAAAAATCAAAAGTGAAGTCTATACATTGTCTCATAACCATCTACTACAATGAATGTCAATAGGGTCACAACTTTTTACAATCAAAAGTCTCACAGTAGAACATAAGAAAGTAACTAGGAGTGAATGACATCTTGTCCTCGAACAATGAGGACTCATCACAAGTCTTGGAGATAAGCAATCCAAGCCTTGGTCAAGAAATGAAGTACACTTCACATGCCGGAACCTATACTTAGTAAAAATGTAGAAGAAATAGGGGTTAGCACAAATATGTACTAAGTATGGAAGCCATGCAATAAAAATCCTTAAAACATGCTAAAAAGGAAAATTTAGTTGAAAAGAATACATTTGCCAAGTTTAAGAATCACCATGCACTTTCAATGTAAAAGACAAGTTATAAAATATTCATCATATAAATCCTCATAACATAGTAGAGCCATTACCTTAGTAACCCTAAGGTATACTTATGCAATATATGGTTGGCATCCCATAATACCAACCATACTAAGTACTCCTTTGAGGCCACCTTAGTAATACATATCATCCTTAGACCTCATCATAGTCAATAGTCATAGATAATGAAATAGTCATATACATTAACTTGATCATAAGGAAAGTCATTCATAGCAACAATCCATTCAACATACATACATACATTCATACATTTTCATAGCATAAGAAACCACCTCATAACCCCTTGCAAAGTCTACTTGTGCAATGTAAAAGTGAAGTCCCATACCCCTACTCCTACTAAGTAAAGTTCATTAAGAACTCATGAGTATAGTCCATGTTATATTTGTAATCTTGTCATGTAGGGAAAATAGCCTTAACCGACATAGACCAAGTGAGCTACATAGAATCCGGTGTCATGTAACCCCACACCGAAAGAAGGTGTTCTACTTGCCTAAGGTAGAACTAACATGTATTAGCTTTTAGGCGAATCCACTAGCTAAAGACCTATGTGGGCACATAGTTAAGGGATAGGGAGATTGTTTCTAGAAACCCGACCTATTGTATTGACGGGAGAGCTTCCATCTCATGAGGTTAACTTTAGAAACTCGACATATTATATTGACGGAAGGGCCTCTACCTCATTGTCCATATCCACTCGGTGCTAAGCATTATTTCCCAAATTATACATAATTAATCTTGAATTGTATTTACATGTGTGAAGGGATAGCTTACCCTTCATTCAACACAACTCATAAAATAGCTCATGGATTCAATTAGGTGAGAATGAACTTTCAACCTTAGAATCATCAATATGTGAGTAAACCTTTCACATTACGTTCATAGTGTTTCATGAGAATATTCTTTCAATCAACACAACAACATTATCATCATCCTAGACAATTCATACATATTCATGTGTAAGGGTAAGAGGAGAATGATCTTTCAAAAATATCACAATTTACACAATAGTCATAGGATCCTCACTTTCTAAGTGAATCATAAGTTCATACACAATTTTCATCAACATGTACAAACCCTCATAATTTACCCTTCAAGGGTCATGAATCATGTCTCACAATCACACCTAGAAATACTACAATAGGCATGAATAACAACATAACTTTAATAACTAACATATCATAGACACAATTCATAATATTCATCTTCCATCAATACACCCATGGGGAAATTCATGGGGAATTTTATCATAAAATCACCAATAACCAACAATTCAATCATAATAATAGTCAATTAACTCATTGAAATCGTTTTTAGGAAGAACCTATGACATAGATTGAAAACCCTAGGTTTTGAAGAATCTACTAATTTGAAATCGTGAGTTTTAGGGCTTCATGGAAGAAAGCTTTCCATGAATCAAGACCCCCATACCTTGATTGAAGATTTCCCCACGAATTGTAGTTGAGAAGATGAGTTCTTGATCCCTAGCCTTCAAGTTCTTGTTCTTCTTCAATGGAGGATTTCTAGTGAGAGAAATATTGTGAGGGAGAGGATTTTGGGTGTTGTGAATTAATGACTTGAATTGGGTGAATTTGACTTAAAATCAACTTATATAGTACCGCCTAAAAATATCCAAAACGACCACACTTTAATTGGACTTAATTAGGAAAAAATTTAAAAGACCCTCACTTAGTGAACCCCATCCAGGCCTCACGAGCTCCTTCACGAGTCATGGTGAGGACCACGATCCTTGGTCTCCCATATGAAGGTTCGGTAGTAACTAGGAACATGGTGCCTTTGGCTTATAAGCCCAAGGCATTACCACGAGGGGCTCCACGAGCCATGGTCAAGACCACAAGTCGTGGTCCCTCTCATGGTCCTTGAGGCAGTGGCCTTGCCAGTTGGGGCCCTTAGCTCAATACCTAAGGTATCTTCATGAAGGGCTCCACGAGCCATGGTCCCTTCGGTGAAGTTGAGGCAGTGGCTAGGACATTTAGAGACTTCTCTCCTTTGGCTAAGGAAACTCCACGAGGCCTTCCACAAGCTGTGGTGATGACCACGAGCCATGGTGATGGCTGTGGAAGTTGAGGTAGTACTAGGTTTTTGGGTGGCCATTTTACCATGGCCAAGGCAAGACCACGAACCCCCTTCACGAGCCGTGGTGAGGACCACGATCTGTGGTCCCACTCGTGAAGGGTGAGGTAGTGTGCTCAAGCTTGGAGCAGCCTTGGCCTTTGGCTTTGGCTTGGCCCCTTTGCCTTGGCACTTGCCTCTTGTCCTTGACTCCTATAACCCTCATTCTTAATGTTCACCCTCACGTTTAGACTCTAGTTTACCCTATCATTTTCCAGAGTGTTACACACTCGGATACTTTGTCTATGCTTTGTGACTTCATCTATCTATTGAGACTCACTCTATGGTCTTTGCGTGTTGTTTCTATCATGATGTTATTCATCACTCTAGCACTATAAAGTAGCTCTGTTGTGAGGTCCAAGGGGGCAGCGACAAGAGGTTTAGATATGAGGGTAGCTATAGCATGTCATGTTCCAAGAAAAAAAATCCTATGATAGGCCCAGGCATCGGCTTTACTAGGGTTCGTCCAGTCGGTCAGTTCAGGCCTTATTACATGCTTCAGATGGTGATCGATATAGCCGGAGTGAAGTTGGATCTAGTTAGAGTCATAGGTTCAAGTCTTATGCTTCAGGTCATGGCGATCGTTCTTCTAGGAGTCGATCATCTCCGAGTTGCTTTGATTGTGGGAAGATTGACTGTTCGTCTATATATTATCTGATGCATAGAGGGATTACTCCTGCTCCATAGGCAGCTTCATTGCTCCCCCAGCCCTACCAACGACACCTCCAACTAGGGGTCGAGGTCAGGGTAAGGACTGTCATAGTGGACATTAGGGTATTTAGGGTGGTCCTCGGGGAGGTAAGTAAGTGATGTGATAGATGGCTAGGGCAAAAGTGGACATTGTTATTTCTATGCAGCTCCAACGAGGGCGGAGGTTGAGGCATTAGATGATATGATCACATGAATGGTTCTTTTATGCCATCATTCTGCCTTGATTTTATTTGATCTAGGGTCTACCTATTATTATATGTGTGATTATGATATTTCTCATATGGGTATGATTTTTGAGCCTATGGAAGTTTTGTTGCATGTGTTGACCTTATGGGTGAGTCTTTAGTAGTGGATCAGGTGTTTCAATCTTTCTTAGTTACTATCTAGGGGTGTGACACCCGGGCTGACCTTATGCTACTTCATATGCTTGAATTCAATGTGATTAGGGAAATGTACTTGTTATCCCCCTACCGTGCAGTTTTAGATTATTTTTCTAAGACAGTTACCTTAGTCAAACTTTGTATTCCCTCAATCGTGTGGCAGGACTCCTTTTGTAGCACAACGGTTGGAGTTATCTCTATATTCAAGCTTAGAGGCTAGTGGCTAACAGATGCTTATCTTATTTGGCATATGTGTGTGATATGAGTAGGGAGGTTGATCAAGTACAGTCAGTTCCAGTCGTTTGTGACTTTGTAGATGTGTTTCATACTGACCTACCTTGCTTACCCTAAAGCGTAATATTGATTTCCTTATCGAGCTTGAGTTGGGTACTCGACCAATTTCTATTCTGCCATATCATATGGCTCTTGTAGAGCTTAAGAAGCTTAATGTTTATCTTCAGTATCTCTTGGGTAAGGGGTTCATCAAACCTAGTGTATCACCTTGGGGCGCTCCCATTCTCTTTGTGAAGAAGAAGGACGATATGATGCACATATGGATTGATTATAGACAGTTGAATAAGGTGATAGTGAAGAACCGTACCCCATGCCTAGGATTAATGATTTTTTTACCAGCTTCAGGATGTCGTAGTGTTTTCAAAGATTGATTTGAGGTTCAGTTACAATCACCTTATGACTAGGGCAGTAGATATATCAAACACCGCATTTAGGACTCCATATGGTCCCTACGAGTTCCCGATGATGTCTTTTGAGTTGACTAATGAACTTATAACCTTGATGAACTTGATGATGTGGCTATGCAAGTCTTAGATGACATTCTAGTATACTCGTGGAGCATGAGTGATCATGAGAAGAATTTGAGGATTGTGCTCCAGACTTTAAGAGATAACCGGCTTTATATCAAGTTCTCAAAGTGTGAGTTTTGGTTTGAGTTTGTAGAATTCTTGGGAAACGTTATGTCCAAGGATGGAATCATGGTAGATTCGGTGAAGATTGAGCTATTTTTGATTGGGCTGGGCCCACTTTGGTTACTAATGTTCGGAGCTTCATACGATTAGTAGGCAATTATAGATGGTTTGTGGAGGGTTTCTTAACTATTGCAACATCTTTGACCCATTTGACTTACCTTGATGTTCTTTTTAAGTATTCCAAGGAGTGTGAGTTGAGCTTTCGAAGATCAAGAAGTTGTTGACTACTACTCTTATATTGACTCTTCCAGTTGAGGGTGAGCACTTCACAGTATATTGTGATGCATCTGCCGTTGGTTTGGATTGTTTATTGATGCAGTGTGACCAGCTTAGTGCTTATGCATCGAGGCAGCTTAATTTGCATGACCACATCTACCCCACTTATGAGTTGGAGTTATCAGCATTAGTTTTTGTGCCTAAGATCCAAAGGCACTACATGTATAAAGTTCGTTGTGATATCCACACTGATCATCGGATTCTTCATTATATTATAAGCTAGAATAACCTCAATTCAAGGAAGCAATATTAATTGAGCTTCCAAAGGACTATGACCTCTCTATTCTCTATTATCCGGGCAAGGTGAATGTGCTAGCGGATGCCTTGAGCCGCAAGGCAGTGAGTACGGGTAGTCTAGCCTTCATATCTACTATGGAGCGACCTTTAGCTTTGGACATTCAGTATTTAGCTAATTTTATGTGAGTTTTATGATAGAAGGTAGAAGAATAGTTACTAGTTAGGATGATTTAGAGTGTACTTTAATCATGAAGGGATTTTATGATGATGTGCCAATGCATTAGTAACAACTAAATATATGTGTTGAATAAAGGGGGAACCCGTCGGTGGCCCCTTAAACTTGGCACGAAATTTCACATAGACACCTCAACTGTGCGATGTTCATTTTAGACACCTCATGTAGGGTTCTGTTATATTCTTTTGACACTTTTTTTACAATAAGAAAAAACCTGAAGCAGAGTGTAATACACTCATTGATGACGTGGCAAACGACGAATTAAATGATTACATGTGTTATTTTAAGTTAAAAATTATTTTAAAATCTATTTACTAAATAAAATAAAAATAATATTCTCCCCCTTGCCCCCTATGGTAGTTGTCTTCTCTACTATACCCAACAATTTTCTTAATTTTCTCTTTAAAATTGTTTTAGATTCTTTTTTTTCTTTCTATCTTAGTGTCGTTTTGAGAGAAAAAGAGAGGAGGAGGAGGGAGACAAAGAGAGAAATAATGAAAAATTATTAAATATGAGTGTTCAGATCCATTTTTTTCGGCGAAAAAGGTGGAATCGAAAATTGTCTTTTTTCATACACTCTATATCTCTTTTGTGCTATTTTCTAAAGAATAAGAATGAGAAGATGACGATGGTTGTGGTGATTTTTGGAACTGAATAAATAAAAAAATTAATTTGATTGTATTAATAGCAATGGTGGCAGTGATGGTAAATGGATGGTGTGTGGTGGAGGAGAGAATGAGGAAGAAGAATACTAAAAACCTTTTAAATATTATTTTTTTTGCCTGAAAAAGACCCCCTTCACGCGCTGATTTTGGGTGCATTACACTTGCCATGCCATGTCAGCGAAAAGTGTCAAAATGACACAACGGAATCCTACCTGAGGTGTCTAAAATGAACATCGTCCAATTGAGGTGTCTAAGTGAAATTTCGTACCAAGTTTAGGGGGCCACCGATGGGTTCCCCTTTGAATAAAATAGTAGAGTATTTATGAGATGGTAGATATAAGATGGGCTTATGATTTTTTAAGGGAGAGCCTTGTGGTATTCAGAGGCTTATAGAGTTAATTCGGTAATAATGTATAGTGAAAGGGTAAATAGTACTTAAGTTGTAAAAGGGAATGTGGCAATAATTTGTAAATAGATAGAGTGGAGATAAAGATTGACTACTTGTCATGAGGTCTTAGTGGGTGAGTGTTTCTTAATTTTATCTAGTAGTTATAAGTAAGTATAGTATGAGAGCAATTATATTGATACTCATGTTTAGTACTAGATACTAATCTTGAATTTGAGATGAGTGTCGTGATAAAAAGTATGGCAATATGAGAGGGATGATATTTTTTATTGTGGTAGTGGTGGTGTGCTTATTCCATCTAAAGTTATAAATGTGGAGGAAGAAGGAGATGAGTTTTTATGAGGAGTAATAGTTTGGAGAGAGTAATTAGTTGGTTTCCTAGTAGTAATCTGTGAAATTTCAGTTGGTAGAGATGACGAGAGAATGAGTAATTCTTATAAGGATTGGTTAGTAGGAGTTCATGGAGTGGTTATAGCACTAGGCAAGAATCGGGTGTTGATAAAATATGAATGAATGCATGATCCATTAGGTGTTTCTTGATTAGTGCTCGATGTTTTTTGAATACAGTTATAAAGAGAAGTATTTTTGGGATGAGATTCCCTATAGAGGTATAGAACCTGAATGGTTTAGATTAGTATAACCATCTCATGTTTAGCACCTTGTAATTTAGAAATAAGGCTTGAACACAGTGAGAGCTAGTGATTTGACTTAAACGTTGGTAAGAGTAGTATATATTCTAGAGGGAGGTACCAGTTGCATCTAATGAAGTGTAGGAATCAGAATGGAGATCATAGTTGAGAAGTGCAGCTAAGCTTAAAAGCTACTAGACATACCACTCATGTCATAGTAATCCTATCTTATTCTTACTTCGTGTCCACATACGCTTATTTCATGTCATATAGTTTTAGATAAAGTGTGACTATGTTCAAATTCATATCGTTTGTGACTTATGTTCTAAAGATAGTTCCAAACTCTTACTATGAATCAGTTCTGCCTAAGTTAGTCGGCAAGTTCAGAAGTTAGGAAGATAGTAAGTGTAATTATTTTCCTTTTCATGATCAATTTAACTATCATTCGAGGACGAATGAACCTAAGGGGGAGATCTAAAAATTTGTAATCTAAAACGTAAATTATTTTTCATTTACATATAAGATCATATCAGGTGACTTTACATTGTGCTTAAGTGTAAAAGGTCAATTATTTAGTGTGAGAATAAATTTGGAGATATTAAGGTCACAAGAATCCCCTAGCACAAAGTTGAATTGAAAGCTTTCTTACCGATTAGGTTATGATAGAAGATTCTACTTGGATCAACTTCAATCGACCATATCTATTAGAATATGAAGAGTAACGTGGCTCATAGACTATCAAATTAAAGGTATTTTAGTCTTCTTTCCAACACTGTCAAGTTTGTATCAATTGGAGTTCGGAGTAAAAAGTTATGTCCATTTTACTTGACACTATCTTGGCACGCACCGGCTGCACGGTTGAGGAATTTTCCACGTGGGCACACACCAAGGCAGCAACTACTGCCTTCTTGTGCGGTTGGCTGCGCTCTTGAGGAATTTTCTGCGCAAGCGTCTGGATCTTTTAAACCTCCCCTCCCCCCCTCCCCTCCCAAAAAAAAACATAGTTCACTTCCCTAGTTCATAAATTTACCATAGAAAGAAAAGTTTTCAAGAAACTAACTTCCATCAAGGTTCATTCATCATCCAAGGTAAGATTTCACCACATAATTTCATATTTTCTTTTTCTATATACAAATTAATATCTCCTACTCATAAAATTCATAGATTTTCAAGAAAGCTCCTTAAGAACTCATCTAAGGTTGAATAAACAATTATTGTTATCTTTTCATCCAAAGATCTCACATTTCTCAAGAATTTGGAGTGTATAATGTATGTAACGCCATTCATAGTATTAGACTAGTTCGTCCTCACGCCCTACATCTCAATTCAATCAGTAGAAAGTTGAATTTAGGGTTCTACCCTTAATTTTAAGAATTTCTTGATATGAGTTATGTTCTTGTTCTGAATTTTAAATTCAATGTGTTCTTGAGTTGCTGTTCATTCTTATATTTAATATGACCCTAGTTGATGAGATTTTTATTGAAATCCTTTGTGCATTGTTGACACCCAATTTTGACCGACCTTTAACCATTTTTGGAATGCTATTCGATTAAATACGTATTTTTAAAGTATATCTCTAGTTTAAAATTTTAATCAATTTCATCTTAAAATTATATATTTTAGTATGCATGATTTCAAAAATTATTATAATTACTATCATATCACTTCTTTTATTGATAGTTAAATTCGAAATAATTATTTTACTTAAATATCTTAAAATCCTAGATGTGTTTAATTATATGAAAATTTATTTTAATATGGGTAGTATTTTTTTAATTGAATAGCATTTTCTTAAATTTCCTCTAATTTATTTAAATTGTAACTGTTAATATTCCAATTTCCTTTCAATTCTAGCATATTCAATTCTAATTTTATTTCAATTATAGTCACTTTTATGTCAATTCTAGCCAATTTTTATTTTTATGGGAGGGGATGTAGATCACCCATAGGATGGTTTGAGGCTGAAGATGTGAAACCTTTATGGGTAGATTTAATGAAAGATGCTCAGATAAGGTGAGGAGCATTCAAGCTAAGCTTTTAGTAACCCAGAGTATGCAAAAGAAATTGTGAATCATAAGGTAAGAGACGTGGCGTTTCAAACCGTTGAGAATGTTTTTCTTAATGTATCACCCATGAAAGGGGTGATGAGATTTGGTAAGAGAAGTAAGCTAAGTCCGCGATACATTGGTCCATTTGAGATTCTTGAATGTATGGGACCGGTAGCGTATAGATTGGCGTTACCTCCTAATTTATCGGGAGTTCATCTGGTATTTCATGTGTCCATGTTGAAGAGATATCATGGTGATGGGGATTATATCATTAAGTGAGACTCAATTGTGTTAGACAAAGACCTCCAATATGAGGAGGAACCAATTGCAATTCTAGATCGTGATGTGCACAAGTTGAGGACCAAAGAGATTAAGTCCATGAAAGTTCAATGGAAGCATCGTCCAATGGAGGAAGCTACTTGGCAAACCAAGAGAGACATACGAGACAAGTATCCCTAATTGATCGTCAATACAAGTACTACTTCATTCCATCCTTAACCTATTTTCCAAAGTTGTCACTCGGGGACGAGTGATGGATAAATTGGTATTTATTGTAACGGCTTGTTCCCATCATTATAGAAATACCAACGGGCGAAAAGGGGCCGAAAACTTTCTTTGTAGTATTTGGATTTTCCCAACCTAGTTCAGATTTGGAAGAAATTGGAGTCTTTAAGGTGTAAGGAAATATGGTAACAACTGGGTGAGTTAATTATGATTTTGATTACATGAGTAGTTGGATAACTCGTTAAGGAATCCGTATGACTTTATGAAATTGAATTCGGGCAAGTAGAACTCCCAAAATCAATCTTACCCTAAAGGGTATTTTCTGAGCATCGTTGGTTAGAAGTGTGTTATGAAATGGGGATTTGGGAATTCTTTAAATAGCTCACTATTTTGTACAACCCTCCTTAGCGGGGATTTTGGTAGCTTTGGCGGGACTGCTGTAGCAGGGTGGTGATCGTTGTGGCAGGCCAGATGCGACTTAAAGTCGTAAATAAACCCCTAAATGACCTTATTTGGTACTTTTCAATCTTTAGAGCTAAGGAACGAACTCCAAGAGACTCCTACTCGTTCTTTATCATTCTTGAGGCTAAAGGTAAGCTTTTCACTCCCTGAATCTGTTTTTCGATCTGGGTTTTGTTATTAATTCTATAGAGGAAACAACCATAATTTGGATAATTGGGATCATTAGTTTGATCTAGGGTTCATAAAATTGTTAGTAATTCGGGTAATTAGTGATTGTGTATTGATTCATGTATTAAATTGATTGTTTGTAGACTAAGAACATGTGGAACGAATCCGAAAAGGGAAGGATCACGTTTCTTTAGGGTTTCAAGCTTTTTTTGAGGTAGGTGATGGTTGTGATTCAATGATTGTGTGATGTATGTTTGTTCTTGATTCATTATTATACATGTATTTATCTGAATGTTGCATTATTGATCACACTTGTTGTAAATGAGATAGATGAATGATGGTTACCATGAAATCATGATTTAATTGTATGATAATGAGGATGTACTTATGATTGTGATTGTGGTGTGTTCAATGAATCGGTTTTCATGTTCCGGCATGACTAACTTGGATCAGTTTCCACGTTCCAGCATAACTATGGGATCGGTTGCCACGTTCTGACATAATTATTGGATCAGGTACCACGTTCTAGTATGCTGACTGTTTGGGTTTGGGTTCCATGAGAGGGCCAATGACTTGTCATAATTGTGTATCTTGAGAAAATGTGAAGTTGTTCATTGCTCGTATATGTTGATGATATTGTATATATTCGTTATATGTATGTGATTATATTGTTATGATGACTTACGTATGTTGCACTTAGTGGAATAGCTACGTGATCCTACCAGTAGCCCTTATTTTTGTTGAGTATAGGGCATCTTCAAGCGGCTATTGACAGATCTCGCTTAGGAGATCAGTGATCGTTCGAATTCAAGAGTGAGCCTATTCTTCCGGGAAACCATAGGTTCTCTTTCGTCTATGTCCACCATTTCTGGACTTAGACTATGTTCTATTTAGTTGATTAGTTCACTAGATTGCGGTTGCATCCTTTCTTGTTTAGACTTGTTGAACTTTAGATGTTTTGGTACATTGACTTTCAGGTTCTAGGTTATTTCTTCCGCATTTTTTAGTTCGTTGTTAGACTTTTGTTGGAGTTTATGGGAACTCCCTATTTATTTCCTTAGTATTTAACTTGCCTCCGTAACTTAAATGTCTTAGTTTTGGTTTAGCTGCTTGGTTTGAGTTGTAGTAGTGGTTCTCCCACTGGAGCGTTAGTGTGGATTCCAATCATGACGGTTTGGGTCGTGACATTCACACAGATTGAGAATTATTTTTGGCAAACAATAGTCATTGTGAGATTCAACTGGTGTTACAAAAACTTGTTTAATGCTTTAGTGTAAAAAGATTTGCGAACGTGAGCGAAGGGCCTAAAGGGTAAAAGGTGGCTTTGTCCCCCGATACATATATGTGAGGCCTAATTTAATTTTGTTTTTGGGAAAATTTAATTTTATTCTTTTGAGGTTACTACTAAAAGTCCAAATTCATTCATATCAAGATATGTACAGATAAAATCCATGAGATTAAATCAATATAATGCTCATCATATCTTGGTAATCATCTCTGCCATTGGAACGTAACAATATAATTTCTTTGTTTATCCTTCCTTATTTTCTATTCCAATCTAGAAAATAGTATTCTTCTGGTTTTTCTATTCAGTTTTGTTTTATGTTACTAAGTTACTCTTTGTTGTTTGCACTAGTTATTTAATACAAAAAAAAAAAAAATCTATACCGAGTGAATTTTCTTTAATAATAGTATTATTTTCGACATGCTTTAAGTTAGAACAAATTTTTTGTGATCGTACAACAACATGTTTCACCACAAATATGTATATGTTTAATAATTTTGCAAGTTTGGGAAACTTCAATGCAATAGCTTGCACTAGGGGTGGATATAGAGGACTGCGGGGGGGGGGGGGATCAACAATCAATTATATTGTATTTATATGACATTTTTTAAAAAATATTTTATGTATATATAGAGATTTTGAATTCCCTATCAAGGCATAAATTCACCCCTAAAGTTGTTGCGAATGTTGAGATATATATTATTAATCATATGTTCAGATATAGTATTTATTATAGAATAATTATTTATTCAATTTTAATAAAACTTTTAATAGATCATATATTCGTTTATGATGTCTGTCTATTTATATAGTAGATGATTTAGTGTATAGAGCTTTAGCTTATGCACAGATGGACTGACAAGAGCATATTCTTTAAAATGTTAAATGTAATTATATTCTTAATCCTGAAATAATTATTATGATCTATATATATTAATTATCGTTCTGATTTTTTAAAAGGTATGATTCTAAGATGAGTCAATATGTCTTGTATATTGGATGATAAAAATATATATTGGTGAAATTGTAACATCCCTCCTTGGAAAGAGCTAAGTTTGGAAAGAACTAATTTGGAAAGAGCTAATTTGTGATTTGTTCAAGTTAAGCTTAAGTTGTGATTTTTGGGTCAACTTCAAACGACCATAACTTTTAGTACAAGATGAGTTAGGTGGCCATAAGATATCAAATGAAATGTCTTTGAGTTCTCTTTCCAACGCCACCGAGATTGCTAAATTTCGAGTTTAGATGAGGAAGATATGCCCATTTGAAGTTAGTCTGTCCAGATGAGGGAGATATGCCCATTTCGACACGCTTTAAGTTGAAATTTTTTGTGATCATACGAGAAGTTTTACCACAAATATGTATATATTTAATAATTTTGCATGTTTGGGAAACTTGAATGCAATAGCTGGCACTAGAGGTGGATCTAGAGGATTGTGAAGGGATCAACAATCAATTATATTGTATATATGGGATATTTCTTTTTTAAAAAAATATTTTATGTATATATAGAGACTATGAATTTCCTATCAAGACATAAATTCACCCCATAAAGTTGTCGCGAAGAGTCAGTTACACACTCAAGCTATTTGAACGACATATTACACACCTACACTACTCAAAAGTGAATTTAATGCCACCCTCAAAGCTGACGTGGAATACAAAATTAAATACAAAATAAATAAGGGAGTTTTACTCAAAATAAAGTCAATTTTCCCTCAATCCCTTCCCTTCTCCTTCATGTCACCTTACCTTTCTTCTCCTCCATTGTTTTTGGTTATCATAAAGACTCCTTTTGTTATTGATATTGAGAAAAATATTTTTTTTTCATGGTAAATTTTCAAGAGAAAAACAGAAAACAAGATTGGGGAATATAAATCCCCAGCAAAATAAATGAAGTTGTTCAATTAATTACGATTACTGCTAGAAATTTTTTTTCATCTAGACATCTAAATTTGATCAGTCCTTACTACTCCCAGATCAAATTCTTCAAGTCGAGCACTTATTATTCAATTTATTTTTATCCTTTTTATTGATTGTGAGCATATGAAATAAGAAAATCCCCAAATATTTCTTTTTCTGTGTAAAAAGTTTTTGGGGTGTTGCAAAATTTTTTTTTTTTTTTAATGTATATTGATAGATCTTTTATGGTGGTGGGTTTGATGGTGGATTAAAAAAAAAAGAAAATAGCAAAAGGAAAACAGAGTCTATTATCCATGGACAACCCTCCACCTTATTTTTCTTCATGTTATTCTTTATCTCTTTTCCACCCTTTATCTTATCAAAATCAATTTATTTTTTCTTTCACTAATCAACATCTTATTTTTCACCATTCTCTTCCTTGAGCTTGAATGAAATTTGTAATTTTGATAATTTTTTTTGGTGGATTTGGTGATGGGTGATAAAGTTAGTGGTGATGTGACTTTTAATTTTAATAATGAAGATAAAATTTGTGATTTTGATGTAGATGCTGAAATTTATGATTATTATTATAATAAATTACAACGGTGGTGATGTGATTTCGATGGTGAATTTAGTCAACAATATTATGGTGGCTATCACAAAAAAAATTATGATGGAGTGCTTTTGAGAAGATTCCTATGGTGAATTTGATTGTGGGTGGTGGAATCTATAGTGGTGGAGAGGTGAATTTGGTGATAATTGCAACAATGATGGTAGTTTAATGGTGTGTTTGATGTTGTATAGGGAAGAAGAAACAATTGAGTGACATGTTTTTTTTAAAAAAAATTGTCGTAATTATTGATTTGGCTAGTGACAAGATGTTGATATGGCACGAGTGTGAAAGACTTTCCCATCATGGGACTGGTTGCATTGCGTCAGGGTTGAAATAAATTCACTTTTAAGTAATTTAGATGTATAATAGGTCGTCACAATAGTTTAAGCGTATAACTGACTTTTCGTGACAAATTTATAGGGAAAGGGGTTATTCCTTCCCCTAAATATAATACTAGAGGTTGACTCAGTGATTCAGAGAATTCATACTCCACCGGTAGATTTCAAATTCAAATTGCAAACATTATATTTTTATTTTTCAAACCTTGTAGTTAATATTATGGATCCGTCTAATGAGTCCACAATTTGGACACATTTAGGGTTATATTTTAATAGAATTAGTGTCCGCAAATGCATATTTTGTCTCAATAACTAATGTAAACCCTTAAGTTTCAGGTTTTTGGATTGAGAGACAAAGCATGGACGCTACCAATCAAAAAGGAACAAAGCGGCTGAAAGTATGGAGAAAAGACTTCCTGAGGATCACCTACACTATTAGGTGAATCACCGAAAGGTCGTAAATCCCGTCGAATGTTCCAGTGTGCTGAGTCCTGAAGGAGAAGGTCAAGTGCAATGAAAAGGGGAAGTCGGCCCGTCGCCGAGCACTTTCATGAAGCAGTACCATATCGCCCAAAGACTCAAAATGTGAAGAGGCTGAAGGCTAAAGAAGAAAGGTGATGAAATCGACTAAAAGGTGGATCGCCAAGCGTATCAGTGGTCCTGACTAACTGTGTCATATGGTCCTTCGCAGCATAAATTTTCAAACAATATAAATACTTGTTTAAATCTCTAGCTTTGTATCACTTCTATTATTCGAACTTTTTACAGTTTTTGAGAGAGTTTAAGTTTTAGAGGGTATTGGAGACTTTGTTCTAAGATCTTGAAGATTCAAAGGGTTTCAACTCCAAGAAATTTGGACGTCGGTCTCGAAGATTCTTTACTCTTGACTTATTTTAAGACTTAATTCTTCATACCTATCTGATGGAATCTCATATTGGTATAGTTTTTTTTATCTCTTTTACATATCTAGCTAAAACCCCAATTCTTAGGGTGTGATTATGTGAATATGGGTTGAATTAACTATTGGGTCTTGCTTGTTGATGGTTAATTTGTTGATTAAGTGTGATTTCATTTAGTAGTTGTGTATGAACTTAATGGAATTGTTGTTGCAAATACGATTTCATCTTAGTGTTTTTTGGCTTGCTCGATAGAGAGGTCATAAAACTAAGACTACTAAATTGATGGCTGGTGGTATTGGGTCGACATGGGTTCAGCTTGAGAGAGTGAGTCCTAGTCCTTCTCCAACACATTCAGCTCAAGAGAGTGAATGGGCTAACGTAGAGGCTATGCTTAATGCGGTAAATCAGTGTTCGATAGAAATCCATTTGATTTGGGGTAAGCTGTTTGAGAGAAAGCTTACCCCCATTAAAGTCAAGTCTAGTCACAAATACTCAACAATTTACTATCAAAAACATGTACACGATAGTCTAGTTTAACCCGTATTCCTATCACATCCCAAGAATCCCATCTCCCTATCTCATTTCCGCATATTTTTACTCTTTTTAGTTGTTAATTAATACAAACCCCCATCGATAATTGATGCTTGCATCACCCCTTACACTTATTATGTTTTTGTTCATTAATATTTATAGCTATAACTAATTAGAACTTTCTTTTACTTTATTATTAATTCTCGAACCACTCCCTGTGGGAACGATCCCAACCCTTGGTTGGTTTATATCACTACACGCGATCGTTGACACTTGAACCGAAGTAGTGTCCTGATACGTGAAGTCAAAATGGTGCCACTATCGGAGAGTGGTGTTAGTTGAGAATATTTAGTTTAGTAAAATTTTTGTTCTTCTTAGTCGTAGTTTTACGTAATTTGTAGTTTAGTTTTGTTTGTTTGTATGACTATTTCAGGATAAATGAGTGAGAATGAAAGCTATGGGTATCAAACGGATCACTCTCTTCTCAAACTGTTGAACCTTAGGGACAATCTCCTGACATTGTGGCAAGTAGGGGGTGTAACCATCCAAGAGATGTGGCTAAAATTCCAGGCAGTACTACACCAATGTCAAAATCATGGGATGTGTGATAAATTGCTACCAGAATGCTTTTATAAGGGTCTAGGACCAGAAAATAGAAGTACCGTTGACTAACTTTTTGAGGGTTGCTTGCTACAAAAAACCCTATGAAACATTAGCCAAACTCCTCAACGGCATGGTTAAGACCAACAAGGAAACAAAGAGAAAACAAGAGTGGGCTAAAATGTTAGCTCAGCTCAATTTCTTAACCAAGAAAGTCACGAAATTGGAAGAGCAGTCTACGAAAAAGGACAAACATTTTCCCCTTCACAAGTGCGTAAAGGGAAAGAAGCAGGAAATTGGAAAAAATGAAGAAGTCCTCTCACTCATTCAACACAAGATCGATGAACAAGATAAAGTGTTGAAAGAGATAAAAGAGAACATCAAAATGCTAAATCAGACGACAACTTCCAATTCCATGATTAATTAGGACACCTAGATAAATCAATTGATAGGAAAAATCTTCTTACAGAGCAGCGATGAGTCGCCTAATGACACCATGGCCAACTCCAAAGATGAGGATTAGGTGTTACCTTATGTCGTGCCACAACGTTAACGAAGGTGCTGCTTGGGAGGCAACCCAAGATCCTTTATTGCTTTTTGTTTATTTGCAAAATAATGATCTGTTGGTTGTGCAGGATTAAGTGTGGGAAATGTTAAGAAAGAAGGAGATTGGCAAGCCAAATGGTCCAGTTTGCGCATCGCCGAAGAGGTTGGTGATCATGATGTAAACCACCATTTGGACCCTCACTTTGACTGAAGGTCTTATAAAACTCAGTGAGGTAAGTGACCACTCGGCACGTCGTCGAGTAGATCGGCGAGCAATACTAATGTCGCCGAATGGATGCAAACTGGACGGTTATTTATGGCCAAAGGTTTTATAATTTCAAACTCTTCACTTTCCCTAGCTTTTAAACTTCACAAACTCACACCAAGTTAGTATTTTCAACATTCTTGCATTCCATAAGTATTTTGGTTGTTGATTTGTGCTCGGAGTTGGAAAACTTTGCCCCCTAGCATCTCAAATTTATGTTGTTTGGCATAAGAGGTTGGTTTTTCGAATCTCGTGTGTATTTTTATCGTATTTTGTACTCATTTGCAAATGATTATATCATATTGTCGTGTTTTGGGCCTCTCTGATAGGATTTGAATGCTTAAATGCCAGTTTTAATTTGATGATCTTGCCCTTATTGTTTTGATCGACGAATACCCGTGTTTTTGTGCCTTAAATTAAGTTAAATTTTATGGGTGTATGCTTGCATGTTGGTTAGATTGGTACAGTGAAATTTGAGTAGCCCATATTTGTGCTAAATGACACAAATTGCACAATGATAGAATGGGTGACACTATTCTTAAGGGCAAAAGTCATCAAATGGCCAAATTTGGCAAAATCGGGAAAAATCTAAATATCCCGGGGTGATGGGTGTTATGGTCTGAGCTTAATTGAACTAGTGCAGGTTTTTATTTTGTTTTTAGGGGTCGCGAGGTTGAAATCAGGCACGTTGGGTCGTTTGGCGAGCTAGGTCAAGCTCGCCGAAGCACTCGGCGGTTTGCCTAATTTCCCCACCTCACCTTTAATTTCAAGTTATATGTTTTGTTGGCTACTATAACTTTTGGCGTGAAGCTTGATGTCGCCAAAGGAACTCGGCAACTCACCAATCGTCTTTTGTTTCGCCCTTTGTCTGCCCCTCTGAACCTTTGTTGCACTATAACTTTTGGCAAACAAATCCTTACTCACCAATAACTTTCAGCGATACACCAAAAGGACCTTTCCATCACCGACTTGCTTTAATTTTTGAGCCAACCCCTTCGGCAAGCCCGATCTAGCCCGCCAAAGAGATTCGGCAATTTGCCGACTTGATCAACGAGTATGTCTGCAATAAATTTTCTATGCGTTAATATGAATATTTACTAACTTTTCTCTGATGTTTTGCAGATATGGTGAGAAAAAACCTAGATAGGCCACCCTAGAAAAAGGCACGGGGGATTACCATAAATGAAGGGGGATCAAATCCTCCAAAGAGAAGAAAGCAAGAACTCCCACATGGAGACAAAGGCAAAAGAAAGAAAAGTACATCTGAGAGAGCAGTGGTTGACATCCAAGTTAATTTTTCTAAGCCTGAAGACGAGCAACCTTTAATTTCCCAAAGAGATAAGATCCGAGCTAGATCTCAACACACGTCCACCAGAGCTCTCTCAACTACCACCCCTCCTACAACAAAATCAGTGCCAACTCATGCCCTTCATTTGACCCCTATACTTCCTGTTGTCCCTCCTCCTAGGCTTCTGAACAAATTAAAAGGTGATGGTTTATGAACCATTCTCGAGGAAAAAATGTTTTCTATAAAAGGCTTAGAGGGAAAGTATTCAGATGTGAGGGAGACCATCAAATTCCATAGGTTCAAGCAGTTCTCTCAGCCTTGAGGGCCCTATATTCCCTCTTGGGTTCGTGAGTTTTACACAGCTTATGGTGATCTGGTTCCCAAGAGCAAGAAGAAGGCCAATGAGTTCAGACCTGTTAAGGCGGTGATGGTCTGAGGCAAGGAGGTCGGGTGCAGCAGTGAGTACATTAATGTTGTACTAGGTAGAGATCTGCACTCTACACACCCGTATAATAGACTGCCTATTGCTTAATCCTTGGATGATCTTAAGGGGTGGCTGGCACCTTTGATTTCTGATACCACCCCGAGGTGGATCGAGGCAAGAGCCACTATTAAGAAGAGAGATTTGAGTATTGATGTCTGTTCCTGGTTTGGCTTTATCAGTAGCACTATTATACCATCCCAGAACGAGTTTGTCCTCTGCCACCCTAATGCGATATGCCTAGGGTCCATCATATCTAGGAGGCGCATCGACCTAGGACTGTTGATTTCACACGAGATGGCCATGAGAGGCAGGTAGAGACAGACTTCTCTACCATTCCTGGTCCTAGTCACTGAGTTGTACAAACGTGTTGAAGGGATGCTGCGAGAGATATTGAGGTAACCCCTTCTTCCTCCACCGACATCCGGCGTATTGAGGCCGAGTACACACGAGAGGAGGCTGATAGGAGGAGAGTAGCCCAAGTAGATATTTCTATGAAATTTGATGTTGATTTGTTACCTGCAGAGAGATCTTCACCTACCTCGACCTCTGGGCCATCAAGTACTTCTGCTTGTTCTACTTCTTCACAGGTTCTAGGCACCTCCACCTTGTCCCAGCCAGTCAATATTATTGTTATGATCTTGAAGATGGGGAATCTGGCCTATTCAGCTAATGTGAGAGCGACTTGGATTGGAGAGATCCATCCCTGGGATGATTGAGAATGTTATTTTGGCTGCATTGACCCCCCTCCAGACTTTTGTTGATGATCTGGCTACTAGATTCATAGCTTGTGAGAGCAGACAGGGGGAGACCTCTAAGGTTTCGGCTTCGAAAGCTGAGGTAGTAGTTTGAGGAAGGACGTAGACTATTTAAAGTCTACTGACTTCAATTCATTGATTCAGGATGCAGATGATGTGGATGCTCCTGAGACCTCAGAGATTCCTCCAAATACTACAAGCGATGCACATCGGGATGAGCCTACAATTAAGGAGTCGGATGTTGAAACCAACGAGGAGTAAACTGGAGTATAAGAGGAGAACATATTCAGAGATTTGCCAGATCTTGCAGGGACCTCCGTAGCTGTCTCTAGTGGAGTTGCTGTTTATAAGGTGATTTCGGGCACTGATACCCAAATACAGAGTGTTGTACTGGGCACTGAGACCTAGATAGATAGAGCAACTGCTTAGACAAGATCCCTCTTTACCTCCCTCTCTATCTTTTCTTTATTTTCACTTTTGGATACTTTACTTCATTTGCATTTGAGGAAAAATGGTTTTTATTTGTGGTGGGGTGAGGCCCACCTTTTTTGAGAATATTGATGTTCGTGTTTTGTTTATATTTGGGTCGTTATGCTTAAAATTGTGTTTTATACTTTTTCTGTGGATGTTAGAGATTTTGGCTCCCTTTTATTTTAAATTGTAAATGATTTTGACCCTTTCAAATTTTCGCCACCTCTTGTATGCATTTGAATGTGGCAGTTATGTAGCAAATTTGAGTCTCAATTTTGATCATTATCGATGACTCAAATAGTGCTCATAATCGAACGAACATGAATGTGTGGCTACGATGAGACCAAGTGAAGTTACATAGTCAATATGTGAACTCTTTAAATCTCGTTATGACTAGCCAAGTATCAAATTGATTCTCTTGTGATGAACGTTGCACACTAGTGAAAGTGTAGAGTCTTGTTTGACTTTGGTGTCGATGCCTTGTGATATGAGCTTACTATGAACCATACATGATAACACCTAGAATTTACCCTGTTGGTCTGGTAACACCAAGAATTTACCCCGTTGGTCTGGTCGGCTAAGTAAGGATATCTCTTGATATGATCTTAGGTAACTTCGAAGAGTGTGAGCCAATTTGGCATATACCTCTTTAATGGCCTATCTTGTGAGTGTGTGAACCTCTTTTGAACACCCATTGAGCCTTACCTTTCTTTGGAAAAAACTTGATGAAAACATTTCTTAATCCGCTACCTATAATCCTCTTGAATTGTGGTTGATCAAATAGCCAACTTAGGCCAAAAGCCTAAGTTAAGGGTGTGGTGAAAAGAGAAGGCAAGTCAAGAAGTGCAAGAAAAGCTCCCTTTTAACCCATGGTGTTGAAAAAAATGGAACCCCTCAATACAAAAATAAAGAAAGAAAAGAAAGAAAAAAATGAAAAAGTTGTGGAATAAAGTACAAAAGAAATAGGGGTTCCGAACAATCCATTGAAGTGAATAATGAGATGACTTATGAGCACTAAAGAAAATGATGAAAGAAGAGGAAATGAAGTGTTAAAAGTACAACATTTCAAGAGGATGAAAGTCACTAAGCCTAAATGACCATACGTTTGCACCCAGCCCCATTACAAGCTTTGAAAAGACCTTTTTGATCTTGAGTGAGCTGAAACAATTGTTGATTGGATAATACGGGCAAACCTGTGGGTGAAAGCATGTATTGTGTTCTTCTTTGTGAGAGTGAGCGTTGCATTTGATTCCGAAACTTAAATGATTAAACTATATTGTGTGAATATGGAATCATTCTTTGTCTGAGGAAATTTGAATACCTTTGTTAAGCTCGAACATGCATTTGAATAAAGTATAGTGAGCTTGAGAATCTTTGATAATGGTGTGTCACAACTTGAGTCTTTGAGTAAATGGTGTGTCACAACTTGAGTCTTTGACTATACAATTAATCCTTGCATGAGTAAGTTGAGTCTTGTTATGTACATTCATGATTGATTCTTGTGTAGCACTGTTTGAGACATCCTTTTTGAACTGCTAAACTTAAGTTTTCCTCTAGGACAAGCAAAAGTTTAAGTTGGGGGTGTTAATGAGTCCACAATTTGGACTCATTTAGGGCTATATTTTAATAGAATTAGTGTTCTCAAATGCATATTTTGTATCAATAACTGATGTAAACCCTTATGTTTTAGGTATTTGGATTGAGAGACAAAACAGCTGAAAGAACGAAGAAAAGACTTCTTAAGGATCACCTAAGCCATTAGGCAAATCGCCGAAAGGTCCAAAATCCCGCTGAATGTTCCAATGTGATGAGTCCTGAAGGAGAAGGTTAAGTCTGCACTGTAAAGAGGCAGTCGACGCATCACCGAGCAGTTTCGTGAAGTTGTACCATATCATCTAATGACTAAAAACGCAAAGAGGCTAAAGGATAAAGCAAGAAGGCGATGAAATAGACCAAAAGGTGGATCACCGAGCGTATTAGCGATCCCGACTAATTGTGCCGAATGGTCCTCCACAGCACAAGTTTTCAAACACTATAAATACTTGTTTAAATTTCTATCTTAGTATCATTTATATTATTCTAACTTTTTACAATTTTTGAGAGAGTTTAAGCTTTAGAGGGTTTTGGAGACTTTGTTATAAGACCTTGAAGATTCAAAGGGTTTCAACTCCAAGAAATTAGACGTCGGTCTAGAAGATTCTTCACTCTTGACGTGTTTTAAGACTTAATTCTTTATACCCATTTGATGGAAACTCATATTGGTATAAATTTTGATTTCTTTTACATGTCTAGCTAAAACCCTAATTCTTGGGGTGTGATTATGTGAATATGGGTTGAATTAACTATTGGGTCTTGCTTGTTGATGGTTTATTTGTTGATTAAGTGTGATTTTGTTTAGTATATGAACTTAATGGAATTATTGTTGCAAATATGATTTCATCTTAGTGTTTTTTGGCTTGCTCAAGAGAAAGGTCACAAAACTAAGACTACTAAATTGATGGCTGGTGGTATTGGGTCGACATGGGTCAGCTTAAGAGAGTGAATCTTAGTCCTTCTCCAACACATTCAGCTCGAGAGAGTGAATGGGCTAAGGTGGAGGTTGTACTTAATGTGGCAAATCGGTGTTCAAGAGAAATCAATTTGATTTGGGGTAAGTTGTTCGAGAGAAAGCTTACCCCTACTAAAGTCTGGTCTAGTCACAAATACTCAACAATTTACTATCAAAAGCATGTACTCGATAGTCTAGTTTAACCAATATTCCTATCACATCTCAATAATCCCGTCTCCCTATCTCGTTTTCGTATATTTTTGCTCTATTTAGTTGTTAATTAATACAAAGCCCCATTCATAATTGATGCTTGCGTCACCCCTTAGACTTATTATGTTTTTATTCGTTAATATTTATAGCTATGACTGATTAGAACTTGCTTTTACTTTACTATTAATTCTCGATACCACTCCTGTAGGAACGATCCCAACCCTTGGTTGGGCTATATCACTACACGCGATCGTTGCACTTGAACCGAAGTAGTGTCCTGATATATGAAGTCACCGTCCGACCCTTCCATGTTGTATAACAATATTACTAATAATACTACCTATCATGGGATTGATCACATTGGGATTCTCATGATTGAAGTTTGGTAAACTTCTCTTTGACCAATAAAAGAAGTCACAATAGGAATAAGTCCAAACTATGTTGTTAAGTATTAAGTTATCATTTAACTTATATTATAATATATACATAAGGTTTCAAAAACCATAAGTATTTTCTTGCAACCAAATTCATCATGACTATGTTCTTCCCTAGTAGGTTATGAGTCTGAGATTTGGACTCATTAGGGCTTTATTTATATAGATTTAGTGTCCTCAAATGCTTATTTTGTGTCAATAACTGATGTAAACCCTTGATTTATAGGTATATGGATTGAGGAACAAAGTAATGACACTAATTTGCAAAAAGGAACAAAGCACGCTGAAAGAATGAAGAAAGGCAAGCCTGGTGATCACCAAGTCCATTTGGTGAGTCGCCAAATGGCTATTTAATTGCCTAAAGTTCTAATGTGCCAAGCCATGAAGGAAAGAACCAAGTTGGCGAGACAAAGAAGCAGTCGAGATCGTCAAGTGGTTCCGCGATGCAGTGTTTGATCGTCCAAAGTTATAGACCTTAAGGATGCTGAATGCCAAGGTAGAAGGGCGATTGAAGTGACCAAAGGGAGGGTTACCGAGTAGTTCGGCGAGCCCGACTTACATCACTAAGTGACTCTTCACAGCACATTTTCGGCAACTATAAATACATTTTTGAACATTTAGTTTAGAATCTAAGATCATGTATTTTGAGTTTTTATTAATTTTTTAGATGTAGAGACTGTTTTCTCTAGTTTTTCCTAAGCTTCGAAGAACTGAAGTTTTTCACTTTTGAGAAATTAGAAGTGGGTCTTTGAGATTCTTCGAATTGGAGCATTGTTAGGACGAATCTACATTTACCCAGTTGATAGATAACCAATTTGGTAACTGTTTTTACCTTTTTATGATATCTAGCTAAAACCCCTATTCTTGGGGTGTAATTATATGATTATGGGTTAATTTGGCTTATGGGTTTTGCAAATTGTTAGTTTAAATGCTATTTAAAAGTGAGTTCAATAATTTATTGTTGTTTAATTTAACAATTGTAGTTTCAAATACAGTTCTATCTTTGTGTTCTTGGCTTGCTCAAGAGAGAGGGTTTAGAATTAAGCTGGTTGATTGATAGTCTGTAGGTATTGGGTTGACCTGGGTTCAGCTCGAGAAAGTGAATCCTAAACCTTTTTCCACACATTCAGCTCGAGAGAGTGAATGGACTAAGGTGTGGGCTGTTCATATTTTGCATGCTTGTTGATGTTTGAGAGAATCAACTTGATTCAGGGTAAACTGTTTGAAAGAAAGTTTATCTCCTCTATAATCTAGCTTACTCACTGATATTTAGCCATTTTCTAATAGTTGCAATTACCCATTTGTCTATATTTGCCTATAATCGAATCACATCCCAATAACCTATCTCATTATTGTTATTTCGTATTGTTTGCTGGTGTTTGTACTTGATAATTAAACCCAAAACCCCCCATTTGACATTCGTGTCACCCTTGATTTGAATAATGGTTTTATTCGATAACTTTTATTCATATGACTGATTTGAACATGTTCATGCTTCCTAATTGAATCTAAAACACGTACCGCTCCCTGTGGAATTGGATCCCAACTCATTTAGTTGGGTTTTATACTGACTAGCGATCGTTGACACTTAGAATTGCATGAAGTGTCCTTGGAACGTTAATCAGTAGGTGAAGGAATATCTTCTAGATCTTTTTTGGGCCTTACCCATCTACTATAAGAATTACACTCTAACTTGTGGGCCAATTGGTACCAACAAGTAGGAATTCTTTACTCATTTACAAGAATATCGCATGCCTTGTTCACTAGTGTCACATCCCTTTTAGCATTAGACCTAAATGTTGAACTACTACTCACAAAACCATCTACTAAATGAAGGTATGTCTCAAGCATATGAATACCTATAATATTGAACCCCCTTTTAAGATAAGGTGAAGACCTAACATCAAGCTTCAATTCAACACCAACATGAGTGTAAATCCACTATAATGTCCCAATAAGATCATCGAATTTTTGTAGACTTTCATTCAAAACTATTCCGGGCATTCGAGGGACTAAGTCTTGTTTCACTATAACGCGTAAAATTTTGAATCCCATTTGATAAAGCTCATCACGAAATGCAATATTTCCAACTCTCTGGGCTGCAAATGAAATAACACTAATTGGAAGCTTTGGAAAATTTGCTGCTAATTCATAAGCATTTAGTAGAGCAAGTTCACCCCCCAGGCTATTTCCTATTATTGTGAAGGTAACTTGTTCACCTTTTGTTTTGTAAAAATCTACCAATGTTTTCAATTCTTTCATGACTTGTTCTGAGGCACTTGATTTGTTGTATCTAGTTGAATCACTTTTAGATGTGTAAATACTAAGAAAACCATGTTCTACTTTTGAGTCCATATGTTCAATTGACTTTAATTTCTTCCATATTTTCATACCATTCTGAAGGTCTCATTGTGCTTCTCCATGCCACAACAATATCTCTCCATTCTTCATCATCACTAACTACCACAGAACCAACCCAATTTGAATCTTTGCTTCAAGTGTATGTCAATTTTGATCTTTCAAGCCAATGGGGCATATCTATTTGTGACATAGCATAGATGTACTTGGTAACTTTGTAGTCACTCTTGTTAAGTCTGGACTTATCAAACAATTTATGACTATTTTACATGCAAATTGCACAATACTTAGAGAATGAGTCAATATCTATTCATGAATATTGTTCTAATTAGAATGAGTACTTGGAGATGTTAGAGAAATAGTCTGTTACATAGAGTCCTATTAGCAAATAAAGTCAAGTTATTTTAGTTTTGTCCTAGTCTTTAGGGGAGTATTTTACCATGGGTTTGCTTCCTACTTTTTAGGAGTTAGTGGTTCCAGTTTTTAGCTTCAAATGTTATGTATTTGTCATATAAAATCTGCAGTTGCAGAGCACTAAAAAAGCAGCAAAGTAGTTCGCTTTCTTCTCAACGTGTCAACTAGTTTTCTCTGTTTTTGTTTACTGCACGTTTCATTATCTTTCTTTTGTTGACAGTGGTATCAGAGCGAGCGTGAGGTTCTACAATAATATGAAAGAAGCAGCGATTCTAGAGTGAAAAGAAAATATCAGCAGCTAAACCTTGTTTGCTTCTTTTCGTTTAACTCATGGCATCAGATAGTACTTTCGTACAAGCAGTGATTCCTCACTTCCATGGTCACTATGACCATTGGAGCATTCTAATAGAGAATTTCTTATGGTCAAAGGAGTATTGGCCAATTATCGAGGATGGGATCAACACTCCGGCGGAAGGCAAAATTTTGACGAATGATCAAAAGGCAGAATTGGAAGCAAAAAAACTGAAAGATCTGAAAGCGAAGAACTAGATCTTTCAGGCTATCGATTGTCCCATCCTAGAAACTATTCTTTGCAAAGAAACTTCTAAGGATATTTGGAATTCTATGAAGAAAAAATATCTAGGCACTGCTAAAGTGAAGCGTACATAGTTTCAAGCCTTGAGAAGGGATTTCGAGACCTTACAAATGAAGGAAGGAGAGTATGTAATGAGTTATTGTGCTAGAACAATGGAGATCAGCAACAAAATGCAATTCCATGGTGAGAAGATGACTGATGTTATAACTGTTGAGAAGATATTGTGCTCTTTGACACCAAATTATGATTACATCATTTGCTCCATTAAAGAGTCAAAAGATATAGATGAGTTATCGCTTGACGAATTGCAAAGTTTCTTACTGGTGCATGAA
Organism: Solanum bulbocastanum; assembly: GCA_037074985.1. Taxonomy (NCBI): domain Eukaryota; kingdom Viridiplantae; phylum Streptophyta; class Magnoliopsida; order Solanales; family Solanaceae; genus Solanum; species Solanum bulbocastanum. Next base: position 24,941,644 of record CM073604.1, on the reverse strand, counting down.
CTGAAGATGAATAGCAATTCAACTTCTGAAGAATAGGCCCTAAAAGCTTCTACTTTTATTTCTTCCAATTGTAGAGGAAGAGGTAGAGGTAGAGGAAGAGGAAGAGGGAGAGAAGACCATAGAAATAGAGATGGAGGAAGAAACTTTAGGGTCAATGATGACTACGGCAAAGGCTGAAAGAAAAAATTTTGACAAATCAAAGGTAGAATGCTATTATGGTCATAAATTTGGTCATTATCAATCTAAATGTTATACTAGGCTACCTAATGAAAAGGACGAGAAGTCAAATTTTGTTGAAAGCAAGGAGGTAGAGACTTTGTTGATGGAAATACAAGCACTGGAAGAACTCATGCAAGATGTTTGGTATCTGCACACAGGTTGCTCTAATCAGAAGTAAGTCTTCTTTTTCTAATTTAAACGAAGGCTTCGTTCTAAAGTGAGTTTTGGTGATTTCTCTACCGTAGATGCAATAGGGAGAGGTGATATTAAAATTAAAGCAAAGAATGGTTTTGAAGAAATAATATCTAATGTGCTATACGTTCCTGCTTTAAAAAGTAACTTACTGAGAATTGGACAATTGCAAGAAAAAGGATATTTTATTCTCACTGGAAAAGGTGTTTGTGAGATTTATAGTCCTACTAGAGGAGCTATTGCCATTGTGAAAATGAATTGAAAAAGATTATTTCCCTTGAATATTGAGAGTATTCATTCTTGTTTAAAAACAGAAGTAAAACTTCTTCATGGTTGTGGCATTTTAGATATGGTCACTTGGGTTTTAGTGGATTAGCAACTCTACAATAGAAAAATATGGTGATAGGCCTTCCTGAAATTCTCATCCCTTCCCGAGTTTGTGGAGAATATGTTGTTGGCAAACAACACCGTTCTCAATTTCCAAAAGGGAAATCGTGGAGGGGGAAGGATGTTTTGGAGTTAATGCATTCTGATATATGTGGCCCAATTAAACCAATTTCTAATGGAGGTAAAAGGTATTTCATTACCTTTACAGATGATTACTTTTGGAAAACTTTGGTGTATTTTTTGTAGGAAAAATCAGAAACATTTGGAGTGTTTAAAACCCTCAAAGCTCATGTAGAAAATGAAACTGGAAAGGCCATAAGACTCTTCGAACTGATCATGGTGGCGAGTATTTCTCAAATGTCTTTAGAGATTTTTGTGAATCTAATGGAATTCGAAGATAGCTCACCACTACTTATACACCACAACAAAATGGTGTATCAGAGAGAAAGAATAGAACCATTCTTAATATGGTGCAAAGTTTGCTAGCAAGAGGAAGAATGGAAAAGACTTTCTGGCTGGAAGCGATAAATTGGAGCATTCATGTATTGAATAGAAGCCCAATAGTTGTTGTTCAAAGCATGACTCCAGAAGAGGCTTGGAGTGGAAGAAAACCAGTTGTCAATCACTTTCAGATTTTTGGCTTCATTGTTGTCACGACTCAACCCACCAGGCCGTGCAGGCACCTACTCAAACACCTAAGTAGGAGAACCCTTATATCCCAATAGTGAAAAACCTGCAGAAAATCAAGAAAACTGACGAACAAAGTACTTTCATGAATTATTTTTATAAAAACAAGAGTTTAAAATGACTCAAGATTAAGACTTGCAAAGTAATAAACACCCTAGGGATCTAGTCTAAACAGGTACAAGAGCTAATAAGAGTACAACTGGACATGATAATAAATGACACAGCTTCCACCATGCGGAAGGAAAAATAGAGGATGCTAGAGATTCTTCGCCTTCACCTAATGCAACATCATTGACCCTGCATCCAGACTATGCCAAAAAGTCATAGCAAGAGTAGTACCAGTACAAACACACGTACTGGTAGGCATCATTGTTCAACCCGACACCTACCGCATAATACAAGAAACCAACTAGTGAAAACATGTCATAATACCCATCGTTCTCCACCTTTACCCTTTTTTCTGGATACCTCAGAATTACACTAGTACCTTTGCTACTAACTTCCGTCTCAATCCATCTACTTACTAGTTTCTTGATCATAGCTTAAACATTCTAACTCATGGAAGAGTCCAGAATTTCCACTACCAGTTGTCCGACTACCGCTCTCGACATACCCTTGCTTCTTCCCAAGTCACACCTCATAATTACAGTAGTACCCTTGCTACTAATTTCCGTCTCAGTCCACCTACTTACTAGTTTCTTGATCATAGATTAAACATTCTAACTAATGGAAGAATCCACAATTTCCACTACAAGTCGTCTACCTAATCAATAGCAACTCTTGGACCTTTGGTCCCCAATTACCTCCTCACATCCCGATTTAGGCTCGACTCTTCCGAAATCATCAACAACCAAAAACATACCTAGTTTACTCAACATAATGAAGTAATAATATATAGGTTACCATAACAAGCATCAATTCAGCAACAAGGTATCATTTCACAATCCCAACAATGCACACATATCACAAGTCAATGGTCCTCTCATGGAACCCAAACCCAAACTATTGGTGTACCGGTACATGGTACCCGATCTAATATTTATGCTAGAGAGTGGCAATTGATCCCATATTTATGTCGAAATGTGGCAACCGATCCAAGTTAGTGTGTTGGAACGCAACACCCAATATATTCAACAAACCAAAATCACAAGTATATTCTCAAAACATACAATCAAGTCATGATTCATGGCAATCATCATTCATCTATCCTCATTTACAATTTGTGTGATCAATAATGCAATATTAACATACATACATGCATCATAATGAAGCAAGAACAAGCATATATCACACAACATAAAATCAAAACCATCACTTAACCCTAACCCTAGGGCGAGGTTTTTCCCCTTTACATGATATACATCCTACCCAATTGCTAGAAGCACAACATAATCATCCCTTAATTTGGTGCACGAAGGCTTATACATGAATTCTACTAGCGATTTACATTATACTACGCAGTGAGCACAGCTTTATAACTACTGAATTAATAAAACCTAGCCTACTTGGGCGCCAAGCATTCGCAAAGGATTATAGATGAATTTCTGGTTTTTAGATGATGGAATGGTGATCTTGATTACAAATATGCAATCCATCGATCTCCTCACGCTAGAAATCTCATTTTCCTTCTTTCCCAAGCTTAGGGCAGCTTTTGGAGGGTTTATGGGGTGACTTATGTCTAAAATAGGTATATTAGGAAGAAGGAAAAAATAGGATTTCACATTATTTACATTTTGTCTCGCATATCCCGCCCTAGAGCCAGCTTACCCCACCGTGGCACCGCCGCCCTAGCGGGATCTAACCCACCCTGGTGAGACAGTGGCCCAGGAATTTCCCAAAGTTTTTGCTTTTCCTAATTAATGACGGTTCGGGTTGTTACAATTGCCTATGCACATGTTTCAGACGAGAAGAGAAAGAAACTTGATGACAAAAGCGAAAAGTGTATCTTTCTCGGTGTTAGTGAAGAATCCAAGGCATATTAATTATTTAATCCACGGACAAAGAAAATTGTAATCAGTAGAGATTAAGGCTGGGCACCGAACTAGGTTGTACTGGTACCAGTTCGGCACCATTCCGGTCCGGTAGTCTACAAAACAGAATAGGACACTGTGAACCGGAACTCGGGACGAAACAGAATCACAATTTCATCCTGGTAATTTCGGTCCCATTGATCTCGGCATATTCTGATTCCGATCCAATCCAGTTCTGGTCTGGTAATCCGGTTAATTATTTTTTATTAATTAATTTATATTTTATAATTTATATATACGCTAATACACATATTTTTTAAAAAAACAGGCTGAAAAGCCTTACCTGCCCCACTTCCCCAGGTGGCAACCTTTTCTGAAAATCTGCGCCTGCCCCCTTCCCTAGTCCCCACTGCCCCAAGTCCATTTTCCAAATTCAATTTTCCAAGACTCCATTACTCCGTCTCCATGTCCAACAACTCCAAATTCCATTACTTGAACGTCTCCATTCTCCAATGACAATATTTTCCAACAATCCAACAGTAAGAAACTAAGAATTTTGTTCCTTAAATCCCATGTTCCCCTTTTATTTCTAAAAACTATATATACTCCCTCTCTTTATATTTTTAATTACAGATTTACAGTAACAATTAACAAATATTAATTTCTCTCAATTCTCAATCTTTCTCAAAGTTTCAAGTTTCAAGTTCCAAATTTCAATCATATTATTTTGTAATTGTGAAGATTTGAATAATCATTTGGTGAATTTTGGAGGAGGAATCTTCTTCAAACTTCAAGTTTTGACATCAATTTTTCAATTTTCGGTTATAATCATTTATTCTTTACACAAACGTTTGGTAACTTCACTCTACTCTCTAATCCTATATTTATTTTTTGTATTTATTATTTGTAAGTTGTTCTTATTATATTTTATTAGTTCTTGTTAAATTTCATATTTTGTAATTTATAATTTAATATCATGGAGTCTTCTAAAAAAAAGTGATAAAGTAAAATAGGTGTTGAAGAAAGAGTAAAAAATATGTTTATAAAAAATAATAAAGGTTCTAGTTCTTCTAACTCTAAAGCTCCTCTTGTTGGAATAAATACGGATGAATTTACGCATGTGAATGAAACTAGTTTTTCTCGTCCCGGTCCTATAGAAATTAATTCGGATACTCCTATAATTCCCCATGAGCTTTATGAAAGACATCATGGTAATTATCAAGAAAATGAAGAAGTAGAAATTGATGAAGAAGTAGATTTAGATGAAACACCGCCTAGTCCCAACCTCAATAGTACTGAAGTTCCACCTTAGGAGGACAATCCTCCGGTTGGAACTAGTCGTCCTTCTATTATTCCAACTAGGGGTAAGACCAATGTTCATGTACTAAAAAATTACATGTCTGGAAATTTTGTTATTTGAATGATGAAAAAACTTTTAGTATATGTAATATCTGTAAAAAAAAAAAAAATTAAATATACATCTGGTGGGAGTGGAGGTTCAATGAGGGGATCAAAAAAACATTTGATTCTAAAACATAGTAAAGAGTGGTTAGCATATTTATCTTCTCTTGGTGTTAATGAAGATTCTAGTGTTGGAGCATCGGTTATAGGATCAAATATGGTTCAAGGAGAATTAAATACTTTGAACCCAAATGGTCCTCTTACACATCAAACCTACAATATGGATTGTGATCGTGAAAATTTTGGTAAAATGGTTGTTATTTGTGGTTTACCTTTTAGTTTGGGAGAACATCTAGGTTTTATTGCATATATTTTTGACAAATATAATCCTAGTTTTATTGGTTTATCAAGAGGCATGGTAAAAAGAGATATTTTTGAATTTCAATAAAAACATTGTCAATATTTGCATGCCTATTTTGAAATAATGGATTCTAAAGTTGTTGTTACCACTGATATGGGTCATAGTCCTAATGGGTTTGATTATTTAACTGTACTACGCATTGGATAGATTATAATTGGAATTTACAGAAAAGAATTATCGGTTATAAAATTTGTCAACAAAAAAAAATTGGGATGTATATTGCTACTACTGTGTTGGATATTTAAGATTTTTTTGGTCTTTGTGATAAAGTATTAGTATTACTTTAGATAATACTTCTATTAATTTAAATGCTATTAATATGCTAGAACCTAGACTTTGTCCTATTAGTAAATATGTTTTTCTTGTTAGATGTGTTGCGCATATATTAAATTTGGTTGTTAGTGATGGTGTGAAAGTATTTGAAAATAGTTGTGAAAAAATTGTTAATTCTTGTTTTGTTTATTTTTAATTAGCAAAGTGGTAGTAGAATTCATCGATTTAAAGAACTTTGTAATGCATGTCAATTTCCATTTAGAAAAGTTCCAAAGCATGTAAAAACTAAATGGAATTCTTTTTATGATATGCTTGAAGTTGCTTATGCATATAGAGAACCTATTACTATGCAATTTATTTCTCATAATATTAATGCTTATTCTGATTCAAAACTTAATGATAGTGATTGGGAAGATGTAAATGAACTTAGAATATTTTTGAAATCATTTTATGATGCTAATAAAAAATTTTCTGGAATGTATTATCCTACTATTTCTGAAATTTTAATACATGTATGTGAGATTTCATCTCTCTTTGCTGAATAGAAAACAAATGAATTATTTGCAAATGCTATTGAAGCAATGATTTCAAAATTTAAGAAATATTTTTTTCCTATCCCTCAAATTTATTTAACTGCAATTATTTTCAACCTTGAATATAAAGAATATGGTGCAAAAGCTTTAGTTGAGTGCATTTATCAAAATTTAGATATTCAACCAGATGAAGAACCTTATTTGGTAACATGTCAAATTAGTATAAAATTACTTGCTAAAGAAATGTATGATAAATATTGTTCCTTAGACAATGTTGAAAATCCTCATATGTTTATGCCTCAAGTAGGTGCCCATGGTAGAATGAAACATAAACTTGGTTTTGATTCTTCTAATAAATGTGAATTTGTTAAATATCTTGAACATGTGAATTTGTTAAATATCTTGAACAGGGTTTAGATAATATTATAAACAAGGAAGGTATACCACAACTCTTGAACTGGTGGAGGGCTCGTGGAACTCAATTTCCAAAACTTGGTAGGATGGTGAAGGATGTGCTTGCAATTCAAAGATCATCACTAGCTTCAGAGGCAGCTTTCAGCACGGCAAGAATTCAAATTGGAGACCATAGATATTCATTAGCAGAAGACAATTTGGAGATATCGGTGTTGTTTAGAGATTGGATAAATGTTGAGCGGAGAAATCTAGGACTTTCAAAGTTAAGTAGTCAATATGAACTTTTCATAGATTCAACCATTAGATATGGTAGTGACGACTACATGGAACTTCAAGATCGTCAACGAGCTTTACGAAGACCAGTAGCTGATAACGGTCAATCTATAGCTGAGTTAGAGAAAGGCTTTGTAGGATGAAACCACTATTAGTACTACACCGCTTAGTTGAAACAAAACTCTTCTTAGAAGGTGGTTGCGTAAATTAGGCACTCTACTAATAGTTGTAAATTGTAATACAAATTTGAATAAATTGAATTGATATTTTTTTTAAAATTTGTGTCATTGTATATACTTTTATTTTTATTTAATTTTTTAAAATTACAAACTTAAGTTATTTAAAATACAAGTTATAAGTATAACTTACATATTAATAAGTAATAACTTATAAACTTCAAAATATTCAAATTTAAATCTTGAAAACATAGCTCAAATTTTTTTTTTAAAAAAACTTTATTAAACTTAACCTACAAACTTAATAAGTAAAAGTTCAAAAAAATATCTTTAAAATAAACTTTAGTAAAATTACATTATAAATTTCAAAACTATTAAATTTTAAACTTAGAAAAATAAAAAGGCATTCATATTTTCGCGATTCAAAATAACTAAAAAAAATTATTATTTTTCTAAATATGTGTCGTCCCGTCCCGGTCCGATATCATCCCGGTATATAGTGGGACAAGATGGAACCGAATATTCATCTTGGTAATTCCGGTCCGGTTCATTTCGATACCGGTCAACCCGTCCCGTTCTGGTCTGGTACCAGTTCATTCTGGTTCGGTGATTCCGGTCCGGTCCGGTCCGGTGCCCAGCCATAATAGAGATGTCATTTTTTATGGAGAAAGTACTTGGGACTGGAGTATGCAGCAATCTACTACATTTTTATTTGATATTGGGGTCGAAGAAGCAGCTGCAATGCCCAAAACTGTGGAGAACTCAACTCCTGCAACGACTGAAATTCCATTAGCTCCTGTTGAAATTTCACCAACTGCTGAATCTTTACCAGCAGCTTTAGAAGAAACTGATGCAGCAGGTCATTCTCTTCGTTGTGTTTGTAGAACGCCCGCATGGATGGGAGACTATAAGGTAATAGGAATTAATGTAAATGATGATGCAATTACTTATTTTGCATTGTTTGCAGATTGTGACCCGACAACCTTTGAAAGTGTTGTTAGAGAAGAAAAATGGAGAAAGGCTATGGATGCTGAAATTGAAGCTATGGAAAGGAATGATACTTGGGAGCTTGTTGATCTTTCTGAGAAGCAAAAAACTATTAGTCAAATGGGTCTATAAGACAAAGCTGAAAGAAAATGGTGAAATTGATAAGAATAAGGCGTGATTGGTGGCTAAGGGATACAAGCAGGAGTATGGTGTTGATTACACTAAAGTTTTTGCTCCAGTTGCAAGGCATGACGCTATTAGAATGTTAATTGCCTTGGCGGTACAAAACGTGTGATCTATCTTCCAGTTAGATGTCAAATCTGCTTTCCTAAATGGATACTTGGAGGAAGAGGTATTTATTGAACAACCCCCTAGTTATGTTAAGATTGATAATAATCAGAAGGTTTATTGATTAAAGAAAGCTCTTTATGGACTAAAATAAGCCCCAGGGCTTGGTTTAGCCGTATTGAGGCTTATTTTCAGAAAATGGGTTTTCAAAAGTGTTCATACGAGCATACACTTTTTGTTAAAATTGGGGAAAATGGGAAAATGCTCATTGCGTGCTTATTTGTTAATGATCTTATATTCACGGGGAATTTTGATGAATTCAAGAAGTGTATGATGAATGAATTCGAGATGTCCGATCTTGGTAAGATGCATTATTTTCTTAGTTTAGAAGTGGTGCAGTCTAATGAAAGGATATTTGTTTCTCAAAAGAAGTATGTACAAGATATTTTAAACAGGTTTGAGATGCAGAATTGCAATCCAGCCAACATTCCAGTTGAGTTTGGTTTGAAACTTAACAAAGCTGGGAGAGGAAAGAAGGTGGATAGCATATTTTACAGGCAAATTATCAGTAGTTTAATGTATCTAACTGCTACAAGACCAGACATCATGTATATTGTTAGTCTTGTAAGTAGATATATGGATTGCCCGACTGAAATGCATCTACTAGGGGCGAAGAGAATTCTGCGCTACCTACAAGGAACCAAATATTTTGGAATTTACATGAAAGGAGAAAAGACAGATTTGGTTGGCTTCACTGATAGTGATTATGTAGGAGATCAAGATGATAGAAAGAGTACTTCGGTTTATGTGTTTATACTATGTGCAAGGGCTGTGTCGTGGTCCTTTAAAAAACAACAATTGTCACATTATCAAGTACAGAAGCTGAATTTGTTGCTGCTACAGCTTGTGTTTGTCAAGAAATTTGGCTTAGGAGAATCATTGAAGAGTTGTAGTTCAAGACGAGAAGAGCCACTATAATATTTTGCGACAACAATTCAGCCATCAAGTTGTCAAAGAATCTTGTGAACCATGGAAGAAGCAAACACATTGATGTGAAGTATTATTTCCTGCGAGATCTCAATAATTAAGGAACAATAGAGTTGCATTACTATTGAAGTGAAGATCACTTGATCGACATTTTTACCAAACCTCTCATATTTCTCCCTATTCAAAATATGAGGAGGTCGATGGGTATCGGCACTATGGAAGATTTCAAGAAGCTGAAGTCAAATTGAAGCTTACATGCTTTCAGTTAAAGGGAGGGTGTTAAATAAATAGTCTGTTACATAGAGTCCTATTAGCAAATAAAGTCAAGTTATTTCAGCTTTGTCCTAGTCTTTAGGGGAATAGTTTATCATGGATTTACTTCCTACTTTTTAGGAGTTAGTGGTTCCAGTTTTTAGCATCAAACGTTATGTATTTGTCACATAAAATCTTCAATTGCAGAGCACTAAACAAGCAGCAAAGTAGTTCCTTTCTTCTCAACGTGTCAACTAGTTTTCTCTGTTTTTATTTACTGCACATTTCATTATCTTGCTTTTGTTTACAGGAGGAGGATCACTCTTTCGGTATGGTTTCTGAATGTTTAAAAGGTTTGACAATTTTTCACCAAGCCTATGTGATTTTTTTGACGTTTTAACATCTTGGTAGGCATAGATCATGGTAATCCTATTTTTATTTAGGTCAAGGTTGTGATGGTGGAGACGTGTGACAAGGGGAAGGTGAATTGCATTCATGGTGTCTTGAAAAATTTTGGAGGAGTTGCAAATGAGAATTTGAGTTGGAACTTGAACTTTACTAGAGTATAATAATTAAATGATGTGGGGTGGTTGGAAATTGTCAAAGTAAGAAAAAGAGGATTTCAATATTCAAAAGCAAGCAGCCATTTTGACTATATTATTTAATTAAAAATGGTCCAACATAAATATCACGCGTTAGGCAAGAAAAAGGAGTCTTTCAGCAGGAATTGGTTCAATACGTAATATTTTAAATGACCATACATATGGTATTTATTAGTGTAGTATACTCTCTCAGTTCCTAATTACTTGTCAACTTTTTCTTTTTTAGTTATCTCTAATTATTTGTCTATTTTGACAAATTAAGAAAGGACAAAAAAAAATTCGCTATTATACTCTTAATTTATTACATTGAAAAATATAAAACTTCTTGAAATTCTTAAGTTTTTAACTCATCCACTTCATAATTAATAGAGGTAAAATGATAAGCTCATCATATCAGTTATTGTTTTCTTAATAGGTGTATCAATTTAAAAGTGGACAAGTAATTAGGGACAGAGAAAGTGTAAAATACCGGGTGCGGCTAAGTTTTTATGTAATATTACAATTCACTCATTTATTTTTATACTTGCATGTGTACTTCAATTTTTTACATTATTAGGTAGATCAAAATTTTGCTTTTATGACTATATATTACACATTGACTTTTTTGTTATTTTCTATGTGCGTATTTTTTTAAGTTTATATTGTAACATTCCTCCGCAAACTCAACCCAATTGTTTAAAAATAATAACGTGGGAACACCTGTATGAACTGTAAGTCATCATACCAAAATTCTAATATAAATCCAAATGGGGATGCAATCCCGAAAACTAAACATTCTAAATCAAAAGTATGTGTCCGAACAAATGGACAAGAAAATATAGAGAAATCCCCAGAAGGTTGAAAGATGAAGGTCACCCTTGGATTTGATTCAAATATCCCTCAACTAAGGTATCGACCCTAAAGATTTGTTGTACTCAATAAGAAAAGAAGCAAGTGCAATATCAGTACAAAAACAATTGTGTCCTGGTAGGATCAGACAATCAATCCAACATACGCATATAAATAACTCATAACTAAATAGAATCACAAGGAAACATACAATCTAGCAACAAACATCACAAGGAAATACACAATCTAGCAACAAACATCAGTCACATGACATAAAAAACACAAAAGGAATAAACCAATGCATGACATGTCACACACAATCATAAGGCAAGTATCGGTCCTCTCATGGAACCTCAAACCAAACTATAGTATCATACCAGGTGTGGTATTCGAGCCAACCAACAGCATTTTGTTGTATCAGCATGGTACTTGAGCTAACTAACAAACACAGCAAGCATGCATAAACACATTACACAACAAAATGCATCAACTCACAACACAATGAACAAGACTACTTGAACCCACAAATTATAATTATAAGTTCATTCCTTATGCTTCCTATCACACATTGCAAGACATGACTCTTCAAGTAATAAACAAGTAAATATACTTATTCTGGGAGCATATTGTTGGGTTTTAAAGGTGTGAAGAGGAAATGAAAGATTATGACTCTCCTAAAGGGTTGTGACTTTGTTGAAGGGTTGTGACCTTTATGAAAGGTTATGTCTTTTCTAATGGGATGTGACCATTTGAAAGGTTGTGCCTTTTCCAAAGGTTTGTGACCTTTCTGAAAGTTGTCTTTTTTCCAAAGAGTTGTGACCTTTACCCTTTATTGGCTATAAATAGAGAGATTTTCTCTCATTTTTCTGCATCGAATTCTTCCCTTCTTTTTGCATACATTTCTTACAAAACAAAATCAATCGATCTTTTCAGTATGTGTGTGATTCGTTGTTGTCATTTTGAGTTCGTTGAAATTATTGAAGTTTGAGGTACTGCTACTTCTTTAATGGTTAATCTGATTTATCTTGGGAGGAATTAATCTACAACCTCGGATACTTGAGGTGATTAAATTTCTTAAGGACACACAGTGGGCTCTGTGCACTTGGATAGTTCTTTTGTTTTTCTTTTCATCTTTTATTATTTCTAATTTTGCTAATCTAAATACATGAGATAACAAGCTTAAGAAATTTAATATTGATGCTATTTTCTGTGGTAAGGAAATTACTTTTATTTTCTATGTTCTTTTTGTTGGAAAGAAAAAAAAAGAAAAACAGAATTATTTTATCATATGATAAAAGAGATTTGGAATGAATTAGTATTACTTTAATATGTTTGAGTATATTTTCTGTAGTAAGTTTTCCTTGGATGGGTAAGATTATTTTTATTTTCTTCCCAAGTGCATTGAAGCATTGCACCCCTTTAGTTTTCTTTTCAATAAAAAAAGTTATTTTGTACATAAAGACTAAGATATGCACTTTAATTTGTTTTTCATATTCGTGGTTTTATAAACTATCAGTAGAAGTAAATGAACAAATGTTGTCTCCAAACAATATTTGAACATGAGTTTAGTTTCTCATTGAAATTCAATGTCTTCTAAGGAAAATTGAAATATGATGGAAACTAGGAAAGAAAGGAAAAATTAGCAAGAAAAGTGACTTGCATGGAATCATGACAGATAGAATATGATCAATGAGAGTAAAAATCAGGTTCTATCTTTAATTCCTTGATTATTATTATTTTCTATCCTTTATAAGTTATGAAATTTATTTCATAAATGTTAGGATAGATGGTCATTATGTGATAATCTCAGAATATATCTTTATTATTATTAATATGTATTCTTTTTATAGGAGAAAAAAAAACTTTTGTAGTTTCTACTCCATGTGAAATTTGATTATGTCTGACATTTGGAGACTAAAATCTTTTGATTTTTTTCTCCTTTGATTTGAAGAATATAAGAACTTCACAAACAAATCAGATTGTGCATTGGTTTGAAAAATATAGAAACTTCGCCAATCTATTAAATAATTTGTTTGAATAAATATTCTGACTTGAGGAGTACCAAATCTTCGTCAGGAATAGTAAGGCTAAATGATTTGAAAAAAATAAAATCTTCATCGATAGCTAGAAACAATGTTGTATTTGAGGTTTATGGAGATTAAAACCTTTTTGGTTTACTACTCTGTTTGAATGTGAAACTGATTCAAAGAATATAAAAACTTCATCAGAATTCAAGGTTCATTCGGTTAACGATCAAAAGAATATAAAAACTTTATCGTTAAACTAGAAAAAAGTTTTTTTAAAGATTGAGTCTTTATTGTTAGTATTCTAATTATTAAGTGGACTGTCTAATTGTGATAGAAAGGGTAAAAAAACACTAGTGACATAAAATTAGTGATTTTTGTGCCTGCAATGGGTGTTCTATGGATTAAATCTCCAAAAGAAGACTTTGTGTTGTCAATGTGTATTTTGATGGTATACAATTTAAAAGCATGGGAAAAAAATATGTGGAAAATAATTTCAAATACTTGAATAATATTTTTGAAACATATTTAAAATGTGGGGGGTTTTTTACTTGTAATAAAGAAAAAATTAGACTTACTATCTAATTTAAATTTGAAAGTACAAGATATGAAATTTAATGACATTCTTGTAGTATGACCCACAAAATTCTTTGAGTATCTATGATATTATGGTCGTTGAGCTTCTCTTTACTAGTATATGATATGACTAGTATAAAATCACAAAATTATATTACTCATTCAAAAGAATTGTTTTCTTTGATGAAAAAGAATCACTTAAAATATTGTGATTTTTCATGAAAAATATGTCTATTAAATAAATTTATCTGTATAGACATGAATATTGATGAAAAGTGATCAATTATGTTTGTGTTGTAAAACAAACATTGGTTTCATAATGCCCTTATTGGACCTATAAGACTATGGCCATGGTAAGTCAATAACAAGTTGAATGTTATGGAAAGGTCCTTCTAAAAAGGACATCCAACAAGGTGCTGATTTTAAAAAAGTGTATGTATTTGACAATGTTATAAAAAGTAAAGAACAAAATATTTGTAAGAAAAAGTTACCTCATGGAAGGTCTTTTCAAACTCAGTATTTATGTATGTTCTTACTTGCTTGAATCAAACTATTTGTGACATGAACAATTGGGATATGTCAATTACAAAACCTTGCAAAAATTGATCAACTTAGAAGTTTTGCCTAACTTCTAGTGCAATAAATCAAAATGTAAAGTATGTGTTGTTGAAGGAATTTTAATCCCTTAGAATTGATTTGCACTGACATTTGTGATATGAAGCCAACACCATCTCGTGGTGGAAAAAAGTGTTTCATAAATTTTATTGGCAATTACACTAGATATTGTTATGTCGATTTGTTGAATGGTAAGGATGAAGCGATAGAAACATCTAGGCAATATAAAAATGAAGTTGAAACTCATTGTCATGATTAGAAGTGGTAGGTGTGGAGAATATGAATTTTCTTTTGCAGAAATATATTTGGAAAATGGAATCATCCATCAAATTATTGCACATACTCACCTCAATCTAATGAAATTGTTGATAGGAAAAACTGAACTTTGAAGGAAATGTTGAATGTCCTACTTATAAATTCAGGTTTACCACAAAATTTATTGGGGGTGCTATCATTATAGCAAAACAAGACAACAAAAAGCTTGGGTTTTCAGAAAGAGAGAAACAAAAAGTTTTGTTTGTTAATGAAGGGAGCAACAAAAAAAACTTTTGTTTGTTATGAAAAGGAGCAACAAAAAGTTTTGTTTGTTTAGGCTTTGTTATATCCTAATAGAGAATTGCTTGTCTCCCCTTAAAGTATATACAAGCATTAACTGTCACGCCCCGAGCCTACACCCTAGACGTGACCGGCACTTGAAGACCATCGCTGGCCCCCAAGCGAACCCTTGGCCTGGCTTTCTTAACTCAGCGGAAACTTAACTCAACAGGATAACTCAATGCAATGAAAGGTTATAAAACAACTCAACTGAAAGTAATTTGCCAACAAGGCATCTCGAGTTTCAAAATAGGATATTTAAATATAAACATGCATGAGAGACTCCAAACTAACTGACTGACTGTCTGACTGTCTATGAAGCCTCTAAATACTGAGATGGATGTTGGGACAGACCCCGCAACATCCTAATAAAACAAAAACTAAGAACACAAAATAATTGAGTCCTCCGGAATGCAAGGAGTCTCACCACTGACTCTGGAGTGCTCAGCTGGATCAACGATGTGCAGGATGCTGATCCGGGGTACCTGTATCTGCATCATAAGATGATGCAGGCCAACTGGCATCAGTACATGGAAGGTACTAGTATGCGAGCTGGAAAACTAAGCAACAAAGGCTAGAAGGAAATTTGAAAGAAACTGAAAAGTTTACCTTGTTCAACTCAACTCAACCTGACTGACTTCTTTCAATATAAGGCAATTTAAAACAAGTGTGATATAAAGAAAGACTGTTTAAAACATGCTATAAAACTCTGTGTGTATACAAGGATACAATAAGCCTGAGATATATATAGAAATACAATTGAACTGATGTATATAAAATACAATAATTTTCGTGTATAAAAATACAATAACTGATGTGGGAGTTTCTCTAACCGACAACCATCACATAAGAGCTAAAGTGATGATACAGCGATCAACCTCACGCTGCCAGAGCATCCTATACCCGGCCAAAGGTATAAGACTTGAACTGCCTAATGGATCCACTAGTCTAATATGAAAAGGATTCATCTAAAGAGTATGATCCTTTTTTTTTTACCCATGGTGGCTAACATGGTTCTATGGGGGCTGTGGGTTCTTTGATTGCTCCCCCAATTCGGTGCTCGATACTACTCCCAAAAAATGTACTGGCTCTTATGTTTTTAAAACACATTTCTTCCTGCTGACATGAGATAATTACTCAAAAAAAAGAAAAACTATCCCGAAGGCTCTTTGGAAATTTCAGTTTCCAACCTTGTTTAAATGTAAAGACAATTCTTTAAAACTTCTTTGGGAATACATAGTTCCCTAATAACTTTGAGAAAATGAACTCAACTTGAAACTTGAGACTCTTTACTTAGTTTGAAACTCTAATCTCTTTGCTTGACTTGACACTTGAGTCAAAAAAATAAAGTAAAAACGTTCAATAAAGACTCTTGAACAACTTTACAACTAGCTTGACTTGCTTAACTTCTAATCTTAACTCTTAATTTCTAACTTCACTTGACTTCTAACTAACTCTCCTTAAATTGGAATTTTGGATTCAAGGTGTTTGCTCACATGTTACGGATGAGTTCTTGACTTTAGAAGTACCTTGGAGTGTTGGAAACAACTAGGAAACATAGGTATAATACCTAGGAACAAAAATAAAATAAAAATGGGGAATTAAGGTAACGGGAAAGATTGACGTCATTGGCGCTCTAAGAGGCGCGGGGCGCCAGCCCTCAACTTCAAACGGGACTGCTGGCCACTCTGCCAAGCACCAGCCCTCAACTTCAAAGGGGACTGCTGGCCACTCTGCCAGGCACCAGCCCTTTTCCCAAAAAAAAATCGACTTTTCTCCCTCTTTTCTTCAACTCTAAACCACCCTTACTTCAATGGATTTAACCCCAAACACTAAGGATCATCAATCTCTCAACATACAATAAACTACAACTCAAATACACAACCCAATCATGTCCCACAACCAACAATAACTTCAACAACACAACTAACAACATCAACAACAACTAACAACTTCAACAACTTCAACAACAATCCAATCTTTTCTCAAATCATAAAAACAAATGAGCTTGGTGTGTGGGGGAAAGGATCAAACCACACAAAGAACTCACATACCTTGATAGGGATCACCCCCGACGAAAATCCACGACGGGAACTTGTTGATCTCCTTTCTCCTCTTCTTCTCCTCTTCTTCTCTTCTTCTTCTCTTCTTCACTCTCAAGAACCCTAACTCTTTCTCTTTTAAAAATAGGATAAAATGATCCAGAATCAGCCTAACACACAATATAACCTCAAAAGAAATGGCTAGGGAAAAGACCAAAATGCCCTTAAAATTTCCGGACGGATTCCCTGCCAACTGCCCAACTTTCAATAGCCATAACTCGCTCATACGAACTCGAAATCGAGCAATCTCAGTGGCGTTGGAAAGATCATTCCACAAGCTTCGCAATCATAACTGGAACTACTCCTAAATCATCCTGATCTAGGAGTTACGACTGCTCAAAGTTGGCCAAAATCACTGATTTCCACACTTAGCCAAATTTTCCAGATTCTGTATTTTTTTCCAAAAATGGCTACTTCCAATTTCAAGCTTCTTCATAGCTATTTAAAATTGTCGGATGTTACAATATCTCCCCCTTGGGAACATTCGTCCTCGAATGAGGTGATTCTTACTAAGCTAAGGGTGCAACAACAACTCAAACACCCAACAAGCAACTATGCAACAACAACAACAATATGCCCACTATAATTTAAAGAGCACTAAGAAGGAAATTAATACCTTGATCTGCGGATTCAAAGAGATATGGATATCTCTTCTTCATGTCTTCTTCGGCTTCCCAAGTAGCTTCCTCAACAAATTGGTTCCTCCAAAGGACCTTGACTGAGGCTACATCCTTTGTTCTCAACCTTCGAACTTGCCGATCTATAATTTGAACAGGAATCTCCTCATAAGATAAGTTATCCTTGATCTTGATACTTTCAATCGGTAGGATCAATGAAGGATCGCCTATGCACTTCTTCAACATGGAGATATGAAATACCGGATGGACCGCTGCTAGCTCCTGTGGTAGCTCCAACTCATAAGCTACATTGCCAACTCTCTTGACTATGTGATAAGGTCCAATATATCGGGGGTTAAGTTTCCCTTTCTTACCAAACCTCATAACCCCCTTCATGGGTGAAACCTTCAAATATACTCAATCATCTACTTCAAACTCTAACGCCCTTCTCCTAACATCAGTGTAGGATTTCTGATGACTCTGTGCCGCTTTCAACCTCTCTTGAATCACTTTCACCTTCTCCATAGCTTGGTGAACTAAATATGGTCCTATCAACTGTGCTTCACCCACTTCAAACCATCCAATAGGAGACCTACATCTTCTCCCATAAAAAGCTTCATATGGAGCCATCTGGATGCTAGAGTGATAACTGTTGTTGTAGGAAAACTCAATGAGAGGTAGGTGATCATCCCAATTACCTTTGAAATCGATCACACAAACTCTCAGCATATCTTCTAAAGTCTGAATAGTGCGCTCTGCTTGCCCATCAGTCTGAGGATGAAAGGCAGTACTTAAGTTCACATTTGAACCCAAGCCTTTCTGAAAAGATTTCCAGAACTGTGCAGTAAACTGTGCACCTCTATCTGAAATAATGGAGATTGGGGCTCCATGAAGTCTCACTATCTCTCGAATATACAACTTGGCATAATCTTCTGCTGAAAGGATAGTCTTTACCGATAGAAAATGAGCTGACTTTGTCATTCTGTCGACAATCACCCAAATAGAATCATGCTGTCTGCGAGACCTTGGCAACCCTGTGATGAAATCCATATTGATCATCTCCCACTTCCACTCTGGAAGTTCTATCCTCTGAGCCAAACCACCGGGCCTTTGGTGTTCAACTTTCACTTGTTGGCAATTTGGACACTTAGCAACAAACTCAGCAATGCCCTTCTTCATGTCATTCCACCAATAAACTTCACGCAAATCACGATACATCTTGGTGGAACCCGGATGAATAGAATATCTGGAGCTGTGAGCTTCCGCCATAATCCTCTCTTGGAGTCCATCTACCATAGGTACGCACAATCTACCTTGAAATCTCAAAAAACCATCTCCCCCTTGTTCAAAAGCTAATACTCTTTGCTTTTGAACATTTGCCTTCAACTCAAGCAAAATGGGATCTTGATCTTGCTTCTCTTTCACTTCTGACATTAATGATGACTCGGCCCTGCTCATCACTGCTATTCCTCCTTCTGCGAAATCTGTAATTCTGACTCCCAGGCATGCCAGTCTGTGCACATCTTTTGCTAACTCTCTCCTTCCTTCTTCAATATGGGCGGTGCTACCCATAGACCACCTGCTCAAAGAATCAGCAACAACATTAGCCTTACCTGGGTGGTAAAGAATACTCAGGTCATAATCCTTGAGTAACTCTAACCACCTCCTCTGTCTGAGATTAAGCTCCCTCTAAGTAAGCACATATTGAAGGCTCTTGTGATCAGTGAATATGTCGACATGCACACCATACAAGTAATGACGCCATATCTTCAAAGAAAATACTACAGCAGCTAGCTCTAAATCATGGGTTGGGTAGTTCTTCTCATGAACCTTCAACTGTCTAGAGGCATAAGCTATAACTTTGCCATTCTGCATTAAGACACAACCAAACCAACTCTAGATGCATCACAATACACCACAAAACCTTGAGTACCTTCTAGTAGCGTCAAAACTGGAGTTGTAATCAATCTCTTTTTCAATTCCTGAAAGCTTTTCTCACAAGCTTCAGACCATTGAAATTTCACCGTCTTCTGAGTCAACTTTGTCAAAGGAGATGCAATAGTTGAGAACCCTTCAACAAACCTTCTATAATAGCCAGCCAAACCCAAGAAACTCCTAATTTCAGTTGGAGATGTGGGTCTAGGCCAATTCTGCACTGCCTCAATTTTTCGTGTATCAACTTTAATTCCATCACCGGACACAATGTGGCCTAGGAACGCCACCGACTTAAGCCAAAACTCACATTTAGAGAACTTGGCATACAACTCTTTATCTTTCAAAGTTTGAAGAACTATTCTGAGATGGCTAGCATGATCTTCTTCATTCCTTGAATAGATTAGTATGTCATCAATAAAGACAATAACAAACATATCTAAATAAGGTTTGAAAACTCTATTCATCAAGTCCATGAAAGCTGCCGGTGCATTGGTCAAACCAAAGAACATGACTAAAAACTCATAATGACCATACCTAGTTCTGAAAGCTATCTTTGGGATATCACATTCCCTTACCCTTAACTGATGATAGCCTGATCGGAGGTCAATCTTTGAAAAACAAGTGGCACCCTGAAGCTGATCGAAAAGATCATCAATCCTCGGAAGAGGGTACTTGTTCTTGATGGTAACCTTATTCAACTGGCGGTAGTCTATACACATTCTAAGGGAACCATCTTTCTTTCTCATAAACAAGACCAGAGCTCCCCAAGGCGAGACACTTGGTCGAATGAAACCCTTATTTAGGAGATCTTTCAACTGCTCTTTCAACTCTGTTGGTGCCATTCTATATGGCGGAATAGAGATAGGACGAGTATCTGGAATGAGATCTATGCCGAAATCTATTTCTCTCTCAGGAGGAATTTCGGGTAGATCATTAGGAAAAACTTCTGGAAACTCTCTTACTATAGGAACTGACTGGAAATGAGGTATCTCAACACTAGAGTCATGAACTCGGACTAAGTGATAGATACAACCCTTCGAAACTAACTTTTTCGCCTTAAGGTACGAAATGAAATGACCCTTAAGCACTACTGAACTACTATTCCACTCTAAGACTGGCTCATTCGGAAACTGAAACTTGACCACTCGAGTTCTACAGTCTATCGATGCATAACAAGCATGAAGCCAATCCATACCTAGAATGACATCGAAATCTATCATGTCTAACTCAACCAAATCAGCCATGGTGCTCTTGTGACTGATGGAAACAGGACAATCACGATAGACTTTTCTGCTAGAATAGATTCCCCAACAGGTGTAGAAACACAAAAGGGTTCACAAAGTCTTTCAGGAAGAACCTCAAACTTATTTGCAACATAAGGAGTTACAAAAGATAAACTTGCTCCTGGGTCTAGCAAGGCATACACATCAAAAGCAAAGACTTTGATCATACCAGTGACAACATTTGGAGAATTCTCTTGCTCATGGCGACTGGTGATTGCATAAAGGCGGTTTGCTCCTCCACTGGTACTAGAAGTAGCTCCTCTAGGTGTCGTCCTGTCTGGGGAAACAACTGAAGAAGACTGTGCTTTATTTCCCCCATTACCCTGCCTATTCTTTGGACACTCTCGCATGAAATGTCCATTCTGACCACACTTGAAACAACCAACGGAGCCCTCTCGACAAATACCTGAGTGGTTCCTACCACACTTGGCGCAGGCAGGAGGCTTACTACTCCCTTGCGCCACACTACCCAAAGATTGTGCTGGTCTAGCCCTGAAGTCCTTCGAATTCTGAACATTAAATTCACCTTTATATCTGGGTGCAGGTGCTCTAACAGATGATGGAGCAGGTCCCTTTTGCCTTTGCTGAAAGGAGAAACAGTTTAAATTACCTCTCTGCTGCCCGGACTCGTTCCCGGTCTTTGCTCTCTTATTTCTAAACTCTTCTTTGTCCCTCAGCTTCTCTTCCTCAACCTGCTGCACATAAACTATCAACCCTGATATGTCCATGTCCTCGATAAGCATTGCAGCCCTACCTTCCTTGCTCGACAACCGAGACAACCCAGCAACAAACAAGCTCATTCTATTCCTCATGTCCGCAACCATCTCCGGAGCATAGCGGGATAATTGTGTGAACTTCAGACTGTACTCATGAACACTTAAAGAATCCTGCTTAAGTGTGAGGAACTCACGTACCTTGGCCTCTCTCAACTCTCAAGGAAAGAAATGCCCCAAGAAAGCTTCCTCAAAACCGGCCCAACTCGCAGGTGGTGCATTCTCAGCTCTACTTCTTTTCCACTGGTCAAACCAAGTTCTAGCAACATCCTTCAATTGATATGCAGCTAGTTCAACCCGCTCAATATCTGCTACATGCATCACATCAAAAATCTTCTTCAACTCCTCAGTGAAGTTCTCTGGATCCTCAGTAGTACTTGAACCCATGAAACTCGGAGGATTCATCCCCAAGAACTCATGAATCCTTGAAGTGTCAGCTCATTCATGTCGAGCTCCTCCTTGCTGACCAATTTGATTAGTCACAGCTTGACTCAGAATTCTAATTGCCTCTCTAAACTCGGCATTAGAAACTTCCCCTTGATCTTGCACTCCCGGGGCATAAGGTAACTCTTGCTCATCAACATAACGTCTAGGAAGACGCCCTCTACCAACTCTTCGAGGAGGCATGATTATCTGAAAACACGCGCAAGCGCGGATTAGAAAGAAACTTTTTAGAGGTCAACTCTAACGCATGAAATGAGTGTGAAAGAAATGAGAAATCTTCCTAAATGTTGCAGCCTCCCAATTATAGATATGGCGCGCTTCACACCGATAACTAGGACTCTACAGACACGGCTTCATAGACTCCCTAGGACTCTTGAACTCTGTGCTCTGATACCAAGTTTGTCACGCCCCGAGCCTACACCCTAGACGTGACCGGCACTTGAAGACCATCGCTGGCCCCAAAGAGAACCCTTGGCTTGGCTTTCTTAACTCAGCGGAAACTTAACTCAACAGGATAACTTAATGCAATGAAAGGTTATAAAATAATTCAACTGAAAGTAATTTGCCAACAAGGCATCTCGAGTTTCAAAATAGGATATTTAAATATAAACATGCATGAGAGACTCCAATCTAACTGACTGACTGTCTATGAAGCCTCTAAATACTGAGATGGATGTTGGGACAGACCCCGCAACATCCTAATAAAACAAAAACTAAGAACACAAAATAATTGAGTCCTCCGGAATGCAAGAAGGCTCACCACTGACTCTGGAGTGCTCAGCTGGATCAACGACGTGCAGGATGCTGATTCGGGGTACCTGTATCTGCATCATAAGACGATGCAGGCCAACTAGCATCAATACATGGAAGGTACTAGTATGCGAGCTGGAAAACTAAGCAACAAAGGCTCGAAGGAAATTTGAAAGAAACTGAAAAGTTTACCTTGTTCAACTCAACTCAACCTGACTGACTTCTTTCAATATAAGGCAATTTAAAACAAGTGTGATATAAAGAAAGACTGTTTAAAACATTCTATAAAACTCTGTGTGTATACAAGGATACAATAAGCCTGATATGTATATAGAAATACAATTGAACTGATGTATATAAAATACAATAATTTTTGTGTATAAAAATACAATAACTGATGTGGGAGTTTCTCTAACCGACAACCATCACATAAGAGCTAAAGTGATGATACAACGATCAACCTCACGCTGCCAGAGCATCCTATACCCGGCCAAAGGTATAAGACCTGAACTGCCTAATGGATCCACTAGTCTAATATGAAAAGGATTCATCTAAAGAGTATGATCCTTTTTTTTTTTTACCCATGGTGGCTAACATGGTTCTATGGGGGCTGTGGGTTCTTTGAATGCTCCCCCAATTTGGTGCTCGATACTACTCCCAAAAAATGTACTGGCTCTTATGTTTTTAAAACACATTTCTTCCTGCTGACATGAGATAATTACTCAAAAAAAAGAAAAACTATCCCGAAGGCTCTTTGGAAATTTCAGTTTCCAACCTTGTTTAAATGTAAAGACAATTCTTTAAAACTTCTTTGGGAATACATAGTTCCCTAATAACTTTGAGAAAATGAACTCAACTTGAAACTTGAGACTCTTTACTTAGTTTGAAACTCTAAGCTCTTTGCTTAACTTGACACTTGAGTCAAAAAAATAAAGTAAAAACGTTCATTAAAGACTCTTGAACAACTTTACAACTAGCTTGACTTGCTTAACTTCTAAGCTTAACTCTTAATTTCTAACTTCACTTGACTTCTAACTAACTCTCCTTAAATTGGAATTTTGGATTCAAGGTGTTTGCTCACATTTTACGGATGAGTTCTTGACTTTAGAAGTACCTTGGAGTGTTGGAAACAACTAGGAAACATAGGTATAATACCTAGGAACAAAAATAAAATAAAAATGGGGAATTAAGGTAACGGGAAAGATTGACGTCATTGGCGCTCTAAGAGGCGCGGGGCGCCAGCCCTCAACTTCAAACGGGACTGCTGGCCACTCTGCCAAGCACCAGCCCTCAACTTCAAAGGGGACTGCTGGCCACTCTACTAGGCACCAGCCCTTTTCCCAAAAAAAAAAACCAACTTTTCTCCCTCTTTTCTTCAACTCTAAACCACCCTTACTTCAATGGATTTAACCCCAAACACTAAGGATCATCAATCTCTCAACATACAATAAACTACAACTCAAATACACAACCCAATCATGTCCCACAACCAACAATAACTTCAACAACACAACTAACAACATCAACAACAACTAACAACTTCAACAACTTCAACAACAATCCAATCTTTTCTCAAATCATAAAAACAAATGAGCTTGGTGTGTGGGGGAAAGGATCAAACCACACAAAGAACTCACATACCTTGATAGGGATCACCCCCGACGAAAATCTACGACGGGAACTTGTTGATCTCCTTTCTCCTCTTCTTCTCCTCTTCTTCTCTTCTTCACTCTTAAGAACCCTAACTCTTTCTCTTTTAAAAATAGGATAAAATGATCCAGAATCAGCCTAACACATAATATAACCTCAAAAGAAATGGCTAGGGAAAAGACCAAAATGCCCTTAAAATTTCTGGACGGATTCCCTGCCAACTGCCCAACTTTCAATGGCCATAACTCGCTCATACGAACTCGAAATCGAGCAATCTCAGTGGCGTTGGAAAGATCATTCCACAAGCTTCGCAACCATAACTGGAACTACTCCTAACTCATCCTTATCTAGGAGTTACGACTGCTCAAAGTTGGCCAAAATCACTGATTTCCACACTTAGCCAAATTTTCCAAATTCTGTATTTTTTTCCAAAAATGGCTACTTCCAATTTCAAGCTTCTTCATAGCTATTTAAAATTGTCGGATGTTACATTAACTCTTGAAAGCTAGTGATCTAACAATTTCCAATACAGTCTATTTCATATGAAAAATGAAAATAAGGGAACTATTCCCAAAAGGGTCAAAATATGACCTAAAAATGTTGATTGTAGGTTCATTGGATATGTTACAAATAGTAAAACATGTTGATTTATGATTCATATGCCCGAACCGTCGGATAGTCAAGTAAAGGGTCTAAACGACCCTGGAATGAACCAAAGGAGAATGTACATAATAAAGAAAAGTCAGAGGCGTACTAAATGTCAAAGGACATTTACTTCCTTTGGATTTGATTTTGTAACATTTCTTCTTGAAAATGAGTCTCATATATTCAAAGAAGCTATGTCTTATATGGACTCATCCCTTTTTGGAAAGAGGTTGTCAATAGCAAGATAGATTCAATCTCGAGCAACCCGATAATTGAGAGTTGGTTGATCTTCCTCCAGGAAATAAACCTTTGGGTTCAAAGTGGATTGACAAAAGGAAAAGAAAGTTGATGAAACTATTGACAAATACAAATCAAGACTTGTTGTCATAGGCTTTAAGACAGTAAGAAAACCTTGATTATTTTAACACATAATAGCCACTAACTAGGATTACATCAATTCAAATGTTAATTGTGCTAGTTGCGGTATACAGCCTTTAAATTCGTCAAAATGGATGTGAAAACATTTTTATAATGGAGAATTGGAGGAAGAAATTTGCATGGAACAACCCGAGGGTTTTGTGTTTCCTAGTAAAGAAAAGAAAGTCGTTAAACTTGTTAAGTCACTTTGTGAACTAAAAACAAGCGCCAAAATAATGAAATGTGAAGTTTGACCAAACTATGTTGGCAAATGAATTCAAGATTAATGAATGTGATAAATGTTTTACATTAAAGACACTCCAAATAACAAGGTCATTGTTTGTTTTTATGTTGATGATATGTTGAGCATCAAAAGAGACATTTCTGACATAAATGCTACTAATCATATGCTAGAAAGTAACTTCAATATGAAAGACATTGAAGTTACTGATGTGATTGAAAAGGTACTTGACAAGTTCAAGTAAGTGTTTTGAAGTATTTAAAACATACTTAAAAACTATTGTTTTGCATTATAACTCATATTCAACAGTATTGAAAGAATATATAGATGCAAATTGAATCACCAGGTCAAATGAAGTAAAATCCACGAGTGGATATGTATTTACTCTTGGTGGAGGAGCAATCTCTTGGAAATCTTCTAAATAGAAATGTATCGCTCGCTCTACTATGAAATCTGAGTTTATCACTCTAGCTAAGGCTGGTGAAGAAATTGAATGGCTCCAAAATTTCTTTAAAGAATTTTTTGCCCAAAGCTTTAGCTCCAGTATACATACATTGTGAGAGTGAATTTGCAATAGGTAGGGTATGGAGCATGATGTCTAACAAAAAGTCTCGTCATATATAATGTAGACATAATATCGTTAGAGAACTACTCTCTAGTGAAATTATCATAATTGTCTATGTAAAGACAAAGAATAATGTGTCGGATCCACATACAAAAGGCCTAACTAGAGAGGGAGTTGATAAGTTATCAAAGGGAATGGGACTATGGCCGAGGACAAATTATTGTGGTGGTAACTCTAACTAGAAGATTGGAGATCCCAAGATCTAGGTTCAAGGAGATCAAACAAAGTTATTGAAGACGGTTCAACATTGTCAAAAAAATTTTTATGGTCCATTCTCATGATAAGACAATGTTCAATAACAAGGATAAAGGCGTAACGACTTTTTAATGGTTTCTAAGTTTGATACAGGGTATATCAAATGGTGTATCTACGGGATAACACATTTAGAAATCACCTATGTAAGTGTGAAGTGTATGCCACTTCAAGGAGAATCCGGTAAGGCTAGTTCTCTACACACTTATAAATCAAGACGTGTTCATGGCTTAAACGAATAAAACAATGAGAACCAAAAATAGATCAAGGGTTGATTGTATGACTTATGTTTTCTAGGTATACACCAAAGCTCGACGGTTCAAATATATCAAATCTATTGATTGATAGAGTATATCTGATATATGTTCACTATGGAAAGTTCAAAGGAAAACCCACTTAACCAGATGCAATCAATCCTTACTTACGAATCACACAATTTTTCATGCATATGTTTTAACAATAGTCATTCCCTATTCATGTGGGGGATTGTTGGGTTTTAAATGTGTTAACAGGAAATGAAAGATTGTGACTCTCCTAAAGGGTTGTGACTTTGTCGAAGGGTTGTGACCTTTATGAATTGTTGGGTTTTAAATGTGTTAACAGGAAATGAAAGATTGTGACTCTCCTAAAGGGTTGTGACTTTGTCGAAGGGTTGTGACCTTTATGAAAGGTTGTGTCTTTTCTAAAGGGATATGACCGTTTGAAAAGTTTTGCATTTGTGACCTTTCTGAAAGGTTGTCTTTTTTCCAAAGAGTTGTGACCTTTACCTTTTTTTGGCTATAAATAGAGAGGCTTTCTCTCATTTTTCTGCATCGAATTCTTCCCTTCTTTTTACATACATTTCTTACAAAACAAAATCGATCAATCGTGTCCGTGTGTGATTCCTTGCTGTCATTTTGAGTTCGTTGAAATTATTGAAGTTTGAGGCACTGCTACTTCTTTAATGGTTAATTTATTTTATCTTGGGAGGAATTAATCTACAACCTCGGGTACTTGAGGGGATTAAATTTCTTAAGGGCACACAGTGGACTCTCTGGACTCGGATAGTTCTTTTTTTTTTCTTTTCATCTTTTATTATTTCTAGTTTGTTAATCTGAATATAGGAGATAACACATATAACTATCACCTACCTCGAATCAAGCCCTTTGAAAACTCTAAATAGTAAACTTTTTCCCTTGCAAAGTGCCTTGACTTTTTCTTGGTCTAAAATAAACAATATAACATTCAATCAATAACAAAGATCTATTAATTTACCCTGATTGCTAACAAATCCTAACCCCTCCAAAAATGAGATCATCTTCCCCAACTTAGGGATCATTCCCACCATGAATTAATGCTCAAAACATTTCCCCAATTTTAACCACCTAGTTTTTAAGACTTCAGGAACATTTAACAAGATCGGAGAGTTGAATTCTTACCTTAACCGGTGATTTTCGTGGGAAAACGGATGCATGTTGTCCAAATTCATCCCTCTCTACTTTAAGAACTCAAGTTACAGAAAATAGGAGTTTTGGATAGTTTTCTACATAAAATCATGATTCTCTTGCTATAGCGACGCCACTATAACAACAACTTACCTTGCTATAACGGTCTGAGCAACGCTATAATGATAAGTTGTCCTCTTTAGCGAGGTCGAGAGATTTCCTGTGGCTCAACATAAAAAAATAATTTTCTTTTACAACACAAACTCTTCCCTTGACATCCTGACTCAGACCTTTCACGCCAAGATAAATTTCATGAATTCTACTTACCCAAATTTGATTTCGAAAGGTATTATGGATTCCTTAATGTTTTGGCTATAATTATACATCAGTCAAATCTGAAAAAAAGGCCCCATCATTTCTCAGATGGCTCTAGACCTCACCTAGCCTAGATTCCATATAAGGCTAGCCTAGCCAAAAACAATTTAAGTTATCCGAAAAGTTTTCTTGCCAAAATTTCTTACCTGTGGACTTAGTCTTAACTACCGGGTCAAGTCCTTACAGTTATATTCTGGTATTTTTACAATTCAAGAAACTATAGAGAAGTAGGATGTGGTAGAAGGACTTGATCCTTTAAGCTGAAATTGCATAAGACAAGTCAATGGAACGCAAATGTAAAGCTACAGAAACTGCAGCGGTAGGTGGGCACGACAAAAGAGGTGCAACAATGACAAAACGTCATTGGCCAATGACATGTTATTAGGTTGTTTTGTCTCTCTTATACATTAGATACAATGATAAGAAACAACCTAGATTTTGCAATCAAGTTTATTCACGAAGCAAAAGCCATTTTAGAGAAGAACCTAGCTCATACTCAACAATAGACTTGATCGAGTGTTGCAGCGTCTTAAGTTGTTCTTTGAGTTTAATGTCTGTTGCTCTCATATTGTAGATCTATTCCTAAGTTATAAAGGATAATCTACCACATCAGTTCTTTCATTGTGATCTGAGTCATTGGCTAGAGTTCGTCGTCTTATAGTCAGTGATACAGTTAATATATGTTAGGTTGTTCCCTGATTTTCTTACCTTATTTAAAAAAAAGTTTGTCCTAAAAGAAGAGTCAAAGTATTACCATAAATGCTTTAAAAGTTTCAGGAAAATATAATATTCTTCCATATTTGAGCTATTCTTTCCATGGAAGAAAAGTTTGGAACTTTATAAATTGAAGACCCCTCTTCTCATATCAAGAACACAATCAAATCCACAATGTAGTCATTTAGAGAGTTTTGTTTAGGGGGGAGATTTTCTCCCAATTTTTTAATGTTTTTTTTCATACTAGTTTTATCATATGTAGGTCGTTTGACCAATCCATATTAATAATATTATGTTTTAGTATAGCTTTATTTGTCATCTGATTTATCAACCATATGATTTGTAATTGTAAGCTTTTGCATTACGCCCTAATCACTTTCAAACCCAAAGGGTTAAGAGTTTAATATAAGCCATGAGATAAAAGTAAAGATTGATTTACTTATTTTTGTACGAGAAAATATAGAAAAAAACCCTTAAACTTGGCAGCAAAACTTACTTTAGTACTTTAACTATACGGTCGTTTAAGTACCTCCCTTAACAATTTTGGACTGATTAAATACCACCCTAAGAGCTGACATGGCAAAATGAGTGTATTCACTCTCCTCTAAGCCCATGAAATAATAAAAATTAAAAAACTGAAAGGTAAAATCATACACATGACACTTTTTATTGGCCAATATATACAAAAAAAAAAAATAAAAAAATTTATAGTTAATGTTTAAAAAAATGTGATATTCAATCTTTTTGTTCTCTCTTTATTTTATTGTGTTCCTCATTGAACCACTCCTTATACATTTCTTCTTCCATATTAAAATTTTGCCTTCATCTTCATCCCTTACCTCACTCACCCTTCATTAATCACAAAACCAACACCTAATTCGTATTATTGAATGTAAACTTTCTTGAATTTTAAGTAACCCATTTTGAATTTTATTAGTTGTGATGCGAAAAATGTGAGTCTATCAACTTTCTTACACAACCTACATTTTTCATTTGTTGTTAAAAAAAAAATAACTTTCAAAAAATATGATTCGACAAGGGACAGATTTGTGGGAGAGAGAAAGAGGGTCCAAAGAAGAAAAAGTAAGTGTGTTACTTTTTTAAAAAAAAATTGATGAATGTTGAAGAAGAAACAACTATTGAAGGCTGAAAATTCGGGAAAAAAAAGAATCTAGTGAATGTTGAAAAATGGTGAAAATCAAGAAAGAAGAATTAAAATGTATTTTTAATTAATTGATTAGTGTAGTGAATTTTAAGAAAATGTTTAAGAAAAAAGGTGAATAAACAAAAAAGAGATTGAAAAATAATGATGTGGTTACATGGCTATGATGTGGCAGGTGAGAGTGATATTCTACTCTCAGGGTTGTATTTAATGCACTTCAAAGATATTAAAATGATATTTAAATGCCCGTATAATTTATGTGCTAAAGTAAGTTGTGCTAAAGAGGATTTTTATGTATTTTCTCTTTTTGTACCGTTACATTGTCAAAAATTGCACAAACAAGTAATATAAGTTAAATTTATACTTAAAACCAATTTAAAATATTGAGAAATTACAGAAAGAACTAAATAATAATAGTGCTTGGGCGTTTTAAAAATCGAACTAATTTAGATGAATTTCAATATATTATTCCATCAATTATAAAAAGACATATAACTAGGAATTATTAGGAGATAATTATTAAATAAATCAACTTTTAATCAGGGACGATTTATAGGTGGAACACCTTTTTTACATGGAAACAAATCATTAAAATTTAGTTATATACTCCTTTAGTTTCTTTCAACTTATTCACTTTGTCATTTTGTATTTTTCTTTCAGAAATTATTGCTCAAGTATTTATTTTACTAAATTTTAGTTATTAATAGTACTTTAAATTTCTATTTGACTATTAATATTCCAATTAGTTTGATAAATGACTAATTGGTGATAAGGATATAATTTTAGAAAAAATAAATATATTTCTTTCAATTAAAAGGAAAAAATTATTTATTATATACTTGACAAATAAAAAGGAAGGGAGGAATTATTAAAATTATCCAAATTTCAAGAAATCAGTAAAATCAATATTAAATCCGAAAACTATATGCATATATTCTCTTCATATCCACGTGTGTGTAATTAAATTTGAAAACGAAATACGGTATACTTTACTCCTCCCGTCCGTTTTCTATTGTCCAATATATTAAAAATAGTTATTTAATTTTATTTATTTTATTTTGAAAATTAAGAGATAAATTATTATTTTATACCTATTTATTCTTGTTATTAAATGCTATTTATTTTTCAATATTTAGTTAACTTATAATTAATAAGATATTACTCCTCTATTTATTTTTTACGTTTTAAGAAGTGTGACAACTTAATAAGTAAAGATGGACAGAGGAAATAATAAAGCGGAAAATAAACGTGTTTAGCCGAAATCAGTCAATAGTGTTGTTGATGTTGTGGTGCTGCTGGTTTAATCAAACGTTGACAGGGCAACAAGGACTTCTGCACTTTGTTGGGCTTATCTATAGCGTGGCAGATTTATTTAGAAATTGTTGATTTGAGGTGTGAATGTGAAATAAGATAAGATACTTTTTAGATTGAATCAAAAAGATATTATTTGGATCATACATCTAATTGTACCTTTTTATTGCCAATAAATTTATACGTCATGCCATAGATTTTAAGGGAAAAGGATAAATATATTTTTGAACTATCATAAATAGTATGTATATATTCTTCATCATAATTTTGGGATATTGGTATCTTGCCGTTCAAAAGCTAGAGCATATATATTGTTTATACTAACAGA
The DNA here is from genome assembly GCA_037074985.1 of Solanum bulbocastanum. Lineage (NCBI taxonomy): Eukaryota > Viridiplantae > Streptophyta > Magnoliopsida > Solanales > Solanaceae > Solanum > Solanum bulbocastanum. The sequence goes on along the minus strand of CM073604.1, from coordinate 24,909,897 downwards.
CATATACGTGTCATAATCTTATCCGCCGACTCGACATTTATTACATGTTGGATCGACGGATAAGATTGTGTCATATGTCCCTATTTAGTATGCCGTTAGAGTGAAGGACATATATGCTCTAGTTTTTGGACGGTAGGAGAACTAATGTCCCAAAAGTATGACGGAGGATATCTACATACCATTTACGATAGTTTAGGAGCATATTTGTCCTTTTTACCAAGATTTTATTTTATATATTGAAGACTGTAGAAATTTGGAAGTCTTTTATTCTTCTTCGTGCATCATTTTCAAATAAAATAAAGTGTAGTGTGATTTATTTCGGAGTCTGTAATTTGTATTGCTGCTTTTATAAAAACATTTTTCTATTCTATTCTAGGAGGAAGTAACCTAATATTGGGTTCAAAAGCAATCCGAATATCATGCAAAAGCTTATAATTGCAAATTATGACATTGATAAATCAATTGATATATAAAACTATACTAAGAAGCATAAAATTATGGGAAAATTATATGAAATAGCAAATTATTAATTCAAATTAAATGTTATAATTATAGTTTATTTTAATTGTAATTCGCAGCAAACATCCTATTTTTTGCCATCTGATTCGATATACAATTAGCCATTTTCGGTATACAACTAGCTATTTTATACATTTCGGTATAAAATGTATGAAATGCATTTGTGTTTGTGTTTGTATAAAGCGAGAGAAAAGTGTATATACAAATACAAATACATATATTTTCATCCTATACACTTATAATTATACAAATAGAGATCTTATTATACAAATTACAATGTATAAATGAATTTATACAAAATTGAACAATTTGTATAAAATTGGATGTTTCTAGAGAATTATACAAATCAAAAGCTCCATAGCAAACATAAAATTTGTTATGGAGAACAATTATGCAAACTAGAGTTATAACATACAAATATGATTGTTATGTTTGCTATGTGTAAAAGTTGCTCTAAAAGTATTATATAGTTTGGTCAATGGGCCTATATATGAAAAACTAATATAATAGAAAATATTAAAACTGTTGGCGAAATTCTCTTATAAACAAACTCTTTTAACGACTACATTGTGGATGATAGTGTTGTTTGCTATGAGAATAGAGATCTTCTATTTATAGATCTTCAAACTATTTTTCTAAGAAAAAAATTACCAAATATAGAAGAAAATAATGTTTTCCTTTCAAAGAAAATAAAAGTAATTATAATAATGCTTTAATTTCCTTCATTAGAAAGGTAAAATTCAAATATGGTAAGAAAATCATGGAAAAATCCTAACACCCAAAACTTTAACAATGATGAGGAGGTTATATTTCCCAAACAATTTGGGGGCTCACAATATAATTTTCTTGTCCTTTGATATTTTTGATTTACTTGATTGAACACAATATACGAACAAATTTAAGGCACTATAATATCTTGTTCTATGTTTATTTTATGTTCTGCTTGCGTTGTCTATTGTTATTTTGCACGATCTAGCAATTTACTCTATATTCGCCTACGAGTGAAATAGGTTGTCTAACGTATTCCAATAAAATAGTAAGAGCAATAACTAATGAACACAATATTTTTCCGTGATAAACACTCGGCTCAAAAGGTGTAAAAATTTACGACATGTTTCCTATAGAATTTAACTCCAACTTAACCAAATCACTGAGCCTAAATAGTTTAAGATTACAAACTCTGTAACCTAAGGAATTAACTCTAATTCCTAAACCTCAAGCTATGGATTTAGATTACAACTCATTCAATCTTAGGAACTAACTCTAGTTCCTAAACTTTAAGTTATGAATTCAGATTACAACTCTTGCAATCCTCGAAAATAACTCTAAATCCTAAACTTCAACACAAACCTCCCAAGGTATTTGTTCCCAACTCTTCGAGTTATCCTAACTTGAAGACAACACTCCTAATTCAATTTATAACTCACTAAATTGAGATTACATCAAGACTCAATCACAAAGAAAACTCCTAACACATAAACTCTATAAAAGGCCTAAGTTCGTTGATGTGTTCCTTCAATGTGTTCTTTCAATCCGTTGGTAACAATTGGGAAGTCAATTTTCTAATTTCCCTTTTTGCTTTGTAAGCGCATAAATATTCTACATGACTTCATCTTTATTTATAGACCGCTGCTTGTCATGTTGTACTTCACTTGGGCTTTTAAAGCCCTAATTCTTCTAGGATGCAACTTCTTGCGTTTTTTGAATTCTCTTTTGAGTTGAACTCCTTCTGTCACTTGGATTCCTTCCTTTTGTAGGACTCTAGCACTTCTATTCTGACTTCTTTGTTATTTTAGATGGCTTCTTGAAATCAAACTCCTTGATTCTTTTATGTTGTTGTTGAACTCCAATTCTTCAATTTAGCAGTCACTTGAAGAGTTCTACTTTTAAGTGATAATCCTTCTGCAATTCAAACTCATTGATTCTCTCTTTGACCACAAGATGTTTATTTCCTTGAGATTTATCACGAAATTAATACTATTCATTTCTTAATTTCTGCACACTTGTCTTTATTCATTTTAAAAGTGTTCCCCGAATTTAAGTGCTCGTGATAGTGTATCTTTGGATCATGCTGACTTACGTATTTCATCTTTCTTCGTAAATCATCAAAACTGAATAAATCCCAATGAATTCTCCTTTTTTGATGATCACAAACCTCTTGTCTTTGTGCATTCAAATAACTTTACGTGTAGGTTTGAAGCATAAAATTCCATAATGAAATAGTTAGTCAATGGGTTTTAAGCATTGCACAACTCTTACTCTCCCCCTTTTGGCATCATTGAAAAACTATTGCAATCCTATAACATACTAGCTAGAGTGATTAGGTAAACTATTCATGACCAATAAGGCTATCACTAAGACAATATGACAACAACTTCATGCAACATAATAATGTATTATTGAAAGCAAGAACACGAGTTGTTAAAACAAAGATAATCATTCCATTAAACTTCCATATATTGTTCTATATAAGATCAAAGCCATACTGAATGAAGCAAAAACAATTGAGTACTAATAAGAAAAACACTTGATAGGAGTAGAATAAATTCAAAGGCACCAAGATTGGAAAGTGAAAAGAATGATGGAACGTGTGGCAATAATTGTGTCAACCGATGAATAATTTCAGTATTTTCAACCTTTTCTTTATTGAGATCAGTTTCTACAGCTTTAATTATAGCTTGAAGGACATATTTTTTCATAAGCTACAAGAGCAACCTCCAGTTCAACAATCTTGTTGGTGAAGACATTACTTCAACCTTTGCATTTGCATATCAATTTTTCTCACGATGCATGTAGATTAGCATGGTTCATCTATTAGGAACATTTTTTTTCTCTTTTTTTTTTTTTTTTTTTTTTTTTTTTTTTTTTTTTTGTAATTGTTTGGAGTATATGATTGAATTAGAATTGAGTATTCCTCAAAAAATCACAACAGAGATCATGTCCTTTATTTATTTTTATATATTTTGAAAAATAATCTCACTTGCTTGCCCTTTACACATACACTCTATCTTCCTTTTCATCTCTAAATGATGCATTCCCCCTTTTTGTGAAGTAAGTAAAAGAAATTTTTATTTGTCTTCAGTCATATACCATAAGCAAGCAATATCTATAAATCAATATTGCTTGCTTCATTTCACCTTCACCTGTAAAACAACTTAAGGGTTAGTTTTAGAAACCCAGACAAGTTTGGGTCATTTCTTATTATCAAAAGGGTGTATCAGATTTCTTCTCGTCCATCTAGGCAACAAGTTAGTGGACATGTTTCTATCAATAGGTATATATCTGTTTCTATTTGCCAATTTAGTTTTTTTTTCCTAAAATAATTAGAAATTCGACACTCAGTAGTAAAATGACCAATTTTACTAAAATATAGCATAAATATTCAGAGATAGTATTTTCTTTATGAAATTCTATGTCAGTCTTCTCATTGTGCACCCTACCACTCAATTTGTTAATAATTCTGAAAGAATTAGTCCATCCATTAGCTCTTTTAAGGTCTATTTTCAACCTAGACACTTTTAGATTTGATTTTCTCACCTTTTCTTTCTCATAGAAAAAGTCAATTTTACGCTTCTTAAAATATGATTCAATTTTTTTTTTAATGCCACTCATGGATCATTTTCCCTTTTTAACAATAAACAACTTCAAAATTTCAGATTTCATATTCAGATTCAGTTAACCAAGTTGGTCAACCTGGTCTTTTAGGGTACTACTATTTTTATTAGTTTTAGTTTTACAATTTTTACGATCAATATAATCAAATTTTACACTTGAAAGAGAACTGAACAATTTATCCATATCGAAGGTTACCTCTCGAAATTTATCAATTATGAGTTTTCTTTTTCAAGAAAATGTGTAATTTTTCTGTTAAATCAAAGATACTTACCTTAGATTCTTCTTCCTCTTCCTCCTCCTCCTCTTCTTGTTCGTCTGAATCATCATCATCATCTTCTTCTTCTTCCTCCTCCTCCTCCTCCTCCTCATCCTCCTCCTCCTCCTCTTGATTCTCCTTCTTCTTCTGATGAATTTTATTTTTCTTAATCTTCTTCTTAAACTTCTTCTGATTCTTCTTCTTCTTCTTTTTGTGAATCTTCTTTTGAATATTCTTTTTTTTCTTCTGAATCTTCTGAATCTTCTCCTTCTTCTGAATCTTTTGAATCTTCTTCTTCTTCTGAATCTTCTTCTTCTTATCTTCTTCTTATTCTTCTTCTGAATCTTCTTCTTCTTTCAAATCTTCTTCTTCTTTTGAATCTTTTTCTTCTGAACTGCTTCTTCATTTGAATCTTCTTCTGCATCTTCTTCTTCTTTTGAATCCTCCTTTTTCTGCTTCTTCTTGTTCTTCTATAATTTCATAACACGTTATCACAGCAAGAATCTAGCATCTCAAAAAGTGAAGGTTAAGTTTGAAGAACTAATAAGATATTGTTTTTCTTTTGCTTTTAATTTTAATGGCTAATCTTACAAAATTAGAGTTCGTTGTCCTTCATAGTTCGGGAGAAAACTACCTTTCATGGGTGTTAGATGTTGAAATACACCTTAATGCAATGGGTTTTGGAGACTCCATAAGAAAATAAAGCATCAAAGCAGAGTTGTGTGCGGGCAATGATATTTTTGCGTCATCATCTTAATGAGATTCTAAAATCGAGTATCTCACAGTTAAGTATCCACATGTTTTGTGGAGTAGCCTAAAAGAAATATATGATCACTTCAAGATGATCATACATCCAAATACACGATATGATTTGATGTATCTATGGCGACAAGACTTTAAGTCTATACTTGAGTATAATTCAGCCATGTAAAACATCATTTCTCAGTTGAAACTATGTGGAGAAATGATTAGAGATATAATTGATATGATGGAAAAGACGTTCTCGACTGTTTATCCCTCAAATGTGCTCCTGCAGCAACAATATCGAGAAAGGTTTCAAAAAGTATGCTGAACTAATTTCTCATCTTCTAGTGGCTGAGAAAAATAATGATTTATTACTGAAAAATCATGAGCATCGGCCTACTGGATCTGAACCTCTTTCTGAAGTGAATGAGGCACCATGCTAGGCGTGGAAAAGGTGGTGGCCCTAGTCGTGGACGTGGGCGTGGACGTTTTCATGATTATGGTCAACAACGAAATTCCTTTCCTAGTGTTAATCATTCATCAAATAAAAGTCGCCATCAAAAGGAAAAAAAGAAAGGATGAGAAGTGTGAAGCAACTAGGCAGGTTGTTTTCGATGTTGTGGAAGAGGTCATTATGCACGTGATTGTTGTACTCCTAAACACTTGTTTGAGCTTTATCAAGAATCGCTAAAGAAGAAAGAGAAAATTTTTGAAGCTAATTTTGTCTCTGAAAATCAAGTTGACATCACACACTTAGATGTAGCAGATTTCTTCGCACATCCTCAAGGAAAGATAGATCACTTGATTGGTGATGGTTCTTTGGCCATGGACGAGTGAACACTTTGATTTTTTAGTAGTTATTAAATAAAATATATAAAGATAGTTGTTTGCACGAGTTTTTCTTTTTTATATTAGTTAGCATTAATTAGTTTTGTAATTCATTATTGAATTGAATTTGAATTTGATTTTGGCTTAGTTAAATAGTATTTTTTTATATTTTATTTGTTTGTTGGAAAGAAAAAAACTGCATTTTAATAATGTCATTGATTACATGTACATTTTATTTGTATTTTAATCACGGATATTTGAGCTGATTTTTATATTTGGAAAAGTTATGGAGGAATGTTTTTTTGTCAAGCCAAACACTAAACCCTATCATGTGTTTATATTAAACTAGGACTTAAATTGGTCTAGTGAATAAATAATAATACAATTATTATTAGTTTTTCTACTAATAGGTTTTGCATATTTTATTTTTCCCCTACGAATGATAGTTGAATTTTTTGAGTGTATTAAGTATATCAAAAATAGTGTACTGAAAAGTTATTGAATATCTAGTTATTTAATGTACACTAGTTGATGTGTTTTTCTTACTTGCAAGAATATCAAGTAACATAACACAAGTTGTTTGTATAAGCACGAGAATAATACATTGGTATACTATGGGCATGTGTTCATTACTTTATTAATTACATAATAGAAGATAGTTAATATTTTATTATACTATCTTACTTTTACTTTGTAATAAAGTCTTAATAGATATTTATTTCATTTTATGTAACGACCTGATTCCGTCGTTAGAGAAAAGCCAACGGAGAAAGAATTGGGGTCAGAAAACTTTTTGGTAGTAACTTGGAATTTTCTAACCTAGCCAAGGTTTGGACGAAATCAGAGTCGGTAAGGTCTAGGGAAATCTGGTAACGAATTAGAGTTCCAATAATGATTTTGATTATATGAGTAGATAGCTAAGACGTTAAGGAACCCGCACTACTTTACAAAATTGAGTTCGGGTGAGTAGAACTCCCAAAATTGATCTTAGCGTGAAAGGGTATTTTCTGAGTGTCACGGGGAGAAGGTGTGTTGTGAAATGGGAGTTTTGGAATTCTTAAATTGCTCAGTGTTTTTGTGCAAGCCGCTGAGGTAGGATTTCTGCAGCCAAGGTGGGGCTGCTATAGCGGGTGAGGTACGCTGTAGCGGGCCAGACGCGAGTTGAAGTTGGAAATAAACCCCAAAAACATCTTACTCTGCACTTTTCGACTTTGAGAGCTAAGAACAATTTTTCACCATTCTTGAGGCTAAAGGTAAGGTTTTCACTCCCTGAATCCAGTTTTGATCCGTAGAACTTGGATTCTTGGTTAATTACTATTGGGGGAGGGTTTTGATCTGAAACTAATGGTGGAAAAAGCCCTAAATTGAGTATTAGGATCTTGGGTTTGGTCTAGGGTTATTGAATTTGTTATAATCTTGATAATTAGACCTTTGATTGTTGATCCTTGCCTATATTAATTGTTTGTAGACCTATAACAAGCAGAATGAATCTGGAAAGTGAAGATTCAAGTGCCTTAGGTGATTCAAGCTTGGATTCGAGGTAGGTGATGGTTGTGATTTCATGTTGTGTGATATATGTTTGTACTTGCTTCATTGTATTGCATGTATGTATGCGAATGTTGCATTATTGATCACACTAATCCTAAATGAGTATGAACGAATAACTATATGCCATGAATCACCTCTTGATTGTATGATTTTTGAGAATGTACATTGTGATTGTGATTGTGGTATATTGAATGGATCGGATGCCATATACCGGCATACTAACTGGGATCGGTTGCCATGTACCGTTATAAACTTTGGATCGATTGACACATACTGACGTAAACTTTGGATCGAGTGTCACGAACCAGCACACTAACTAGGAATGGGTACCACGAACCGGTACACTAACAGTTTGGGTATGGGTTCCATGAGAGGACCATTGAATTGGGTTCTATGAGAGGACCATTGACTTTTTATATGTATGCGTATTGTTGAAGAATGTGGAATTGTATAATGCTCGTAAATGATAATTATTATTGTTTATGTTCGGTGTGTGCATGTTTATTATGTTGTAATGACTTATATATGTTTCACATATTGGGATAACCGCATGATCCTACCAATATAATGTGGTTGTGTATTGATACTGCACTTGCTTGTTCTTTGTTAAGTACAGGGCATCTTCAGTCGACTATTGATATACCTCATCTAGGTAATTATTGAGCGTGACCGGATTCAAGGGTAAGCCAATTCTTTTAGGCTGCCATAGATCTTTCTTATTTAAGTCCACTCTTTTCGGACTCAAAGTATTTGTTTAAGGTGTTTGTTTAGTTTCGGGGTACTACCCCTTGTTCTTAGACTTGTCATTAGTAGAGTTTTGGTACAATGACTTTCAGGTTCTAGGGGTTGTTCTTACGTATAAGTTTGGTTAGTTTTATTAAACCTTTGGAGTTTATGGGAACTGTATATAATTTCTACATTTAAACATGCTTCCGTATCTTTAAATGTGTAGTATTTTGGTTAAAACTGTTAGTAGGGTTATAGTAATGGTTCACCCACCGGAGGGTAGGTGTGGGTGTCAATCACAATGGTCTGGGTCGTGACAAAGTTGGTATTAGAGCCTTAGGTTCGTTGATCTCATTGTACCAAAATGAGTCTAGTAGAGTCTTGCAGAACGGTACAATGACGTCCGTACTTTTGTTCGAAAGGCTATAGGAAAGTCACTTCTTTCTACTCCTTCGTGCTATGACTTGAATCCAATTGGTATTTGGGTAATACAAATTGGTATATTTCCTCCTTCACGCTATGGTCTGAACTAGAGCAACAAAAGTGGTAACAACATCACTAGCAAGAGAGGATGCATATAGACTACCGAGTGTTGGATCGGGTCACTATTCAGAATAAGTATCCATTACTTCGGATAGATGATCTTTTGACCAGTTGTAGGTGCATCAGTTCTCTCTAAGATTGATTTAAGGTTGCTTACCATCAGTTAAAGATTAGGCCTGGGGATACACCAAAAATGACATTTAGGACCGTTATGGGCACTATGAGTTTCTAGTTATGTCATTTGGATTGACAAGCGCGCCTGCAACTTTCATGAGATTGATGAATGGTGTGTTCAAATCATTTCTTGATTCGCTTGTTATAGTACTTATTGATGACATTTTGGCTTATTTAAAAAGTGAGGAAGTGTATGTCAATCATCTTTGTATTATTCTGGGTGTTCTTGGGAAACAAAAGTTGTATGAGAAATTTTGTAAGTGTGAATTTTGGTTCACTTAGGTTGCCTTTTTGGGGCATGTAGTTTCAAGGGAAGGGGTAATGGTAGATCCCCAGAAAATTGAAGCAGTTAGGGATTGGGTCCGACCTAGTTCTGTGATTGAAATTAGAAGTTTTGTGGGGGCTATCATCGCTTGTGAAAGAATTAAGGTCAGATTTTCATATTCGAGTTAATAGGTGACAACATTTAAGAAGTTTTGGTAAGGGACGGTTAGATAATGAACACCATTACTTGGGAAAATGCATTTAGTATTATTGTCATAACATATATGGGTTGTTTAAGGAATGATGAAATTAAGTTATGCCAATTGAGGTTGGAAGCTATGCTACGATTTCATGGATTGATGGTATATCAAAGAGGGTTAGGATACGACTGCTCTAATAGCAACGGTGTTTACTGGGTTAAGTTATTAGCTGTGTTAAAATTTTGAAGAACCTAGGCATATGAGGAGGAAATCAACAAGGCCATGGAGGCCGGGGAAATGGTAATGCAGGTGGAAGAGTGGTGAAGCCAGGTGAGGAAGTTGCCCATCAAGATGACAGGGCTCAATTTTATGCCTTTTCGGGCAAGACCGAGGCTGAGGTGTCTGATGCAGTGGTCACAGGTACTATTATTATTTGTGATTGGATGGCTGAATGTGTTGTTTAATCTGGGTTTTACCTATACTTATGTGTTCGTTCAGTTTGCTTTGGGATTCTATGTGACCTGTAATGTACTTGATGCCCCATGCATGTTTTTACCCCAGTTGAAGAGTTAGTCATAGTCACCCTTGTATATCGTGTTTAACATGTTTTGTTTACAGGTTTTCAGACTTGGGTTGATTTGGTTATGCTGATATGACTGAATTGATATAATCTTAGGCATGACTTGGTTGTCCCCCATGCATGTTTCTGCCCCAGTTGAAGAGTCAGTCATAGTCACCCTTGTATATCATGTTTAACCTATTGTGTTTACGGATTTTCAGACTTAGGTTGATTTGGTTATGCTGGATATGACTGACTTGATATAATCTTAAGCATGACTTTGTTGTCCACCTATTATGTTGTGCTTAATGGTAATGATAAGTCGGTAACTCTAGAGATCCCGGGTAGGAAAAGGTTAGAGTGGGAAGGGGGTACAAGCCTAAGCCAGCTAAGGTCGTATCTTTCTTGCAGGGTAGGAAACTGGTGGAGCAGGGTTGTTTGGCTTATTTGGCTCATATTCAGGATGTTGAGGTTGAGTCTCCCTCTATTGAGTCTATTCCTGTAGTGTCTGAATTTAAGGAAATGTTTCCTACCGATTGCCTAGTATGCCTCTGGATAGAGATATAGATTATTACATTGACTGGAAACTGACAATCGCCCCATCTCCATTCCTCTTTATCGCATGGCTCTGGCAGAATTGAGAAAACTTAAAGCTTAAATCCAGGAGCTTTTTTATAAAGGTTTCATCCCTCCTAGTGTTTACCCGTGGGGTGCTCATGTCTTGTTTGTTAAGAAGAAGGATGGTTGTGTGAGGACTGATGATTTTTCTTAAGTAATAAATGAGTGGATTGATACCGGAATGACAAGCTTATGGATAAGAAAAGTCACATTGAGTAATACTTGGGTGAATGCAATTGAAGATGTTAGTAAGAAAGTGCGTATAAATTGGGTTAATCCTTTGAATTTGATGAGTATACCTGAGTTTGAGGTGTCATGTCGATGAAAAGGTTGACTTGTAGTGATAGCTAAGGCTAACTAAGCATAATGGTAATAAGAGTTCATAATGGATTGTGAGGGGATGCAACTATATAATAAGATTGATGGTTAAGCGAATTTTGTATAGTAATTACGACTTGCGAGTATCTACGATTGTGATTTTCTAAAGATTTGATGAGTAACGTGGTCGTATAGTTTTAAGAGATGGTGGGACACCACTTGAATAAAATTTAAAAGAGCTAGAGTCCTAGTGAAGGGAAAAAATAGTAGGATGTAGTACAACCTTGAGAGACAGGCGAGACCAAGAATATTTTATTTGATCGCCAAGGTTTAGGAGATATCTTCAGAGGGATAGAAAATTGGGTTCAGAGACACGTGATATCATTTGTTTTGTTATGGCTATGGCAATAGTGTCACGAGTCCACCAGATTGGTTAAAAACTATTAGGAAAGACTAGACAAAAAAGTGAACAAATATTAGCTCAAGGGTGATGATAAGTGCTTTGTTTTGTTTTTGAGTTTAGTAATGAGTACGATTGAATTTTTAGCGAAAGATATTGTGAGATCGATGGAGATGCAATGAATGATAAATGACGATCCATGAATTCATAAAAATCTTCAAGGTATATGCTAATGTTAATGGATAAGAGGATATTCGATTAACTTTACAATTCAGATTTAGCATTGTAAGTCTACATTTGTGGTGATATATTTGTCAAGGTACGAATTTGTAAGGTGAGAAATGATCAATTGTATCAGGTATTAACATTTGAAAGGACTTACACCTGGGTTGAGTTGTAAAGTTTTTACTATTGATTGTTAAGTACCTAAGAAAGGTTTTCATTTAAAAGTGTTGGTTAGAGTAAGTACATGGTTGGGTGGTTATGATGGTTGTTAGTATTGAGAGTGTGGGCTTCAATGGAAGAAAGTGAAAAGTATGTGAAGTCAAGTGAATGAAAATGGTGGGTATCGACTCTTCAGAGGAAAAACCTTTAGTGTTATTCGATAAATTCTTAATTGACCATCTAATTTCATTTTGTTACATGGTTTTGAGTATGAGTCGCTAGCTATGCTCACGTGTGTTTTCACTTTTGTGGGTGGATCCTAGTAGTAGATCATGTGTACCGATCTTGCGATATTCTCTTGGTTGAGTGGGATGATTGGGAAGACTTGGTTATTTTAGAGGACATATTTGGTGTGGTCTTGGATTTGTTTCTACATGTACCACCTTGTTTATGAGAATTTATGGAAGAGCTACCATGCATATTTATGGTTGTCCGACAATCTTAATATTCATGTAGACGTTGAGGTCATGTATCAATTATGTGTGGCTGAATGTGGGGACCATTGGGTCCAATTCTACTATTCTTAAGAGGTAATCTACAATTACTAAATCTAACATTTCAATATTGTTGTTGGAAGTTTTGTATGTTTAGGCATATCCCTCGATGAGTATTTGATGTCTAAAGATCAAATTTTTATAATTTAAGCTCATGGTAATTTATGTTGTGAGATGGAGATGTTGATAAGGACTATGATTGTTGGGGCATTATGAGTGTGTGTTGGTTGGTGCAAGTGCACCTCTAATTGTCGCGAGTATTGATTTAGAATTTTATCATGGGTATGTGAGAAAGGATTTGTCCTGATGTTTGTGTCAAAGTTCTTGATAACATGTTGCAAATATGTGTACGATCAACTTTGATAGTTATTGGGAATAGCTTTTTTGTTAGTTAAGTGTACGTACAACAATAATTATCACTCGAGTATTGTGATGACTTCATTGAGGCATTGTATGGAAGGATATGTAGGCATTCAATTGGTTGGTTTGGGGACGGAGAGTATATCATAAAGTGAAACACAGTTTTGTTAAACAATACATTCTGTATGAGTAATAACCGGTTGAAATTCTTGATCGTGATGTCTGGAAGCTAAGGACATGCAAGAAAAGTATCCCAAGTTATTCAGCGATTCAGGTACTACTCTACCCTTACTTTAGCCAGTCTTTCATAATTGATCACTCGGGGATGAGTGATGGGTAAATTGGTATCTATTGTAACGACCTGATTCCGTTGTTAGGGAAAGCCAATGGAGAAAGAATTGGGATCAAAAAAGTTTTTGGTAGTAACTTGAAATTTCCTAACCTAGTCCAGATTTAGACGAAATCGGAGTCGAAAAGGACTAGGAAAATCTGGTAACGAATGAGAGATATAATTGTGATTATGATCATATGAGTAGATATCTAAGATGTTAAGGAACCCGTACAACTTTACGGAATTGAATTCGGGTGAATAGAAGTCTCGAAATTGATCTTAGCATGAACGGGTATTTTTTGAGTTTCATGGGGTGAAGGTGTGTTATGAAATGAGGGGTTTTAGAATTCTTAAATTGCTCAATTTTTCTGTGTAAGCCGCTGAGGTAGGATTTCTGCCACCAGGGCGGGGCCACTGTAACTGGTGAGGACCGCTCTAGCTGGCCAGAGCGACTTAAAGTCAGAAATAAACCCCAAAAACGTTTTATTCTGCATTTTTCGACTTTAAGAGCTAAGGAACAATGCCAAAGGTTTACTTGACAGTTTTCCATCATTCTTGAGGCTAAAGGTAAGGTGTTTACTCCCCGAATCCATTTTTCAATCCGTAAAGCTTGGATTCTTGATTATTTCCTATTTGGGAAAGGGTTTTGATCTGAGACTAAAGGTGGAAAAAACCCTAAATTGAGTATTAGGATCTTGGGTTTGGTCTAGGGTTATTGGATTTGTTATAATCCAGATAATTAGACCGTTGATGGTTGATCCTATCGTATATTAATTGCTTGTAGACCTATAACAAGCAGAAAGAATCCGAAAAGGGAAGATTCAAGTGCCTTAGGCAATTCAAGCTTGAATTCGAGGTAGGTGATGGTTGTGATTTTATGTTGTGTGATATATGTTTGTACTTACTTCATTGTATTGCATGTATGTATGCGAATGTTGCATTATTGATCACACTAATCCTAAATAAGTATGAACGAATAATTATATGCCATGAATCACCTCTTGATTGTATGATTTTTGAAAATGTACATTGTGATTGTGATTGTGGCATGTTGAATAGATCGGACGCCACATACCAGCATACTAACAAGGATCAGTTGCCACGTACCGTCATAAACTTTGGATCGATTGCCATATACCGGCATAAACTTTGGATCGGGTGTCACGAATGAGCACGCTAACTAAGAACGGGTACCACAATCCGGTACACTAACAGTTTGGGTATGGGTTTCATGAGAGGACCATTGAATTGGGTTCCATGAGAGGACCATTAAATTTTTATATGGATGCGTATTATTGAAGCATGTGGAATTGTATGTTGCTCGTAAATGATAGTTAATATTGTATATGTTCGATGTATGCATGTTTATGATGTTGTAATGATTTATATATGTTTCACATATTGGGATAGCCGCGTGATCCAATCAATACAATGTGGTTATGTATTTATAATACACTTGCTTGTTCTTTGTTGAGTACAGAGCATCTTCAGGCGTCTATTGATATACCTCATCTAGGTGACTATTGAGTGTGACCGGATTCAACGGTAAGCCAGTTCTTTTAGACTTCCATGGATCTTTCTTGTTTATGTCCACTCTTTTTGGACTCAAAGTATTTGTTTAAGGTGTTTGTTTTGTTTCGGGGTACTACCCCTTGTTCTTAGACTTGTCATTAGTAGAGTTTTGGTACAATGACTTTCAGGTTCTAGGGGTTGCTCTTCCGCATTAGTTTGGTTAGTTTTATTAGACCTTTGGAGTTTATGGGAATTGTATATAATTTCTACATTTAAACCTACTTCCGTATCTTTAAATGTGTAGTATTTTAGTTAAGACTGTTAGTAGGGTTATAGTAATGGTTCTCCCACTGGAGGGTTAGTGTGTGAGCCAATCACAACGGTCTGGGTCATAACATTTTATTTGAAGATATGGGCACATCTGAAAGCATGTTATCTAATTATGAAGACATTTGCTTGATTGATTCTGGTACAACACGTACGATATTCAAAAATGAGAAATATTTCTCTCATTTAAGTATGAGAATAATAAATGTTACTACAATTTTGGTAGTACTAATATGTTTGAGGGCTTTGGAAGAGCCATTGTAATTTTCTCTAAGGGAACTAAAGTCATCATAAATAATGCAATATTTTCCCCCAAATCTCAGAGAAACTCATTGAGTTTTAAACATATCCGTGAAAATGGTTATAATATCCAATCAATGGATGAAATAAATCTTGAATATCTTGGTATCACAAAGAATGTCTTTGGGCAGACATGTGTTATAGAACATTTCCTTGTTTTATCTTCTGGCTTGTATTGTGTAAAAATTAGTGCAATTGAGGCACGTTCTATAATGAATAAGAAATTTACTGATTCTAATACTTTTGTACTTTGTCATGATCATCTAGGACATCCTGGGTCTATAATAATGAGACGAATTATAGAAAATCCAAATGGACATTCATTAAAGGACCTAAAAATTCTTTTAAATGGTGATTTTTTTGTACTGCTTGTTATCAAGACAAGTAAATTGTGAGACCATCACAATAAAAGTTGAGATTGAGTCCCCTACGTTCTTGGAATGTATACATGGGTGTATTTTTGGACCTATTAACCCACCTCGTGGGTCGGTTAGATATTTTATGGTCTTAATAGTTGCTTCTTCTAGATGGTCTTATGTGTGCCTCTTTTCATCTCATAACTTGGCATTTGCAAAATTATTGGCACAAATAATAAATTAAAGACACTTTTTTCTGATGATCAGATTAAGTTTGTTCGCCTTAATAATGATGCAAAGGTTTCATCTCAATCATTTAACGATTATTGTCTATAAATTGGAATAAGAGTTGAATACCCAATTGCTTATGTTCATACTCAGAATGGCCTCACTGAGTCATTAATTAAATGTCTACAGTTAATAGTAAGACCATTGCATATGAAAACTAAGTTGCCCACTTCTGTATGGGTCATGCAATTTTGCATGCTGCACCACTTATGCATCTCATTCCTATAAATTATCATAAATTTTCTCCTTTGCAATTGGTTATGGGTCAAGAATCTAATATATCTCATCTAAGAATTTTTGGAAGTGTTGTACATGTGCCTGTGGCACCACCAAACAGCAGTAAGATGGCCCCCAAAGAAGGTTAGGAATATATGTTGGGTTTGAATCACCATCCATTATTCGTTATCTTGAACCATTAATTGGAGACATGTTTACTGCTCAATTTGCAAATTGTCGGTTTGATGAGACTGTTTTCCTAAAATTAGGCGGAGAAAAATAGTGAAATAAAAAGAGAAATTTTGTGGAAAAATTTATCATTGTCTCATCTTGATCCATGTTCTTCTATTTGTGAGCAAGAAGTATAAAAGATTATTCATCTGCAGAAAATTGAAAATCATATACCAGACGCATTTACAGATTTAAAAAATATTACTAAATCACATATTCATGCAAAGAATGTCTCAATTTGAATTGATTTCCCTATAGACCATCCACTTATGTCATAGCTATTAATTCAAAACCACGTCTAAAGTGTAGGAGACCATTGAGCTCTAAGGATCAAAATCCATGAAAAAGAAAGATTAAATGCCAAGATGAAACTATGAAAGAGTCTCATACGGAAGTTCAAAATTTGAAATTTTTTATATCCATGAAGGAATCAATGAACTTGAAACTCAAGAAAATAATGAACTATCCATAAACTTAAGAGATTTTGAAACTAATATGAATCGATCAGAAATAATGGTTGATTATGTCTTTGCATACAATGTTGCAAAAAAATCATGCAAAATAGTGAGGATCTTGAACCTCAATCTATTATAGAATGTCGACAAAGAAATGATTTGCCAAAATGGCAAGAAGCAATTCAATGAGAGTTGAATTCACATGTCAAATGTGAAGTTTTCGGACCTATAGTTCAAACATCTAATGGTATTAAACTTGTTGACCTTTCATGGATTTTTGTGCGAAAAAGAAATGAGAAAACTGAAATACAAAGGTATAAAGCACGCTTTGTGGCACAAGAATTTTCACAAAGGCCTGGTGTTGATTATGAAGAGACATATCCACCCGTTATGGATGGAATAACACTACGTTATCTCATTAGTTTTACGGTCCATGAGAGACTTGAAATGCATTTGATCGATATTGTTATAGTCTATCTTTATGGATCACTTGATAATGAGATATACATGAAAATTCTTGAAGGATTTATGATGCCTAAAGCATGTAGTTCAAAATCTCGAGAAATGTACTTAATTAAATTGCAAAGATCAATGTATGGTTTGAAGAAATCTGGAGCCATGTTGTATAACTGTCTCAGAGAGTATTTAATTAAGGAAGGTTATACAAATGATGCAATTTTCCCATGTGTTTTTATAAAGAGAACAACATTAGAATTTGTTGTACTTGTTGTTTATGTTGATGACATAAACCTTATTGGAAATCCAATGGAACTTCAAAAGGCAATTGATTATTTAAAGAACGAATTTGAGATGAAAGATCATGGAAGACAAAATTATTTCTTGGTTTGAAAATTGAGCATTTGACAAATGGTATTTTTGTTCATCAATTTGCGTGCATAGAGAAAGTGTTGAAAAGAATTTGTATGGATGAAGCACATCCATTAAGTACTTCGATGGTTGTTATTACACTTGATATGAATAAAGATCAATTCCGACCTCAAGAAAATAAAGTGGAAATCATTGGTTCTAAAGTACCATATCTTAGTGCAATTGGTGCACTAATGTATCTTGTTAATACTACAATGCTTGATATAGCTTTTCAGTTAATTTGTTAGCAAGGTATAGTTCAACTCCTACTAGGAGATATTGGAATAAGATCAAACACATATTGCGATATCTTAAAGGGAAAACTAATATGGGCTTATTTTATTCTAACAATTGCAGTCTAGTCTTATTGGTTATGCTGATGCAAGATATTTATCTAATCCAGACAAAGCTCAAACTCGAACAAGCTATGTATTTATTTGTGGGGGTACTGCCATATCTTAGAGATCTACAACGCAGTCTATCATTGCCTATTCCTCAAATCATACTGAGATAATAGTTATTCATGAAGCAAATAGAGAATGTGTGTGATTGAGGTCCATGATACATCTCAGTCAACAAAAATGTGGTTTGGGGTGTAATAAAGTATCCACCACTTTATATGGAGACTAGTTTTTGGGCACGCGCCTTGCACATGTAACCCAGTTTTATTGACTACAAAATTTTTAAAAATTATATAAATATTAGTATAAAGAAACATGTTTGAGTTATAAATTAGCTACTAAAGAAGTGCAAATTCTTAAAATCATATCTTAATCCTACTTGGCGATCTCTCTGAAAGGAAGAAATACTTCTCCAAAGAAATCCTTGGTTTTCTTACTTTGATTTCTAATTTCGCCTTTAATTAGCAAAGTTACTGGACCTTTTTTTTTTTTTTTTTTTTTTGGTATAATGTACAATCTCTTCTTTACCTATTGATTTGGCAAAAACAACATTTTTAACTACCAACCTCAAGCAAAAAGGAGTAAAAAAATAGAAACATATGTTTATATTACCTCCCAACCAACTAAAAATACCATTCGTGTAATTATGTTTCTAGTGTTATGTGTATTTTTCTTTTTGCGAATTTGATTCAGACCTATAAGAGGATCATAATGTGTAACTTCAACTACGGCATAAAGGTATATATAATTTGATAAAGAATATGATGTGTTTAAACATTGGAAGCTGAAATGAACTCATATTGTATAATTTGAAAATTAAATTATTAAATCTCATATTGTATAAATTGTAGAAAAAAAAAAAAGGAAACAAAAGGGGTGAAAATGAACAATATATGTATGTGTTCACAATATTATGTTAGATAGACGATAAAGTAGCACAATAAAAATCTTTCATTCAGAGTAATAATCTTTATTTTAATTACTTGTATTTAAACAAAAGCATATTGTATAAACTATTCAAGTACTATCAAACTCATCATGTATTAATAGAAGTTTTGTCAATTAAGTAGCACTTAACAACACAAAAACAAAGAAAAAAATTCCATAACAATAGAAAATGATACAGAATTACATAAAAATATGAGTTGCATACCAATTTTATTTTGGACAACCATACATTAACTCCAAAATGGAAAAGAAAAACTTAATATCATAAGCCAACATAAAAAAAAAATCTAGAGGAATATATAGGCCATATCTTTTACTTCTAAGCTTAACACTTGAAGTACATTGTAAGAAATCTTTTCTTTTTAATTTCAGATTGAATTTATATGTTCTTCTCCGCACTTAGCTTCTTAACTATATGTATCTATATCATTATCTAGGAAGAAGAGAAGATAAAAGTAGATGATAGAAAAGAAAAGAATATGATGATCTAGGGAGTAATTTACTGGTACTTATAGTAATATTTGACTGTTTTTTCACCTACAAAAATTTATTAATGGAGCAGGTTGAATCATGATACATAAATTTTATTTTTCTTTCAAAATTCGAAGAGTCATTGAATTAGAAGAGTCCTCCTCCTCTCCTCAAAGTAACATAACATGTACTTCAAAGTAATTATCTTACATTGTTAAAAGGTCAATAAGCTTGATAAATAATTAGATACAATTTATCTCATTCCCAATTTTATCGCTTTCAAATTATTTCAAGCTAATGCATTTTGCTAAAATACAGTTTCTTCAAACTCAATTTCAGCCCAAATATAATCCAAATCTGGCACTATCATTCATCAAACCCGGGCCCAAACCCCTCAAATAAATACCTCTAATCCTTTGCTTTTCAAAATCAAAAATTCTTTAGGCTTCAAATTTTTGGCTATAAATAAAGCCTAAATTGTATGTACTTAAGGGGACATGTAGTGAAAAAATTCCCCAATGTTAAAGCTCTTCAATTGAAAAATAATATCTATGTTGTGCAAGTTTTTCTTAAAGGAAAAATCCATTTTCAATCGTTGCCATCAGATGAAAAAGATAATTCAAGGTTAATTCTCCATCATTTTCTTTATTTGTTCAATTTCAAATTTGTACAATCCTCAACTAATCGTTTTCTACCTCCAAAATGTCTCTATGTCCCTCAAATTATTCTAGGAGTAGATAACCCCATCCCTGTTGTCACCTTTTGTTTCAAATAATTTTAAGTTAATTTTAAGTTGATCAATAGGATAGTGACACATCATCAATGTAGGTGGTAATTGACATTAATAGTTTTACCGTTAAAATTAAGGGCAAAGTAAGGCATAAAGGTTGACGTCAAGGATATTTTAGGTCTGATAGGTAAACGAACGGTAATTTTGTACCGTTTGGTTATTTAGTTTGAAGCATGCTCGTAAATGGTTGGAATTTTTGAGGCCTATTTGTGTTAATTTAAAGTGTAATTATAGTAAGATTTATGCTTAGATTTGTCCGAGAGGTGATCAAATGGGGTTATTTAATCATAGAAGGGTCTGAAAAAAACATATCTGTCAATGTTTCCTTTTAGTGTAAATTTAAGTACTATTTCACTTTGCATCATTCTTGGAGGTACCAAGTCCTTTTAATTTCATGATTTACAAAGAGATGAGTTATAATTATTTTTGTCACTATTGATCCGACATTGGCAAAATATTTAAAAATAAACAAGTATGAGATTTCGAGTAATGTTGTTACTAAAAATAGATCCAAAGCCAATATGGATCCTATAAGTTGGAGCTTGTACTCAACAGAGTAATAATTAATACAACTATTTGATTGGTTAACGAGAATTAATTATTGGGGACAGACAGACCGGTAAAACAGCAGTAGCCACAGATACGATTCTCAATCAACAAGGTCAAAATCAATTTTGGGGGTTGTTGCGGAAGTGGGAGTTGAGGGATGAGGATGATCCTCCCATTCTCCTAATCCATATATATATACAAACTTTACATGGTTACTATTCATGAACAGTATCATGAATAGTGACTGACTCTTACTATTTACACAGTAACTTGACCTTTACTATTTACACAGTGACCGACTCTTACTATTCACATAATTGACATTTTACTATTTATGAATAGTATTTTTTGTCTTTTACTATTCATCAACAGTATCATGTCTGGTGACTCCAAATAAAACAAACTTTACTTTTTCTTTACAAAAAAAAACAAAAAACTTTACAAAAGATAAGATGCCTACGACCTACTTTTGACTAATTACATAGATGTCTCTTTCTTATCTTTTTGTTTGTCGGCTGTCTTCATCAGGCTGCCGGCTATTTTGTATCTTTTTTGTGATAGCTATTCCAGCTGTACGGTTGGAACTTCGTTATCTTCTCCGTGACATTTTGAACATATGTGTTCTGAATATTTGCTGCTAATTGTTGTACAATATCTGGTTAATAATGCTGGTGAAATGAAATTTTTCCTTATAGCTCTTGTCGTTGGTATATTTTCTGGTTTCAGGAGGCTTAGTATCCATTGTCGTATTTCCTCCATATCTCCTTCTCTAGTTTCTCGACAATTAGAGTATATCATAGTGTTATCTCGACTATAATAACTCCATATTGTATTGTTGTTTAGGTAATTATTTGCTAGCTCCGTTAATATTGTAGCTATTCCAATGACTCTTTTGTTAGCATAAAAGTCAGGAATATCTACAACAGGTATCTCATCTTGTTTCTCTATTTTCTCTGGTATTAACATATCTCTAGTCAGACCTATCTTTATGACCTGTATAACCGGTTTTATCTCATCATATAGTATCTCTGCAGTGGCTGTATAGAATTTTATAAAAAATAGCATTCCTTTAGTAATTCTTTTATAGGTTAGGAAAGCTTTGTATAATTCGGGTATTTTCGATATTTCATCTCCTGTAGCTGTGTATACAGTACTAAGTAGTCCGTAGTTATAACAAGTTGTGACTAAGTTTGTATTTGTACCTGGCAAGGCAATTAATTTGTTGTATTCTTGTAGGTATTGGGTAATATAATCGGTATTTGGTTCTTTAATATTTATAGCTCTGGGGTTTTTGTTTAAGTACGTTTGGATTTTATAAATATTTTTTGTATAAGTACGGGTAATATGGTTATATGTAGTCTTTTGTTGGTTTAGGCTGTTTTTATATGTAGTAGTTTGTGGAGTAGGTACTGATTTTTGTATTTTGGGAGCTGTATATGGTTTATCAAAAAGCTTGTTCATATTTGTGTTTACATAACTTTTTTCTTCTGTATCTTTCTCTTTCTTTGTAGCTCCTGATGTACCTGCAGCTGTATTTAAACAAACATTATGGGTTTTTTGGAGTTTCCCAACGTCTCCTTCTAGATCTGGAATTTTAACGTCTTCCGATCGACGTAGCTCCGCATGTTTAACGTCATGCTGCTGACTGCTAGCTTGCTCTTTTAGCTTTTGTATCTCACCATCCATACTGTCCACTTTTTTAGAAAGTGTAGTTAGGAGGTTGAGTATTTGATCCATTGTATTTGAGTTCTCAGTATCTTTTCCTTGAGAGGTGATCTGCAATCACATTCTTGTCAGTTTTTATAATTTCAATTGTAAATGAAAAGTTTAAGATATTTACTACCAATCTTCTTATTTCTTTTGTTGTAACTGAGTCTTGTACCTTTTTGGTTATCCACCATTTTACCTGTGTATTATCTGTTCTAACAATAAATTTGTTATATACAATATATGGCTCAAAAGCTAATAAACATTTATATAAGGCAAATAGTTCTTTTCTATTTATTTCCCATTTTATTTGTGGGTCTGTATATGATCCGGAATAGTATCTGCAGTGATGTTCTATTTTTTCATTTATATATTTATATTTTAGTACTCCTCCGTAACTATGATTACTAGAGTCTGTTTCAACTATATAAATAAATTGTCTATTTTCATCTGAAAAATATAATTTTAGTAAATCTTTACACATAATTTTTATTTTTCTGATATATTTTTTATCTTGTTCATCAAAGTGATATTCTATATCTTTCTTTAATTTTTTCTGTAATGGTTTTAAATTTTCTGCTAATTTTGGTATATATTCTCTTACTTGATTAACTAATCCTAAAAAAGATTGTAATTTTTTCTTAGTATCTAATAATTCTTCAGAATTAGATATTTTTTGTACAATATGTGTTTGCATTTTTACTCCATTTTTATCTATTTGTATTCCTAAGAATTCTATTTGATTTTTCATAATTTCAGCTTTCTTTTTTGATAAGCTAATTCCTGATATTTCTATGATGTGTATAAATTTTTCTAATAATTTTAGATGTTCTTCTTTTGTTCTTGAGTATAATAATATGTCGTCTATATATACTATACAATTTTCTAGTTCGTTAAAATATGTATCCATAAAATGTTGATATCTACCTGGTGCGTTTTTATATCCAAATGGTAGAACATTCCATTCGTAAAATCCTTGTGGTACAGTAAATGCTGTTAAATGCTTAGATTCTTCTTCTAGTTTTAGGTGGTAAAATCCTTATTTACAGTCAAATTTGCTAAAGTAATTATATCCTTGTATTTGTCTTACTTTTAATATATTATTAGGTATAGGGTAATTATATGTTTTAGTTTTTGCGTTTAGGTTCCTATAATCAATAACCATTCTACTTTTTCCTCTTTTTTGTTCACTATGTTTATTTACTATAAATGCTGGACTGTTATGTTTAGTATTGCTTTCTTGTATATATTTATTTTCTAGTAATTCATTTATATGCATTTTAAATTCTGATTAGTCTTCAAAATTATATCTTAATGGTTTCTGTGTTATTATACTATTTTCATCTATTAGTTCAATTTTTACTTTTGTTTTATGTTTATTCCATCCTTGTAATGGGTTTTCGTTATATAATGAGTTTAATTTGTCATTTATTGCTTGTATTTTATCTATTGTGAATATTATAATTTCTATTTTATGATCATTAGGCGTTATATTTTCTACTTTTTGGGTAATTTTTTCACTTCCTTTTATCCATGGTGTATTTTGTCTTATTTTATTATTAACTCTTTTTGCTCCTATCTTATGATTACATATGGTAGTGAACCACCAATGTGTTTTTGTTATAGTATGTGGATATAGTTTTTCTAAAAAAGGCATTCCTAATAATATATCTTTATTTGTAAATTCATAACTATAGATTTCATCTATTAATAATATTTTATCCCATATTTGTATCTTTATATTTTTAGCTTTATGTGTTATCATACTTCCTTCATTATTAAATCTTGTTACTATTAATGGTGTTTTTAATTTTTTCCATTTACTATCTGGTAGACAATTATGTTTACACATATTTGCTTCTGCTCTGTGTCTATCATAGGTGTGTAATATCTATTATAGTATCCTTCTATAATTATTTTTGCTAAAATATATATTTTTGTCATTATATTGGGATGTTAAAATGTTATTTTATCATATAATTGTTCTTTTAATGATTACTTTCTTATTTTCGTAATGTATTGTTAGTTGTTTATCATCTATGTTATATGGTTTAACTGTTTCTAACCATTTTACTGCTAAAGTAATATTATTATTTCCTTGATGTATTTTAAATTTAATTTTTATTGGTATTCCTCCAATAATTAGTTCTTGTTCAGTAGTTTCTTCTATATTTACCAAAGCTCTAGGTAATTCTGTATTTATATTTTCTCCTGTAATTATTTCATGTTCTTTGACTAGTTCTCTTATAATCTGGTTTTCTACTTGTCCTGTATTTATGTTTATTAAATATTTTCTTTGGTCTAATATTTCTGTGATATAATATTGATATGGTTGTATTTCATCGTTCTTTTGTTCTAATAACTTAGATATTAGGTCGCAATCTAATCTTCTAGATATATTATTTCTTGATGATGATGGTGTATCGTAGCTTAATCTTTTAGATGTACTTAATCTTTCTTTTACTATCTCTAAATCTTCTTCAATATCTATTTCTATATAACTGTAATCATTATTATCGATTACTGTAATTATTTGATCAAATGGATTTTCTATTTTGATTTTTTGAATCTTATTTCTTGCTGTTATTTTATGTTTTGTAGTTAATACATATAAATTTTTACATCTTGCTGTAAATATCTTACTTCCTGGTGCTAGTTCTATGCCTAACATTTTTCAGTATAGTACTAGTGATTTATCTATGTTTTTGTCTTCTATTGCTACTGAATAGTTTGCACTTATAATAAATTTAAATTTTTGATATATTAAATTTCCTCTAACTGCACTTATTATACTTTTTTCTATATGTTGAATTATTCTATCATCTGCTAAATATAGTTCTATAGGTGTATCTATTCCTTCTCTAAAACATGTTTTTATTAATATTTCTGTTGCTCCTAAATGTACATATTTTATTGGATTTTTTTATTTTAAATCTTGGATTTCTTTATTAATTATTTTCTTATTTATGATGGGTATTTTAGCTTTACCTTTAATATATTTACAATTTATTACGTGTTCTTTTTTGGCTTACTACATAATATTCATCGTGTTGTAATTTAAATAAGTTTTTTAATCTAGGTACTTCTAATATCTTATCTATGCTTAAGTCTAATTCTTTTCCTTTTATTTGTTCAAACATATTATTGTCAAATATTATTTTTTGTTCTGTATATTCGTGATCTTGATATTCTTCTTTACTTATTATTTTTATGTCGCTTTCAGTCATAATCAGAATATGATTCTACTATTTCTTCTTCATTATCTGTTATTTCGTATATGCTATCTTCATTTTCTAATTCATAATCTAAATAATCTATCTGTTTATATGTGTCGTTTTCTATTATTATCTCTGTTATTTGTTTTTTCTTTAAATCTTTTGGTAATTTACAATCTCTAGCTAAATGTCCTAGTTTTCCACAATTATAACATTTACATTCTGTTATATTTGTCTTAACTCTATGTGGTCTTTTTTGTTTATAATTTTTTATATAATATCTTTTTCTTGGGATTTTGTTTTTATATTTTGTTTTGAAATGTTTATATTTCTTTATCCTTTTCTTTTTATATGGATTTTTGCATCCAAATTGGGGTGCTAACTTGCTTGTACAATATGCTAAGTTTTTTACTAATATTTTTTCTAATTTTAAATCTTCTTTATGCTTTTCACATAATTTCATAAACCATTGTTGTAAGAATTTTATTCTAGCTCCTAGTGTATCTACTGTATTTGATTCTTCCCAATCTTTTATTATTTTTGAACTAAATGGTTCGGGTAGTTTTGTGTAATATAATTTTCTTATTTCTGTACTTTCATCATTTGTATATATTCCTTTATAGTAATATTCTCTAAATGCACATGTATATTCATCTATGTAACTCATTTTACATATTGCTAATTTATTCATTAAATTTCTGTTTATTATTTTATCTTTTTGTTGTTCTTCTATTTCTGTTGTCATACTACCAAATTCATTTCTAATTGATATTTTATATTTATTTAATATGTCTATTGCTGATGTTGCTGTTTCATTATTAGATTTCGTATTATTTCTTAGAGTTGTTAGACTTGCTGGTGTTAAATTTTGTAACCATATTTTTGTTGTTCCTATAAGCGTTCTTTCTATGTACCCTGGGGCATCTATTATTGATATTTTGTTATCTATTAATTGTTTTGATATATAGCCTATCCATAATTGGATTGTTTTATTTGTATCTGTTACACAGTCTAAATCTAAGAAATTATTTTGATCTGTAGTTTGTCTAGGTGTCCAATTTTTATTTAATCTTTTATCCCATAAAACTTTATCTCTTCTTTCTTGTTCGTAAGTATAATATGTTGGGGTTATATCTATTCGTGTTTTAGGATTTGAAGTACTTGGTTTCTCATCTAAATTTCCTACATTTATTTCTATATTTTTATCTTTTTCTATAAGGTCAGTATATGTTTCTGAATATGATTCATAATTATTTTCTGAGATATTATCATTTTCTTCTTCATTTATTTCATCTATTCTTAATTCAGGTAATTCTTCTGTTTCTTCTAACATTGTTTTCATTTTTTCTATTTCTTGATTTAATTTTAATTCTTCAGTTCTTTTCTTATTTTCTTCTTTTATTCTTAATTTTTCTTCATATAGTTGTTTAAGTCGTTCTAATTCTTTTTGTAATTCTTGAATTTTAGTATCTTTTACTTCCTCTATTTGTTTAATTTCTTTTTTCGCTTGTTCTCTAATTTTTTCAATTTCCTTTTTTCTATCTATTTCTTCATTTTCTTTATTTAATCGTACCATTGTTGTTAGACTATCTTCTAATTTTGCTGATTCTTTATCTGGCATTAGGTATAGTTGGTTTCCTATTTTTTTATATCTTCATTCTAAGTTTGAATGTATTATTTTTATTTCTAGTCCATCTTGACTTTTATATATTTTTTCTTTTACAGCATATTCTTCTTTATTCATTATAAATCATGTTGATATTTATATTCTAATTGTTGTAATTGTAGATCTAATAAGAATATTGTTTTTCTTTGTGCTTTTATAGATTTTTGGCATACTCCTGCCCATATATTATATTCTAGTCTGTTTTGTCTAAATCTTAATTCGTGTTTTATTTCATTAATTTTTTCTAATAATTGTTCTTTATAGGTTTCATCCATTCTAATTTTCTGGTGAAAATGTCTTTTCATAATATTTTTGTTTCTTTATCATAAGATTTTTTATTTCTTTTGTATTTTCTGAAATATATTCTAAATATTTTATATCTTGGGTTCTTCGATATATGATAATATTATTTATTAAAAGTTTATTTAGTAGATCTAAATTTTCCATAGTTTGTAGCCAATATGTTAAAAATTTGTAGTTTATCATTAATCTGAATATGAGTCATATAATTCATATATACTTTGAATAGTTAGTTCATGCCAATTTTGTGTTATTAATTTCATTATTTGGTTTATTTTTACCATTTCTTTAAAAGATCATAAATTTTTCTTTTTATGTCAATATTAAGTGTTCTAAGGATATATAAAATAAGTATTTTATAATTATAATCTTCATCTAGCAAGTATGTATTAATCATTTTCATGATTTCTAAACAGTTTATTCCTTCTAACCTCTTTGTTTATTATTATCAATTATCAAGTTATATTAAAGTTATCCTGAACAAATTCTTTTGGTCACTACTAAGACTTTTTGGCCTCAATCAGTTATCCTAACAGCGCCTTCAACAAGTTCGTACTTTCCCTAAAACGGCTTCTCTCTTGCCTAACTGGGTTTCCGATTTCGGATGGCATAGTCTGGGCTTACCTATTCTCAGCCTACCTTCGTTCATAGCAAACTACTTCGAATTCATTCAATATAACAATACTATAACATGATAATAATCAAATAATAATCAAGAGATTATCAGGAATATGAAAGTTTAGCTATTCATATTGAAATATGAACATACCTCTGTTTGTAGATTTTTTGAAGTTGATTCCTTCATAGCTTCCTGGTTGTTGTTAGATTTCTCCATATAGGTTTTTTCTTATCTAGCTCTGATACCAATTTTGGGGGTTGTTGCGGAAGTTGAGAGTATTGCGGAAGTGGGAGTTGAGGGATGAGGATGATCCTCCCCTTCTCCTAATCCATATATATATACAAACTTTACATGGTTACTATTCATGAACAGTATCATGAATAGTGACTGGCTCTTACTATTTACACAGTAACTTGACCTTTACTATTTACACAGTGACCGACTCTTACTATTCACATAATTGACATTTTAGTAAAGTTGTTTGTTTTATTTGGAGTCACCAGACATGATACTGTTGATGAATAGTAAAAGACAAAAAATACTATTCATAAGTAGTAAAATGTCAATTATGTGAATAGTAAGAGTCGGTCACTGTGTAAATAGTAAAGGTCAAGTTACTGTGTAAATATTAAGAGTCAGTCACTATTCATGATACTGTTCATGAATAGTAACCATGTAAAGTTTGTATATATATATGGATTAGGAGAAGGGGAGGATCATCCTCATCCCTCATCTCCCACTTCATCAATTCCTCTCTCAACTTCCGCAATCCCCAAAATTGGTATCAGAGCTAGATAAGAAAAAATCTAAATGGAGAAATCTAACAACAACCAGGAAGCTATGAAGGAATCAACTTCAGAAAATCTACAAACAGAGGTATGTTCATATTTCAATATGAATAGCTAAACTTTCATATTCCTGATAATCTCTTGATTATTATTTGATTATTATCATGTTATAGTATTGTTATATTGAATGAATTCGAAGTAGTTTGCTATGAACGAAGGTAGGCTGAGAATAGGTAAGCCCAGACTATGCCATCTGAAACCGGAAACCCAGTTAGGCAAGAGAGAAGCCGTTTTAGGGGAAGTACGAACTTGTTGAAGGCGCTGTTAGGGTAACTGATTGAGGCCAAAAAGTCTTAGTAGTGACCAAAAGAATTTGTTCAGGATAACTTTAATATAACTTGATAATTGATAATAATAAACAAAGAGGTTAGAAGGAATAAACTGTTTAGAAATCATGAAAATGATTAATACATACTTGCTAGATGAAGATTATAATTATAAAATGCTTATTTTATATATCCTTAGAACACTTAATATTGATATAAAAAGAAAAATTTATGACCTTTTAATTACTAAAGAAATGTCAGAAATAAACCAGATATTTGAATTAATAACACAAAATTGGCATGAATTAACTATTCAAAGTATATATGAATTATATGACTCATATTCAGATTAATGATAAACTACGAATATTTAACATATTGGCTACAAACTATGGAAAATTTAGATCTACTAACTAAACTTTTAATAAATAATATTATAACATACCTAAGAACCCAAGATATGGAATACTTAGAATATATTTTAGAAAATACAAAAGAAATAAAAAAATCTTATGGTAAAAAAGCAAAACTATTACGAAAAGATATTTTCACCAGAAAATTAAAATGGATGAAACTTATAGAGAACAATTATTAGAAAAAATTAATGAAATAAAACACGAATTAAGATTTAGACAAAACAGACTAGAATATAATATATGGGCAGGAGTATGCCAAAAATCTATAAAAGCACAAAGAAAAACAATATTCTTATTAGATCTACAATTACAACAATTAGAATATAAATATCAACACGATTTATAATGAATAAAGAAGAATATGCTGTAGAAGAAAAAATATATAAAAGTCAAGATGGATTAGAAATAAAAATAATACATTCAAACTTAGAACGAAGATATAAAAAAATAGGAAACCAACTATACCTAATGCCAGATAAAGAATCAGCAAAATTAGAAGATAGTCTAACAACAATGGTACGATTAAATAAAGAAAATGAAGAAATAGATAGGAAAAAGGAAATTGAAAAAATTAGAGAACAAGCTAAAAAAGAAATTAAACAAATAGAAGAAGTAAAAGATACTAGAATTCAAGAATTACAAAAAGAATTAGAACGACTTAAACAACTATATGAAGAAAAATTAAGAATAAAAGAAGAAAATAAGAAAAGAACTGAAGAATTAAAATTAAATCAAGAAATAGAAAAAATGAAAACAATGTTAGAAGAAACAGAAGAATTACCTGAGTTAAGAATAGATGAAATAAATGAAGAAGAAAATGATAATATTTCAAAAAACAATTCTGAATCATATTCAGAAACATATACTGACCTCATCGAAAAAGATAAAAATATAGAAATAAATGTAGGAGATTTAGATGAAAAACCTAGTACTTCAAATCCTAAAACAAGAATAGATATAACCCCAACATATTATACTTACGAACAAGAAAAAAGATATAAAGTTTTATGGGATAAAAGATTAAATAAATATTGGACACCTAGACAAACTACAGATCAAAATAATTTCTTAGATTTAGACTGTGTAGCAGATACAAATAAAATAATTCAATTATGGATAGACTATATATCAAAACAATTAATAGACAATAAAATATCAATAATAGATGCCCCAGGGTACATAGAAAGAACGCTTATAGGAACAACAAAAATATGGTTACAAAATTTAACACCAGCAAGCTTAACAACTCTAAGAAATAATACGAAATCTAATAATGAAGCAGCAACATCAGCAATAGACATATTAAATAAATATGAAATATCAATTAGAAATGAATTTGGTAGTATGACAACAGAAATAGAAGAACAACAAAAAGATAAAATAATAAACAGAAATTTAATGAATAAATTAGCAATATGTAAAATGAGTTACATATATGAATATACATGTGCATTTAGGGAATATTACTATAAAGGAATATATACAAATGATGAAAGTCGAGAAATAAGAAAATTATATTACACAAAATTACCAGAACCATTTAGTTCAAAAATAATAAAAGATTGGGAAGAATCAAATACAGTAGATACACTAGGAGCTAGAATAAAATTCTTACAACAATGGTTTATGAAATTATGTGAAAAGCATAAAGAAGATTTAAAATTAGAAAAAATATTAGTAAAAAACTTAGCATATTGTACAAGCAAGTTAGCACCCCAATTTGGATGCAAAAATCCATATAAAAAGAAAAGGATAAAGAAATATAAACACTTCGAAACAAAATATAAAAACAAAATCCCAAGAAAAAGATATTATATAAAAAATTATAAACAAAAAAGACCACATAGAGTTAAGAAAAATATAACAGAATGTAAATGTTATAATTGTGGAAAACTTAGGACATTTAGCTAGAGATTGTAAATTACCAAAAGATTTAAAGAAAAAACAAATAACAGAGATAATAATAGAAAACGACACATATAAACAGATAGATTATTTAGATTATGATTTAGAAGATGAAGATAGTATATACGAAATAACAGATAATGAATTAGAAAAAGAAATAGAGTCATTTTCAGATTATGACTGAAAGCGACATAAAAATAATAAGTAAAGAAGAATATCAAAATAACGAATATACAAAACAAAAAATAATATTTGACAATAATATGTTTGAACAAATAAAAGGAAAAGAATTAGACTTAAGCATAGATAAGATATTAGAAGTACCTAGATTAAAAAACTTATTTAAATTACAACACAATGAATATTATGTAGTAAGCCAAAAAAGAACACGTAATAAATTGTAAATATATTAAAGGTAAAGCTAAAATACCCATCATAAATAAAAAAATAATTAATAAAGAAATCCAAGATTTAAAATAAAAAAATCCAATAAAATATGTACATTTAGGAGCAACAGAAATATTAATAAAAACATGTTTTAGAGAAGGAATAGATACACCTATAGAACTATATTTAGCATACGATAGAATAATTCAACTTATAGAAAAAAGTATAATAAGTGCAGTTAGAGGAAATTTAATATATCAAAAATTTAAATTTATTATAAGTGCAAACTATTCAGTAGCAATAGAAGACAAAAACATAGATAAATCACTAGTACTATACTGGAAAATGTCAGGCATAGAACCAGCACCAGGAAGTAAGATATTTACAGCAAGATGTAAAAATTTATACATACTAACTACAAAGCATAAAATAATTGCAAAAAATAAGATTCAAAAAATCAAAATAGAAAATCCATTTGATAAAATAATTACAGTAATCGATAATAATGATTATAGTTATAAAGAAATAGATATTGAAGAAGATTTAGAGATAGTAAAAGAAAGATTAAGTACATCTAAAAGATTAAGCTACGACACACCATCATCATCAAGAAATAGTACATCTAGAAGATTAGATTGTGACTTAATATCTAAGTTCTTAGAACAAAAGAACGATGAAATACAACCATATCAATATTATATCACAGGAATATTAGACCAAAGAAAATATTTAATAAACATAAATACAGGACAAGTAGAAAACCAGATTATAAGAGAACTAGTCAAAGAACATGAAATAATTACAGGAGAAAATATAAATACAGAATTACCTAGAGCTTTGGTAAATATAGAAGAAACTACTGAACAAGAACTAAGTATTGGAGGAATACCAATAAAAATTAAATTTAAAATACACCAAGAAAATAATAATATTACTTTAGGAATAAAATGGCTAGAAACAGTTAAACCATATAATATAGATGATAAACAACTAACGATAAATTATGAAAATAAAAAAGTAATCATTAAAAGAACAATTATATGATAAAATAGCATTTAAACGTCCTAATATAATGACAAAAATATATATTTTAGCAAAAATAATTATAGAAGGATACTATAATAGATATTACACACTTATGATAGATACAGGAGCAGAAGCAAATATGTGTAAACATAATTGTCTACCTGATTGTAAATGGGAAAAATTAAAAACTCCATTAATAGTAACAGGATTTAATAATGAAGGAAGTATGATAACACATAAAGCTAAAAATATAAAAATACAAATATGGATAAAATATTATTAATAGATGAAATCTATAGTTATGAATTTACAAATAAAGATATATTATTAGGAATGCCTTTTTTAGAAAAACTATATCCACATACTATAACAAAAACTCATTGGTGGTTTACTACCATATGTAATCATAAGATAGGAGCAAAAAGAGTTAATAATAAAATTAGAAAAAATACACCATGGATAAAAGGAAGTGAAAAAATTACCCAAAAACTAGAAAATATAATGCCTAATAATCATAAAATAGAAATTATAATATTCACAATAGATAAAATACAAGCAATAAATGACAAATTAAACTCATTATATAACGAAAACCCATTATAAGGATGGAATAAACACAAAACAAAAGTAAAAATTGAACTAATAGATGAAAATAGTATAATAACACAGAAACCACTAAGATATATTTTTGTAGATCAATCAGAATTTAAAATGCATATAAATGAATTATTAGAAAATAAATATATACAAGAAAGTAATAGTAAACATAACAGTCCAGCATTTATAGTAAATAAACATAGTGATCAAAAAAGAGGAAAAAGTAGAATGGTTATTGATTATAGGAATCTAACTAAAACATATAATTACCCTATACCTAATAAAATATTAAAAATAAGACAAATACAAGGATATAATTACTTTAGCAAATTTGACTGTAAATTAGGATTTTACT
Organism: Solanum bulbocastanum; assembly: GCA_037074985.1. Classification (NCBI taxonomy): domain Eukaryota; kingdom Viridiplantae; phylum Streptophyta; class Magnoliopsida; order Solanales; family Solanaceae; genus Solanum; species Solanum bulbocastanum. The sequence continues at coordinate 24,875,938 of CM073604.1, read as the reverse complement.
ACATAAAACTAGAAGAAGAATCTAAACATTTAACAGCATTTACTGTACCACAAGGATTTTACGAATGGAATGTTCTACTATTTGGATATAAAAACGCACCAGGTAGATATCAACATTTTATGGATACATATTTTAACCAACTAGAAAATTGTTTAGTATATATAGACGACATATTATTATACTCCAGAACAAAAGAAGAACATCTAAAATTATTAGAAAAATTTATAAATATCGTAGAAATATCAGGAATTAAAAAAGAAAGCTGAAATTATGAAAAATCAAATAGAATTTTTAGGAATACAAATAGATAAAAATGGAATAAAAATGCAAACACATATTGTACAAAAAATATCTAATTCTGAAGAATTATTAGAAACTAAGAAAAAATTACAATCCTTTTTAGGATTAGTTAATCAAGTGAGAGAATATATACCAAAATTAGCAGAAAATTTAAAACCATTACAGAAAAAATTAAAGAAAGACATAGAATATCACTTTGATGAACAAGATAAAAAATACATCAGAAAAATAAAAATCATGTGTAAAGATTTACCAAAATTATATTTTCCAGATGAATATAGACAATTTACTTATATAGTGAAAACAGACTCTACTAATCATAGTTACGGAGGAATACTAAAATATAAATATATAAATGAAAAAATAGAACATCATTGTAGATATTATTCCGGATCATATACAGACCCACAAATAAAATGGGAAATAAATAGAAAAGAACTATTTTCCTTATATAAATGTTTATTAGCTTTTGAGCCATATATTGTATATAACAAATTTATTGTTAGAACAGATAATACACAAGTAAAATGGTGGATAATCAAAAAAATACAAGACTCAGTTACAACAAAAGAAATAAGAAGATTGGTAGTAAATATCTTAAACTTTTCATTTACAATTGAAATTATAAAAACTGACAAGAATGTGATTGCAGATCACCTCTCAAGGAAAAGATACTGAGAACTCAAATACAATGGATCAAATACTCAACCTCCTAACTACACTTTGTAAAAAAGTGGACAGTATGGATGGTGAGATACAAAAGCTAAAAGAGCAAGCTAGCAGTCAACAGCATGACGTTAAACATGCGGAGCTACGTCGATCGAAAGACGTTAAAATTCCAGATCTAGAAGGAGACGTTGGGAAACTCCAAAAAACCCATAATGTTTGTTTAAATACAGCTGCAGGTACATCAGGAGCTACAAAGAAAGAGAAAGCTACAGAAGAAAAAAGTTATGTAAACACAAATATGAACAAACTTTTTGATAAACCATATACAGCTCCCAAAATACAAAAATCAGTACCTACTCCACAAACTATTACATATAAAAACAGCTTAGCCCAGCAGAAAAATACATATAACCATATTACCCGAATCTATACAGAAAATATTTATAAAGTCCAAACTTACTTAAATAAAAACCCCAGAGCCATAAATACAAAAGAACCAAATACCGATTATATTACCCAATACCTACAAGGATACAACAAACTAATTGCCTTGCCAGGTACAAATACAAACTTAGTCACAACTTGTTATAACTACGGACTACTTAGTACTGTATATACAGCTACAGGAGACGAAATCTCGAAGATACCAAAATTATATAAAGCTTTCCTGACGTATAAACGAATTACCAAAGGAACGCTATTCTTTATAAAATTTTATACAGCCACTGCAGAAATATTATATGATGAGATAAAACCAGTTATACAGGTCATAAAGATAGGTTTGACCAGAGATATATTAATACCAGAAAAGATAGAAAAACAAGACGAGATATCTATTGTAGATATTCGTGACTTTTATGCTAACAAAAGAGTCATTGAAATAGCTACAATATTAACGGAGCTAGCAAATAATTACCTAAACAACAATACAATATGGAGTTATTATAGTCGAGATAACACTATGATATACTCTAATTGTCGAGAAACTAGAGAAGGAGATATGGAGGAAATACAACAATGGATACTAAGCCTCCTGAAACCAGAAAATATACCAACGACAAGAGCTATAAGGAAAATTTTCATTTCACCAACATTATTAACCAGATATTGTACAACAATTAGCAGCAAATATTCAGAACACATATGTTCAAAATGTCACGGAGAAGATAACGAAGTTCCAATCGTACAGCTGGAATAGCTATCACAAAAAAGATACAAAATAGCCGGCAGCATGATGAAGACAGCCGACAAACAAAAAGATAAGAGAGAGACATCTATGTAATTAGTCAAAAGTAGGTCGTAGAAATCTTATCTTTTGTAAAGTTTTTTGTTTTCTTTTGTAAAGAAAAAGTAAAGTTGTTTGTTTTATTTGGAGTCACCAGACATGATACTGTTGATGAATAGTAAAAGACAAAAAATACTATTCATAAATAGTAAAATGTCAATTATGTGAATAGTAAGAGTCGGTCACTGTGTAAATAGTAAAGATCAAGTTACTGTGTAAATAGTAAGAGTCAGTCACTATTCATGATACTGTTCATGAATAGTAACCATGTAAAGTTTGTATATATATATGGATTAGGAGAAGGGGAGGATCATCCTCATCCCTCAACTCCCACTTCTGCAATACTCTCAACTTCCGCAACCCCCCCTTTCATGAACAGTGTCATGAATAGTGACTGACTCTTACTATTTACACAGTAACTTAACATTTACTATTTACACAGTGACCGACTCTTACTATTCACATAATTGACATTTTACTACTTATGAATAGTATTTTTTGTCTTTTACTATTCATCAACAGTATCATGTCTGGTGACTCCAAATAAAACAAACAACTTTACTTTTTCTTTACAAAAGAAAACAAAAAACTTTACAAAAGATAAGATTTCTACGACCTACTTTTGACTAATTACATAGATGTCTCTTTCTTATCTTTTTGTTTGTCGGCTGTCTTCATCAGGCTGCCGGCTATTTTGTATCTTTTTTGTGATAGCTATTCCAGCTGTACGATTGGAACTTCGTTATCTTCTCCGTGACATTTTGAACATATGTGTTCTGAATATTTGCTGCTAATTGTTGTACAATATCTGGTTAATAATGTTGGTGAAATGAAAATTTTCCTTATAGCTCTTGTCGTTGGTATATTTTCTAGTTTCAGGAGGCTTAGTATCCATTGTCGTATTTCCTCCATATCTCCTTCTCTAGTTTCTCGACAATTAGAGAATATCATAGTGTTATCTCGACTATAATAACTCCATATTGTATTGTTGTTTAGGTAATTATTTGCTAGCTCCGTTAATATTGTAGCTATTCCAATGACTCTTTTGTTAGCATAAAAGTCACGAATATCTACAATAGATATCTCGTCTTGTTTTTCTATCTTTTCTGGTATTAATATATCTCTGGTCAAACCTATCTTTATGACCTGTATAACTGGTTTTATCTCATCATATAATATTTCTGCAGTGGCTGTATAAAATTTTATAAAGAATAGCGTTCCTTTGGTAATTCGTTTATACGTCAGGAAAGCTTTATATAATTCTGGTATCTTCGAAATTTCGTCTCCTGTAGCTGTATATACAGTACTAAGTAGTCCGTAGTTATAACAAGTTGTGACTAAGTTTGTATTTGTACCTGGCAAGGCAATTAGTTTGTTGTATCCTTGTAGGTATTGGGTAATATAATCGGTATTTGGTTCTTTTGTATTTATGGCTCTGGGGTTTTTATTTAAGTAAGTTTGGACTTTATAAATATTTTCTGTATAAGTACGGGTAATATGGTTATATGTATTTTTCTGCTGGGCTAAGCTGTTTTTATATGTAATAGTTTGTGGAGTAGGTACTGATTTTTGTATTTTGGGAGCTGTATATGGTTTATCAAAAAGTTTGTTCATATTAGTATTTACATAACTTTTTTCTTCTGTAGCTTTTTCTTTCTTTGTAGCTCCTGATGTAGCAGCTGTATTTAAACAAACATTATGGGTTTTTTGGAGTTTCCCAACGTCTCCTTCTAGATCTGGAATTTTAACGTCTTCCGATTGACGTAGCTCCGCAAGTTTAACGTCATGCTGCTGACTGCTAGCTTGCTCCTTTAGCTTTTGTATCTCACCGTCCATTCTATCCACTTTTTTACAAAGTGTAGTTAGGAGGTTGAGTATTTAATCCATTGTATTTGAGTTCTCAGTATCTTTTCCTTGAGAGGTGATCTGCAATCACATTCTTGTCAGTTTTTATAATTTCAATTGTAAATGAAAAGTTTAAGATATTTACTACCAATCTTCTTATTTCTTTTGTTGTAACTGAGTCTTGTACCTTTTTGGTTATCCACCATTTTACCTGTGTATTATCTGTTCTAACAATAAATTTGTTATATACAATATATGGCTCAAAAGCTAATAAACATTTATATAAGGCAAATAGTTCTTTTCTATTTATTTCCCATTTTATTTGTGGGTCTGTATATGATCCGGAATAGTATCTGCAGTGATGTTCTATTTTTTCATTTATATATTTATATTTTAGTACTCCTCCGTAACTATGATTACTAGAGTCTGTTTCAACTATATAAATAAATTGTCTATTTTCATCTGGAAAATATAATTTTGGTAAATCTTTACACATAATTTTTATTTTTCTGATATATTTTTTATCTTGTTCATCAAAGTGATATTCTATATCTTTCTTTAATTTTTTCTGTAATGGTTTTAAATTTTTTGCTAATTTTGGTATATATTCTCTTACTTGATTAACTAATCCTAAAAATGATTGTAATTTTTTCTTAGTATCTAATAATTCTTCAGAATTAGATATTTTTTGTACAATATGTGTTTGCATTTTTATTTCATTTTTATCTATTTGTATCCCTAAGAATTCTATTTGATTTTTCATAATTTCAGCTTTCTTTTTTTGATAAGCTAATTCCTGATATTTCTATGATATGTATAAATTTTTCTAATAATTTTAGATGTTCTTCTTTTGTTCTTGAGTATAATAATATGTCGTCTATATATACTATACAATTTTCTAGTTGGTTAAAATATGTATCCATAAAATGTTGATACCTACCTGGTGCGTTTTTATATCCAAATGGTAGAACATTCCATTCGTAAAATCCTTGTGGTACAGTAAATGCTGTTAAATGTTTACATTCTTCTTCTAGTTTTAGGTGGTAAAATCCTGATTTACAGTCAAATTTGCTAAAGTAATTATATCCTTGTAGTTGTCTTACTTTTAATATTTTATTAGATATGGGGTAATTATATGTTTTAGTTTTTGCGTTTAGGCTCCTATAATCAATAACCATTCTACTTTTTCCTCTTTTTTGTTCACTATGTTTATTTACTATAAATGCTGGACTGTTATGTTTACTATTATTTTCTTGTATATACTTATTTTTTAATAATTCATTTATATGCATTTTAAATTCTGATTGATTTTCAAAATTATATCTTAGTGGTTTCTGTGTTATTATACTATTTTCATTTATTAGTTCAATTTTTACTTTTGTTTTGTGTTTATTCCATCCTTGTAATGGGTTTTCGTTATATAATGAGTTTAATTTGTCATTTATTGCTTGTATTTTATCTATAGTGAATATTATAATTTCTATTTTATGATCATTAGGCGTTATATTTTCTAGCTTTTGGGTAATTTTTTCACTTCCTTTTATTCATGGTGTATTTTTTCTGATTTTATTATTAACTCTTTTTGCTCCTATCTTATGATTACATATGGTAGTGAACCACCAATGCGTTTTTATTATAGTATGTGGATATAGTTTTTCTAAAAAAGGCATTTCTAATAATATATCTTTATTTGTAAATTTATAACTATAGATTTCATCTATTAATAGTATTTTATCCCATATTTGTATCTTTATATTTTTAGCTTTATGTGTTATCATACTTCCTTCATTATTAAATCCTGTTATTATTAATGGTGTTCTTAATTTTTCCCATTTACTATCTGGCAGACAATTATGTTTACACATATTTGCTTCTGCTCCTGTGTCTATCATAGGTGTGTAATATCTATTATAGTATCCTTCTATAATTATTTTTGCTAAAATGTATATTTTTGTCATTATATCAGGATGTTTGATATGTTATTTTATCATATAATTGTTCTTTTAATGATTATTTTCTTATTTTCGTAATGTATTGTTAGTTGTTTATATGGTTTAACTGTTTCTAGCCATTTTATTCCTAAAGTAATATTATTATTTTCTTGATGTATTTTAAATTTAATTTTTATTGGTATTCCTCCAATACTTAGTTCTTGTTCAGTAGTTTCTTCTATATTTACCAAAGCTCTAGGTAATTCTGTGTTTATATTTTCTCCTGTAATTATTTCATGTTCTTTGACTAGTTCTCTTATAATCTGGTTTTCTACTTGTCCTGTATTTATGTTTATTAAATATTTTCTTTGGTCTAATATTCCTGTGATATAATATTGATATGGTTGTATTTCATCATTCTTTTGTTCTAATAACTTAGATATTAAGTCGCAATCTAATCTTCTAGATGTACTATTTCTTGATGATGATGGTCTGTCGTAGCTTAATCTTTTAGATGTACTTAATCTTTCTTTTACTATCTCTAAATCTTCTTCAATATCTATTTCTTTATAACTGTAATCATTATTATCGATTACTGTAATTATTTTATCAGATGGATTTTCTATTTTGATTTTTTGAATCTTATTTTTTGCTATTATTTTATGCTTTGTAGTTAGTATGTATAAATTTTTACATCTTGCTGTAAATATTTTACTTCCTGGTGCTAGTTCTATGCCTGTCATTTTCCAGTATAGTACTAGTGATTTATCTATATTTTTGTCTTCTATTGCTACTGAATAGTTTGCACTTATAATAAATTTAAATTTTTGATATATTAAATTTCCTCTAACTGCACTTATTATACTTTTTTCTATAGGTTGAATTATTCTATCGTCTGCTAAATATAGTTCTATAGGTGTATCTATTCCTTCTCTAAAACATGCTTTTATTAATATTTCTGTTGCTCCTAAATGTACATATTTTATTGGATTTTTTGATTTTAAATCTTGGATTTCTTTATTAATTATTTTCTTATTTATGATGGGTATTTTAGCTTTACCTTTAATATATTTACAATTTATTACGTGTTCTTTTTGGCTTACTACATAATATTCATCGTGTTGTAATTTAAATAAGTTTTTTAATCTAGGTACTTCTAATATCTTATCTATGCTTAAGTCTAATTCTTTTCCTTTTATTTGTTCAAACATATTATTGTCAAATATTATTTTTTGTTCTGTATATTCATTATCTTGATATTATTCTTTACTTATTATTTTTATGTCACTTTCAGTCATAATCTGAAAATGACTCTATTTCTTTTTCTAATTCATTATCTGTTATTTCGTATATGCTATCTTCATCTTCTAAGTCATAATCTAAATAATCTATCTGTTTATATGTGTCGTTTTCTATTATTATCTCTGTTATTTGTTTTTTCTTTAAATCTTTTGGTAATTTACAATCTCTAGCTAAATGTCCTAGTTTTCCACAATTATAACATTTACATTCTGTTATATTTTTCTTAACTCTATGTGGTCTTTTTTGTTTATAATTTTTTATATAATATCTTTTTCTTGGGATTTTGTTTTTATATTTTGTTTTGTAGTGTTTATACTTCTTTATCCTTTTCTTTTTATATGAATTTTTGCATCCAAATTGGGGTGCTAACTTGCTTGTACAATATGCTAAGTTTTTTACTAATATTTTTTCTAATTTTAAATCTTCTTTATGTTTTTCACATAGTTTCATAAACCATTGTTGTAAGAATTTTATTCTAGCTCCTAGTGTATCTACTGTATTCGATTCTTCCCAATCTTTTATTATTTTTGAACTAAATGGTTCTGGTAATTTTGTGTAATATAATTTTCTTATTTCTCGACTTTCATCATTTGTATATATTCATTTATAGTAATATTCTCTAAATGCACATGTATATTCATCTATGTAACTCATTTTACATATTGCTAATTTATTCATTAAATTTCTGTTTATTATTTTATCTTTTTGTTGTTCTTTTATTTCTGTTGTCATATTACCAAATTCATTTCTAATTGATATTTCATATTTATTTAATATGTCTATTGCTGATGTTGTGCTTCATTATTAGATTTCGTATTATTTCTTAGGGTTGTTAAGCTTGCTGGTGTTAAATTTTGTAACCATATTTTTGCTGTTCCTATAAGCGTTCTTTCTATGTACCCTGGGGCATCTATTATTGATATTTTATTGTCTATTAATTGTTTTGATATATAGCCTATCCATAATTGAATTGTTTTATTTGTATCTGCTACACAGTCTAAGTCTAAGAAATTATTTGGATCTGTAGTTTGTCTAGGTGTCCAGTTTTTATTTAATCTTTTATCCCATAAAACTTTATATCTTCTTTCTTATTCGTAAGTATAATATGTTGGGGTTATATCTATTCTTGTTTTAGGATTTGAAGTACTAGGTTTTTCATCTAAATCTCCTACATTTATTTCTATATTTTTATCTTTTTCGATGAGGTCAGTATATGTTTCTGAATATGATTCAGAATTGTTTTCTAAAATATTATCATTTTCTTCTTCATTTATTTCATCTATTCTTAACTCATCTATTTTTAATTCAGGTAATTCTTCTGTTTCTTCTAGCATTGTTTTCATTTTTTCTATTTCTTGATTTAATTTTAATTCTTCAGTTCTTTTTTTATTTTCTTCTTTTATTCTTAATTTTTCTTCATATAGTTGTTTAAGTCGTTCTAATTCTTTTTGTAATTCTTGAATTCTAGTATCTTTTACTTCTTCTATTTGTAATTTCTTTTTTGTTTAAGTTGTTTATCTTTTTTTTCTAATTCCTTTTTATTTCATTAATTTTTTCTAATAATTGTTCTCTATAAGTTTCATCCATTTTAATTTTCTGGTGAAAATATCTTTTCGTAATAGTTTTGCTTTTTTACCATAAGATTTTTTATTTCTTTTGTATTTTCTAAAATATATTCTAAGTATTCCATATCTTGGGTTCTTAGGTATGTTATAATATTATTTATTAAAAGTTTAGTTAGTAGATCTAAATTTTCCATAGTTTGTAGCCAATATGTTAAAAATTTGTAGTTTATCATTAATCTGAATATGAGTCATATAATTCATATATACTTTGAATAGTTAGTTCATGCCAATTTTGTGTTATTAGTTCCATTATCTGGTTTATTTCTGTCATTTCTTCAGTAATTAAAAGGTCATAAATTTTTCTTTTTATGTCAATGTTAAGTGTTCTAAGGATATATAAAATAAGTATTTTATAATTATAATCTTCATCTAGTAAGTATGTATTCATCATTTTCATGATTTCTAAACAGTTTATTCCTTCTAACCTCTTTGTTTATTATTATCAATTATCAAGTTATATTAAAGTTATCCTGAACAAATTTTTTTGGTCACTATTAAGACTTTTTGGCCTCAATCAGTTACCCTAACAACGCCTTCAACAAGTTCGTACTTCCCCTAAAACGACTTCTCTCTTGCCTAACTGGGTTTCCGGTTTCGGATGGCATAGTCTGGGCTTACCTATTCTCAGCCTACCTTCGTTCATAGCAAACTACTTCGAATTCATTCAATATAACAATACTATAACATGATAATAATCAAATAATAATTAAGAGAGTATCAGGAATATGAAAGTTTAGCTATTCATAATGAAATATGAACATACCTTTGTTTGTAGATTTTCTGAAGTTGATTCCTTCATAGCTTCCTGGTTGTTGTTAGATTTCTCCATTTAGATTTTTTCTTATCTAGCTCTGATACCAAATTTGGGGGTTGCGGAAGTTGAGAGAGGAATTAATGAAGTGGGAGATGAGGGATGAGGATGATCCTCCCCTTCTCCTAATCCATATATATATACAAACTTTACATGGTTACTATTCATGAACAGTATCATGAATAGTGACTGACTCTTATTATTTACACAGTAACTTGACCTTTATTATTTACACAGTGACCGACTCTTACTATTCACATAATTGACATTTTACTATTTATGAATAGTATTATTTGTCTTTTACTATTCATCAACAGTATCATGTCTGGTGACTCCAAATAAAACAAATACAAAATCTAATAATGAAACAGCAACATCAGCAATAGATATATTAAATAAATATGAAATATCAATTAGAAATGAATTTGGTAGTATGACAACAGAGATAGAAGAACAACAAAAAGATAAAATAATAAACAGAAATTTAATGAATAAATTAGCAATATGTAAAATGAGTTACATAGACGAATATACATGTGCATTTAGAGAATTTTACTATAAAGGAATATATACAAATGATGAAAGTCGAGAAATAAGAAAATTATATTACACAAAATTACCAGAATCATTTAGTTCAAAAATAATAAAAGATTGGGAAGAATCTATCCATTTTAGTATGAGAAATTCTACCTGGTTGTCTTTTCCTTGGGAGTGTTTTATGTTTCTTCTTTGTTACTTTGTTGGTGTCTTTATTTTTCTTTGGTCTGATAAGAAATGACTTTTTTGTGTTTATCTTTCATTTTCTTGGAGAGTTTGTTGTTTCATTTTTGTTTTGTCTGATATTATGTAGATAGCAATCAATTAAGCCAACTGATGGTGCGGTCTCTGAAAGCCAACTGGAAGTCCCGGAGACTGTATTAAGGTAGAAGACCATTGTTTACATGGAGACTAGTTCTTGGAAGACCCTTATATCAATAACGATTCTTAGAAGCTTTGCTTATTGCTTACCTTCTTCAGAAGCCTTTTCCCTATATAGCTATTCTTGGTTCTGACAGTTGTTCTGGTGACTCAAGTATGTGGATTTTATTCCTTTTTTTTTAATGCACAGGATAATAAGTCGTGAGTTGATTTGAAATAGGAGAGCTACTTCCTGATATATGGTTCACATTTATTCAAGTTATAGTTTCTTAACTTCGTAAGAAAATATAGAAACTATTCAGAAGACTCAAAATTACTTCAAAGCGAAAGTAATGTTTCCTTTCATTAATTTTACTTTAACTTCTTACATTCTTATGATGGATGAAAACATAAATGATATGCCTATTTAAGGAATATCATTTGTGAGCTAAATATATAGAAGAGAAACAAAAATCTCTCTTTCATGTAATATCTCTTTCACCTATTTCTGTATTGTCTCAAATAATTTTCTTCCTATTGTGAATTTCTAGGCAATTGTTTTTGTGCAACTCCAAACTTCCAACCACGCGTGCACGTGTTTGAAAGATCTATAGAAGCTTGGAGAGTGATTTGACTTAACTATTTACACCAAACCAAAATCACTTTCATGGCAGTGACTTGCCATTACGTAGTATTTGTCATAATTCACTTATTAATTCCTGTCCGATATCAATATTGTAGTATTTTCCCTAATAATTTGAAAGCAACTTTCCGAATACAATATTTATAAATGAATATTTCGTTGAATAAAACTTTTTTCTAATCGTCCAAAGCTTGAGTCTTTGGATGGAAATAATTTTAAGCGCTGGTCACATAAACTTCTTATTTTATTTGAACAATTAGAAGTTGATTATGTTTTGTTTAACAAACCTTCTACTGAAGGTTCTTAACCATATGACTAACCATTTATTTGATTTATTTGTTACTCAAATATCTGCTAAGGAAATATATGATAGTTTGGAAAAAAAAAATATAGTGTTTATGATGCATGATAGAAAAAATATGTTTTTGGTAAATGGATTAAGTTCCAAATGGTTGACAATAAGCTAATCATGGATCAAATTCGCGAATATTTGAACTTGACTGGTGATGTTCTCAACGAGGACATGAAGATGTTTGAAATTTTTTAGGCTGATGTGCTGCTTGAAAAATTCCCACAAATTTGGAGTAATTATAGATATCAACTGAAATATAAGAAAAAAAATTAACTCTCCAAGAATTTATTGGTCACATGAGGACTAAAGAGATGAATTGTCTCAAAAATAAGATGGAAGGTTTTTCTGTTAACTTTTTCACAGATAATCTTGTTGAATTTTCTGGTAGTGTTGTAAAAGACATGTTCAAAGGCAAACAGAAAAAAGTCGAGAAGAAGGGACATACAAAGAAAAAGAATCACTTTAACGAGTTGAAGAGCCAAATTCAAAAATCTAAGAATCCTTGCTTTGTCTATGACAAACTAAGTCATAGCGCTAGCCACTGTTATCTAAGACAAGGGCAGAACATACTATAGGAAAGACAAGTTGATGATCAAGCTCATCTTGGTGAGGATAATGAAGTGATTATTGTTGTAGTTGTTCTAGTGGCTAATAAGACTGATTGGTGTTGGACACATACGCTTCAACACATTTTTGTGCCAACAAAGAGTTATTCCATGACTTTGAGGAGTCTACTAATGGCGAGTGTGTCTACATGGGTAATTTCTCTACTGCTGGAATAATGGATAAAGGAAAATTTTTACTTAACGTAACTTCAGAAAAAGCTTTAGCCTTGAATAATGTTTTGTATGTACCCCTTCTATGTAGAAACATAGTTTTCGGCACACTTCTCAATAAACCAAGACTTAAACTTATTTTTGAAGGTGATAAAATAATTACTTCTCGGGGAGGAAACTTTGTTGGGAAGGGGTATCTTAGTGGAGGATTATTTGTGTTGAGCATTGTTCAAATGATTATCGATAATGCTAGTATTTCAAATTCTACTTATATTGTTAAGTCTATTAATTTGTGGTATGGTAGACTAAGTCATATTAATATTGCTTCAATCAAAAGACATAGAAAAATGGAATTAATTCCTATGATAAAAATTGATGATTTTGCAAAATATTTTGTATGTGTAGAAACAAAGCATGCCAAGAAACCCTTGAAATCTATTATTAGTACAAAAATTGAATTGCTTGAACTAATATATTCAAATTTAACAAGTTTCAAGAACACTGTTAGAAAAAGTAGATAAAAGTATTACTTTTTTCGATTACTTTTCTAGATACACTAAGGTATATCTTCTTATGTCTAAAGATAGGGTTGAAAGTATGTTCTTCAAATTCAAAGTAGAAGTAGAAAATAAATTAGACAGAAATATCAAGAGATTTTTAGATCTGGTAATTGGGGTAGTGAATATAGTACTAAAACTCTGGAGTATATTTATGAGAAAAATGGCATTATACATAAGCTTAGTTCTCCCTATACCCCCAGCAAAATGGTGTAGCTGAACGAAAAAATAAAACCCTTAAGGAAATGATGAATTATATGCTTTTAAGTTCGTGTCTATCAAACAACACGTGGGGGAAGCTCTCTTGTTTGCATGTTATATTTTTAATAGTCCCTTATAAAATGTAAGACAAGATCTCATATGTGTTGTTGAAAGGTTTTTCTCCTAATTTGAAATTTCTGAAAGTTTTGGGGTGTTTGGCTAAGGTTATCAACCTGATTTTAGACGAGTAAATGTAAGTTCTAAGACTTTTGACATTGTCTTTATTGGTTATGCTCAAAAGAGTGTTGCGTATAGATTTTTTTTCTTTAAAATAATTATTCTATTTGTGAATCTAGAGATATTGAATTTTTAGCATATTTTTCCTTTGAAAAATAATTTGTTTAGTGATGTAAAATAATGCTTCTACATCTATGTCTGTTAATTTTCATGTAGTTTCTTCTTATGAAGTTATTTCTAAGGAGAATAAAAATGAACTTTCAAGGAGTAAAAGATGTAGAATTGATACTAACTTTGGTCCTGATTCTATCACTATTTTCTTGATTGAAAATTTTGATATGATGAATTAGTGTCTATATACTTAATAGAAAAAGACCCTAAGACTTATAATGAGGCAATGAGATCAATATATGTGATATTTTGGAAAGTGGATATTAAAAGTGAATTAAACTCTATAGTTTCTAATTACACTTGGGACTTGTATGATTTGCCTAAAGGTTGTAAACTCATATGTAGCAAGTGGACATTTAAGAAGAAATTGAGACCTAAAGCTACAATTGATAAATATAAGGCTAGACTTTTGATTAGGGGTTTTAACCAAAATAAAGATGTTGATTATTTTGATACTTATTCTCTTGTGACAAAAATAATGACCATTAGCAGTCTTAATGCTTTTGCCACTGTTCATGATTTCCTGATACAACAAATGAATATCAAAACAACATTTCTAAATGATGATATAAAGGAATAGATATATTTGACTCAATCCAAAGGTTTTGTGGTTCCAGGAGAAGAGAATAAAATATGCAAGTTGAGTAAGTCCTTGCATGGACTAAAATAGACACTTAAGTAGTGAGATGAAAGGTTAAATATCACATTAGTGGATAGTGATTTTTTTGTCAATTAATCTTATACCTATGTTTATTCCAAAATGATAGGTTCAGATTGTGTGATTATATGTTTATATGTAGATGACATGTTGATTTTTGTCCAAAAATGAATGTTATTAATGAAACTAAGAACTTTTTGTCTACTAAGTTTGAAATGGAAAACCATGATAAAGTAGATGTAATTTTAGGAATTAAAATTAAAAGAAATACTGATGACTTCTCCTTGTGTCAGTCTCATTACATTGAAATCAAGTTAAAAAAATTAATTATGTCGATGTAGTTCAGTGAGATCTCCTTATGATCCTAGCGTGCACTTGGAAAAGAATAAAGATTCTAGTGTTTCTCAAACGAAATATGCTAAAATAATTCGGAGTGTAATGCTTATGGTGAACTTTACTTGTCCTGATATAGCTTATGTTGTTATTATATGAAGTAGATATAGTTATAATCCAAGCAGTGAACACTAGAAGGATCTTCATCACATCAAAAAATATTGTAAATTTACATTTTTTGGGTTGTGTTGTGTATGTGCAGTCACAAATGTCCAAGTGCAGTTCACACTTCTAGTGCACACCCGCGTTAATGTGGTGTACGCACTTCATTGTATGCAGCCACAAGAAATATGTTGGGTTAATTTTTTTTTTTCCGAAACAAAAATTTCTCGATCGATATTTTTGCCAAAGTCGAAGTTGAGCCGAGTGACCGACAACGGTAGAGCAAGGCTCGACATTTTCTTAACCCCTTTAACAACATAGAAGTTCTATATTTCATCATTTAAAAGTTCTTTTCTCCCACCAATGTGGAAAAAATTACTTCTTCCAAAAAGTAAAGTAACATTTTCAGCAAAACTGACTTTAACGAAGAAAATAAAAGGTAGAACAGTTCTATTAGTGAGACTGTTCCCGAAGGGAATGCATAAAATAAATTGGTAATTTCCATGTCAAATTCATGAAATTCATGCAACAACTACATGAATGAGGTAATTTTACCTTGCAAATATACTACAATTTCTTTTAACGTTGTCAATCCCCGACATTTATGGCCACACAGATCCCATCTGGCTAAAAATTCTAGGTTTTAAGGCGGAACTGGGGCACTAATCTCTCTTGGAACCTCTTTAGTTCGTGTGTAAAAGCTATGTCCTTAAAAAGTAGATGTATCCTTTCCAATACAACTTTCTTGATTCGTCTCTTTGGTATATTATCAAAGACAACCTGACCTATTCTGGCATCATCAACTCGCACTTGATCATAACCAAGCCATATGTTATATTGTTTCTAATTAAAATTTCACATACTTTATGATACAATCAATATATTTTTGCGATGTGAAATACGGATATGAATATTTATTCACCTTTGGATATGTTCCAAAACATAAAGTGGTGCATGGTGTGACAATTACATCAATAAGATTGTAGCTAGCGAAAGTACATGAGATGAAATTGGTGATGCATTTGTGAACACTAGCTCTACTAATTTTATGGCATATATGTTATCAGAGAGCCCATGCACATGTGTTCAAACATATCACTAATTTTATCTTCTGCACTTTCATCAACTACAATCTTACGAATGCAATTCTCACACCGTCCACCGCTTATGTTTTGGAACATCTAGAGGAGGAAGTTTTTCCTTAGGCTTATTGATTGATCCAAAAGGTGAACAAATTTTCATGTCCTTATGTCAAGATAAGATTTGTTTAATCACAAATAACAGAAAATAATCAACACAATATAATTTTTTGGGACAATTTTCTAGAATTTCATTGAATTGAATTAAAATTGAATTGAAAGTTATTACAGCCTAATAAGAAAATAGAGAATGAACATAAATTAATCAACATTCCATTGACGTACGAATAACCTGATAGAAGAAGAAGGAGAAGAGAATTAGAGGAAGAAGAAGAAATAGAAGGAGATGAGAAGAGAATCTGGCAAGAGAGAATTTAGAAGAACTGAGAAAAATACCACTTTTCACGTAACAACCCCACTCTCCCATGTCAGGGTGGTTATAACAGTTTTAACTGCCCTGGTATCATGGTTGAATCCTCGCCCTTCTATTCATTAACTGATTTCAATCTCAGCCGCTCAATTTAAAAGAAATGTAATTAGTCTCCCTTACTTTACTCTACTTCGACTCTCTACAACTACGTTTGTTTTATTGGACTTCTCAGATCATAAATTTCCAGCTCCCATGAATTCATCCTTGACCTCAAGGATCAACATTCAAATCCCGGAAACTTTTCCTTAAGGAATTGGTAGTCCTCCCATGTTGCATATTCCGGAGGAAGATTAGACCATTGCACCAGTAACTTCACAACTGCAACATTATTTTTCTTAATTTTCTATCTCTGAAGAACAACACTGGCTTCACCTAAAATGACCATCTTCTCCCGTAGTAGGCAGATTAGTTTGAACTACAACTTTCTCACCCACTTTTTTCTTGAGAAGCGATACATGGAACACCGAGTGAATCTTAGAATCGGGGGGAGTTCCAACTTGTAAGCTACATTACCAACCTTAGAAATCACTCTATAGGGTCCATAATACTTGAAGATCAGTTTTAAATGTTTCCTTAAAGCAACAGAAGATTGTCTGTATGGTTGTAATTTGAGGTAGATCAAGTCGTTCACCTGAAATTCTCTTTCTGATCTCTTCTTGTCCGCATAGAAATTCATTCTTTCCTGTGCTTTACTAAGGTTATCCTTCAATAGTTGAAGCCATTATTTTCGCCTCACTACCGCATCATCAGCCGTTGGAACTATGGTTTCAAGTAGAGGACCAATTGACACTTGAGGTGGAGAGTAACCATATAAAGCTTCAAAAGGTGTGCATTGTAGCAGGCAACCAGTGCCTCCATGGGTAGGTCTGTTGGCAGTCATGCACTTCAAGTAATTTTCCAAACATCTATTCACTCGCTCTGTTTAGTCGTCACTTTGAGGGTGATATGCAGTGTTATAGTTCAATTGTGTACCCAACAGCTTGAACAAGGCCTACCAAAAGTTGCTCAAATTTTTTGTCTCTCTCAGTAACAATGGACTCGGGAACTCCATGTAAACAGTGTATACTTTCCCAAAATACATCAGCTATAGTTATTGCGGTCATCCTATCCACCACCACCAGTATGACCTCATTGTTTCTAGACTTTGGTAACCCCTCTATGAAATCCATACAAATATGGCTCCATGATTGATTAGGGATCGGCAGAGGCTGTAAAAGCCCAGGTAAGGGGCGTTCTCATCTTTGTTCCTATGACAGACATCACAAGAAGCTATAAGTTGTATCACCATGTGTTCATATTTGGCCAGTAGAATACCTGAGATAGCCTTTTTACTGTTCCCAACTGACCTAAGTGGCCTCGTAAAGGAGAATCATGAAATTAGCTAATTAGTTGGAGCCTGTGGTCCCCATTGCCTCCTGCATATACCTTTCCTTTCTTTTTAAAATGCCCGAATTAAAATGCCATAGACTAGGACCTTGCTGTCCTACAGTAATCTGAGCCAGCAACTCTAAAGCATGACTATCACCCTCATAACTATTGGTCACTTCTTGTATCCACATAGGAATTGTGGTGTTGATCGTCATCAACTGAACAGTCTCTTGCATCCTAATATCATCTACGCCCTTTTTCTGCCTAGAAAAGGCATCAACAACACTATTTTCAGCACTCCTTTTATATTGTACTTCGTAGTCTAACCCCGTTAATTTTGTTAGGCCCTTCTGTTAGATGGATGAAGTGACTCTTTGCTCCAAAAGATATTTCAAGCTATAATGGTCAGTTCTAACCACAAAATACTTGAATTGGAGGTAATGTCTCCATTTATCTACCGCATTCAAAAGGGCCATATACTCCTCCTCATATATAGACTTACCCGTATGTTTAAGTGCTAAAACCTTACTAAAGTAAGCTACATGTCTGCCTTTTTGCAGGAGAACATCACCAATACCCCCATAGCTTGCATCAGTTTCAACAATAAATTCCTGAGTATAATCAGGTAAGGCTAACACCAGGGTAGATGACATCACAGTTTTAAGAGCATTAAAAGCTGATTCTGACTCTGTACTCCACTCAAATGCCTCCTTAAGTAGATTAGTTAAGGGTCTGCAGATAGTACCATAGTGAGCCACATATTTTCAATAATAATCAGTCAAACCTAAAAAACCTCTAAGAGCCTTCACTGAGCATGGTATAGGCCACTCCACCATCGCATGAATCTTGCTTGGGTCAGTAGCTACTCCTTCTTTGGTGATGATATGACCCAAGTACTCTATCCTTGACTTACCAAATGAGCATTTGGATCTTTTTGCAAACAAAGAATTCTCCCTCAATGTCTTAAAAACAGTTAATAGATATTGCACATGATCTTCAAGTGAAAGACTGTAAATGAGAATGTCATCAAAAAATACCAAGACAAACCTCCTGATATAAAGTTGAAACACTTGGTTCGTCAAGGCTTGAAATGTGGCAAAGGCATTTGTCAATACAAAGGGCATAGTGCGAAACTCATATTGCCCCAAATGAGTCCTAAATGCAGTCTTATACACATCCTCAGTCTTCATCCTAATTTGATGATATCCAGCTCTCAAATCAACGTTGGAAAAAATTATAGACCCGTGCAACTCATCTAGCAAATTATCTACAATGGGAATTTGATACTTGTCTTTGACAGTGATATCATTCAACCCTCGATAATCGACACAACATCTCCAGGTGCCATCCTTGTTTTTGACCAACAGGGGTGGGGAAGAGAAGGGGGACTGATTTGGCCTGATTATTTCATTATTCAACATCTCGTTGACTTGTCTTTCCAACTCATTTTTTGGAAATAGTTGTATCTATAAGGCCTTAAGCTAACTGGGTTGGATCCAGGCTTCAAATAAATATTGTGATCTAAAAATTTGATTGGAGGTAAGGACTTCGGCTCAGAGAATATATCAACAAACTGATCTAATACCTATAGTATAACCTCCGTTTCGTGATCCTGATCCGTTGCCCTCTTCAGAAATGCCCTTCAACACCAGCTTATTATTCTTCTTCCCAATAGTTACACAATTCCTCTCATGGTCAAACTTAGTAGGGTTGTGCTTTTTCATCCAATCATTCCCTAGAACAAGATCACAACCACCTAGTGGAATTATCAACAGATCTTCTTGAAATGTCTTAGCATGCATTTTCCATTGGAATCCGGAACAAGAAGAGTTGCACATCACATAGTTACCATCTGCTACTATTAGTCGCACCGTGGGCAGTAATTAAAGTGGTAATTGGTCTCTTTGATAGTGTTAGCATCCATGAAACTATGGGTACTCCCAGTCCCAGTGGCAGAGGCAGGAATTTTATCAAAGGGGTTCAAAAAAAAAATTAAACAAGCTAATATTATCCATAAATAAACGGATCGGGTCATATATGAATGGATTGATTAACAAATGGGTTGACAAAAAAAATCCTTAGTTCAAATAATTTCTTACAATTACAACTTATCTTAAGAAACAAATTTAAATTACATATCTATAAAATGATAATAAAGTAGCACAACTCATTCAAAAAGTTCTACAAATTCTTCAATTCCTTTAGAATTCTCTACGGCTCCTAAAAGTGCAAATGGAGAGCAAGCACAAATTTAACATTAGAAAGAAAAAACACAAATCAAAGCGAAAATACTATTTCTTCACAAAAATTCTTTTTGGCATAAAATGACTTCATTACATCACAAAACTACACAACCTTGAAGGGAGGTTAAGAGACCAAACATGCGGATAAACCTATCAAAACATAGTTTTACATTTGAAAATACAACCACTGAACTACATACATTTTTACAATTGTATTCTACGAGGTTTCATATCTTGAAATGTCTTAATAATAACATCATTAGAAATCTTATCAAATACATTTTTTTCTAAATAAGGCACCAAACAACCACTAAAAAAATCATCACTCATTTGACTCTGCAAGTCATTCTTGATAAACTTCATTGTCGAAAAAGCTCTTTCAACGGAGGCAGTGGCAATTGATAAAAGTAGAGCAAGTTTCACTAAGCGAAATACAAGAGGATAATTTGAATGTTTCTTTGTCTGAACTAATCTTTTGGAAAGATCACAAAGCCCATTTAGATCGGAGAACCTGTCATCAACATCACGAACATCAACAATGTAACTTGCAAGTTGATTCTCAAGAATACTCATATTGGATTCATCAAAGTCATCTGGATATAATTCAGCCATTCTCATTACTTTTCTTATGTCAAAACTTGAAAATGATTTAATTGGATTCAAGCAAGCAATTCCATGGAGCAAATCGGTAGTCACCTCATCAAAACGATCATTAAGTTCTTGAAGTTGCCAATCAATGATATTGCAAAACACTTCAACACGATAATGATGTAAGATTGTATAGTTAGCAAGTTTCCGCCGTGATCTTAAAGAGCTAACATATGGCTCCTCAAAGTTAGGTATCAAAATATCATGTTTGATACAAAATGTAGATACCTTGGCAATAAGAGAATCCCATTCATCATCTCTTAAGACTTGCAACCTTCTCTTTGCTACTTCAACAAGTAGCATGGCATTTGCAATATCTTGCTCTTTTTTTTGTAAGCATTTATTAAGCTCATTTGTGATTGCTAAGACATCTCTCATCAAATGCAACATAAACGCAATCTCAAATGTTTGACAAGCTTCAAGATGTCCCATTGCCTTGGCTTTTTCATCCATACTCCTTGCATCAAGAGCAAGTGATTCAAGAACCTCAAGAATAGAGCCAAACATAATAATAAAATTGTTAAAGGATTTATAATGAGATCCCCAACGAGTATCACAAGCTCTTGAAAGACTAAGTTTTTGATTCAAGCCACTACCGGTTGTAAGTTCACCCATATCTAATGCCACTTGAATTGTTGATTTTTGAGAATCTCGTAAATTATCCATACGCTTAAAAGAAGATCCCAATACATTAAAAATATTTGAGATCAACACTACAAGTTTTCCCACTTCAACACACTTTTTAGAGACCCCAACAAGAGTTAGTTGAAGTTGATGAGCAAAGCAATGGATTGAATGAGCCGATTTACTTTCTTGTTTAATCAACATTTTAAGGCCATTGATCTCAACTTGCATATTACTTGCCCCATCGTAACATTGTCCACGCACACTTGATGGACTCAAAGAATGTTGAGCAAGTAAATTAAAAATTGCCTCCTTTAAAGATGAAGCACTAGTATCTTCAACATGAACAATATCAATAAGTCGCTCCATTACAAATCCCATTCTATCAATATAACAAAATACAATAGCCATTTGCTCCTTGCGTGACACATCAAAGGATTCATCAACTAGTAAAGCAAAGTAGTCACCATTTAATTCCTCAAGAATAGCTTTAACGGTCTCTATCTTACATGCACTCACAATATCTTTTTGAATCATTGGAGAAGTCATTTGATCATTTACAGGAGCATGTTTCAAAACATAATCACGAATTTTATCACTTTTTTTTGCATACCATGAGAGAATTTCAAGAAAGTTACCCCTACTAAGTGATGATTTAGATTCATCATAACCTCGAAATGCAAATCCCCGACTTATGAGAAGTCTTACTACATCAACCGACGCACTTAAGCGCATATAATATCCATGCTTGAGTTGATTAGATTGCCTCTCAAATGCAAATTGAATAGACCGCCGTTGTTGTAGTAAATCTTGACATTTCTTTTTTGATTGATTATGTATGCTATTGGGTAGACCAATATGTTTGTCAAGACCACCTTTTTTGTTCCAACTCTTAAATCCTATAGTTGAAAATGTCTCCCCTCCTCCTTGATTAGTGTTATGATCTTTAAAAAGATAGCAATACAAACAATAGATTGCATCTTTACTAACACTATACTCCAACTAATCATGATTTATATCATCAAACCATTCATGATTAAAACGACGCATTGATCCAAAAATATTTGTTTGAGGATACTCGTGCACCACCAAACGAGGTTGACAAGGACCATTCAAAAGGTATGCTCCTCTAATAACATCACGGTGGTTTGGATGATAGTTCAATATTGATGTTCTTTCACTAGGATCAAACTTTAAAGAACTCAAATCAAATTCTTGAGAAGAATCTAATGACACTTCTGAATGATTAGTATTTTCTTTTTGATTAGATTGACTATGACTTTGAGAGGCTAAAGTTGATTTCGATACTTGTGTAAAATACTTCTTCACTGAATATTGAGACTGAATTGTAAAATAAAAATTTAGTTAGAACTTACAAAAATTGAATATGCAATAAGGACCAAAACAAAATTATAGGCAATGAACAAAAATTTGAATCTCATAAATAAAAGTTAATATCTACTGAACAAATGTTGAATGTCCATAATTAACATATTAAATCAACAAATAAGCTCAAACAAATAAAATTATAACTTTCATAATCAGTGAATATAATTGAAATTTTCATATGAAAAATAAAAAATTGTTAAGTGAATATCTAAGTTCAATTAGCTAAATAAAATAGCACATCAACAAATACAAAAATTAAAGCATAGAATTCTTAAAAAAAAAAAAAAAAAAAAAAAAAAAAAACCAAAAAGAAAACTTACAGTTGCTATCACAAATGGACCACCAATCGTCCAATCCTCCACCAAGCAGCAGCAGCCAGCAGCAACAGGCGGCACCACGGCAGTCGGCAGCAACTAGCAAGAAGCAGGCGCTGGTAGCACAAGCACTCAGCAGCAGCAAGTGCAGTTTCCAAGTTCAGCAGACAGCAGGTATAGAGCCAGAGAAACTGTGTTGGACAAGTCGAGGTTTACTAAAAAGGGAGTCCAACTACAAATCTCCGAAGGAATGAGACCGGAGAACCTGTTACCAGAGAGTTCAAGAGTCAGCAGCATTGAACAAGAAAGAAATCAAGATTTGAAAAAATATAAGATTGCAATCCCTAAAAAAGAGGGATATTTTTATTTGTTGAAATTTTTGATTTAAAATATATTTTTTTTAGTTATAAACTTAAAACGGGATCGTTTTGGTCTGTTTAAAAACTACAAAATAGCTAAAAATTACAACAAAAAAATATGTTGTTGCGTGGACTCGATCCCACGACCCAAAGCTCATTTTAGCGAAATTTTGAACCCCCTCAACCGTTGGGCTACGCCTTTGTTATATATTCAGGTGGTTCAATTTTAAATATATACATGTACAGAAAAAAATTGATCTTATATATATAGTGTAATTTTTTTACCGAGGTCGGCACACGGTACATCCGACCCTGCTTCTGGCTGCTCAACATATTTTTCTTCCTGTAGTAGACCATTCAAGAAAGCAGACTATACGTCCATTTGAAAAATCTTCAAATTTTTCTGTGTTGCAATAGCCAATAGCATCCGAATTGTATCCAATATGGCTACTGGGGAAAAAATATCATAAAAATCTACTCCCTAAACTTGTGCATAGCCTTTCACCACCAATCTAGATTTGTGTTTGTTTACCGAACCATCTAGATTTAACTTTGTTCAAAAAATCCATCTAACTCCAATCACTTTTCTATCTTGGGGTCTTTCCACGAGCTTCCAAGTTTTGTTCTTTTCTATCATGGTCAGCTCCTCCTTCATTGCATTTGTCCAATTTTGATCCATTTTTGCTTTCTCATATCCTGCAGGTTCAAAAATAGCAACATTGCATCTCTCATAAATATCTAAGACTCCTAATTCCATTCCCATTGCTCATCTTCAAGGAATTGAACATCTCGACTTACCATAATCTTGTCTAATTGAGGTTGAAAAATCTTATAAGCTTTAGAAAATAAAATATAGCCAATGAAGATTCCCAAATCTACAATCTTATCTAGCTTGTCTCTTTTAACCTGTGGAATATAAGAAAAACATAGACATCCTAATATCTTGAGGTTTTTCAAAATAGGTTTGACACCATACCATGCCTCAAATGGGGTCTTTCCTTCCACAACCTGCGTAGGCAATCTATTCAGCAAGAAAACAATAGTGTTTGCTGCTTCAGCCCAAAACTTCTTTGGTAGATTCTTCTCGTGCAACAAGCATCTCGACATCTCCATGATCGTTCTAGTTTTTCTCTCACTCTATTTTGCTGTATAGAATAAGGGACAGTAAGCTGCTGCTCAATTCCAGCTTCTTCACAAAAAGAATTGAACATATTCGAGGATTATTCAATTTCATTATCTGACCTAATAACCTGAATCTTGCAGCCACTCTGATTTTCTATCCAAGCTTAGAACTTTATGAAAATTCCAGCAGCTTCAAACTTAAACTTCATAAAATAAATCCAACACATTCTTGTTAGATCATCAATGAAGATAATATAATACCTATTGCCATTGAGTGATGGAGTTCTTTGTGGACCACAAAGATCGGTGTGAATGAGTTGCAACTTTTCTATAGCTCTCTAAGTGGAACTTTTAAATAGAAGTCTAGTATGATTGCCAAGCACACAAGACTTACAACTTGAGGGGTTCTCCTCTATGTTTGGTAAACTATTTACCATTTTGCTCCTTTGCATAAACAATAAAGCTTTGTGATGAAAGTGCCCCAACCTTTTGTGCCATGTTTCTGCTACAGTGAGCTGGCATGGAAAAGCTATATGTTCCTCGTTCAATGGATTCAAGGAAAAACTTTTTCCCTACATTTTAATTTTGAATATTTACTGACCACTAGGATCACTGATCAAACATGCTTTATCTTCAAATAATAATTTGAATCTATTTTCTAAGAGTTGCCTAACACTTAATAAATTCTAATCAATTTCAGGAACAAATAAAACTTCATAAATAAGTTTTGTCCCTTGTAACTTTCAATTTCTATTGTCCCCTTTCCTTTCGCTGGGAGGTATTCTCCATTTCCAATCCTGACTCTTGACTTAACTGATCTATCAAGTTCTTTGAAAAGCTTTTCATCACTAGTCATGTGTTTCGTACAACCACTATTAACAAACCAACTTTCACTTAAATTTTTGCTTGCGAAACAGGTAGCCAAAAATTGTTGCTCATCTTCTTGTTGGTCTGCAATCTGTGCATCATTTGCTTGTTGTAATCCCTCCTCTTTGAAGATAATCTCAGCATGACTGAGCTTATGACACTTTCTACATTTCATATCAGGTTTTCTCCAACACTTGAAGTGTGGATGATTTTTCCTCCCACAATGTTGGCAGGGAGGATATTTGCCTTCTCTGTTGTTGCTAGTTGCAGCAACACCATTTCTCTTTGTTGTTGCTTCATAATTTCCATGATTCCCTTTGTTTCCTTTTCCTTTGTTTCCCCTAGCACTTGAACCGAACTGCAACTTGTCTTGCAAGGCTCCCTCAATGGATCCCTCATGCCTCATCATTCTTCATTGTTCTTGTGCCTACAGTGCACTCAATAACTCTTCCAAGTTAAGCTTCGACAAATCTTTAGTATTTTCCAATGAAGCAATTGTTGCCTCATATCTCTCAAGTAAAGTTACAAGTATCTTTTGAATATTCTATTATCAGTAAGTTCATTTCCAAGTATCCTTACCTTATTGGCAATCCCAATCAACTTGTCAGAATAATCCTTAATGGTTTCAGATTCCTTCATATGCTGCATCTCAAATTCTCTAACCAAGTTCAGTACTTTCATTCCTTTAATTCTTTCATCTCCCTCGTACTCTTTCTTGAGGAAATCCAAAATTGCTTTGGCTGAGTTACATGTCATTATTCTACTGAAAATGGTGGCAGAAACTGCAGCAAATACACAAGATTTAGCTTTGGATTTTCCTATCTTTTTTTCCTTGTGGGTTCTAATCTGAGCCATAGTTGGATTCCCTGGCAGAGGATGCACTTCGTAGTCTTCCTGCCCAAGCTTGATAGTTTTCTCCATCGAAAACTGGTGGAGCCATACATAAAAAAAGCCTGCATTCTCCATTGTTTTAATGGTGTTTTGCAGAGAATATTTTTTTCAATAAACACTCAGAAAAGAACCTTGCAAGTCTCACACAAGTCCCTTAAGAAGCAGGGCTCTGATACCAATGTTATTAATAAACTGAAACAACAAGGTGAATTAAAATTTGAAGAATCATTTTTATTGAACTTCAAGTTGATTAAATAAGTAGAGGGGCAGTACAACTAACACAGAATATGGACTGCTAAAAGACTGCTAACATGCCTATAAAATAGGAACAACTATAACTAGTTAATAGGATAATGACTAAAAGAAAACTAATCTCCTAATAATTAGCTGAAGTCTCTGACCCATTCAAAGCAGATCCTGAGACATGTAACAACATTAGTTCATAATTAGTTATCCTAGATAATTAAAAAGACTAAACGAGAGAAACACTGCATGCGGCGTCAACCAGAAGGGACTGCCATCCAGGTAATGCTTCAACTCTTTGACTTCTTTAAGTAATATGTAATGGGTTCTATTTATCATTAGTATGTTGCATTGTTATTGGTTGGGAAAGAGAAACCAAATTGAAAAGAGGTTGGAATTGGAAATTCCTCATATGCACGTCAGTTTATATCAATTGGGAGTAAACAATATTTAATGCATTGTAGTGGGTTTCATTAAGAAGTTTGAGTTAGAGCAAAAGTGATTACATTCTTGATTTAAGAACGTTGACTGTTGAAAGGTTGGCCATTCATTTTATTTAATGATGTGCTGGCAGAAAGAAGTTGCAAAGTTCAATTTTAAAGACAGTTTGTATTTTGATTGAGAAACTTATGCAAATGGGGTGTTAATAATTATCTAGTGATTGTGGGTTTAAAGAGAAAGGGAGTTCAACACTTTAGCGGTGCAATTGGTTTCTACTACGAGTAATTGGTTCCACAAAACAGTGAGTTTGACTTTTTAAATCAACTTAATTACCATATTAAAAATCAAGATTTTGACTTATTGAGATAGGTAATTAAATTTAAGACGTATTATATTAATTGAATACCATTAATGTTATGCAAATTGGAGGAATTAAGACTTACCCTTAGGGTTGAACTATAGGAAAATTGATTATGGAATCAGGTGATTTTTTGGTTCTAGGCAAGACATATAGTAACGTGGGTGTATATAGACTCGTTAACTTACAAATTATGCATACTTGATAGATTGAAAACGTTTGGTGGTGCTAAGGAAAGGAAAGGCATTGGAGAAGTAGCTAGCCTGAAGTCAGTTCTTCGGTGGAGGTAGGTTATGGTTTATTCTATTTAATAGATTGACTCTTAATAGTGATTGATATGCACCGAGTGATATTGTGAAGTTCTCTATGTACTTGATTGTATGGTTGTGTGGCTTGATGGTGTGGTTTGTGATTGGTCTGAAATCCTGAGACCGTGAAATTTATAATCTTGAACCCTCTCTAACGAAGTGATGCCTTGAATAACGAAGGCTTGATGAAATATTTTTAATGAAGTGAAAAGTGGCGATAATAAATAATATATTAACGATATATTGGATCGGATGCCACGTTCCGACATGATATTATTGGATCGGATGCCACGTTCCGACATGGTATTATTGGATCGGGTGTCACGTTTTGGCATGGTAACATTAAAGGAAAACATATATAAACAGCATAGTGTACTCAATCTCAAAGAACTCAATTTCCAAAATCGCTTGGTTTGGATGCATGAGTCCTCAAGTATTCTCTTGATATTGTTGATGGATTGCGTACTTACTTTAGTGTTGTTGTCACTGGTTCATGTTGTTTGTTGCTTGCCACCTGCTAAGTGTCATAGTTGATTTTATATGATTTATTCATTGCATATTAGTTTCTATTTTGGGTTGGCCAATGATACCTACTCAGTACATGTTCCTTGTACTGATCCCTACTTGAGAGTTTTCTTCGTTTTCTTTTGTAGAGTGCAGCAAGTGTACCATCGACCTCGACTCGCCCTCAGCTCTAGTCAGTCTCCAGCACATCAAATTTCAGGGTGAGTTATTCCTTCTAGCACGTGCTGGATTCTCTCAGTCATGGCAGGATGTCCTTAAATTTCAGACATAGACCATCTTATTTACTTATTTTGGTGTCTTTAATACTCTTAGACTTTGTATTTTGAGAACAGATGTCCTTGATGTGATGACTTTCAGGTTTAGGGATAATATGTAATAGACTTTAGAGGTTTACTTGATTTGTTACTTTAATAAGTTTTGAGCTTCCGTATTATTGTTGTTATTTGTAGTTGAACAATTGATATGGTTTGAGGTTGAATTCATTGGTTTGCTCACTTAGGAGGTTAAGTGTGGGTGTCACTCATAACTCATTTTGGATCGTGACACAAGATGACGTGTCCTTCCATCGATAATAAGAACAAGTATGAAATGACTATTCTGTGGGATGTATGCTTAGCACTGAGAGGATATTGAGATGGAATCTCTCCTGTTAGTAGAGGCCGAGTTTGTAGAAGCAATTTCCTTGTGCCCCATAGTATGATTGTCTATTTATGTAAGATCAATTTTTAGGGGGGGAATCTTGGCAATATCTAAAATATGATTGTATTTGTATCATTCCAAAGATCTAGTAAAATACTATTATTCTTTTTTCTAAGCATGCTTAATCACATTTCTGGTATTGTGTAAGATATAGTTCTAAAATCACGCTTGTGATTATAGTTCTGTCACGCCCCGTGCTTACATTATGGATGTGGCTGGCACTCGAGAACCATTTTTGGTCCCAAGTGAACCCTTGTCTTGTCTAACTACTCAGCGGAAGACTTAAATTAACAAAGATAAATCCATATAATAAACTTGAATGTTATAAAGAGAACATTCAACTAGCCAATAAGGCAAACTCGAGTCTTAAAACAAACAACTGAAAGTAATAAGACTAAAGAACTAACAACGTCTAACTATCTATGAAGCAACTAATAACAATGAGGGATGTCAGGACAAGACCCCCGATCATCCTAAAACCTGAACTAGTAAAGCAATAAAAGGAATCATTCGGAATGCAAAGAGGCTCACCAACAGACTCTGAGATGCTCGACTGGATCAACGAGGCACTGGATGCTGATCCTGATTACTTGTATCTACATCATAATATGATGCAGGCCAACTGGCATCAGTGCCTTAAATGTAGGAGCATGCAAGGGGAATTCTAAAACAAGACATAAGCTTGAAAAGAACTGAAAGAACATATCTGGGCTCAACTCAACTCAACTTAACTTAACTCATTTTAATATAAAGCAATAATGTAAATGTAAT
This sequence comes from Solanum bulbocastanum, assembly GCA_037074985.1. Taxonomy (NCBI): domain Eukaryota; kingdom Viridiplantae; phylum Streptophyta; class Magnoliopsida; order Solanales; family Solanaceae; genus Solanum; species Solanum bulbocastanum. Next base: position 24,846,444 of record CM073604.1, on the reverse strand, counting down.
ATTAAGAAAAACTTTTTAAAACATGGATAACAACTCTGTGTATTTAGAAATATAATAATAACTCTGTATGTATGCAAAGATACAAATGAACTCTAGATGTATATAAAAATACAATTAACTCAATGTATATAAGAATACAAAATACTGCTATGAGAGTTTCTCTAACCGACAACCATCGTGTAAGAGCTATTGTGATGATACAACATTTTGTCTCACGCTGCCAGGGTCGTCCTATACCTTGTCGAGGGTATAGAACCTGACTACTAAGTGGATCCACTAGTCTATGCTAAAAAGCACTAAGGAATCATCTAAAAAGTACGGCCTTTTTCTACCTATGATGGCTACATGGTTTATGGGGGCTGGGAGTTATCTGAACTCTTCCCCATATTGATGCTTAATACTACTCCCAAAATATACTAGCTCTTTATGTTTAAAAACATAACTTCTTTATGTATTTTGAGATAATTTCTCAAAAACTTAGCTCAAAGGCTCTCTTGGAAATCAAAGTTTCCTCTCTTGCTTAATTGTGAAAACATTTACTCTTTGCTGAAAAACTAGCTCAAAGGCTCTTTTGGAAATCAAAGTTTCCTTTCTTATTTAAATGGGAAAGCATTTACTCTTTGGGAATACATAGGCACGATATACTCTTTTGAAGAAATGACTTTAATCTTTACTTTACTCAACTCAAAACTTAAGTCTTCAAACAAAGTTAAAACATTTGCAAAAGACCTTGGAAGACTCTAAGAACTTCTCTTGACTTGGTTCTTAACTTTCCTTGAATTTGAATTTATGGATTCAAGGTTATGATTCGTGTTTATGGATGATTTCTAGATGTTTATAAGTCACTTAGAGTAGTTAGAATCAATAGGAAGTGTTAGTACACTTTAGAAGGACTTAGACGGGCTAAACGATGAAAAACGAGTTGGGGCGGACGACCCTGGCGCACTGCTGGCGCGCCATGCCAGCCCCTTTCATTCAGAGAACCATTTCTGGCGCATTGCTGGCGCGCCGCCCAAGCCTTCCTAGCGCAACGTGGGCGCGTCGCCCCAGCTTTCCTAGCATAACGAGGATGAGTTGCCCTAGCATTGCCCCAGGCAAAGCTGACGAACTTTTCCTCTCATTTTCTAACTTAATTCGATTAATTTCGATAGTTTTTTCTCAATTTCTCTTTAGATTTAGGTACCCAAAACATACACACTAGAATCTAACTCATAGAAACTCTACTAATCGACAATAACTCTCAAGAACTCCTCAATCTCATCCCAAAATCAAGAACGAAAACAATTCAGGAACACAACTCAAGAACATCAAATTCTCAATATTTTCAGACAAAAATACAATGAATTAAACATGTTTGGCGCGTGGGTGAACAAACCTAACGTTGTGTGAACTCACATACCTCATAGGATTAAATCATTGTCAAAATCCACAACCAAAATAGCACGATCTTGACAAATCTTGAACTTTTCTTGTCCTTTCTCCTCTTTTCTCCATGCCCTAGCGTGACTTTCCAAAATCGAAATAAAATAATTGGGTAAGGAAAAATCAAACTACCCTTCAAAAATCCGGATCGGACTTTCCTTATCCAAACAGCCCAACTTCAAATGGGCATACCTCACTCATACGAACTCGGAATCGCGCAAACTCGACGGCATTAGAAAGATAATTCAAAGTTCTTTCATAAGGTATCTAGAAACACACCTAAATCATCCTGAGCTAGGAGTTCTGGTCATTTGAAATTGACCAAAAACTCATACTAAGCTTTACTTTTCCAATTTTTCAGATTTTTCATTCTTTCCAAAAATGACTCTTTCTAATTCTAGCTCTTTCTAGCTCTTTTAATTAGCGAGATGTTTATCTACTAGAAACATGTCTGGCAATATTTATCTACTAGAAACATGTCTGGCAACAAAATCCACGTCTCTCTTTATTTTCTTCAATTTGCACATGCATAAATCACAACAAAGATTTATTTTTCTTTGTTTAATTTTTTCCTTGTAAATTTTAAAATATTGCAAATATATTCGAAGACAATTTTATACTCATGGATACTGTAATAATCAATGACGAACATGAACATTGACAAGCACTCTATCAACACGCTTTCTTGCTTATCCACAGTTATTACCATCTAATAAATGTGGATAAGTGATAGTAAAATTTCGAATGCCACTTGAATTTTTCATTTTACACACAAGCAAGTAGTACTTTGTTAATGCGTTTTCTTTCTTATTCGCGTTTATTCCTATCTAAAATAAATGCGAATAAGGGATAGCAAAATTTTGGGGGTCAAAAAAAAAAAAAAAATTTTGGGGGTCACTTGATGAATTTTCTATTTTATGTGGAATTGTAATATTATTTATCCACCATTTATCATGCATATGAGAAATAAGTAGTATATTAAGGATAAAACATGAAGACAAATATGAATTGGTCTTAATATGCTAAAAGTTAAGTAAAAGAAAAAAATATATATAATAATATAGTAGACAAATAAAATTGAATGTATGGAGATTTTGACAGCTTTCTACTATTTTCCAATGATAAAATTTGTATTAATCAAAGATTCAAAGGACCCAAAAAAAAATCGTGTAGAAAAGTGTTTTTTTGTTGACATGAAAAAGACAAAAAAAATAAATATCGTGCACTATAATTTTCTTTCACTTTTAGGTTAACGATTTGGCTATAAATTAACACTTCACGTTATTTCTGAATAAAATTTATTTTCTACATTATAATGGTCAAATCAAGACACTAACGAATAACTCAATAACTTCGAATAGTTAACTGATATCCAAGCCTTTAAATTAATAACACAATTATTGATTCGGATTATTAATTTAACTGTTAACTTACACCACCTTAATGATAAAAAGTCCGTACTTGTTTCTATTATTCAAATTAATGCTTTGAATAAGTGGGATTAATTTGAGGGGGTTCTTGACCATTTATAAGATATGTTTGTATTTGTATAATTTCAAAGATCAAGTAAAATATTCTCCTTCATTTATATATGCAGCACATTTATGATATTGTGTAAGACATGGTACCAAAATCATGCGTGTAATTGTAGGTCTTTATATTAAAATAATATTTAATTTGTCAATTATAAATCACAAAATGAAGAATACTTCTCTAGTTTGTTTGATGTGTTATAATTTGAAGTGAAGTTTTGGGATCTTGATGATTTTGAGTGTGGTTGTTGTCCTTGAATGATTGTTGTTGGAAAGACTTGGTCTTAATAAAAAGAATTGTTTTCTAAAAATTTGTTAGTCCTTGATACTTTTATGACCTAAAATGGTAAAAATGTCATGTATGTGAGTGTCCATATTTTTTGATTATTTCTACTCTGATAAGTCTGATGCACCATTTCGAGCAGATCGTCAACCTAGTTCAGGACTACATTATACGATTTATATAGTCGATGAGTTTGAGACATCATTTTAGACAGTCTGTGGATAGATATATCTAGGCTATTGTTACTTTCCTGACAAGTCTGAGGTATCATTTCGGACAGCCCGTTGATATATATTCGCAAGTTATTTTTATTGTTAAGTCCTCAAAATTATCTCGAGAAGCTCGAGGGTTCTTTCAGGATTTCTTACTTCTCTTTATTCGTCATTAGCATTGCCTCTGTGTGTGAATGCTTATTGAGGATGCACAAGGGCGGCTGTTGCTTATAAAATTTAAGGCATTGGCCTTAGGCCCCCCGTTTTTGGGGGCCTCAATTTTCTACAAATAAAAAATTATGTATTTTAATTCCATTAAAATAGAAGAAATTAAGAAAACATTATTTTTGATTCTTACATTTTCGTCGCTAACACTCACATTATTTATCCCTCTTAACTCTTTTTTGCACTATATTTTTTTAAATCTTTGATAGTTAAAGTAATACACTCTCAAAATTATGAATCAATAGTCGAAAAGTGTTGAACAAAGTAAATTATAAATTCTTTTTTTATTTCTTCGTAAATTTTCATATTAAGGTATACAAAGTTATCAACTTTTTGAATCAGATTCTATGACTTTAACTCTTATCTTTAAAGTTTATCAACTTATTACTTACAGAATTATGTTCATAATTCATATAATAATTGTCCCAATAAAATGATGTTTTTCAATGTTGAATTGATAAAATCTTACCTAAAAATAATAATTGAAAAAAGTATTTGAAAAAATTATTTATATAAAAGATATTAAGTAGTAATTTACATCTAAAAATTTATAAAAATAAATAAATACAAAAAAAAGTTTATTTAGATTTTAGGCCTCTAATTAAAATTTTGCTTTAGGCCTCTAATTAAAATTTTGTTTTAGGCCTCGAATTATGTTGAGTCGCCCCTGAGTATGCATGAGTTGTCTTGTATTTTCTGTGTAGCTTGTGATTGAATTCTTGATATTGTTTGCCTTTTCTCTGTTTGTATGATTTTCTTATATTAGAATTTATCCCTATTATGATAGTATCATTGTTTTACTCTTTATGCATTTGATCTTTCTGAGCTCGATCAACCTATGATGCCTATTGAGTATCCCGTACTTTAGTATTCTTACTATATTTCTGTATTTTTTTTCTGATCCAGCTCCTATGCGAGTCACCCTCTGTGAGCATTAGATCAACCTTGGCCATCACAGACTCAGATCGTGGGAATCTTTTGACGTTCAGAGACTTGCTGCTTTCTCTCTTTTGTACTAACTTATGTTTTGTATTTTTCTTGGTCAGTTCTCGTGTACTTTTAGTCTTTCTATACTTAGTAGTTCCTGTATAGCTGACACCAGGTCCGAGGTTAAATCTGGTGGTAGTTTTTCTTCTTGGTCATTTTTTTGCCTTTTGTATAGTTTGTATCGTATGACATATTTATGATATGGCTTGTTCCCTTTATTCTATTTCTATTTCTGGTTTTTTATATTATTTCTATCCAAATTGTTATATTCTGCATCTTGTGTTTGGGTTAGGCGTGCCTACTTGGGGATTATATTAGGCGTCATCATGATCTGATTTTGGATTGTGACATATCTAAATAGAATCACATTGTTGATACTATGCAAGATAGAGTTCTAAAATCAAACTTGTAATTTTAGGTCTTTGTACATAAATATTTTTTAATTTATCAATTGTTAATCACTAAATACATAATACATTTTCAACATAATTTATCAATAGTTATCAACCATGTGTTTGTATGAATTAAAATAATTGAATGAAGTATAAATATGTACAATAATTAATTATGATAGAAGCTTTTAAGCAAGAAATAACATATTCATAAGTCATAACCACATGAAAATTGTGAAATTAATTCTTGTCTCTTGATGTCACTTCCTTGTTTTGTGCTTGATGTCATTACAAAGATAATGTTTGGCAATATTGGCAGCAAAATGTATGTCTCTTTTTATAACCTTCAATTTCCACATCCATAATTGATCATGACAAAGATTTAATTTTGTTTGTTTGATTTTTCCTTGTAAATTCTAAAACATTTTATTATAGGATAAGATTATATTTGTATCATTTCAAAGATCTAGCAAAATATTTTTTTTCCTTTATCTATACATATTCATATTTTTGAGATTATGTAAGATACGTTGTTAAAATCACACTTGCATTTGTAGGTTTTTATATTGAAATAATATTGAATTCATCAATTTTAAATCACATATAACATAATACTTCTCTAATTCTTGACTTTATTAATAGTTATCAATCGATTGTTTATACCATATTCTATTAACTTACTATGACTAAATAAAACTAATACGCATAAATTATTATCTCCGGCTAATTTTTTTTTTTCTTTGGGTGAAAAATCCAAATTTCCTTTATAAAAGCTTTGTCAACTGCATATAACATATATGAAATATTTAATTTTCTGATTTAAGTGTTAATTTGCACAACCCTAATAATTAAGAGCCGGCGTCAATTCCTATTATCCAAATTAATAATTCTTGATAAGTGAGATCAATTTGAGGGGGGGGGGGGGGGGGGGGGGATTTTAACCATATATAAAATATGATTTGTATCATTCCAAAGATTTAGTATAATACTATCCTTTTTTTATCTAAGAAGAATCACATTTATGATATTCTACAAGATATTATTCTGAAATCACACTAGTAATTATAGTTCTTTGTACATACATAATTTCTAATTTATCAATTGTTAAATACAAAATACATAATATTTTTTCAGCATAATCATATATATATATATATATATATATATATATATATATATATATATATATATATATATATATATATATATGAATAAGAGAACCCTAGGCCCACCTACATGGTGCCACCACAAATCAGGATTCCCTTTTATTTTATTTATTTCCCAAACTAGTCTTCTCCTTTCATGAAAGTTGTGACTTTTATGAAAAATAGTTACTTTTATGAAAAGTTGCGACATTTATGAACAATTGTGACTTTTATGAAAAGTTGTGACTTCTATGAAAAGTTGTGACATTTCCGAAGGGTTGTAACTTTTCCAAAGTGTTGTCACCTTTCCGATAAGGCACAATAAATATTTGTTCACACTATCCTTTGTTGTCTATAAATAGAGAGAATTCCTCTCATTTTAAAACAACAAAAATTTTGAACATCTTCTTCTGCACAATTAAATATTCGTGTACTTTGCTCCAGCTGAGCGGCTCACTAAAGCATTGCTTTTGTATTTATACACTATTGAATAGAATCATTTTATCCTAAGAGGATCTATTCCTTTAAACCTCAGGTACTAGAGGGGAATAATTTCCTTAAGGGGACACTATGCATTCAATGGGCTCGATTTTTACCTTTATGTTTCATTCTATTGCTACAGATCCTAATATGTTTTTTTACAGTCATTAATGTCACGTCTCGAGCCTACATCTCGGACGTGGCTGGCACTCGAGAACCATTGATGGCCCCAAGCGAACCCTTGACCTGGCTTACTTACTCAGCGGAAGACTCTATGCATGTTTATAATGATCAATAGCACTATACTCACTTGAATAATAAAATGCTAAGAATGCTTAAAAAGTCAAACATTCAACTTGGCCTAAATGGCCACTCAAGTCTTAACATATGAATTGAAAATGTAAAGACAACTAAACTACTAATTGTCTAATTGTCTATAAAGCCTTTAAAACAAAGAGGGATGTCGGGACAAGACCCCCGATCATCCTAACAATGAAATACGGAAAGCAAATGATAAAAAGAGTCCTCCAGAATGCAAGGAGGCTCACAAACTGACTCTGAGTGCTCAACTGGATCAACGAGGTGCTGGATGCTGATCTTGGTTACCTGCATCTGCATCATAATAAGATGCAGGCCAACTGGCATCAGTACATTCAATGTACGAGTATGCGAGTTGGAATGCTGAACATAACTTAAGCTTGAAAAGGATCTGAAAGGAACACTTACCTTGGCTTTACTGTACTCCTGCATAACTAAACTCAATGTAAAGCAATAAACATATGCAATATATAGAAAGCTTGTAACACAGTGGAAAAACAACTTAGTTCGTTAAAGTAAAATGCAATAACAAACTCACTTTACTCATATAATAAAGTAATATAGTTTCTGTGAGAGATTCTCTAACTGACAACCACTACTATGAGCCTAAGTGGTGATACAATGTCTTGCCCATGCTGCCAGAACTGTCCTATACTTTACCGTCATCTAGAATGCTTAACTAATTGGATCCACTAGTCTATGTTAAAAGCATCTTAAGGAGTCATCTTAAAGTATGATCCTTTACTACCCATGATGGCCACATGGTTTATGAAGACTTGAGTTAATATAAACTCGCATCCCCATATCGGTACTCAATACTACTCTTAAAATATACTTAGCTCATATAATTTAAATCAAAACTTCTTTCTTTTGTTTGACATAACTACTCAAAACTTTAGCTTAAAAGCTCTCTTGGAAATCGGTGTTTCCCTTTCTTGTTCAAATGTGAAAACCTTTTAAACTCTTGGGAATACTTTGTTCCCTTATAGCTTTCGGAGAAATGAATTCAACTTTTTACTCTTTGCTTAACTTGAATTTTAATTCTTAAAACAAAGTGAAAATGTTTGTGAAAGACTTTAGAAAAACTTTATAAATTTCTCTTGACTTGCTTCTTAACTTCTAGACTTGACTTTTAACTTCTCTTAACTTTGATCCTAACTTTCCTTGAATTGGATTATGGATTCAAGGTTCATAATATCATATTTATGGATGATTTCATGATGTTTAGATGTACCTAAGAGTGTTGGAATCAACTAAGAAACATAGGTACATTGCTAAGGAACAAGTACGAAAAGATAGGGAACGAATGGGGAGAACGGGCATCCCTGGCGCTTTGAGAGTAGCGGGATGCCAACCCTCAGCATTCAGAGACTAGTCTGGGGTGCGCTGGCTGGTCCGGATCCCCAAGGGTGAAGATTCAAAGACTTTTTTGGGGCGCGTTGGCTGGCGCGATGCCCCACCATAATCCCCAGGTGTTTGACGACTTTTCTTCTCCGTTTTTCATCTCTAAACCCTCTAAACTTCAATGGTTCCTTCCCCAAACACTTAGAATCATTTATACCCTCAATATATGATAGATTCAAACTGAAATTTCACCTGGAAACATGAATCATATTGCAAGAAACTCCAACAACACAACCCACAAGAAATTCAAACGAAACTTTCAACAATGTTCATTAAGAACTCAATTTCTAAACTTTCAAAGACTTAAATTCATTGAATTGAATCATATTTGGTGTGTGGGTGAACTAACCCAACACTATGTGATCTCACATACCTCATAGGGATCACCCCTTGACGAAATCCACATGCCAAACTCGACGATCTTGATGAATCTTGATTTCTCTTCTCCCTTCTCCTCTTTGCTCTTTTATCCAAGCCCTAGCGTGAAACTTCAACTTTTCTAAACTGACTAAAATATGATTTTACCCCAATTAAATCTTAAAAACGAATTAGAATGATAGGGTAAGGAAAAGACTAAATTACCCTTCCAAAAATCCAGATTAGACTTTTCTTATTCAAACAGGCATAACTCACTCATACGAACTCGAACTTGCGCAAACTCAGCGGCGTTGGAAAGGTTATTCCAAGAGCTTCCCAACCATATCTTTAAATACACCTAACTCCTCCTGAGCTAGGATTTATGTCTGTTTGAAGTTGACCAAAAACTCAACTAACATACTTCACAATTTTCCAGATTTTCATATACTTTCCAAAGATGATTCTTTCCCCAACTTTTAACCTTTTCCTAGTTATTTCAATTTGCGAGGTGTTACAATATCTCCCCCTTGGGAACATTCGTCCTCAAATGAGATTAATCTTACTAGGCTAAGGGTGTAATATTAGTCTTACATTTCAAACACCCAACAAGCAAAGCTAACACAACATGTCAATTTATAAGGAAAATGCCAAGAAATGGATTAGTACCTTGATTTGGAACTTCTTTGGATTCGAAGAGATGTGGATATCTCTTCTTCATATCCTCCTTAACTTTCCAATTAGCTTCCTCAATAAATGGTTCCTCCAAAGGACTTGGACTGATGCTACCTCTTTTGTCCTCAACTTGTGAACTTGGCGATCTAGAATCTGAACAGGAATCTCCTCATAATATAAGCTATCCTTAATCTCAATACTTTCAGTTGGTGTGATCAATGAAGGATTGCCCATGCACTTCTTCAACATAGAAATGTGAAACACCGAATGAGCCGCGGCTAACTCTTGTGGTAGCTCCAACTCATAAGCTACATTACCTACCCTTTTCGATATTCTGTAAGGGCCAATATACCGGTGACTAAGTTTCCCCTTATTACCAAACCTCATAACACCCTTCATGGGTAAGACTTTTAGATATAGCCAATCATCTACTTCAAAATCTAACTCTCTTCTCCTAACGTCAATGTAGGATTTCTGACGACTCTACGTCATCTTCAACCTCTCTTGAATCACTTTCACCTTCTTAATGGCTTGATGAACTAGATCTGGTCCTATCAACCCTGCTTCACCAACTTCAAACCATCCAATAGAAGATTTGCATCTTCTCCCATAAAAATTTTCATAAGGAGCCATTTGGATGCTCGAGTGGTAACTATTATTGTAGGCAAACTCAATAAGAGGTAGGTGATCATCCCAATTACCTTTGAAATAAATCACACAAGCCCTCAACATATCCTCTAATGTCTGAATAGTACACTCTGCTTGACCATCTGCTGAGGATGAAAAGCAGTACTCAAGTTCACCTTTGAACCTAAGCCTTTCTGGAATGACTTCCAAAACTGTGCGGTATATTACGCACCTCTGCCTGAAATAATAGAGACCGGAACCCCATGAAGTCTTACCAGTTCTTGAATATATATCTTAGCATAATCTTCTTCTAAATGGGTAGTCTTCACCGGTAAAAAGTGGGCTGATTTGGTCATTCGATCCACAATCACCCATATAGAATCATGCTGCCTGCGAGACCTTGGCAAACCTATGATGAAATCCATATTTATCATCTCCCACTTTCATTCTGGAAGTTCTATATTCTGAGCCAAATCACCGGGCCTTTGATGCTCTACTTGAACTTGTTGGCAATTCAGACACTTAGCAACAAATTGTGTAATGCCCTTTTCCATGTTGCTCCACCAATAGACTTCTCTCAAATCGCGATACATCTTTGTGGAACCCGGATGAATGGAATATCTGGAGCTATGAGCTTTCTCCATGATCCTCTCTTGGAGTCCATCCACCATTGGTACACACAATCTACTTTGATATCTCAATACGCCATCTCCCCCTTGTTCAAAAGCTAATACTTTTTGCTTATGAACATTTGCCTTAAATTCAAGCAAAATTGGGTCTTGGTCTTGATTTTCTTTCACTTCTGACACTACTGATGATTCAGCCCCATTCATCACCACTACTCCCCTTCTGTGGAATCCATTAGTCGAACTTCTAAGCATGCAAGTCTGTGCACATCTTTCGCCAACTCTCTCTTTTCTTCCTCAACATGGGCGGTACTAACCATAGACAACCTGCTTAAGGCTTCAAAAACAACATTAGCCTTACCTGGGTGATAAAGAATAGTCATGTCGTAATCCTTGAGTAATTCTAACCATTTCATTTGTCTGAGATTAAGCTATTTTTGAGTAAATATGTACTAAAGACTCTTGTGATCAGTGAATACATCAGCATGAACACCATACAAATAACGACGCCATATCTTCAAAGAAAATTCTATAGCAGCCAACTTTAAGTCATGGGTTGGATAATTCTTCTCATGAACTTTCAATTGTCTGGAGGCATAAGCTATAACTTTGTGATTCAACATTAGCACACAACCCAAAACAACTCTAGACGCATCATAATACATAACAAAGCCTTGCGTACCTTCTGGTAAGGTCAACAATGGGGCAGTAGTCAACCTCTTTTTCAATTCTTGAAAGCTTTTCTCACAAGCTTCAGACCATTGAAAACTTCATTATTTTCTGAATCAACTTGGTTAAAGGTGACAAAATAGATAGGAACCCCTCTACGAACCTTCTATCATATCCCTCCAATCCCAAGAAACTCCTAATATCAGTTAGAGATGTGGGTCTAGGCCAATTCTACATTGCCTCTATCTTTTGGGTATCAACCCTAATTCCATCACCGAAAACTATGTGGGCCAAGAACGCCACAATATCAAGCCAAAACTCACATTTAGAGAACTTAGCATATAACTCTTTATCCTTCAAAGTCTGAAGAACTATTCTGAGATGGCTAGCATGATCTTCTTCATTCCTTTAATAGATTATTATGTCATCAATGAAGACGATAACAAACATATCTAAATAAGGTTTGAAAACTCAATTCATAAGGTCCATGACCGTTGCATGTGCATTAGTTAAATCGAACGACATGACCAGAAACTCATAATGACTACAACGGATCCTGAATATTATCTTAGGAATATCATATTCCCTTACTTTCAACTGATGGTAACTAGATCTGAGGTTTATTTTTGAAAAACAAGAAGCACCCTGAAGCTGATCGAAAAGATCATCAATTCGCAGAAGAGGATACTTATTCTTGATGGTAACCTTGTTCAGTTGGCGGTAATCTATACACATCCTAAGGGAACCATCTTTATTTCTCACAAATAAGACCGGAGTGCCCCAAGGTGGGACACTTGGTCGAATGAAACCCTTATCTAGTAGATCTTTCATCTTTTCCTTAAGCTCTTTCAAATCTGTTGGTGCCATTCTATATGGCGGAATAGAGATAGGACGAGTATCTAGGAGAACATCTATACCAAAGTCTATCTCTCTTTCAGGAGGGACTCTGAGTAGATCATCTGGAAAGACTTCTGGAAACTCTATAACTATAGGAGCTGACTGAATGGGAGGTATCTCAACACTTGAGTCATTAACTCAGACCAAATAATAGACATAATCCTTAGAAACTTTCTTGCCTTCAGGTACGAAATGAAACGGCATTTAGGCACTGTTAAAATAATTTTCCACTCTAAGACTGGCTAATTTGGAATCTGAAACTTGACAACTTGAGTCCTACAATCAATGGAGGCATAACAGGCATGAAGTCAATCTATACCTAGAATGACATCGAAATCTACCATGTCTAACTCAATTAAATCAGCCATGGTGTTTTTGTAATTGATGGAAATGACACAATTATGATAAACTCGCTCAGCTAAAATAGACTCTCGAACAGGTGTAGATACACCAAAGGGTTGACAGAGTTTCTCAATAAGAACATCAAAACTATTTACAACATAAGGGGTTACAAAAGATAAACTTGCTCCTGGGTCTAGCAAAGCATAAACATCAAAAGCAAAGACTTTGATCATACCATTGACAACATCTAGAGAGTTCTCTTGCTCATGACGACTAGTGATTTCATAAAGATGGTTTGCTCTTCCACTAGTACCGAAAATAGCTCCTCTAGGTGTAGCCCTGTCTAGTGGAGCAACTGATGAAGATTGAGCTCTATTGCCCTAATTTCCACTACCTTTCTTGTTCTTTGGGAACTCTTTCATAAACTGACCCGCTTATCCATACTTGGAGCAACATGTCTAGCCATCAAGACACTTACCTAGGTGGTTTTCACCACACCTAGAACATACAGGAGCCAGTTACTTCCTTGTGCTACACTACCCTGAGAATATGCAAGTCTAGCTCTCAAGTTATGCGAATTCTGGCCATTATACTCACCTTTGTTTTTGGGTGCAGGTGCACTAGTAGATGATGGACAGGTCCCTTTAGCTTCTGATAAAAGGATGAACGGTTCACATTGCCTTTCTGTTTCCCGGACTCATTCCTTGTCTTAGCCTTCTTGTTTCTGAATTCTTTTCTATCCCTCGACTTCTCTTCCTCAAACTAGTGCACATGGATCATCAACATTGATATGTCCATGTCCCCAATTAACATAGTTGCCCTGCCCTCTTTACTTGATAGACGTGATAATCCAGCAACAAACAGACTCATTCTACTCCTCGGAGAATAATGAGATAGTTGGGTGAACTTCAACCCATACTCATGAACACTCAAAAAATCGAGCTTAAGTGTTAGGAATTCTGGTACCTTAGCCTCTTTCAATTCTTGGGGGAAGAAACGCCCCAAGAAAGCCTCCTCAAAACATGCCTAACTCACAGGTGGTGCATCCTCAGCTCTACCCTCTTTCCACTGGTCAAACTAAGTCCTTGAAACATTCTTCAGTTGATATGCAACTAGTTTAACTCACTCAGTATCTGCAACATGCATAACCTCAAATACCTTCTTTAGTTCCTCAATAAAGTTCTCTAGATCCTCAGTAGTACTTGAACCCGTGAAACTTGGAGGATTCATCCTCAAGAACTCTCGGATCCTCGAAGTATCAGCCACTTCCTGTCTAGCTCCTCTTTGTAGCTCAACCTGGTTAGTCACAGCTTAGCTCAACATCCAGATTGCATCACAGAACTCAGCATTTTTAACCTCTCCTTGTGGTTGCACTTCAGGTGCATTAGGTACCCCTTGCTCCTCAACATTATTCCTACCAAGATGACCTCTGACAACTCTTCATGGAGGCATGATTATCTGAAAACACGCGCAAGCACGAATTTGAAGGAAACCTTATAGAGATTAGACTCTAACGCACGAAATTAGTATGAAAAAAGTGAGAATATTTTCTAAGTGTTGCAACCTCCTAATTATTTATGTAGCGCGCTTCATACCGATAACTAGGACTCTACAGACATGGCTTCATAGACTCTCTAGGACTCTTCAAATCTATGCTCTGATACTAACTTTGTCACACCCCGAGCCTACACCCCGAACGTGGCAAACACTCAAGAACCATTGTTGGCCCCAAGCAAACCCTTTGTCTGGCTTACTTACTCAGCTGAAGACTCTATGCATATTTATAATGATCAACAGCATTATACTCACTTGAATAATAAAATATTGAGAATGCTTAAAAGTCAAACAATCAACTTGAACAAAAAGGCCACTCAAGTCTTAACATATGAATTGAAAATATAAAGACAATTAAACTACTAACTGTCAGACTGTCTATGACGCCTCTAAAACAAAAAGGGATATCAGAACAAGACCCCCGGTCATCCTAACAATGAAATACTAAAGCAAATGATAAAAAGAGTCCTCTGGAATGCAAGGAAGCTCACCAACTAACTCTGAGTGCTCAACTGGATCAACGAGATGTAGGAGGCTGATCCTGGTTACCTAAGTCTGCATCATAATAAGATGTAAGCCAACTGGCATTAGTACATTGAATGTACGATTATGCAAGTTAGAATGCTAAACATATCTTAAGCTTGAAAAAGATCGGAAAGGAACACTTACCTTGGCTTTATTAAACTCCTAAATAACTAAACTCAATGTAAAGCAATAAACATATGCAATATATCGAAAGCATGTAAAACAGAGGACAAAACAACTTAGTTTATTAACGAAAAATGCAATAACAAACTCACTTTACTCATATAATAAAGTAATATAGTTTCTGTGGGAGATTCCCTAACCGACAACCACCACTATGAGCCTAAGTGGTGATACAGCGTCTTACCCACACTGCCAAAAATGTCCTATACTTTTCGTCATATAGAATAATTAACTAAGTGGATCCACTACTCTATGCTAAAAGTATCTTAAGGAGCCATCTTAAAAGTATGATCCTTTACTACCCATAATGGATACATGGTTTATGGAGACTTGAGTTAATATGAACTCGCATCCCCATATCAATGCTCAATACTACTCCCAAAATATACTTAGTTCATATGATTTAAATCAAAACTTCTTTCTTTTGTTTGAGATAATTACTCAAAACTTTAGCTTAAAAGCTCTCTTGGAAATCAGTGTTTCCCTTTCTTGTTCAAATGTGAAAATATTTTAAACTCTTGGGAATACTTAGTTTCCTTATCGCTTTTGGAGAAATGAACTCAACTCTTTACACTTTGCTTAACTTGAATTTTAAGTCTTAAAACAAAGTTAAAACGTTTGTGAAAGACTTTAGAAAAACTTTATAAATTTCTCTTGACTTGCTTCTTAACCTCTAGACTTGACTTTTAACTTCTCTTGACTTTGATTCTAACTTTCCTTGAATTGGATTATGGATTCAAGGTTCATGATCTCTTGTTTATGGATGATTTCATGATGTTTATATGTACCCAAGAGTGTTGGAATCAACTAAGAAATATAGGTACATTGCTAAGGAACAAGTAGGAAAAGATGGGGAATGAATGGGGAGAACTAGCGTCCCTGGCGCTCTGAGAGTTGCGGGGCACCAGCCCTCAACATTCCGAGGCTGGTCTAGGGCACGTGGCACGGCTCCCAAGGGTGAATATTCAGAGACTCTTTTGGGGCGCGTTGGCTGGCACGACGCCCCACCCCTATCCCCAGGTGTTTGACTACTTTTCTTCTCCATTTTTCATCTCTAAACCCTCTAAACTTCAATTGTTCCTTCCCCAAACACTTAGAATCATTTATACCCTTAATATATGATAGATTCAAACTGAAATTTCACCTAGAAACATGAATCAAATCGCAAGAAACTCCAACAACACAACCCACAAGAAATTTAAAAGAAACTTTCAACAATGTTCATCAAGAACTCAATTTCTAAACTTTCAAAAACTTAAATTCACTGAATTGAATCATGGTTGGTGCGTGAATGAACTAACCCAACACCATGTGATCTCACATACTTTGTAGGGATCACCCCTTGACAAAATCCACAAGCTAAACTCGACGATCTTGATGAATCTTGATTTCTCTTCTCCCTTCTCCTCTTTTTTCTTTTCTCCAAGCCATAGCGTGAAACTTCAAATTTTCTAAACTGACTAAAATCTGATTTTACCCCAATTAACTCCTAAAAACCAATTAGAATAATTAGGTAAGGAAATACTAAATTACCCTTCAAAAAATCTAAATTAGACTTTCCTTATTCAAACTGCCCAATTTCCAAAGGGCATAACTCACTCATACAAACTCGGAATCGCACAAACTCTGCAGTGTTGGAAAGGCTATTCCAAGAGCTTCCCATTCATATCTATAAATACACCTAACTCATCCTGAGCTAGGAGTTATAGACGTTTGAAGTTGACCAAAATCTCAACTAACATACTTCACAATTTTCCAGATTTTCATATACTTTCCAAAAATGATTTTTTCCACAACTTTTAACTCTTTCGTAGTTATTTTAATTTGCGAGATGCTACAATTAATTTATGATTATGGTATTATTTGTTGTTTTTGATTCCATGCTTTAAACTTTGTTATTTATATTTCTATAAAGTTATTGTTATAAGTATTTGCTAGTAGAGATTAATAAACTTTTGACATGGGTTCAAGATTTGTCAGATGACCTATAATGGAATATGACTAGACTGAAGCCTCTTTTAATCTCAAAGACATAGATAACTACACAATAAATTAATTGTTCATATACCATATGAAGTATGGACAGATTCTCAAGTTTACTGCAAGTTGTAAATACTTTTTTTCTTGAAGCAATAGACGTGTTTCTCCACACTGCGATTAGAGTAGAAGTATAGTTTAAATTCAACTTCATTACCCTGGAATGCTAATTTTTAAAAAACACCCGAATAAACTGAATAGTTTTATGTAATATTTTTCCATTTCAATTATATATAATAAGTTGAATTGTTGTCCAATATGATACATTCTCTCTTTTATTTTTCATTTTAGTAATTACTTCTGATACATTTAAATGAGGAACTTTAAAATGATATATATGTAAAGCAAAAGGTAGAGCTGAACTTTCTACACATTGGAATTAGAATAATTGCTCACTTTTTTCAGCCTTTTAAAAAAAAATATCCCTTCACCAAGGATTATTTATTTATTTATTAGAAAATTTAATATCTTCAGTTGATGTTCATTTCATTCGCCAAAAATATCAAATAGTAATATTTTTTTCAAACAAAATGATAAATTATAAAATCAAAGAAAAAAGTTGATTGATTGAAGGATAAATGATAAGATGTTATAATATCATCTTCCTTTACATTATTAATATTTGTTACTACGTAATCTTGTATGTAAGATAATATAGTATTTTGGTTTAAGTGACTGATAGGCTTAAGTATTATTTTATAAATTTCATGATACTATATATATATATATATATATATATATATATATATATATATATATATATATATATATATATAGAGAACCCTAGACCCGTCTACGTGGCGCCACCACAAATCAGGATTTCCTTTTAATTTATTTATTTCCAAAACTAGCATTTTTCATGAAAAGTTGTGACTTTTATGAAAAGTTGTGAGTTTTATGAAAAATTGTGACTTTTATGAAAAGTTGCAACTTTTATGAACCGTTTTGACTTTTATGAAGAGTTACGACTTTTATGAAAAGTTGTGACCTTTTCAATAAGGCACAATAAATATTTATTCACAACATCCTTTGTTGTCTATAAATAGAGAGAATTCCTCTCATTTTAAAACAACAAAAATTTTGAACTTCTTTTTCTGAACAATTAAATATTCGTGTATTTTGCTCATGTCGAGTGGCTCACTACACCATTTTTTTTGTATTTATACACTGGTGAATAGAATTGTTTTATCCTAAGAGGATCTATTCCTTTAAACCTCGGTTACTAGAGGGAAATAATTTCCTTAAGGGGACATTGTGCATTCAATGGGCTTGATTTTTTCCTTTATGTTTCATTCTATTGTTACAGATCCTGGTATGTTTTTTTTATAGTCATTAATTTATGCTTATGTTATTATTTGTTGTTTTTGAGTACATGTTTTAAACTTTGTTGTTTATAGTTCTGCAAAGTTATTGTTATAAGTATTTGTTAGTATAGATTAAATAACGCATGTTAATTGAGTTTCACGCAAGTTTTCTCTACTGAAATTGTTCAAGGTACAGTAGGAGAAATTCCTTAAAGATCAATATTACCATCTCTTGAAGACAAAATTCAAATTGGTATGCCATTTTAAGGACATAAAGACCTTAAAAACTTTATCACACCTTGATGTGTAAGTGAACCAGGAAAAGAAGATAAGAATTAATAAACTTTTGACATGGGTTCAAGATGTGCCGGATGACCATAGAAGAATATGACAAAACTGGAGCTTTTTTGAATCTCAAAGACATAGATAACTACACAATAAATTAATTGCTCATATTCCATGTGAAGTATGGATAGATTCTCAAGTTTACTTTAAGTTGTAAATACTTTTTTTCTTGAAGTAATAGATGTGTTTCTCCACACTTCGATTAGAGTAGAAGTGTAGTTTCAAATTCAACTTCATCACTCTAGTATGTTCATTTTTAAAAAACAGCCAAATAAAGTGAATAGTTTTATGCCATATTTTTCCCTTTCAAGTATATATAATAAGTTTAATTGTTGTCCAATATGATACATTCTCCATTTAATTTTTCATTTTAATAATTACTTGTGGTACATTTAAATGAGGAACTTTAAAATGATATATATGTAAAGCAAAAGGTAGGGCTGAACTTTCAACACATTAGAATTAGAATATTTGTTCAATTTTTTCAGCCCTTACAAAAAAATTTATCCCTTCACCAATGATTATTTATTTATTTATTAGAAAATTTAATATCTTTAGTTGGTGTTCATTTGATTCCCCAAAAATATCAAATAGTAACACTTTTTTCAAGCAAAAGGATAAATTATAAAATCAAATTAAAGTTGATTGATTGAAGCATAAATGATAGGATGCTATAATATCATCTTTCTTTACATTATTAATGTTTGTTACTACGTAATCTTGTATGTAACATGATATAGTGTTTTGGTTTAAGTGACTGATAGGTTTTAAGTAATATTTTATAAATTCCATGATATTAAATTCCCGCGCGAAGCGCAGGTGATTTTACTAGTTTATCAATAATTATCAACCATGTGTTTATATGATAAAATAATTCAATGAAGTATAAACATGTACAATAATTTCTCATGATAGAAACTTTTAAACAAGAAATAAAATATCCACAAATCACAACCACATGAGAATTGTAAATTAATTTATTTTTGTCTCTTGATAACACTCCTTTATTTTGTGCTTGATCTTATTACAAAAACAATTTTTGAGACCGAGCAACATTTTGCACAATGAATCTTCAAATTTCTAGTCAGCTCAATCCGTTCCTCACGTCTTGTTTCTATGATTGCCTAGAAATTAAATATAAAAAATATTAACATATTAGCAAAAGTGTGTGCGCGCGCATGCGTGCATGTGTGCACGCGCATGCGTGCGTGTGTGCGCGCGCATGCGTGCGTGTGTTGTGTGCATGCCCGTATGTATCCACGTGTGTGCATGCATGAATAAAAATAGCTTACGAAAATTCGAATTCGACGCAAGAAGGCATAAGAAAAGATCCACTTGTTGACCATTCTCAGCATAGTTTGAATTATATAAAATGTTGGAAATTGGTCTACACCACCAATTTCACATTTCAACGCATAAAAATAAAACAAGTCTAAGCACCCATATATCCACTCCCTCAATTTTTGGCACAAATAAATAAGGAAATAATATTATATAAAATGAAACCAAAAAAGTATATAAGTACGTTGAACGTGGAGTGTCACGCCTAGAGTCTACACCCCTAGGCAGGACTGGCACTCGAGAACCATTGCTTGCCCCAAGCGAACCCTTGGCCTGGCTTATTTAACTCAGCGGAAGACTCTAAGCATGATTACAATGATCAAATGAACTTACTCAAATAGCTTAATAATATAACTTAGAATGTTAAAAGAATTAAACATTCAACTTGGCCAAAATGGCAACTCAAGTCTTAACATAAGATAGAATGAGAAGACTAAAGAACTAATAATTGATTGCCTATGAAGCCTCTAAAACAACTGAGATTGATGTTGGTACAAACCCCACAACATCCTAGTGAACTAAACTAGAAAGCAAATAAAGAAGTCCTCTGAATGCAAGGAGGCTCACCACAGACTCTGAGTGCTCAAGCTGAATCAACGAGGCGTTGGATGTTGATCCTGGTTACCTGTGTCTGCATCATAAGATGATGCAGGATAACTGGCATCAGTACATTGAATGTAAGAGTATACGAGTTGGAATGCTAAAAAATACATAGGCTTGAAAAGATTCTGAAAGAAACACTTACCTTGGCTCTTCTCAACTCATGAATAACTTAACTCAAAATAGAGCAATGAACACATGCAATATATGCAAAGCTTTATAAAACAGTAAAAGCAACTTAGTTCGTTAAAGGAAATGCAATAACAAACTCAACTTTACTCATATAATGAAATAATATAGTTTCTGTGGGAGATTCTCTAACCGACAACCCCCACTATGAGCCTAAGTGGTGATACAACGTTCTTACCATCACGCTGCCAGACTATCTTATACTTTGTCGTCATATAGAACTACTTAACTTAGTGGATTCACTAGCTTAACTTATGTGATCATCTAAAAAGTATGACTCATTAATACCCATGATGGCTACGTGGTTTATGAAGACTTGAGTAAATATGAACTCGCATCCCCATATCGGTGCTTAATATTACTCCCAAAAATATACTTAGCTCATATGTTTTAAAACAACTTCTTTCTTTGGTTTGAGATAATTACTCAAAACTTAGCTTAAAAGCTTTCTTGGAATCGATGTTCCCTTTTCTTGGTCAAATGTGAAAACATTTATAAACTCTTTGGCAATACTTAAATCCCTTATAGATTTTTTTGAAAAATGAACTCAACTCTTTACTCTTTGCTTAACTTTGAAACTTAAGTCTTAAAACAAAGATAAAATGTTTGTTAAAGACTTTTGGAAACTTTAAAATCTTAGCTTTGACTTCCTTCTTAACTTCTAGACTTGACTCTTAACTTCTCTTGCCTTTGATCCTAACTTTCCTTGAATTGAATTATGGATTCAAGGTTCATGATCTCATGTTTATGGATGATTTCATGATGTTTATATGTACCTTAGAGTGTTGGAATCAACTAGAAAATATAGGTACATTGCTAAGGAACAAGTATGAAAAGATGGGGAACGAATGGGGAGAACTAGAGTCCCTAGTGCTCTGAGAGGAGCAGGGCACCAGCCCTCAACATTCAGGGACTGGTCTGGGGTGCGCTGGCCGGCGCGGTGCCCCAAGGGTGATGATTCAGAGACACTTTTGGGGCTCTTTGGCTGGCGCGACGCCCCACCTTATCCCCAGGTGTTTGACGACTTTTCTTCTCAGTTTTTCATCTATAAACTTCCATGGTTCCTTCCCCAAACACTTAGAATCATTTATACCCTCAATATACGATTGATTCAAATCAAAATTACACCCAGAAACATGAATCAAATCACAAGAAATTTCAATCAACACAACCCACAAGAATTCAAGAAAACCTTCAGCAAGTTCATCAAGAACTCAATTTCTAAACCTTCAAAGACTCAAATTTTCTAAATTAAATCATGATTGGTGTGTGGATGAGCTAACCCAATGCTATGTGATCCCACATACCATTTTAGGGATCACCCCCGATGAAATCCACACGCTATCCTTGACGAGATCGATGAATCTTGCTTCCTCATCTCCTTTCTCCTCTTTTCTCTTTCTCCAAGCCCTAGCGTGAACTCTAACTTTTCTAAACTGACCAAAGTCTGGTTTTACCCGAATTAATCACCTAAAAATGAATTAGAATAATTAGGTAAGGAAAAGACTAAATTACCCTTCCAAAATCCGGATTAGACTTTCCTTAATCCAACAGCCCAACTTCCAAAGGGCATAACTTACTCATATGAACTCAGAATCGTGCAAACTTGGTGGCCTTGGAAAGATCGTTCCAAGAGCTTTCCAACCATATCTAGAAGTACACCTAACTCATCCTGATCTATGAGTTAGGGTCATTTGAATTTGACCAAATATCAATTTTTCCTAACTTAACCAGATATCCATATTTTCATTCTTTCCAAAAATGACTATTTCCAATTATTAGCTTCTTCCAAGTTATTTTAAATTGTGAGATGTTACATGTAGCTCTTGTTGTGGAGGTACTTGGTGGAGCATTTGGATATTGAGGATTTGTCTCAACGACTATTCTCTGCAATCATTTGATTAAATAAATAAATAGAAAATGTTACCACCCTTGAACAATTACAAAAAGTTAATATTCTCACATTATAATAATTATGTTTGCTTAAAAAAATATTTGGATAAACTTACTTTTAAACGAGTGTAATATAAATTAGATTTCGATGTATACTCTTGAACGCAAGGAGAATACATGTGTTAATCTTGGCAATCTTCCTCGATTATAGCTTGCACGTATTTATTTAATATAAAATGTAAGTAATACAACGTAACTAACAAATCCTTTTACGGTTCTTTCATCGTTCTAATTTGTTTGTATAATAATAACTTTCTTAAATAACAGTGTACCCTTGTACTACGAGCTCTCATAGATCCTCTTGAAGGAATGGCGGTCTAATAGAGTCTGCATTGTAGCCCTGCTAATAGAGGAATCACAAAAGTAACATTAGCATTGATAAATTACGGCAATGGAGTTTTTTAATTGTGACTTTATATTAGTCACTTCATTGTAACTTTATAACTTTATATTATAACAAAATGATTCAAAAAAGAAAAGAAGAAGATGATACCTCTAAAGGTAAATTTTGGCCCAGCATAAATGAGAGTTCAGGAGCAGGATTAAACACATGCATTAGTTTTCGTAGAAATAATATTAACTGGCACCTGAAGTTGTTTTGAATTTTCAAAAAGACACTTTTTACACAATCTGCATAATCAATATACAATACTTTTTCAACATGATTTATCAAAAATTATCAACAATGTGTTTATATGATAAAATAATTCAAAGATGCATATATATGGACAATAATTTATCATGATAGAAACTTTTAAACAAGAAATAAAATATCCGTAAGTCACAACCACATGAGAATTGTAAATTAATTTATTTTTGTCTCTTGATAACACACTTTTATTTATTGCTTGATCTTATTACAAAAACAATTTTTGACAATACTTATTTTGACCGAGCAATATTTTGCACAATGAATCTTCAAATTTCTAGCCAGCTCAATCCGTTCCTAATTTGTTGTTTTTACGATTGCCTGAAAATTAAATATAAAAAATATTAATATATTAGCAAAAGTGTGTTGCGCGTGTGTGTGTTGTGTGAGTGAGCGTGTGTGTGCACATGCGATCGGTGCGCATGCGTGAAAATAATTGCTTACTAAAATTCAAATTCGGCGCCAGAAGGCGTAAGAAAGGATCCACTTGTTGACCAGTCTCAGCATAGTTTGGATTATATAAAATGATGGGAATTGTTGCATGCACCACCAATTTAACATTTCAACACATAAAAAATAAAGCATAGTCTAAGCACCCATTTATCCACTTCCACAAATTTTCACACAAATTTTAAAGAAAATAATATTATATAAAATGAAATAGAAAAAGTAAACAAATACGTTGAACGTGGAGCTCTTGTTGTGGAAGTACGTGGTGGAGTATTTGGATATTAAGGATTTGTCTCAACGACTATTCTCTGCATTCATTTGATTAAATAAATAAATAGAAAATGTTACCATCCTTGAACAATTACAAAAAGTTAATATTTTCACATTACAATAATTATGTTTGCTTAAATTACTTGCATAAACTAACTTTTAAATGAGTGTAATATAAATTAGGTTTAGCGGTATACTCCTGAACGCAAAGAGAATAAATGTGTTAATCTTGGCATTCTTCCTCGATTATAGCTTGCATGTATTTATTTAACATAAAACGTAAGTTGCCCAATACAACTAACCAATCCTTTTATAACGTAAGTTGCCCAATACAACTAACAAATCCTTTTATGGTTCTTTCGTCATTCTAATTTGTTTGTATACTAATAATTTTCTTAAATAACATTGTACCCTTGTACTACGAGCTCTCACAGATCCTCTTGAAGGAATGGCGGCCCTATTAGAGGCTGCATTGTAGTCCTACTAATAGAAGAACCATAAAAGTAACATTAACAATGATGAATTAGGGCAATGAAGTTTTTTATTTGTGACTTTATATTAGTCACTTCATTGTAACTTTAAAACTTTATATTATAAACAATAACAATTCAAAAGAAAAAAAAAAAGATTATACCTCTGAAGGTAAATTTTGGCCCATCGTAAATGAGAGTTCAGGAACAGGATTAACACACCCCTAGACAAGAGAAAAAAATAACATCCATTAGTTATTCGTAGAAATAATATTAATTGGCACGTGAAGTTGTTCCAAATTTTCAAACAAATACTTTTTACACAATCTGCATTATCAATATATAATACTTTTTCAAAATGATTTATCAATAATTATTAACCATGTGTTTATATGATAAAATAATTCAATGAAGTATAAATATGTACAATAATTTATCATGATAGAAACTTTTAAACATGAAATAAAATATCCACAAGTCACAACCACATGAAAATTGTAAATTAATTTATTTTTGTCTCTTGATAACACACTTTTATTTTGTGCTTGATCTTATTAAAAAAACAATTTTTGACAATACTTATTTTGACCGAGCAATATTTTGCACAACAAATCTTAAAATTTCTAGTCAGTTCAATCTGTTCCTCACTTGTTGTTTCGACGATTGCCTAAAAATTAAATTAAAAAATATTAACATATTACCAAAAGTGTGTATGCACACGTGTTGCGTGTGTTGTGTGTGTTGTGCTCATGCGCATGTGCCTGTGCCTGTGCGTGCGCGTGAGCATCCGCGCACGTGCGCACGTGAATAAAAATGGCTTTCGAAAATTTGAATCCAACGACAGAAGGCTTAAGAAAGGATCCACTTGTTGACCATTTTCAGCATAATTTGGATTATATAAAATGTTGAGAATTGGTCTGCACCACCAATTTCACATTCCAACACATAAAAAATAAAACATAGTCTAAGCACCCATATATCCACTCCCTCCAATTTTGGCACAAATTAATAAGAAAATAATATTATATAAAAAGAAATAGAAAAAGTATATAAGTACGTTGAACGTGGAGCTTTTGTTGTGGAGGTACTTGGTGGAGCATTTGGATATTGAGGATTTGTCTCAATGACTATTCTCTGCATTCATTTGATTAAATAAACTAAATTAATAAATAGAAAATGTTACCACCCTTGAACAATTACATAAAGTTAATATTCTCATGTTATAATAATTATGTTAGCTTAAAAAATTGCTTGCATAAACTAACTTTTAAACGAGTGTAATATAAATTAGATTTAGATGTATACTCCTGAACACAAGAGAATACATGTGTTAATCGTGGCATTTTTCCTTTATTATAGCTTGCATGTATTTATTTAATATAAAATGTAAGTTGCCCAATACAACTAACAATTCATTTTATGGTTCTTTCGTCATTCTAATTTGTTTGTATATTAATAATTTTCTTAAATAACATTGTACCCTTGTACTACGAGCTCTCACATATCCTCTTGAAGGAATGGCGTCCCTATTAGAGTCTGCATTGTAGCCCTGCTAATAGAGAAACCATAAAAGTAACATTAGCAATGATGAATTAGGGACATGAAGTTTTTTAATTGTGACTTTATATTAGTCACTTGATTGTAACTTTATAACTTTGTATTATGAAAAAAAATAACTCAAAATAAAAAAAGAAAACTATACCTCTGAAGGTAAATTTTGGCCCAGCGTAAATGAGAATTCAGGAACAGGATTAAACACAGGTCTAGACAAGAGAAAAAAAACATTCATTAGTTATTCGTAGAAATAATATTAATTGACACCTGAAGTTGTTCTGAATTTTGAAAAAGACACTTTTTACACAATCTACATTATCAATATACAATACTTTTTCAGCATGATTTATCAATAATTATCAACCATGAGTTTAAATGATAAAATAATTCAATGAAGTATATATATGGACAATAATTTATCATTATAGAAACTTTTAAACAGGAAATAAATTATCCACAAGTCACAACCACATGAGAATTGTAAATTAATTTATTTGTGTCTCTTGATAGCACATTTATTTTGTACTTGATCTTATTACAAGAATAATTTTTGGCAATACTTATTTTGACAGAGGAATATTTTGCACAATGAATCTTCAAATTTCTAGTCAGCTCAATTTGTTCCTCACTTGTTATTTCTACGATTACCTAGAAATTAAATATTAAAAATATTGACATGTTATCAAAAGTGTGTGCATGCACGTGCGTGTATGTTGTGTGTTGTGTGTTGTGTGCGTGCATGAATAAATATAGCTTACGAAAATTCGAATTCGACGCTAGAAGGCGTCAGAAAGGATCCACTTGTTGACCATTCTCAGCATAGTTTGGATTATATAGGAATTGGTCTGCACCACCAATTTCACATTTCAACACATAAAAAATAAAACAGTCTAAGCAACCATATATCCACTCCCTCAAATTTTGGCACAAATTATAAAGAAAATAATATTATATAAAATGAAACAGAAAAAGTATACATGTACGTTGAACGTGGAGCTCTTGTTGTGGAGGTACTTGGTGGAGCATTTGGATATTGAGGATTTATCTCAATGACTATTCTCTGCATTCATTTGATTAACGAAAAAAAAAATGTTACCACCCTTGAAGAATAAAAAACAAATTATATTCTCACATTATAATAATTATGTTTGCTTAAAAAATTACTTGCATAAACTAACTTTTAAACAAGTGTAATATAAATTAGGTTTAGATATATACTCCTGAACACAAAGAGAATACCTGTGTTAATCTTGGAATTCTTCCTTAATTATAGCTTCCATGTATTTATTTAACATAAAACATAAGTTCCCCTATACAACTAACAAACCCTTTTATGGTTCTTTCGTCATTCTAATTTGTTTGTATAATAATAATTTTCTTAAATAACATTGTACCCTTGTACTACGATCTCTCACAGATCCTCTTTAAAGAGTGGCAGCCCTATTATGGTCTGCATTGTAGCCCTGCTAATAGAGGAACCATAAAAGTAACACTAGCAATGATGAATTAGGGCAATGAAGTTTTTTAATTATGACTTTATATTAGTCACTTGATTGTAACTTTATAACTTTATATTATAAACAAAAATTATTCAAAAAAAAAAAAAGAAGAAGATGATACATCTGAAGGTAAATTTTGGCCCAGCGTAAATGAGAGTTCAAGAACAGGATTAAACACATGCCTAGACAAGAGAAAAAAAAATCATGCATTAGTTATTCGTAGAAATAATATTAATTGACACCTGAAGTTGTTCTTAATTTTCAAAAGACACTTTTTACACAATCTGCATTATCAATATATAATACTTTTTCAACATGATTTATCAGTAATTATCAACCATGTGTTTATATGATAAAATAATTCAATGAAGTATAAATATGTACAACAATTTATCATGATAGAAACTTTTAAACAAGAAATAGAATATCCACAAGTCACAACCACATGAGAATCATATATATATATATATATAAAAGAGAACCTTATGCCCGCCTACGTGGCGCCACCACAAGCCAAGATTCTCTTTAAATTTATTTTATTTCCAAAACTAGCCTTCCCCTTTCATGAAAAGTTGTGACTTTTATGAAAAGTTGCGACTTTTATAAAAAAAATTGTGATTTTTATGAAAAGTTGTGACTTTTACCAAGAGTTGCAACTTTTATGAAATGTTGTGACCTTTTCGAAGGGTTGTAACTTTTCCAAGAGTTGTGACCTTTTCTATAAGACACAATAATTATTTTTTTCACACTACCATTTATTGTTTATAAATAGAGGACTACACTGTGCATTCAGTGAACTCGATTTTTTTCATTTTGCTTCATTCTATTGTTGCATATCCTGATATGTTTTTTACGGTCATTAATTTATACTTATATTATTAATTATTGTTTTTGAGTATATGTTTTAAACTTTGTTGTTTATGTTTATGCAATGTTATTGTTATAAATATTTGTTAGTACAGATTAAATAACAAATGTTAATTGAATATTCAAGCAAGTATTCTCTACTGAAATTGTTGAAGGTACAATAAAAAAAAAACCTTACAAATCTCTATTTTCTTCATCAACAACGTTATTCCTTCACATACCAGGATGTGATTTTGTGTTCTTTAGAAAATACTCTGAGAGTTAATAACTTTGCATGCCCATATTTTTTGGTTTTTTATGTTGTTGTTATCTATTTTTACTAAATTTTATCGGTGGATATTGTGAGTACTTTAAGGATTGAAAGTCGATTCAAGTGTTAGTCAATTTTTTGAGGCATCTTATTTCAAAACATAGGAACTTTTTCTGGTTAGAATGATTAGTTATCATCATTGGATATCTCATAGTTTACTCCCTTTAATGTATGTTTTCCTCACTGTTTTGTTGTCTCTTTAAAATTGTATTAATTATTTTACTTTGGTATGTATATGATCTCACTTGGACAAAGCTTTTCATCCTTTAAATATTTTTCTTTTTTTCCTTCTCATTCAACTCTTCTAAATATTTTTGGTGTGAGTTATGACTATTTTCGGCAAGCATAATTTGAAGAATATGAAACAAAACCTACTCTAAATAAAGGTAATATCTTAAGTTACAAAAGATGTCTATGAACATAGATTTGTTGTCCTTCATGTCCCAAGTCATTGCTGAGGTTAGACTCGTTTTTAATTTTTTAATGTTCGAGAATATTTCTTTAACATGAGTCTAGAATCCAACATTTTGAACTATGTGTACTTTCATAATGCAACAATTATACATAAATATTTCTAAGAAAGTCGTAAAGTTGCATTGATGAAGCATCTAGAAGGGCCTTCAGCAGTTTAATGAAGAATGAATTTCTATAAGGGTCAACAATATTATTTTGTTTTTGTTTCAAATTTATTTTTCTCCTTCTATAAATTTTGTTAATGTAACAAAGTAACAATAACAAAAAGTGGTGAACATTTGACCTCAGGCAAGTAGATTGTCTCTAAAAAAATTATTTATGTTGTTGCGGTGTACATTTTTTAACTGTATTAACTTATTTATAACTAATATTGACTATCGAAAACTTTCACATAAATTTTTTTACACAAGGAGTTATTCTAACCATAAAATTATAAGATTCTACACTTTTCATGTATAAAAAAAATAGAAAAAAGTGATGTTTAATCGCTACATAAAAACATCACTCAATTTTAACAAGACAATTATATCATCAAACATATAATATGATAAATTATGTAAAAGATAAAAATGATTAGATATCAAGATATTTTTAATCATTAATTACATATTTATAATTCTTGAGTTATGTGATAATGTCAAATCATTTAATTTATGTAGAAATGTTCTAAAAACCTACAAAAAAAAATATTTTTTTGTTATAACAGTCGATTATTGGAAAGGTTGTTCAAAAGATTAGAATGATTACTTATGTTCGTGCGAAGTGCGGGTAAATTACCTAGTTGTAAATTAATTTATTTTTGTCTCTTAATAACACACTTTTATCTTGTGCTTGATCTTATTACAAAAACAATTTTTACAATACTTATTTTGACCAAGCAATATTTAGCACAATGAATTTTCAAATTTCTAGTCAGCTCAATCCGTTCCCCACTTGTTGTTTCTACGACTGCCTGAAAATTAAATATAAAAAATATTAACATATTAGCAAAAGTGTGTACGCGCGTATGTTGTGTGTGTTGTGTGCGTGCATGAATAAAAATAGCTTATGAAATTTAAATTCGACTCCAGAAGGCGTAAGAAAGAATCCACTTGTTGACTTTTTTCAGAATAGTTTGGATTATATAAAATGTTGGGAATTGGTCTGCATTACCAATTTCACATTTCAACACATAAACAATAAAATATAGTCTAAGCACCCATATTTCCACTCCCTCAAATTTTCGCACAAATTAATAAGAAAATAATATTATATAAAATGAAACAAAATAAGTATATAAGTACGTTGAATATGGAACTCTTATTGTGGAGTTACTTGGTCGAGCATTTTGATATTGAGGATTTGTCTCAATGACTTTTCTCTGCATTCATTTGATTAAATAAAAAAAAAAAAATGTTACCACCCTTGAACAATTACAAAATGTAATATTCTCACATTATAATAATTATGTTTTCTTAAAAAATTGCTTGCATTAACTAACCTTTAAACAAGTATAATATAAATTAGATTTAGATGTATACTCCTGAACGCAAAGACAATACATGTGTTAATCTTTGCATTCTTCCTCGATTATACCTTGCATGTATTTATTTAACATAAAATGTAAGGTTCCCAATACAACTAACAAACCCTTTTTATGGTTCTTTCGTCGTTCTAATTTGTTTGTATAATAATAATTTTCTCCACATATCCTCTTGTAACTTTATAACTTTATATTATAAACAAAAATTATTCACAAAAAAAAAAAAAAAAAAGGAAGATTATGATACCTCTGAAGGTAAATTTTGACCCAGCGTAAATGAGAGTTCAGAAATAGGAGTAAACACAAGCCTAGACAAGAGATAAAAAAAAGCATTAGGTATTTGTAGAAATAATATTAATTGACACCAGAAGTTATTCTGAATTTTCAAAAAGATACTTTTTCACAATCTGCATTATCAATATACAATACTTTTTCAACATGATTTATCAATAATTATCAATCATGTGTTTATATGATAAAATAATTCAATAAAGTATATATATGGACAATAATTTATCATGATAGAAACTTTTTAAAAGGGAATAAAATATCCACAAGTCACAACCACGTGAGAATTGTAAATTAATTTCTTTTTGTCTCTTGATAACACACTATTATTTTGTGGTTGATCTTATTACAAAAACAATTTTTGACAATACTTATTTTGACCAGGCAATATTTTGCACAATGAATCTTCAAATTTCTAGTCAGCTCAATCCATTCCTAACTTGTTGTTTCTACGACTTCCTGGAAATAAAATATTAAAAATATTAACAAATTAGCAAAAGTGTGTGCGCGTGCGTGCGTACATGTGTGTTGTGTGTGTGCGCGTACGTGCGTGAATAAAAATAGCTTACGAAAATTCGAATTCGACGCACGAAGGCGTAAGAGAGGATCAGCTTGTTGACCATTCTCAGCATAGTTTTGATTATATAAAATGTTGGAAATTGGTCTGCACCACCAATTTAACATTTCAACACATAAAAAATAAAACATAGTCTAAGCAACCATATATCCACTCCCTCAATTTTTGGCTCAAATTATACAGAAGATAATATTATATAAAATGAAAAAGAAAAAGTATATATGTACGTTGAACGTGGAGCTCTTGTTGTGGAGGTACTTGGTGGAGCATTTGCATATTGAGGATTTGTCTCAATGACTATTCTCTACATTCATTTGATTAAAAAAAAATGTTTCCACCCTTGAACAATTACAAAAATTTAATATTCTCACATTATAACAATTATGTTTGCTTAAAAAATTACTTGCATAAACTAACTTTTAAACGAATGTAATATAAATTAGATTTAGTTGTATACTCCTGAATGCAAAGAGAATACATGTGTTAATCTTTGCATTATTCCTCGATTATAGCTTGCATGTATTTATTTAACATAAAACATAAGTTGCCCAATACAACTTACAAACCCTCTTTATGGTTCTTTCGTCGTTCTAATTTATTTGTATAATAATTTTCATAAATAACATTGTAACCTTGTATTACAAGCTCTCACATATCCTCTTGAAGGAATGGCGGCCCTATTAGAGTCTGCATTATAGCCCTGCTAATAGATAGACCATAAAAGTAATATTAGCAATGATGAATTAGGGCAAAGGAGTTTTTTAATTGTGACTTTATATTAGACACTTAATTGTAACTTTATAACTTTATATTATAAACAAAAATGATTCAAAGAAAAAGAGATGATACCTCTGAAGGTAAATTTTGGTCCAGCATAAATGAAAGTTCAAGAACAAGATTAAACATAGGCCTAGACAAGATTAAAAAAACATGTAGTAGTAATTCATAGAAATAATATTAATTGACACTAGAAGTTGTTTTGAATTTTCAAAAAGACATTTTTTACACAATTTGCATTATCAATATACAATACTTTTTCAACATGTTTTATCAATAATTATCAATCATGTGTTTCTATGATATAATAATTCAATGAAGTACATATATGGACAATAATTTATCATGATAGAAACTTTTAAATAGAAAATAAAATATCCACAAGTCACAACCACATAAGAATTGTAAAGTAATTTATGTTTGTCTCTTTATAACACACTATTATTTTGTGCTTGATCTTATTACTAAAACAATTTTTGAAAATACTTATTTTGACCGAGGAATATTTTGCACAATGAATCTTCAAATTTCTAGTCAGTTCAATTCGTTCCTCACTTGTTGTTTCTACGATTTCCTAGAAATTAAATATTAAAAATATTAACATATTAGCAAAAGTGTGAGCGCGCGCGTGCGTGCATGTGTGTTGTGTTATGTGTGCATGCGCGTGTGCGTGTGCGTGCGCGTATGCGTGAATAAAAATAGTATACGAAAAATTGAATTTGACGCCAAAAGGCGTAAGAAAGGATCTACTTGTTGACCGTTCTCAGCATAGTTTGGATTATATAAAAAGTTGGGAATTGGTTTGCACCACCAATTTTACATTTCAAACGCATAAAAAATAAAGCATAGACTAAGTAACCATATATCCACTCCCTCAAATTTTGGCACAAATTATAAAAAAAAAATTATATAAAATGGAACAGAAAAAGTATATATGTACGTTGAATGTGGAGCTCTTGTTGTGGAGGTACTTGGTGGAGCATTTGGATATTGAGGATTTGTCTCAATTACTATTCTCTGCATTCATTTGATTAAATAAAAAAAAGAAAATGTTACCACCCTTGAACTAATACAAAAAGTTAATATTCTCATATTATAATAATTATGTTTGCTTAAAAAATTACTTGCATAGTTTTGATTATATAAAATGTTGGGAATTGGTCTGCACCACCAATTTCACATTTCAACACATAAAAAATAAAACATAGTCTAAGCACTCATATATCCACTCCTTCAAATTTTGACACAAATTAATAAGAAAATAATTTTATCTAAAATAAAACAGAAAAAGTATATAAGTACGTTGAACGTGGAGCTCTTGTTGTGGAGTTACTTGGTGGAACATTTGAATATTGAGGATTTGTCTCAATGATTATTCTTTGTATTCATTTGATTAAATAAATAAAATAGAAAATGTTATCACCCTTGAACAATTACAAAAAATTTAATATTCTCACATTATAATAATTATGTTTGCTTAAAAAATTACTTGCATAAACTAACCTTTAAACGAGCGGAATATAAATTAGATTTAGATGTATACTCCTGAACGCAAAGACAATAAATGTGTTAATCTTTGCATTCTTCCTCGATTATAGCTTGCATGTATTTATTTAACACAAAACGTAAGTTGCCCAATACAACTAACAAACCCTTTTTATGGTTCTTTCGTCGTTCTAATTTGTTGTATAATAATATTTTTCTTAAATAACATTGTACCCTTGTACTACGATCTCTCACAGATCCTCTTTAAGGAGTGGTGGCCCTATTAGAGTCTGCACGGTAGCCCTACTAATAGAGGAACCATAAAAGTAACATTAGCAATGATATATTAGGGCAATGGAGTTTTTAAATTGTGACTTTATTTTAGTCACTTGATTGTAACTTTATAACTTTATACTATAAACATAAATGATTGAAAAAAAAAAATAGAAGAAGATGATACCTCTGAAGGTAAATTTTGGCCCCGCGTAAATGAGAGTTCAGGAATATGATTAAACACAGGCCTAGACAAGAGAAAAAAAATATGCATTAGTTATTCATAGAAATAATACTAATTGATACTTGAAGTTGTTCTGAATTTTTAAAAAGATACTTTTTACACAATCTGCATTATCAATATACAATACTTTTTCAACATGATTTATCAATAATTATAAACCATGTGTTTATATGATAAAATAATTCAATGAAGTATAAATATGCACAATAATTTATCATGATAGAAACTGTAAAACAAGAAATAAAATATCAACAAGTCACAACCATATGAGAATTGTAAATTAATTTATTTTTGTCTCTTGCTAACACACTTTTATTTTGTGCTTGATCTTATTACAAAAACAATTTTTGACAATACTTATTTTGGCCGAGCAATATTTAACTACTAAAAATGTATGTCTTTCTTTATATATATTCTCCAATTTCCACATTCATACCTCACAAAAAAAATTTAATTTTTCCTTTGTAGATTCTAAATAATTACATATATTATAAAAAATAATTTTATACTCATAGATACTTTCAAAATCAACAACAAGTACACTTGTAGACCCGGAGGAGTTTAGAAGACAAGGCCATATGATGGTTGATTTTCTAGTTGACTACTTTCACAATATCCGAAAAATATCCTATTCGTAGTCAAGATGAATCAGGTTATCTTTAAAAAAATATTACCTCATTTCGCGCCATATCAACCAACTAGAACAAATTCACAAAAATACTTGAAGACGTGGAAAGGGATATATGACACATTGGCAAAGTCCAAATTTCTTTGCTTACTTTCCTTGTATTTGAAGCACTGCTGGTAGGCTTTGCTTCCACCTTACTTATATTTGGTAGTGCGTAGTATTGAAGTATGTAGGATTAATACATTTAAACCGTGATATTATTTGGGTGCACCTCTCACAGACTATGACTTGGGATGTCATTCGAAGCCATGTGAATGTCATGTTAACAAGTAGTTTAAGTTGGGATGGTCTAAAAAATCATTCCAAGAAAGTGAGTTTGATCTATTGAAAAGTAAAGCAGATGATCTGTTATATAACATATTAAATATATTGATAGTTATCAATATATATATTGTTTCCCTTGTAATAGCTTCATCACATTTGTACCTATTAGGGTACTAATTTGTACAATGTCGATATTTCTTAGTCAGCTTAATAAGACAAATATAGCATTATTTGATTTCTATATTTAATTTTGTCCTCCGACAAAGTTCCGAGGGGATTTGGAGCAAGAAGCTAAGGGAAATTTGGTCCTCACTATTTCTATATATTGTTGTTATTAATTAAGCTTACGCTATTCACACAGATAGAGAATTATTTTTGGCAAACAATAGTCATTGTGAGATTCAACTGGTGTTGCAAGAACTCGTTTAATGCTTTAATGTAAAAATATTTGCGCACGTGAGCAAAGGGCCTAAAGGGTAAAAGGTGGATTTATCCCTGGTGCGCGAGATATATGTGAGGCCTAATTCAATTTTATTTTTGGGAAAATTTAATTTTATTCTTTTGAGCGTACTACAAAAGGCCCAAATTCATTCATATCTAGATATGTACAGATAAAATCCCGTGATATTAAATCAATATAATGGTCATCATATCTTGGTAATCATCTCTGCCATTGGAATGTAACACTATCATTTCTTTTTTTATCCTTCCTTTTTTTCTATTCCAATCCAGAAAATATTATCCTTCCGTTTTTTCTATTCAGTTTTGTTCTATGTTGGGACAAGGGTCTGAAAAATACTTCAACTTTGGCAGAAATTGCTCTTACGATACCAAACTTTAATGAGGACATATTACCCCCCAGACTATTTAATATCGTATTTTAAACATATATATTTGCCCAACTGGTCAAGTGCGTGAAAGCATGACGCATAGGCGCGTAGGGCACCAAATAATCTTTTTTAGGCCAATCATTAAATGTCATGTATCAATACATTGATTAAACTATATCTATTTCTATTTACCTCTAATTCTAATTCATTTTAAGCCCTTTCTCTTCCGCTAGAATACAAATTCGGAAGACCACCATTGAAGGGCCAAGTAAGCGATTCCGGCGTCTGGTTCACGGATGGGGGAAGCCATTGAACTCGGAGCTCGCCGCTTCGGAGTGGTCAAGGTTGAGACAAAACACCTATAAAGGAAGACAAAATCGTAAAGGGGAGAGGGGAAAGGGGACTGGTTCGTAGCTGGCTAGTTGTGGTGGTTTGAAATCGGTCGAGCTCCAGTTCATCGGATCTACAAGCTCCTCGCCAGAGCAGCAACGAAAGTTGTTGTTGGCAGCTTGTTTGGTGTCTGGCGGAAGCCGGTTATAGGTGGCTATTTCATGATCTGTTAGCAGCGTTGGAGGAGATTGTTTGGCCTGTTTTTAGGTGAGTTTGTTAGTTGTTTTCAGGCGAGTTTGGCTGAAGCTTTTGGCTGTGTTGTTGGTCGATTTTGTAAGGGAAGAGGAGGAAGAACGTCTTGGGCACGAAATATATTTATTAAAGGGAACAAAATAACTAATTTAATTAATTAAAACGCGTGTGTGACACACTCAACTAACATAGACTGAGTATGGACAAATATATATGTTTAAAATACGGTATTAAATAGTATGGGGGATAATAGGTCCTCACTAAAGTTTGGTATCGTAACAGTAATTTCGGCCAAAGCTGAGGTATTTTTCAAACCATTTTCCCTTTTATGTTACAAAGTTACTCTTTGTTGTTCTCACTAGTTATTTAATACAAAAAAAATATCTATACCGAGTGAAATTTCTTTAATAATAATATTATTTTCGACACGCTTTAAGTTAGAACGCATTTTCTGTGATCATACAACAACATGTTTCACCACAAATATGTATATATTTAATAATTTTGCAGGTTTGGGAAACTTCAATGTAATAGCTGGCACCAAGGGTGGATCTAGAGCATTGTGGAGGGTCAACAATCAATTATCCTATTAATCATATGTTCAGATATAGTATTTATTATGGAATAATTATTTATCCAATTTTAATAAAAGTTTTAATAGATCATATATTCATTTATGATGTTTGTCTACTTAGATGATTTAGTGTATATAGCTTTAGCTTATGCACAGAGTATTAAATCATCAGTTCTTACAAGTATAAAGTTTTTGTTCACAATCTAAAATGGAAATTGGACATGTCATCAATATGATTGTAGCACAAGATTATGTATAATTTATCTTGATTATGTGAACGGTATAGTTCCAACTTCTTGTGCTAGTGCATTTTGTATGTATTGAACAGGACCGAGTAGAGATAGTTGCTTTAGACGGACTGACAAGAGCATATTTTGTAAACTATTAAATATAATTATATTCTTAATCCTGATATAACTATTATGATCTGTATATATTAATTATCGTTTTGCTTTTTAAAAGGTGAGATTCTAATATGAGTCAATATGCCTGGTAGATTGGATGATAATAATATATATTGGTGAAATTGTAACATCCCGCCTTAGAAAGATCTAAATTTGGAAAGAACTAATTTGAAAAGAGCTAATTTGTGATTTGTTCAAGTTAAGCTTAAGGGTGTGTTTGGTATGAAGGAAAATGTTTTCCAATTTTCTCATGTTTGGTTGGGTAAATTGTTTAGGAAAATGTTTTCCAAGTCAACTCATTTTCCTCAAATTTCAGGAAAATGGCTTCCTTTCAAAAATTAAGCAAAACATTTTCCAAAACTCTCCTCCAACTTCAAATTACAATTTTTTTTTGTTGAAAAAATAAATCTAAAGCTTATTTTTTAAAATATTTTCTAATTTTAATTTTTTAATTTTTTTACCCCACCCTTACCCCCTACCCCCCGTCCCCACAAAAAAATTAAGTTTTTTTTTTAAAAATATTTCTAATTTCCAATTTTTATTCTCACCCCACCCCTACCCGCGACCACCCCTCCAAAAAAATATTTAAGTTTGTTTTTAAAAAATATTTTCAAATTCAAATTTTCATTTTTACCCCATCTCACCCCCCCCCCCGGCCAGCCCCACCCTCCCCCAAAAAAATTTAAGTTTATTTTTTAAAAAGATTTTCAATTTCAATTCAAAAATTATTTTCTACTCTCCAGTAAAAATAAAAGATATTTTCTCAAAAATATTTTTCATTCATAAATCAAACATTAAAAATCTTTTTTGGAAAATATTTTCTACTCACCAACCAAACATGAGAAAATAAGTCAAAAATCTACTTGTTTTCCAGGAAAACATTTTCCATGGAAAACGTTTTCCTCCATACCAAACACACCCTAAATTGTGAGTTTTGGGTCAACTTCAAACGAACATAACTTTCAGTACATGATGAGTTAGGTGGCTCATAAGATATCAAATGAAAGGTCTTTAAATCTTCTTTCCGACGCCACCGAGTTTACTAAATTTCGAGTTCAAATGAGAAAGATATGCCCAAATGAAGTCAGCTTGTCTAGATAAGGGAGATATGCCCATTTCGACATGCTTTAAGTTGAAATTTTTTGTGATCCTACAACAAGTTTTACCACAAATATGTATATATTTAATAATTTTGCAGGTTTGGGAAACTTGAATGCAATAGCTGGCACTAGAGGTGGATCTAGAGGATTGTGAGGGATCAACAATCAATTATATTATATATATGGGGCATTTCTTTTTTAAAAAATATTTTATGTATATATAGAGATTATGAATTTCCTATCAAGATATAAATTCACCCCCTAAAGTTGTCGCGAAGATTCAGTTACACATTCAAGCTATTCGAACGACATATTACACACTTATACTACTCAAAAGTGAATTTAATATCACACTCAAAACTGACATGAAAATAAAATTAAATATAAAATAAATAAGGGAGTTTTAGTCAAAATAAAGTCAATTTTCCCCCAACCCCTTCCCTTCTCCTTCACGTCACCTTACCTTTCTTCTCCTCCATTGTTTTTTTTTTAATCACAAGGACTCTTTTTGTTATGGATATTGAGAAAAATAATTTTTTTTCATGGTAAATTTTCAAGAGAAAAAGAGAAAATAAGATTGAGGGATAGAAATCCCCAGCAAGATAAACGAAGTTGCTCAATTAATTACGTTTATTGCTCGAAAAAAAATTCGTCAAAACATCTAAAATTGATCAATCCTTACTACTCCCAAATCAAATTCGTCAAGTTGAGCACTTATTATTCAATTTATTTTTATCTTTCTTATTGATTGTGAGCATATGAAATAAGAAAATCCCCAGATATTTTTTTTTTTCTGTGTAAAAAGTTTTTGGGTATTGCAAAAAAAAAAAAAAAATTTTAATGTATATTCATAGATCTTTTATGGTGGCGGGTTTGATGGTGGATCGAAAAAAAAAAAAAGCAAAAGGAAAACAAAGTCTATTCTCCATGGACAGCCCTCCACCTTATTTTTCTTCATATTATTCTTCATCTCTTTTCCACCCTTTATCTTTTCAAAATCAATTTATTTTTTCTTTCACTAATCAACTTCTTATTTTTCACCATTCTCTTCTTTGAGCTTGAATGAAATTTGTAATTGTAATAACTTTTTTTGTGGTGGATTTGGTGATGGGTGATAAAATTAGTGTTGATGTGACTTTTAATTTTAATAATGACAATAAAATTTGTGATTTTGGATGCTGAAATTTATGATTATGATTATGTTAAATTACAATGGTGGTGATGTGATTTTGATGGGGAATTTAGTCAACTATATTAGGGTGGCTATAAAAAAAAAATTATGATGGAGTGCTTGTGAGAAGATTCATGTGGTGAACTTGATTGTGGGTGGTGGAATGTATAGTGGTGGAGAGGTGAATTTAGTGATAATTGCAACAATGATGGTATTTTAATGGTGTGTTTGATGGTGTGTAGGGAAGAAACAATTGAGTGACATGATTTTTTTTTAGAAATCCGTCACAATTATTGATTTGGCTAGTGACATGATGCTAATGTAGCACGAGTGAGAAACACTTTCCCATCATGGGATTGGTTGTATTGCGTCAGGGTTGAAATAAATTCACTTTTAAGTAATTCAAATATATAATAGGTCGTCACAACAATTTAAACATGTAACAGATTTTTCGTGACAAACTTAGGGAAGAGGGGGGTATGCCTTTCCCCAAATATAATACTAGAGGTTGACTCGCTGATTTAGATAATTCAAACTCCACTGGTAGATTCTAAACATTACATTTTTATTTTTCAAACCCCGTAATTAAAATATTAGATGCGGACGGCACTTCCATGCTGTATAACAATATTACTAATAATACTACCTCTTATGGGATTGATCCCATTGGGATTCTCATGATTGAACTTTGATAAACTTCTCCTCTTTGACCAACAAAAAAAAAATCACAATGAGAATAAATCCAAACTCTATTTTGCATTAATGACAAAAAAGAAGTTAAGTATTAAGTTATCATTTAACTTAAAATCTATTATTATAATACATACAAAAGGATTCAAAAACCATAAGTATTTTCTTGCAATCCAAGTTCATCATGACTATGTTCTTCCCTAGTAGGTGAAGGAATATCTTCTGGATCTCTTTTGGGCCTTACCCATCTACCATAAGAATTACACTCTAACCCCTTGTGGGCCAATTGGTACCAACAAGTAGGAATTCTTAACTCATCATCTACAAGCATATCACATGCCTTGTTCACTAGTGCCACATCCCTTTTAGCATTAGACCTAAATGTTGAACTACTACTCACAAAACCATCTACGAAATGAAGGTACGTCTCAAGCATATGAATCCCTATAAAATTAAACTCCCTTTTATGATAAGGTGAGGACACCTATCGCTTGTGGTTCATGTCCAGGTTCTAAAGATGGTTCTGCTCTTGAAGATCCAACCCAATACAAGAATGCAGTTGGAAGCTTGCAGTATTTGATGTTTACTCGTCCAGATGTTGCTTTTATAGTCAACAAGTTGTCTCAGTTTACAAGTTCTCCCATGATAGTCCATTGGAACATGGCAAAACGTGTCTTGCTCTATCTAGCTAGGATATCAGACCGTGCTTTATTTCTTAAGAAAGAATTTCCTCTTTTGGTTCATACCTATTCTAACTCTGATTGGGCTGGTGATCACGATGATCGCTCGTCTACTACAACCTATTTTGTGTTTCTTTGTTGTAATCTAGTCTCATGGAGTTCTAAGAAACAACGAATTGTGGCTTGTTCTTCGACGGAGGCAGAATACAGGGTTGTTTCCTCTATCACTGATGAACTTTATTGGGTGAGTAATCTTCTCAAGGAGTTTTCTATTACTCCTGCTAAGACATCGGTAATTTACTAATATAATCTTGGTGCTACATATGTTTGTGCTAACCCTGTGTTCCTGTCACGACCCAGCCCGTCATAATTGGCACCCACAGAGAACCATTAATACTAATTAGCTAACCAACTTTATCAAAGTAGTAAAGCATTTAAGGTTACAGAAGCAAATTAAATGCTAAGAAAGAAAGATAGGGAGTTCCCATAAACTCCAAACAAAAGTCTAACAACTTAAAACAGATGCAGAAATACTACCTAAAACTTGAAAGTCAATGTACCAAAACTCTAACAAGATCCATAAGTATAAACAAGAAGGTGGTACAACCCAAACTAACATACTATCACTAACTAGAAAGTCTAAGTCTGAAATGTGGACTTGAACAAAAGAGAACTCATGGCAGCCTAGAAGAAACGGCTCACCCTTGAATTCGATGTGATAACTGATCTTCTAGACAAGGTTTGTCAATAGCCGCTTGAAGATGCCATGTACTCAAAAAACATAAGAGCAAGTGCAGTATCAATACACAACCACAGTGTACTGGTAGGATCACGTGGCTATCCCACTAAGTGCAACATACATAAGTAAATAACATTATAAACATGCAAATACCGAACATGTACAATATCTATTATCACATTCTTAACAATATACCATTACAAAAAGTCATTGGTCTTCTCATGGAACCCAAACTCAAACAGTTAGTGTACCGGTACCTAGTATCCGATCTAATGTTTATGCCAGAACGTGGCAACCGATCCCATATTTATGTCAAAACGTGGCAACCGATCCAAGTTAGTATGTCGGAACGCAACACCCGATCCATTCGATAAGCCACAATCACAATCACAAGTGCATTCTCAATAATCATACATTCAAGAAGTGATTCAAGGCACGTAGTCATTTGTCCATACTCATTTACAATTAGTGTGATCAATAACGCAACATCCGCATACATATATACATCATAATGAAGCAAGAACGAACATATATCAAAACATGAAATCACCACCATTACCTACCTCAAACAAAGCTTGAATCCCCTAAGAAACTTGATTCTTCCCTTTCCAGATACATTCCACTTGTTTTTGGTCTACAAATAATTAATATATTACGGGAACTAATAAATGCTAACTAATTAATCCAATTACTAACAATCCCATTAACCCTAGATCAAACCTTTGATCCCAATATCCCAATTAGGGTTGTTTCAATCATAATTTCCAGATCAAAACCCTCCCCCATCGATAACTACCTATTAGATTACGTTCTACGAATCGAAAAATGGATTCAAGAAGTGAAAATCTTACCTTTAGCCTCAAGAATGGTGGGAAACTGTCAAGAAAAGACCTGGGTTCGTTCCTTAGCTCTCAAGTTCAAAAATTGCAGAATAAAACATTTTTGAGGTTTATTTCTAACTTTAATTCGCGTCTGCACCGCCATGGCGGCCCCCTACTGCTACAGCAGCCCCGCCCTGGCGGTAAAAATCCCCGCCAAAGCGGCTTGCATGAAAAAGTGAGATATTTTAATAATTCCAAGACCCCATTTCACAACACATCTTCAACCAACGACACTTAGAAACTACCCATTCACGCCAAGATCAGTTTCGAGAGTTCTACTCACCCGAATTTAATTTCGTAAAGTCGTACAGATTTCTTAATGCCTTACCTATTTACTCATGTAATCAAAATCATATTTAAATCACCCAATTTCTACCAGATTTCCCTAGACCTTACTAACTTTTATTTCGTCCAAATCTAGACTAGGTTGGGAAATCCCAAGTTATTACGAAATAGTTTTCCGACCCAAAATCTTTCCCTGTTGGCTTTTCTATAACGAAGGAAATCGATTGTTACAATAGATATCAATTTACCCATCACTCGTCCACGAGTGACAAACTTACGAAAATAGGCTAAGGAAAGAATGAAGCAGTACTTGAATCAACGAACAACTGGGGATACTTGTCTCCATATCCCTCTTGATTTCCCAGATAGCTTCCTCAACTGGATGATGCTTCCATTCAACTTTCACGGACTTGATCTCATTGGTCCTCATCTTACGGACATCACGATCAAGAATTGCAATCGGTTCCTCCTCATATTGTAAGTCCTTGTCTAACACAATTGAGTATCACTTAATGATGTAATCTCTATCACCATGATATCTCTTTAACATGGACACATGAAATACCGAATGAGCTCCCGATAGGTTAGGAGGTAAAGCCAATATATAGTGCGGACTTAGCTTACCCTTCTTGCCAAATCTCATCACCCCTTTCATAGGTGATACC
Organism: Solanum bulbocastanum; assembly: GCA_037074985.1. Taxonomy (NCBI): domain Eukaryota; kingdom Viridiplantae; phylum Streptophyta; class Magnoliopsida; order Solanales; family Solanaceae; genus Solanum; species Solanum bulbocastanum. The sequence continues at coordinate 24,802,561 of CM073604.1, read as the reverse complement.
TTAAGAAGAACATTCTCACCAGTCTGAAATGTCATATCTCTTACCTTATGGTCTGAATACTTCTTCTGTCTACTTTGGGTGGCTAAGATCTTAGCTTGAATACTCCCCACCTTATCTTGAGCATCTTTCACTAAATCAACCCCCAAAGGTTTCACATCTCCAACCTCGAACCATTTTATGGGTGATCTACATCTCCTCCCATAAAGTGCCTCAAATGGTTCAATATCAATGTTAGAGTGATAACTATAATTATAGGAGAACTCACACAAGGTATGAATTTATCCCAATGCCCTCCAAAATCAATCACGCATGCCCTCAACATGTCTTCTAACACTTGAACACTCCTCTCTGACTGTCTGTCTGTCTATGGATGGAAGGTTGTACTAAAAGTGAGTTATGTGCCTAATTCATCATGTAACTTCCTTCAAAACTTGGATGTGAATTGGGTACCACGATCTGAGATGATAGAAAGGGGCACCCCATGACACCTCACTATCTCTTTCACAAAAACTTTAGCCAGTTGTTCAGCATTATAATCTATTCTTGTAGGAATAAAATGGGCTGACTTAGTCAATCTGTCAACCACTACCCAAATAGAATCAAACTTCCCCAAAGTCTTGGGAAGACCAACCACGAAATCCATGGCTATCATTTCCCACTTCCATTCCGGAATTGGCATTCTCTTAAGCAAACATGCAGGCCTGTGATGTTCATACTTTACTTGTTGGCAATTTTGACACTTAGCCACAAACTCTGCTATGTCTTTCTTCATGCCTGTCCACCAATAAATTCGCTCCGAATCTCGGTACATCTTGGTCACACCGGGATGAATGGAATATCGCGCCATGAGTTTCTGTCAATAATTTCTGATATAAGTCATCAACTAGAGGAACATAAATCCTTCCTTTAAAACTGATCACACCTTTCGCATCAAGAGTGGTCTCTTGTGCCTTACCAATCGCAGTTTTCTTCTTGAGTTCATTCAAATTTTCATCCTCAAATTCTTTGGCCTTGATCTCCTCAATGAATGGGGCCCTAACTTCGATGCTAGCTAACACCCCACTTTTTTCTGAGATGCCTAATTGTATGAAGTTAGACTACAAGGTCTGAATTTCCTTAGCTAGAGGTCACTTGGTTATACTCAAGCAAGCTAGACTACCCATACTTACCGATTTTCGACTCAAAGTGTCTGCCACAACATTAGCCTTACCCAGATGATATTGAATAGTCACATCATAATCCTTGAGTAACTCCATCCACCTTCATTGTCTCAAATTCAGATCCTTTTAAGTGAACACATGTTGCAAACTACGATGATCAGTAAACACCTCACACTTAACACCATAAAGATAATGCCACCAGATTTTAAGAGCAAACAGTATTGTTGCCAACTCTAAATCAAGTGTTGGGTAATTTCTCTCATGCACCTTCAATTGACGTGACTCATAAGCTATAACATTCTTATCCTACATCAACACATCACCCAAACCAGAATGTGAAGCATCACGATAAACTATAAAGTCTTTACCTTCCATCGGTAATCACAATCACAAGTACATTCTCAATAATCATACAATCAAAAAGTGATTCAAGGCATGTAGTCATTTGTTCATACTCATTTACAATTAGTGTGATCAATAATGCAGCATCCGCATACATGCATGCATCATAATAAAGCAAGAACAAATATATATCACACAACATGAAATCACAACCATCACCTACCTTAAACAAAGCTTGAATCCCCTAATAAACTTGATTCTTCCCTTTTCGGATTTGTTCCGCTTGTTTTTGGTCTACAAACAATTAATATAATACGAGAATCCAATAAACGATAACTAATTACTTCAATTACTAATAATCCCATCAACCGTAGATCAAACCCTTGATCCCAATATCCTAATCAGGGTTGTTTCCACCACAATTTTCAGATCAAAACCCTCCCCCATCAATAACTACCCATTAGATTACGTTCTACTGATCAAAAAACAGATTCGGGGAGTGAAAATCTTACATTTAGCCTCAAGAATGGTAGAAACCTGTCAAGAAAAGACATTGCTTTGTTCCTTAGCTCTCAAGCTCAAAACTTACAGAATAAAACATTTTTAGGGTTTATTTCTGACTTTAAGAAGCGTCTGCCCCTCCATGGCGGCACTCTCCCGCTACAGTGGCCCTGCCCTAGTGGCAGAAATCCCCGCCAAAGTGGCTTAAATGAAACAGTAAGCTATTTTAATAATTCCAACCCTATTTCACAATACACCTTCAACCAACGACACTAAAAAACTACCCGTTCAAGCCAAGATCAGTTTCGAGAGTTCTACTCACTAGAATTCAATTTCGTAAAGTCGTACAGATTCCTGATCGCCTTAGCTATCTACTCATGTAATCAAATAATATTTAAATCACCCAATTGCTACCAGATTTCTCTAGACCTTACTGACTCCAATTTCATCCAAAGCTGGACTAGGTTGGAAAATCCCAAGTTACTACAAAAAAGTTTTCCGGCCCAAAATCTTTTTCCGTTGGCTTTTCTACAACGACGGAAACCGGTCGTTACAGTTCCACTCTCGCTTGAAGCACATTGAACTTAATTATCTTTTTTTCCGTAAATTAGTCCAACGAGGTATTCTTCAGGTTTCTCATGTTTCCTCAAAGGACAAACTAGCTGATATGCTCACAAAATATCTTCCAAGAGGATCTTTTGAGTTGTTACGCTCCAAGATTGACCTATCATCTTGCGGGGGCATATTAGAGATATTTCTTAGAGTGATTGTATATTATTTCTATTCCTTATTTACAGATTTAGTTTTCATAGTTTTAGCTTATTCATAACAGTAAGGATCCTCACTTATATCTTAGATTCATCCTATTGATTTCCTTCCTGATCCTTAACCTTCTTGTATAAATACCCTATTCATTATTAATAAATTAATCTCTTATCTCTTCAGTAAACTACTTTATATAAAACATTTTTGTAAAAAATATTTTATCAATAGATAGAGATTTCAAATTCCCTACCAAGGTATAAATTCACCGCTAAAGTTGTTGCGAATGTTAGATATATACTATTAACCATATGTTTAGATATAGTATTTATTATAGAATAATTAATTATTCAATTTTAATTAAAGTTTTAATAGATCATATATTCGTTTATGATTACTTATATAGTAGATGATTTAGTGTCTACAATGATGATTTAATATGAATTGATATGTAAGAAAAATATAGGTCATATTGTTTTAATCCCTAAAGATGCTTAAATCGCTTGAATTTGAACATGGTCTTAGCTTTGGAAATAAAGATATTCTTATAGATTACAATTGACCTAAAATTTGGTAAGTTCATTTTAAACGGTCTAGCAAGAAATACTCATTGCTATGTGGTTGTGATTTTTGGGGCCCTAAAAAAATTTAAGTTGTTTTTTGGAATTAAAATGTGATTTAGTATGAATATAATCCTTTATATCGATTTAATTTATGTTATATGTGGTACATGATTACACGTGAATGATTTAACATGAATTGATATACAATAAGGATATGGATCTGATTATTTTTCCTTAAATTGTTTGAATATGAATTTGAACATAGCTTTGGAAATAAATATTGGTTTTAACTCTGTCTGAAATTTGGTAGTTTCATCAGAACTGATCAAATTACTCGACTATGATATAGTGGTGATAAAGATTGTTCTCTATGATCTTCATGACTAAATTTTAGTTAAGTATTAAGTTCATGTGTTAACTTAGACCTTCCTCCATATCAGATGAAATTAATACAAGTCACTAGATTTAATCTCTAGTTTTGATAATCTATATTGATTCTCTTTATCTGAGTTATATATGTTTGGATCAATGGATTTAGGGATAATGATATTCACTTGGCTTAATTTAACATATACTCTCCATCTGACTTTACTTTTGTTCTAAATTTATTAGAGTGAATATCTGACACCACATATGTATATTATATGAGTAGCTATTTTTTCATCATTTATCATTCAAGATGGATGAATATCTATGAGCGGTGTTTTGAATTTTAATATTCAATGTATACATACACATGCTGATTTGTGGAAAAATAGTACTTAGATAAAGTAAATAGTTTTAGAATTTTATTCTTTATTCTTGATTTGTGTATCTATTTCACAAATGATGATATGTGATAATAATTACTGAATGGAAAAATCTTAAATTCTATTTTGGCCAAACAATGTTTTCAACCAAATTGATCAAAGTTTTGGAATTTAAAAAAAAACTCTGATTGATATGAAATTTAGTAGATTCATAAGAACAACCTAGTAAGAAATTTATTTTTTTCGGATCGATATATGAGTTCTTGGTCATATTTGATTAATTAACACTGAAGCATTAGTTTCATGTGTTGGCTTAGACCTTCCTCCATAGTGGATGAAATTAATACAAGTTACTATATATTTGATTGCTAGTTTTAATAATCTGTATTAAATCTCCTAAACTAAGTAATAAATGATTGGATCAATGTAACTAGGGTGTTTTCACTTGACTTAAACTAACAATAGACTCTCCATCTGATTTAGGTCCGTATAAGTTTATGGAGTGAATAATTGGTCATTGTAAAAGTGTATTGCATGAGTAGTTCTCCAATCCAATATATATATATATATATATATATATATGAGCCCTGAATTTTGTCATTTAGGATTACTCGACATATTATGATCTATTTAATGTATTATATCGTAAATTCTCAATAGACTTTACGGACCCACTTAGTACTACTCAAGCATTTCTTTTGGTAGAGACAAAATATTAGTTCAAAGAATGCATTGTACATATACCTTATGTTAGAAGATATTATTTCCAGTTTTTAACTAGATAAGAGATAGATGCTTAATATATTTTTCATCTGACTCTTCTAGTATTGAGTTTGATAAATATTTATCTCTTATTGTATATTGATTGCAAGAATTTTTTTTTTTTTTGTATTATCTCTCATGAATTAAATAATATAAATCTCTCATAAGAGAAAATATCTTTCAAATTGAATGAAACTTATTTGTACACTAACGCCTATCATTTCTTCAGTGTAATGTTTCATTATTTAATCAATATAATGTTTTTACTATCTCAGTTATATATACTCAGTCGTTCCTATTTAATCAATGTACTCCAATTCTGAAAATATCATCCTTCCTTTTTTTCTATTCAGTTTTGTTTTCTGTTACTAAGTTACTCATTGTTGTTTTCACTAGTTATTTAATGCAAAAGAAAATATTTATAACGAGTTAATTTTCTTTAATAATAGTATTAATTTCAAAATACTTTAAGTTAGAACGGATTTTCTATGATCATTCAACAATAGGTTTTACCAGAAATATGTATATATTTAATAATTTTGCAGGTTCGAAAAACTTGAATGTCATAGCTGGCACCAGAGGTGGATCTAGAGATTGCGAGGGGATCAACAATCAATTATATTGTATATATGAGTCATTTTTAAAAATATTTTATGTATATATAGAGATTTTGAATTTCCTATCAAGGCATAAATTAACCCCTAAAGTTGTCGCGAAGAGTCAGTTACACGCTCAGATTTTTGAAACGACATATTACACACATATACTACTCAAAAGTGAATTTAATAGCATTCTCAAAGCTGACGTGAAAATAAAATTAAATAAGGGAGTTTGAGTCAAAATAAAGTCATTTTTTCCCAACCCCTTCCCTTCTCCTTCAAGTCACCTTAGCTTTCTTCTCCTCCATTGTTTTTACAATCACAACTACTCTTTTTTTATGGATATTGAGAAATATATTTTTTTTTTCATGGTAAATTTTTAAGAGAAAAACAGAAAACAAGATTGAGCCATAAAAATCCCCAACAAGATCACCGAAGTTGTTCAATTAATTACGTCTACTGATCGAAAAAAATTTCGTCAAGACATCTAAAATGGTCAATCCTTACAACTCCTAGATCAAATTCATCAAGTCGAACACTTATTATTTAATTTATTTTTATCTTTTTTTATTAATTGTGAGCATATGAAATAAGAAAATCTCCAGATCTTTCTTTTTCTACGTAAAAAGTTTTTGGGTGTTGCAAAAAAAATTATTTTTTTAATGTATATTCATAGTTCTTTTATGGTGACGGGTTTGATGGTGGACAGAAAAGAAGAAAAAAGAAAAAGGAAAACACAGTCTATTCTCCATGGACAACCCTCCACCTTCCTATTTTTCATGTTATTCCTTATCTCTTCTCCTCCCTTTGTCTTATCAAAATCATTTTTTTTTTCACTAATCACTGAGCTTGAATGAAATTTGTAATTGTGATAATTTTTGTGGTGGATTTGGAAAAATAGTGGTGATGTGACTTTTAATTTAATAATGACAATGGAATTCGTGATTTTGATGTGGATGCTGAAATTTATGATTATGATAATTTTCAATGGTGGTGATGTGATTCCGATGGTGAATTTAGTCAAATTTATTATGATGGTTATCAAAAAATATTTATGATGGAGTGGTTGTGAGAAGTTTCCTGTGGTGAATTTGGTTGTGGGTTGTGGAATCTACAGTGGTGGAGAAGTGAATTTAGTGATAATTGCAACAATGATGGTAGTTTAATGGTGGGTTTGATGGTGTATAGGAAAGAAGAAACAATTGAGTGACATGGTTTTTTTTAAAATCTGACATAATTATTGATGTGGCAGTGACATGACAATGCTGTGGCATGAGTGTGAAACACTTTCTCATCATGTCATTAATTGTATTGCATCAGGATTGAAATAAATTCACTTTTAAGTAATTCAGGTATATAATAGATCTTCACAATAGTTTAAGTGTGTAGCTGATTCTTCGTGACAAACTTGGGGGGTATGCCCTCCCTCAAATATAATACTAGAGGTTGGCATAGTGATTCAGAGAATTCAAACTCCACCAGTAGATTCCAACTTCAAATTGCAAACATTACATTTTTATTTGGGAAACTTACATAAATACACTATATTAAAAACATATTTACCATTTATAGCAAGACCATTTTTTTTTCACTTGATCACTTTCAATACATTTATAATACAATTTTAATACATATTAGAAAGAACAATTTATTATTCACATATAATACAAGTTTTGTTGATGGATAATACACTTATAATACAATGTATCAATTTCTTAACAAACAAGCATAATATATTTTAAAAAATAGTTATAATTCATATATATTGCATACATAATTCACTTTTAATATATATTACAAATTTAACATAGTGTTGCTATGTATTGCTATAAATGGTAATAAATAAAAAATATTGCTAAAATCAGTAATTATTTAATAAAAGGTATCCAGCCAAGTAATTTTTCCTTTTTATTTCCGTACTTAAAATAATGGATCCGGCCAGCACTTCCATGTTGTACTCCCTCCGTCCCATTTTATATGTCACCTTTTTTACTTTGCATTTGCATTAAGAAATGATGTAACTTTACCCTTCTACCCTTGTTTAATTTTTTTAGAACTCAAATTTTCACAATGAATATGAATTAATTTATTTTGATTAATTAATTTAACAAATGAACATGAATCATTTACTTAGCTTTTCTAAGTTGGTCAAATGTATATTTTCAAGGTTAATAACTCACAAGGGTAAAAAAGGAAAAATATAGTAATTTATGCATTAATTTTATGAAATGACAAGTATTATGAACCAACTATTTATAGAAAGGAATGACATATGAAATGGAACGGAGGGAGTATAACAATATTACTAATAATACTCCCTTTCATGGGATTGACCCCATTGGGATTCTCATGATTGAAGTTTGATAAACTTCTCCTCTTTGACCAACAAAAAAAATCACAATGGGAATAACTCCAAACTCTGTCTTGCATTAATGACAACAAAGAAGTTAATGTTGTAAAAATGGATGGCCATGTAAGCTTTGCATTGTGGCAAATTGATGACCAAGTTAAATTATTGTAGAAAGTTTTCTTTTTCAAGTAATGTATTACTCTTTTGTGTCAATAAAAGACACTACAAATGGTTAATGAATACACACCTAAATAGTTATTACTCTTACTTCTACTCTCTGTTTTCTTCTTTCTTTGCTCCTTTTATTTGATTTTTAGTATTTTGTCTTTATTTTATAACACGTTATCAACATGACTCTAATCTTCTATACACAAGCTAAGGTACAATGATTTTCTACTTATCTTCCCTCCAATATCGTATTTGCAATAAAGACTGCAAACTTTCGGTTTGGATACTTATATATTAAAAGAAATTGCATTGTAAGTTACTTGATTAACAGTTTGAAAGAAATAGTTAACATGTATACTGTGAATTATTCTTCATGTTATAGTTTATTATAAGGAAGGTCATGTTCTACACATATTTCAACTCATAGTAGAGTTAGGTATTTGAAATTAGTAAAGTATTAGAAAATAAATAAAGGGGGTTAGGTAATTGTGACGGAAAGTTTCTGATCCATCTTGAAATTTTATTCTTTGTAAAATAAATAAATAAATAAATAATGTGTGTAAATTATAAAATGGAAACAATTTTTTTGTAAATGGAAGCATGTTCGATGACCTTAAAAATAAAATTATATTCTATGAATCTTTTGTGTTATTTGTGGTGCGTTAAATACCTATATACTTTCATAGTATGTGTGGTATCTACTTTTTTGCACCACATCTCAATACAAAATTATAATTTGGACAATAATAATTATAAAAGTAACTCACATAAACTTTAGTAGAACTCACGAGAATGATTATATTTCATGTTTTCTTGAAATCAATTAATTCACTTATGCGTATATATAATCACGAGGTGATATTTAAGGAATTGAGTGTGAATTCTAATATATTTTGATCTATTATGCCTCTATCTTTAACTTTTGTTTTTGTTGCTATTGGTAACATAATGAAAATTGAAAAATTAAGTCATCATGTAAAGTTATGAAATGTATAACATAGAAAGTTAACGGATATATGAATTCAATATGATTGCATGTCTTTCCTAATCCATTGATAAAGTAAATCTCTGCACTATCTCTTGGGAGTTTAATTATTCACTCGATCAATTGATTTACATAGTTATTTTATTTTGGATAAACATGAAAGCAGAGGTACGTAAATATTTTTAATTTATGCTAAATGATTATATTCTCCTTTTCTTATCCATGATATTTGATATTAAATCTGAAAATTATGTTGGTTTGGCCTATTATATTGTTGATTGAAGGTAAGACATTGATTAAAATCTTGATGCACTATGATGATAAGATATTGAATTCAAGTCCCACTAAATATGGCCTACAAGCCTTCTTATAAAAAAAAACCTTCATTTCAAATTCTAATGCAATATATTGATGAGATAATGATGAATGAGCAAATTGATGCGCTCTTGATGAAAAATTATGAAATACATAATTTTGCTTCATTCTCTAAAATGAATGTGGTAGCCGTATATGATAAGTCTGAAAGATGACAAAATCACTATTGTGATAATTATGAAAGAAAGAACATTATGATTTCTCAAAATGGGCTTTTAAAGAGTGAAGGCAATTTTTGTCATCAAAATGGTATGAAAGGTCATTAGAAACATTTTTGCTATGAGACCTAATAATTTGATAAGTTTATAAATCTTCCATCAAAGAAATGATGAAAAAGTGGTGATACACTTGACTTTCAAAAGTAATGTCGAGGTATGCAGGGCCGACTCTTGCCTATGAATTTTTAGGCCAATGCAAATTGGTGGCCTCAAATTTCTATTAAAAAAATCATATTTAATTTTTTCATGAAAAAAATTAATTATTTATAATAAAAAGAGTGTGTGTGTGTGTGTATATATATTATTCGCTAACGCTCATATTATTTATCCTCTTTTACTCCTTATGTACTCTATTTCTTCAAATCTTTGATAGTTAGAGTAATATTCTGTCAAAAATATGAATCAATAGTCGAAAAGTGTTGAAAAAAAGTAAATTACAAATATTTCTTTATTTCTTCGTAACTTTTCATATTAAAGTAGGGTATACCAAGTTATCAACTTTTTGAATCAGATTCTATGATTCTAACTCTTATCTTTATTTAAAATTTATCAATTTAGTACTTATAGAACTATATTATTGATTCATATAATTATTGTCTCAATAAAATGATGTTTTTCAATGTTTAATTGATAAAGTCTTGCTTAAAAATAATAATTAAAAAAAGTATTTGAAAAAATCATTTATAAAAGAAAAAAAATTAAGGAATAATTTACATCTTAAAATTTAGAAAAATAAATAAATACAGATAAAATTTATTTAAATTTTAGGCCTCTAATTAAAATTTCGCTTTAGGCCTCTAATTATGTTGAGCTGCCCTTGGAGGTATGTCATATGAATATGATAAATTTCAAAGCATGACAATGAACTTCTAACGAAAGGAATTATTATGAAGTATGTATATATGATTATGGTCAATTCCTTGAAGAGAATGTGACTTGTGATAAGTATCATTAAAAGTGGACCATTCTTGAAAGTGAATGTGTCAAGAGATGATGAAAATTATAAATAAGGACATACTCATGTATGATTTAATAAATACCACAAATCACCCCTATGGGAGTTAGAGAGAAATAAAGAAATTTATTTTGGTATAAATGATCATTGGTCAAGTACTTTTAGTACATCACAAATACTATTGTATGTTTTAGTATGAACTATCGAAATGGCAAAAGAAGGAAATAATTTCTTGTCACAAAAATTTGTCATTGGTTATGTATCTATATATGTACGTCAGAAATATTTTTCAGTTATTAAATAAAAGGGAGGAGATACTATTGACAAAATTAAATGAAGAAACAAGTTTTACTTGTAATGATTTTGACCATGACAATAATAATATAAATTTCTCCTTGAAAGAGATGTTTACCACACAAATAATGTTATGACATATGTGGTATTATTTAATGTTAATTATGAGCTTTTGTGAGCTATTGTGCTACTTCTCATGATATTGGAATTGTAGTAAGTCTCGAAAGAAACTTTTTAAGTTTCAAAGAAATAGTCAAAGAAAAAACATTATATTGAGACTATTAAATATGGAAAGATTTAAGATCTTCATATTATTATAATTAAAATGGGTTATAAATATTTACGTGAAAGATTAGCCATGTTTTCATATTGTTTTTGGTAACTAAATATGGACATGATGAAATCACATGCAAAATAAACTAGAAGTTTATTGAAATAAATATCAGTTGGCATGACTGATTAATGACCATCCTGGTTCAAATATGATACGAAAACAAATGAGAATTCATATAGTTATATATATTGAAGAAATAATAAATTCTTCAAAAATTATCTTATGGTATTTGTTCTCATGATAAAATTATCATTGCACCAGTTAAGGTTGAGATTGTATCTCCTGAAATTTTGAAATGTATAAAAAGGTGAATATGGGTCCGTTCACCTGTCATGTAGACCATTTACTATTATATAGATGCATCTATGTTATGGTCACATGTGCTTTTATTATCAACATGCAATTTAATTTTTGCAGGGTTGTTTGCTCGAATTATTAAATCAAAAGCACATTTCAAATTATAAAATTATATTGATAATGCTGGTTTATATTCAAGTGGTTTAAGTAGAAATTATATGCCTCCAATTATAGCTAAAGCATTGGTTATGAGAACAAAACTCTCAAAAGAAATTTGGTATGAGATGTGTTATTTAAAGTGTAGTAACACTAGTACTTATCAGCCAACAAGGTTCTCCTACTACAATTGTTCAGGGTCAGGAACCAAATCAATTCTCATCTATAAAATTTAAATGTGCAATATAGTATTCAATTGCTCCACCACTACACAATTCACAAAGATGAGTTTCCAAATAAAGTTGGGTGAATGTTAGATTCTCTTACATTAGAGGGAGATAAGCAACTGAAAAATAAGTTATACATAATGAATTATCATTGGTATGATCCTCATTGAAGAGATAATTTAAGTCAATTGCCAGACGCATTCGCTGACCCTATGTTATAATTCAGTTATAAATGCTCCAATGAAAAGTCCTTGAAGGACATAATTTATGGCACGCCTGAAGCTTGATAGATTAATCAATTTGAAAGATAAAATTTCTTGAAGAAGAAAAAAGAGCAAATTATCAAGACGGACATAATAATGAGGCAAGTGCTTTCAAATAGCACCATGACATAACACTTTATAAAAACCTTGGCAAAGGTTCAGATACCTGAAATGATTAAAAACAAAGCGAGTTTGATAAGTTATGTCACATTAGAATTGATATCAAATAATTGTCGACAATATCTTTAATATAATATAGCGCTCAAAATTATAAACAATGATGAGGATCTTGATATTAAATCTTTCAAAAGTTGACAACTAACTGATTTGCCAAAGAAAATACAATTCAAGTATATTTCTATTCACTTGGAAAAGTGATGTTTTGGACTTATTTTGTCCATATACCAAGATATAATGTCAGTGGGGTACAAATGAATTATTGTGCGATAAGAAAAATCGTAAAATATAAACTACGGGTTGTGCATTGAAAATAAAGATTTTTCGCAAAAGTCCTCACATTATTGTATGGAGATGTATAATCCCAAGGTGGATGCAATGAGGTTTCTTTCCGTCTGAAAATATATGAAAAACTTGAATACGCATGATGAATGATTATCATGTTTAGCTAGACAGTAAATATTATATGAAAATCCTTGAAGGATTTAAAAGGTTATAAAGCGATTTCATTGAATAGTACCCCAATGGTTGTAAGATCGCATATTATAAAGATCAATTTTGATCTCATTAAAATGGTTAGAAAGTACCATGTCATAGTGTAATTGGTGAACTTATGTATCCTGCTATTATTATTCATGGTAAATAATTGTATTAATATACATGCAAAATATAACATCACTCCTATCGGTGGAGATATTAGAGTGAATAAAATATCGATATAAATCATTTATTCTAATCAATTGTGTCAAGATTTATTGATCGTGAAATTGTAGGAAATTATGAAGTTTAAACTCATAAAAGTTATATATTTTCATTTGGAAATACTGTCCTTTCAAATCATTCCACAAGACGGTCAATTTTACTGAAAGTGTTCGTTAGTGATCGATTGTTGCTTCTAACAAATCAAACGAGCAATTTGTCTACATCGACAAGATCACCAATTGAGTGTTTTTCAAAAATATATTTGGTTGAGATCAATAAACATACCCAGAGAATGTGTGATCTTCCTTCGAAAAGAGATATTCCAACAACATTATATGAAGACAATTCCTCGTGTGCTCAACTAAGAGGAGGATACATCAAAGCAGACTGAGTAAAATATATTTCATCAAAGTTATTCTTCTTATTCATTATCTTCAAAAGAAGGGTGTAGCCGATATTTTACACTTCGTATACACCAAGGCATTATCAACTTCAACCTTTGAGAAGTTGAGATATAAGATTGGAATGTGTCATCTTCGAGTTGTTAAGTGATGATTTAATCAGGGGGAGTATAATACGCGCTGCACTCTTTTTTCCTTAGCCGAGGTTTCGTCCCACTGAATTTTCTTGGTAAGGTTTTTAATGAGGCAGCTACCAATGCGTATTACAACTTACAAAGATATGTGTACTCTTTTTTCCTTCACTAAGATTTTTCCCATTGGGTTTTACCTAGTAAGGTTTTAATGAGACACATTATCTATTGATGAAGTCCGATGAGTAGTAAATACATCATATTGTGATACCATTATACAGTTTTTTTGGATAAACTTACAATTAAAAAAGACAATTTACAAAAAGATCCGCAAGCAAATACCTCTATACAACTTAGAAGAAACTCCGCAAACAGATTCCTATAAGCAACTCACACAAGCAAGTTTTTTAAAAACAGCTTACAAGTAGCTCAACAATTTTTTTTTAACATGGACATCCAAGGGGGATTTGTAAAAATGAATGGCCATATAAACTTTACATTGTGGCAAATTGATGACCAAGTAAAATTACTGTAGAAAGTTTCCTTTTCCATGTAATGTATTACTCTTTTGTGTCTATAAAAGACACTACAAATGGTTAACGAATATACACCTAAATAGTTACTACTCTTACTTCTACTCTCTGTTTTCTTCTTTCTTTGTTCATTTTATTTGATTTTTAGTATTCTGTCTTTATTTTATAACAGTTAAGTATTAAGTTATTATTTAACTTAAACAATATATATTATTATAACTAGATATGAATGCCCGTGCAAGCACGGGCCAATTCAATTAGTGAGTTCTGTTTTCACTACTTAATTAAATGGTTCCACCCAAGAAAAATGGAATGTAAATTTTGCTTATGGGCAAAAATTAATTAATAAATCATCCCATCTTAAAATCTCATCTTTTCTTCGTTACATTACATTATATGTAGAGAGCAGAGAAAAGGGAGAAAATTAGAATGTAAAATCTGAGTCTCCATAAAAAAAAATAGAGGATTTCGGAGGGATATTAATGGATTTTTCTCAATATGCGGTCTCTCATAGTCCAAAATTTGGATATATTACCCGTTTAACTTTTGATTTTCTATGGTGAATGTGTGTTGATTTATTAGTGTAACGTGCCATCTTACACGCATATGTGTGCTTATTTTAAAAAATAAAGTTGAACATACGAAGTTTATGCACAACTCTACCCGTTGTTGGAAACTAAAGAGATGACAACATTTATGTATATCAAAACAAAAGTTATTATCAACGTAACGGGCTATAATTTTATAATTAAAAATCTATAATTTTAAACTTAAGTGTACACTAATAGAGCTCATTCTTAGTAGAAGTTTTTCATATGACCATCACGAAGAAGAAGAACATACAATGTGGCCCCCGTCTCCCTCGATTGCTTCAAGAGGAACATCACTAATGAAGAACCACTCCACCCCATTTTGTTTGTAAGCATCTGTCAATTCATAAAACTTCTCCGCATTTTGAAAGTGATGCAAAACATTAATGTAACACAACTAATTTCTATCATAATATCCCCACAGTACAATAAAAAGCATGGAAGAATAAATTTTATTATGAGTGTTGATTTTTTAGTAGAGCAGAGTCTGGTCAGTAGTATGCAATTTCACATAACTATTATCAATATTTGAGCATGATTTTTTCTTCACTACCTTGGGAGGACTGTAAAATCCCTAATATATTTTTTTCTCCTAGTGAAGCAACTGGTCATGATACCTAGAACCCTGTATGAGTACATGTGTTCGCTAGAAAAAGGAAAAAGCTCTCATTTTGCATGATCTTTCTCCTACAACTGAAATCTTCATCAGAACACATATTCCCAAGACCACAAAACAAAAGATAATTATGATATCGAGAAAAATTGAATAAAGTATTCTAATTTTTTCCCTTTAGATGTTGGTACAAAGAGAATTAAACAATGTAATGCGAAGAGAGAAAAAACCAAAAATTCGATGCAAACCTAAAACAATGAAGTATCTAATAAGCAACAATATTTGTATCAAAATTATGAACTTCACGTTCAACCGCATGCAAAACTAACACAGAAAACCTATCTTGAAAAAACCACAGAGAAATTTTAAAAATACAACTCAAATTAAGAAAAGTGAAGAATGTAGATGGCAAAATCTGGAAAAAAAAAAAAAAAGAAATTGGCCATGGTTTAAATTTGATGGCAACTTAGATTTCCACACAAAATACCGTATCATTAAGCACTTAGAGGCGGAATCAGTGCTTAAAGAGAAGGCAGAACGGAAGTGAAGATAATCAGATGCAAAATGCTGTAGCGACGCGACACCTAGAAAACACGTGTTCTCCAAAACATAACACTCATCTTAAGAAAAAGGTATTAAGTGACTAAAGCTAATTTAAAAGACATGAAGCACACATGTTGATTCCAAATTTTAACTCATTCTTCTAATATAGAAGAATATATACATAAGGATTCAAAAACCATAAGTAGTTTCTTCCCTGCTAGTAGGTGAAGGAATATCTTCTGGATCTCTTTTGGGCCTTACCCATCTACCATAAGCATTACACTCTAACCCCTTGTGGGCCAATTGGTACCAACAAGTAGGAATTCTTAACTCATCTACAAGCATATCACATGCCTTGTTCACTAGTGCCACATCCCTTTTAGCATTAGACCTAAATGTTGAACTACTACTCACAAAACCATCTACTAAATGAAGGTATGTCTCAAGCATATGAATCCCTATAAAATTGAACCCCCTTTTAAGATAAGGTGAAGACCTAACATCAAGCTTCAATTCAGCACCAACATGTGTGTAAATCCACTCTAATGTCCCAGTAAGATCGTCGAACTTTTGTAGACTTTCATTCAAAACTATTCCGGGCATTCGAGGGACTAAGTCTTGTTTCACTGTAACGCGTAAAATTTTGACTCCCATTTGATAAAGCTCATCGCGAAATGCAATATTTCCAACTCTTGGGGCTGCAAAAGAAATAACACTAATTGGAAGAAGTTTTGGAAAATTTGCTGCTGATTCATAAGCATTTAGTAGAGCAAGTGCACCCCCTAGGCTATGTCCTGTTATTGTGAGGCTAACTTGTTCACTTTTTGTTTTGTAAAAATCTACCAATGTTTTCAGTTCTTTCATGACTTGTTCTGAGGCACTTGATTTGTTGTATCTAGTTGAATCACACTTAGATGTGTAAATACTAAGAAAACCATGTTCCACTTTTGAGTCCATATGTCCAATTGACTCTAATTTCCTCTGCATATTTTCATACCATTCTGAAGGTGTCACTGTGCCTCTCCATGCCACAACAATATCTCTCCTCCCAATTCGTCGCGATTCTTCGTCATCACTAACTGCCACAAAACCAATCCAGTTTGAATCTTTGCTCCATGTGTATGTCAATTTTGATCTTTCAAGCCATTGGGGCATATCTATTTGTGACATAGCATAGATGTACTTTGTAACTTTGTAGCCACTCTTGTTAAGTCCTGACTTATCAAACAATTTATGACTATTGTACATGCAACTTCCACAATACTCAGAGAATGAGTCAATATCTAATGCATCATAAGTTGCTTGAGCAAATTCACCATATTTTACAATTTCTCGACGAAGCAAAGGGTGGAGTGGATCAAGAAGTCCTTCCCATTCATGAACACCATGAATGTCGCGCCATCTATCGGATATGTCCTCCTTAGGTGACATGGTAGGTGTGTTGGCCTTGTCTTCATGAATATTGTTCCCATTAGGATGAGTACTTGGAGGAAGATCATTCTTTTGAATGTTTAAAAGGTTTGACAATTTTTCACCAAGCCTATTTGATTTCTTTGAGGTTTTAACAACATCTTGGTAGGCATAGACCATAGGAACCCTATTTTTATTTAGGTCAAGGTTGTGATGGTGGAGATGTGTGACAAGGGGGAGGTGGATTGCTTTCATGGTGGCTTGAAAAAATATGGAGAAGTTGTAAATGAGAATTTGAGTTGGAACTTGAATTTTACTATGATATTTAAATGATGTGGGGTGGTAGGAAATTGTCAAAGTAAGAAAAAGAGGATTTCAATATTCAAAAACAAGCAGCCATTTGGAGTTATATTATTTGATTAAAAATGGTCCAATATAAATATCACGCGTTAGGCAAGAAAAATGAGTCTTTCAAAACAACCCATGAAGTATCCAGCAAGAATTGGTTCAATACATAATATTTTAAATGACCATATTATATGGTCCATATATATGGTATTTACTAGTGTAGTATAATATAAAATATCGAGTGCCACTAAAGTTTTTATGTAATATTACAATTCACTCATTTATTTTTATACTTGCATTTATACTTCCTTTTCTTACATTATTAGGTAGATCAAAATTTTGGTTTTACACATATATATTACACATTGACTTTTCTTTATCTTATATATATATATATATATATATATATATTGTAACATTCCTCCATAAGCTCAACCCAATCATTTGAAAATAATAACATGGGAATACCCCTAAGAACCGAAAGTCACCATACTTTCCCTAATATAAATCCAAATGGGGATGCAATCCCAAAAACTAAACATTCAAAGTTTGTGTCCGAGCAAATGGACAAGAAAATATAGAGAAATTCCTAGAAGCTTTAAAGATGAAGCTCACCCTTGGATTCGATTCAGATATCTCTCAACTAAGGTCTTTGCCATTGGAAGATTCGTTGCACTCAATAAGAAAAGAAGCAAGTGCAGTATTAGTACAAAAACAATTGCGTACTAGTAGGATCAGGAGGCCAGTCCAACATATGCATATAAACAATTCATAACTAAATAGAATCACAAAGAAATATACAATCTAGCAAGTAGCAACAAACATCAGTCACATGACATGAAAACCACAAAAGGAATTAATCAATGCATGACATGTCGCACACGATCATAACGCAAGTATCGGTTCTCTCATGGAACCTTAAACCAAACTATAGTATTATACCAGGCGTGGTATCCGAGCCAATCGTATATATTCATATCATGCGTGGTATCTGAGTCGACTAACAATATTCTGTATCGGCATGGTACCTGAGCCAACCAACAAGCTCAACAAACATGCATAAACACATTACACCACAAAATGCATCAACCGACAACACAATGAATACGACTACTTGAACCCACAAGTTACAATTATAAGTTCATTTCATATGCTTCCTATCACACATTGCAAAACAAGACTCTTCAAGTAGTAACCATGTAAATATACTTATTCAGTGAAAATATAACTATCACTTACCTCGAGTCAAGCCCTTTGAAAACTCTAAATAGAAAAGTTTTCCCCTTGCAAAGTGTCTTGACTTGTTCTTGGTCTAAAATAAACAATATAACATTCAATCAATAACAAATAACCTGTTGATTTACCCGGATTGCTAACAAATTCCAACCCCTCCTTAAATGAGATCATCTTCCCCAACTCAGGGATCCTTCCCACCATGAATTCATTCTCAAAACATTTCCCCAATTTTAACCACCTAGTTTTTAAGACTGGAGAAACATTTAACAAGATCGTGGAGTTGAATTCTTACCTTAACCGGTGATTTTCGTGGGAAAATTGATGCTTGTTGTCCAAATTTGTCCCTCTCTACTTTAAGAACTCAAATTGCATAAAATAGTAGTAGTTTTGGACAGTTTTCTGCATAAAATCACCATTCTCTTGCTATAGCGACATTAGCCTCGCTATAGCGACACCACTATAGAAGTAACTTACCTCGCTATTGCGTTCTAAGCAACGCTATAATGAGAAGTTGTCCTCTATAGCGAGGTCGGCAGATTTCCTGCGTCTCAACATTAAAAAAATAAGCCTTTTTGACAGCACAAACTCTTCCCTTGACCTCCCGACTAATATCTTTCATGTCAAGATAAATTTCATGAATTCTACTTACCCGAATTCGATTTCGAAAGGCCTTATGGATTCCTTAACATTTTGTCTATAATTATACATCAGTCAAATATGAACAAAAGGCCCCATCCTTCATCAAATGGCTCTAGACATCACCTAGCCCAGATTCCATATAAGGCTCCAAGCCAAGAAAATTTTTAAATTACTATCCGAAAAGTTATCTTGCCAAAATTTCTTCCCTATGAATTAGCTTATTTATATCAACCGAGTCAAGTCCTTACAGTCTATTCTGATATATTTATGATTTAACAAACTATAGAGAAGTAGGATGTGGTAGAAGGACCTGATCTTTTGAGCTGAACTTGCACAAGACAAGTCAATAGAAGGCAAGTGTAAAGCTACAGAAACTGCAGCGGTTGGTTGGCACGACAACAGAGGTGTAACAAGGACAAAAAGTCATTGACCAATGACATGCTATTAGGTTGCTTTGTCTCTCTTATACATTAGATACATTTATAAGAAGCAACCTAGTTTTTGCAATCAAGTTTATTCATGAAGCAAAAGCCACTTCAGAGAAGAACATAGCTCATACTCAACAACAGATTTGATCGGGTGTTGCAGCGTCTTAAGTTGTTCTTTGAGTTTAATGTCTTGTGCTCTCATATTGTAGATCTATTCCTAAGTTATAAAGGATAATAGACCGCATCAATTATTTCATAGTGATTTGAGTCATTGGCTAGAGTTCGTCGTCTTATAGTCAGTGAAGTCTATGTTAACTAGATATAGTTGATATATGTTAGGGTTTTGATCCGATTTTCTTGTCTTATTTGGAGTTTATTTTAAGAAAAGTCAAAGTATTATCATAAATGATTTAACTTCTCCTGAAAGGAAAATATAATATTCTTTCATATTTGAGTTATTCTTTTCTTGGAAAAAAAAAGTTTGGAACTCTATAAATTGAAGGCACCTCTTCTCATGTCAAGAACACAATCGAAACTACAATGCAGACATTTAGAGAATTTTGTATAGGGGGATATTTTCTTCCAACATTTTTATGTTTTTTTCATATTAGTTTTATCATATGTAGGTCGTTTGGCCAATTCATATTAATAATATTATGTTTTAGTATAGCTTTATTTGTCATCTGATTTATCAACCATATAATTTGTAATTGTAAGCTTCCGCATGACGACCTAATCACTTTCGAACCCAACAATATAGTGGACAATAAAATTATTATTTTGAGTCTTGCAATAGAAGTGTTACAAGGTGGGTAGGGTTAAGAGTTTAATATAAGCCATGAGATAAAACTAAAGATTGATTTGCTTATTTTTGTACAGTTACATTGTCAAAAATTGCACAAACAAGTAATATAAGTAAAATTTATACTTAAAACCAGTTTAAAATATTGAGAAATTACACAAAGAACTAAATAATAATAGTTCTTGGACGTTTTAAAAATCGAACTAATTTACATGAATTTCAATATTTCATTTCCATCAATATAAAAAGACATATAACTAGGAATTATTAGAAGATAATTAATAAATAAATAAATTTTTAATCAAGGACGATTTTGAGGTGGATCGCCTTTTCTACATGGAAACAAATCATTAAAATTTAGTAATATACTCCTTTCATTTCCTCAACTTGTTCACTTTGTCATTTTGTATTTTCCTTCAGAAATTATTGCTCAAGTGTTTATTTTACTAAATTTTAGTTATAAATAGTACTTTAAATTTCGATTTGACTATTAATATTCCAATTAGTTTGATAATTGACTAATTGGTGATAAGGATATAATTTTAAAAATAATAAATATATTTCTTTCAATTAAAAGGAAAAAATTATTTCTTATATACTTGATAAATGAAAAGGAAGGGAGGAATTACTAAATTTATTCAAATTCCAAGAAATCAGTAAAATAAATATTGAATCCGAAAACTATATGCATATATTCTCTTCATATCCACGTGTGTAATTAAATTGGAAAACAAAATACGTTATACTTTATTTCTCCCGTCCATCTTCTATTGTCCAATATATTAAAACTAGTTATTTGATTTTATTTATTTCATTTTGAAAATTAAGAGATAAATTATTATTCTATACTCCCTTCATTTCAAATTAATCGAATTGTTGAGGTGTTTCACATCCTTTAAGAAAAGAAGACTAAGACATAAATTAGACATGATTTTTTATTTTTATCCTAATTAAATATTGTCAAATTTATTATTAAAATAACTAAACATTAATTAATAACTAATTCCAATACAAACTAATGAAGGGTAAAATTGGAAGAACATTCTAAAAGTAGTCTTAAAAATTGAACAATTAAGTTAATTTGAAAAATAAAAAATGTCTCAACAATTCAATTAATTTGAAATCAAGGGAGTATCTATTTATTCTTGTTATGAAATACTTTCAATATTTTGGTTAACTTATAATTAATAAGATTGATATATTAAAATTATTCCTCTATTTATTATTTTTTTAAGAAGTCAATTATGAGTAAGTAAAGATGGACTGACGAAATAATAAAGCGGAAAATAAACGTGTTTAGCCGAAATGAGTTAATAGCGTTGTTGATGTTGTGGTGCTGCTGCTTTAATAAAACGTTGACAGGGCAACAATGACTTCTGCACTTTGTTGGGCTTATCTATAGCGCGGCGGATTTTTTTAGAAACAGTTAGATTTGAGGTGTGAATGTGAAATGAAAAAATGATACTTTTTAGGTTGAATCAAAAAGATATTTTTCGTATCATGCCTCTCATCGTACCTTTTTATTGTCAATAAATCTAGAGGTCATGCCATAAATTTTATTTATTGAAGACAGTAGAAATTTGGAACTCTTTTCTTCTTCTTCGTGCCTCATTTTCAAATAAAATTAAGTGTAGTGTGATTTGTTGAGTTCATCAGTCTGTAATTTGAATTTGCCGCTTTTATAAAAACGTTTTTCTATTCTATTCTAGCAGGAAGTAACCTAATATTGGATTCAAAAGTAATCAGTGTTATGCGGAAGCTTATAACTGCAAATTAAATGACAAATAAAACTATACTTAGAAGCATAAAATTGTTATATAGTTTAGTTAATTGGCCTACATATGAAAAACGAATATAATATAAAATATTAAAACCGTTGAGAGAAAATCTTTTATAAACAACACTCTTTTAATGACTACATTGTGAATGTTATTATTGTTTGCTATGAGTATATGAATATTCAATTTAGAGATGTTCAAATTTTTCTCCTAAAAAGTTAACTAAATAATATTATGATAATACTTTAACTAGCTAAAAATGGGTAAAGTTCAAATATGGTGGGGGAAATAATGGCAAAACTCTGACACCCAAAACTTTAGCAATGGTGAGGAGGTTATAATTCATCAAGGATACCCAAACAATTTGGGGGCTCACAATATAATTTTCTGGTTCTTTTATATTTTTGGTTTACTGGATTGAACACAAAATACGAACAAATTTAAGGAATTATAATATCTTGTTCTATGTTCATTTTATGTTCTTCTTGCGTTGTCCTCTGAGGTAATATATATTGTTATTCTACAAGATCTAGTAATTTATGCTATATTCGTCTATGAGTGAAACAAGTTGCCTAACGTATTAAAATAAAATAGTAAGAGCAATAAATAAAGAACACAATATTTTTACATGAAAAACACTCTATTCAAAAGGTGTAAAAAATCACGACATGTACCTTATAGGATTTAACTCCAACTTCACCAAATCACTGAGCCTAAAGAGTTTAAGATTACAAACTCTGTAGCCTAATGAACTAACTCTAATTCCTAAACTTCAAACTATGGATTTAGATTATAGCTCATACAATCCTAGGAACTAACTCTAATTCCTAAACTTGAAGTTATGAATTCAGATTGCAAATTACAACTCTTGCAATGCTGAAAACTTACTCCAAATCCTAAACTTCAACACAAACCTCCCAAGGTATTTGTTCCCAATTCTTCGAGTTATCCTAACTTGAAGACAACACTCCTAATTCAATTTATAACTCACTAAACTGATATTACATCAAGACTCAATCACAAAGAAAAACTCCTAACACATAAACTCTATAAAATGGTCAAGTTCTTCGATGTGTTCCTTCAATGTGTTCTTTCAATCTGCTGATAGCGCTTGGGAAGTCAATTTTCCAATTGCCTTTTTTGCTTTGTAAGTGCATAAATATTCTGGATGACTTCACTTTAATTTATAGATCAGACTGCTACTTGTCGTGTTGTACTTCACTTGGGCTTCTAGAGTCCTAATTCTTCTAGGATGTAATTTCTTGTGATTTTTGAATTCTATTTTGAGTTGGACTTCTCATTTGAGTTGAACTACATCTACCATTTGGATTCTTTCCTTTTGTTGGATTCTAGCACTTCCATTTTGACTTCTTTGTTATTTTAGACTCCTCCTTAAAATCAAATCCCTTGATTTCTTATGTTGTTGTTAAACTCCAACTCTTCAATTTAGCAGTCACTTGAAGAGTTCTACTTTAAGTGAGACTCATTCTTCAATTTAAATTATTGATCCTTTCTCTTTAATTCACACGATGTTTATTTCCTTGAGATTTATCACGAAATTAATAATATTCATTTATTAAGTTCTACACACTTGTCTTTATTTATTTGAAAAGTTTGCCCCGAATTTAAATGCTCATGATAGTGTATCTTTGTACCATGTTGACTTACATATTTCATGTTTCTTTGTAAATCATCAAAACTGAATAAATTCCAATGAATTTCTCCTTTTTGATGATGACAAACCTTTTGTCTTTGTGCATTCAAATAACTTTACATGTAGTTTGAAGGCATAATCTATAAACATGACCCTTAACTTGGCATCAGTTGGCAACTATGATCTTTAACTTTAGATGTGCACAAGTAGACACTTAAACTTGTATAAAATTGAGCAAATGAACACATCCGTCCTACATGGCACCCTACATGGCACCCTACATGACAACTTTGTGTCCTACATGGCATCCTACATGTAATATGCCATGTAGGACACTTGTGCCTACTTGTTCAATTTTATGCAAGTTTAAGTGTCAACTTGTGCACATTCAAATTGGAGGGCATAGTTGTTCGTTGAAGTCAAGTTAAGGGTATGTTCATGTATTATGCCTAGTTTGAAGCATGAAATACTAGAATGAAACAGGTTAGTCAATGGGTTTCAACATTGCATAACTTTTATCTTTCCCCTTTTGGCATCATTGAAAAGCTATGTCAATCCTATAACATACTAGCTAGAGTGATTAGTTAAACTATTGATGACTTCTAAGGCTATCACCAAGACAATATGACAACGACTTCATGCAACATAATAATGTATTATTGAAAGCAAGAACATGAGTCATTAAAATAAAGATAATCATTTCATTAAATTGCCATATAATGTTCTATATAAGATCAATGACTTACTGAATGAAGCAACAACAATTGAGTACTAATAAGAAAAACACTAGATATGAGAAAAATAATGTCAGAGGCCCCAAGATTGGAAAGGGAAAAAAATGATGGAACATGTGGCAATAATTGTGTCAACCGACGAATAATTTCAATATTTTCAGTCCTTTTTTTATTGAAGATCAGTTTGTACAACTTTAATTATTGCCTAAAGGACTTTTTTATCTCATAAGCTGCAAGAGCAACGTCTAGTTCAAAAATTTTATCGGTGAAGATATTACTTCAACCTTTGCGTTTGCGTATCGATTTTTCTCACGAAGCATGTAGATCATCATGGTTAATCTATTAGGAACACTTTTTTTCTCTTTTTTCCTTTTTTAATTGTTTGGAGTGTATGATTGAATTAGAATTGAGTATTCCTCAAAAATTAAAACAGAGATTGTGTCCTTTATTTTTTTTTAAAATTTTTTGAAAAATAAACTCACTTCCTTCCCCTTTACACATGCATTATATCTTCCTTTTCATCTCTAAATGATGCATTCCCCTTTTTTGTGAAAAAAGTGAGTAAAATAATTTTTTATTTATCTTCAGTCATATACTTTCAGCAAGCAATATCTATAAATTAATATCGCTTGCTTCATTTCACCTTCACCTATAAATCAACTTAAGGATTAGTTTTAGAAATTCAAACAAGTCTGAGTCATTTCTTATTGCCAAAAGGGTGCTTAGATTACTTCTCGTCCATTTAGGCAACAAGTTAGCAAACAAAACCAGTTGTCTTGTGATTCCCATTATCATGGCTCTGGTGTTCAAATTACTTCCATGTCTGATCAAGTTTCTCCTCTTCCATAATGCCAGATGATGAAAGCAGGTGTAACTTTACATAAAGATTTAAATTTAATAACATATTTTGCTTTCCACCAAACCTCTATAGCTTGTATGACTTTTACAAAAGGCCATTGAATCCTAGAAGCATCTGCAATGTACCTCCAAACTCTATTAGAGTCGGTGTAGTTTATAAATAAATGATCAAAAGACTTTGCACATTATTGTTGCAACAACAATGTACAATGTACATAGTCTGTGATTCTCATTCTAACCAACACTTCTCCGATGAGAATTCTCTTATGCCAAATTCTTGACATCAAGAATGAGATTTTAAATGGCACCCATTTCCCCTAAATGTTCATGATTTCCATATTAGACTCTTTCCTTTGTCTAACTAGATCCCAAGCATTATTTACTGTTAACTTTCTAGACCCTGTGAGCATCCACCATGATTTGTCTTATTAATCCATGATCTATATATATATATATATATATAGAACAACCTCAGCATTGAAGCTCTTATTTAACAAGCTATCATTCTACCAATTCTTAATTCTAAGTTATTTCACCTTTTATATTTTTCAGAATTTAGTGATTTTGTCCTAATATTAGTTGATCCAATCAACTTGTCATAAGAACAAGCAACAAAAAAAATTCTTGAATAATAGACTAGTTCTTCAATGTATGTCCATTACTCAGTATGCACATCTTTGGGATGACCAAATTGTTCATGCCAACTAATAAACTATTAGTACTCGTAAACTCCAAGTTTACTATGTCAAATGCCTATTGCTTTAGTAAATTTCTAATTTACTATTATATGAGAAAATTTAAATTTACTACTCCGAGAGTAATTTTAAGATTTATTTCTTCTCAATCACTCTACCTCTTTGGAAGGTGAGTCGTGATCCCATCACGATAAAATACATATCGTATTGATAAACTTTGTTTTACACTATCACTTTATTAGTATTGAGTTTATTCAATCCTAATAGATAGATATTAATCATTAAATGCTTGAGATGAAAACTCTACATTGTTATCAAGTCAAATGGACTTAATCTGATTATTCAAAAATTGTGCCACTAATCATATAATTTGTGC
This sequence comes from Solanum bulbocastanum, assembly GCA_037074985.1. Lineage (NCBI taxonomy): Eukaryota > Viridiplantae > Streptophyta > Magnoliopsida > Solanales > Solanaceae > Solanum > Solanum bulbocastanum. The sequence continues at coordinate 24,775,853 of CM073604.1, read as the reverse complement.
CAATAATTTTACAAACGTCAAGTTACGAGATGACATTAGGCACACATGAGACCATCTAGAAGAGACATTTATTAGTACCATGAAGTGTCTAAACAACTCATTAGGTGGGTGAATAGGTCCACAAATATCCTCATGTATGCGTTCCAAAGAACGCATGGGACTCAATCTCAACTTTCGTTGATGATAGTTTCACAATTAACTTGCTTTGATAACAAGAAATACAAGAAAATTCACCATATAAAAGAATCTTCAGGTTCTTTAATGGATGTCCATTTGAATTTTCTATAATTCATCTCATCATTATAGTCTCATGCAAGATGTCCCAGACGATCATGTCAAAGTATGAAAGTATTGGAGTAAACTTCTTATTTACTATAGAATGTGTCAGAATTGTACTAATTCTTGTCCAATACAAGCCTGAAGATAAAGCATGAAACTTTTCAATAATACATGTCTGCCCAGAGACATTCTTGGTAATACCATGTCCACGATCAAAGGTCGTGGCCTTTTCCACGCCTAGCATGGTGGGCTCACACCTCATTCACTTTAGAGAATTGATTTATATTTTTAGCATTTATCAAAAGTTCTCATTCTTCATGAATGGAACACAATCATGTGAGCATATCAAATTATGATAGCTTTAGTACCCATTCCATGTTCATGTACATTATTCAATCACTTATCTTCTTTTCAGACATATTATGCACTGCTACCACATTCACTTTAGGGAATGGAGCGATTTCATGACTAATTTCATTAAAAGCACATTATTTTAGTAATATTACATCATCACTATAGTGCATTAGGACTAAAATCAAATGTCTTAGCCATGTAAAAGTGTTTTAGGCCATAAATCGATAGGACTTAAATTCAACATCTTTTCATTATGATGCATCAAAATTTTTAATCCGATATCTTATCTTTTTGATGCAATAAAATTTTAATTTATCGTCTCACCCTTAACCAATGACTTATGACAGCCAAGCTCTTAGGTAAAAGAACACATTATTTGAACAGATCTTTATTAGCCATGTGAAATAAACTTTATTAGCTCCATTACCTAAAATTTGTCTAACAGTTATGGGTCCCACAATACAAATGGGAGTCAAAGAGAGCCACACACAACCGACAATGTGTGTGCCTCTCCCCTCATAAAATTTTTCTTGTTATGGTGGTCATTTGCAAATTAATATCTTAAAAAGGTTAACAATGCAAAATTATTATATTTTATTTTGAATCAATAAAATTATATTTAATATTTCAAAACGTCACTCAACTTTAAAAAAAATTATATATTAAAATTATTGTTCTTTATTTAATATTAATTAAATTATTTAACTTAAATTTCGTATAAAAAATCACTCTAACTAAATTTATATAACAAAATGAATTACTCTTTGATATATTTCTCTCAGTATCCTTATTTTTTTCATCCGGGCAGATCGAGTAATATCATTAGGAAATAACAATATAAATTGATTTGACATTCCAATGCATTATCCTAAAATTGATTTGACATTATGTCAGTTGTAAAAGAAAAGTAACACTTACTTTTGTAACGTGGCGGGTGATTTATTCTTGAAAATCAATACTTGATATGTTTTTATCTTTTTAATGGCGGATGATTTATTCTTGAAAATCAATACTTGATACTTTTTATCTTTTTCCATTTGTTAGTTTTGAATTGAACCATTAAGGAATTTATAAAGTTTACCGTTTTCAAAATATTATAATATTAAATTAAAAATATCTATAATGTATTAAATTAAAAATATCTATAATGTATGAAATATTTTTGAAATCTTTAATTTTTTTTAAAACTATAATGTATTAAATTTTGTTATCAACTTTTGATTAAAGCAGCAGCACAACAACATCACACTATTTAATGATTTCCGCTAAACATGTTTATTTTCTTGTCTTCTGCGGGCTATCTATGGCGGTGGATTTAAAAACTTTATTTTTTTTATTCGATATGATATTTATACTGAAGTTTGATTGAATTTTAATGAGATAAGTGTCAAAAATATATTTAAATTAATTTTTTTTCATACATAAACTATTGTTTTATAAGTTTCATATTAAAACTATTTCTTACTTCATCCCCCTCACCCCCCACCCCTGCAATCTCTTCAAATAATAATTTAGATATTGTTTCAATTTATTTTTTAAAACAATTCTACTCCACCGCACATGACCTCCGTTTCTAAAAATTTTCTCATTTTGCGTTTTATATATATATATATATATATATATATATATATATATATATATATATATATATATATATATATATATATATTCGGTATGCAAGTAGAAAAAATATTTTCCTAAAAATATATGTATATATCTAACATAAAATGGAAAAAATATCTTTAAAAGATAAAAATAAATTAGGATGGGAGGATCAGAATAGGTTGAGCAGAATTTTACTTTTTTTTTAAAAAAATACAAATAATATCATTTTTTTTCCTTAGAAAAGAGTAGGGAAGGAGTGAGGTCTGAATATTTGTAAAGTAATTCATAAAAGAAATTTAAAAAATAAAAGGATGGAGGATTTGTTGGGGGTGGAGATGAGGTGGTGGGGTGAGGTGAGAAAAATATTCTAAATTTTATATTATAAGATAATAATAATTATTTCTTAAAAATATTCTTTTTTTTAAGGATAGGAGTATTGTAATCTTTAGCTTTTAACTAATATTAATAGTTTATTTAATTTTTGACAACGTGAAATAATTTATCCATGTAGAATGTCATGTGGAATGATTTTTGTAAGGGAAAAGGTATATATTTCCCCTGAACTAGTACCGAAAAATCAATTACACACTTAAACTATCATGATGACCTATTACACACCTATACGACTTAAAAGTGAATTTGTTTACCCCTAAAACTGACGTGGCAAAATAAAATAAATAAAAACAAATCATGCCCGTTAAATAATTATTAAAGTAAAAAACAATTAAAAAATCAGAATTCTCCTTATACCCACCCCCCCCCCCACATCTCTTGTTCTTCATACCCACCCTTCTCATCTTCTTCACACCCAAATAAGCTTATATGAATCAGTAACAAGAAGCAATGTAGTAACAATTTACTTCAAAAACATCATTTTTTTACCCATAAACCTCCCAACAAGAAAACAAAACAGTACAAGGTGACTTATGATTTGTGGGTTTTAAATTGTGTTTGTTCACGTCATCGACGGGGTAGAATTTTGGGAGTTTTTCAGTCGTGGAGCTATGGTGAGATTTTTTTAGTAAACAAGATAGGCAATCAATTGACAAAGGGAAGAAAATTATTTTTCTATTATTCCTATCTTTTAAGAAACCTCCATGAAGGACATAGAAAAAGAAAAAAAATATATCCGGATCTGAAAAATATTTGCAATTAAAAGCTCAATTTCATGGTCAAGAAACGGAAGCAGTCTTCTTGTGATTCATTTTGGAACGGAAGAAATTCTTTCACTAAACAAATCAACTTTGAATTTCGAAAAGTTTTCTTGGCGGCCACTGTAGAAAGTTTCTTTTCTGCAATTTTGCTATGAAGAAGATATAATTATTAAAGAACTAATTAATTAGTGTAAAATATAGCTAGCAAAAGAAAAGTTAATTAATAAAGGAAAAAACAAAAAGGATATAAAAAAATTATAATTTCTAACATGCACTGACATATAGCTGATGTGGCGCGTGTAATACACCACATATTGTGAGAGTGGTGTTACATGTCTTAGAGTGGTATTAAATTCACTTTTAAATAGTAAAGGTGTGTAATGGGTTGTCATGATAATTTAAGGGTGTAACTGACTTTTTGATACAAGTTCAAGGGGAAATCTATGTCTTTTTTCCCTTTTTGCAAATAAAAAAATAGAGTGTATTACACACACCTGTAAGATGTATTTCTCAAATTAATAAGTGATAATTTATGTATGAAACTCACACTTCCAATAGTTTAGGTCTGAAACTAAAAAAAAAATATTTTAGGTGTGACTTTACGCTTATCTCAATTTTAATGTATATTGAAAAGTCTCTCGGAATTAAAAGAATATATTCAATTTAAAATATAGACAATTCTAATATAATCTGCCACATCCCAATAATATTACCCGACATAATCAATATTGCCCCACCCAATTCAATCTTCAAACATAAAAACTCAAACATTGACTGAAGTTCTCTCTCTAGCAAGCGAAACAGGACTGCAAATTGGGAACAAGATACATATGCTTTTGCGTTAAAGGTATGGTTTATTTTTGGGAAAATAGTCAAGAATATCATTCAACTGTCAAACTCAAACGATTTAACTCTCGAAAAACGAATTGTATCACATAAATTGAGACAAAAGGTGTAGTTAACTAGCAACTCCAAAAATGAATATTTGCGCACTTGCCCCAAAAATGCGACGGCAAGAGCATTTTTTGTTGACAAAAAAGACAAGCTTACCTGAAGTCAATATCAAATATACATTCTCACTAAGTGCTTACCAAATCGAAGCAATATTATCATTTCAGAAATAACACAACAATCTAACTTTGAGCACACAAACTATGCACACAGAGCAACTATCCAATAAAGTATTCAACACAAGCTAAAATCCTAGGTACAACAAACTATCAACACACACCAACTAAGTATCACAAAATCTACAACAAATAAAAGAGAAGTTCATATCATACTGAAGAAGACCCTGGTTTGGACACATGAGATAACGCATCCTCAAATTGATGCTCATCGGGTTTGCCCGCACTTAAGCATGGTGGAATGAAAGAACTGTACACAATTTCCATGTTCGGGACTTCCTTTAGTTCGTGGGAAACAACCTCAAGGGCTGGAGATATAAAGAACTGACGGAATTTCTTCTGACAAATGAAAGCAAAGATCAAGGAGATTATTGGAAGTGGAAAAAGAACTGGAGTAGGCTTGAACTTTTTAACACCAAAGTAACCTAACATAGTAACTTGATACAAAATCAAGGTAGCTATCATGCGCGTGTAAATATGGGGCCACATTCTTCCGTAGCTCTCAAATGAGGGAACATACACTTTGAGTGCCTGTTTGGAAACAATAAAAGAAAATCACATTTTGATTATAAAACTTGTAGTCTTTATAGTGGAACAGTGGGAGTAATAGTCACCTGATTCCGGAGAAGAAGCCACCCTAGACCGAAGTATGCCACACCAAATGGAATAATTATTGGAGCTATGACAGAATAGCATAGGACAATCGTCATAATCAGCATATCATTGGGAAATCGAGTTGCATAGCCTAGATCGCCAGGAGCCCAAGCCTCCTTTATCTCAGCTTCAGTTTTGCACAGATACTTCTTCTTGAGATGGAATATGATTAGAGGAACTATTCTAGACAGTTCCAGCCCATAGCCGACAAAGAATCTGACATCAAATGAATAAGCAAAATCGTTAAGACTATTTCCTTAAACAAAAAGATGACGTTCCTTCCTCTACCTACTATATCATATGGAGAAGCAGAACACAAACTACCAAGAAATTAACATTCAGGACCATAAAACACCTTGAGTTGAGCAAAGAGAATAACTTCAACGATCCATTAATAAGATTAGAAGGAGCATTAGTAATTTCTCATTAATTACTAGCTATGACCATTATGAACTGACACTTGATAAAAATAATAACTCAAGGACCATCTAAAGGGAAATTCATTTACACAAGCAAAAGACACAAGAGTATGATAGCTTAGGAGAACTGCTTGAAAAGAGAACAGTTGACCCGTGCCACACTCAGTTCTAGTCTAACATTTCCCAGCTCTTAAGTTAGAAATGGAACAAACAGCAGACATCACCGACAACATACCATTATAAAAAAAGATACAAAGAGTAGCTTAAAAAATAAAAGGGAAAGCATGCTAGACTTACTTCACAGGCACAAGATCAATAAGAAAGTTGCGAGATAAAAAAGAAGCTGAAGAAATATAGAAGTGAAAGTGAGCTCCGCACTTACTTCAAAGCCACAAAAGTCAAGAAGAAAGTTGCATTCTGTGGAAGGCTTTTTGCCAACACATCAAAAATAGAGTTGGGATCATGCTCGATGCTCTTGAAGGAAGTGAATAGAGTTCCACCCAGAGTAACACCAATAAATACATTCAGCACAGTGAAATAAAAATATTTCCCTGAAGCAGCTCTAGTTGCGTGGCTTTCTGATGGGATGCCCTCTGCTTTGGATAGAAACAGAAGAAACTTTGGCAACAAAGCCAAAAATATGATAAGTGCAAGCTGAGGTAAATACGCTTCTAGCACTGTCTTGATGACTTGCAGCTTAACAACCGGTTTCAAAAACGGGAGCATCTTCACCAAATTGTCTAAAGTTGTCAATGCAGAAATGAACCCAATCGGAATTATGTAAAAGAATATGGTCAGAAACACAACAACATACACAACATACTGGCGAATTATTCTCTCATAAAACTTTTTTGAAAGATTAGTCCAAATCAACTGTCGGGGTTCTGGAGCATCCATAACAGTCCATGTGTCAACTATTGGGGCATGCAAATTCTGTGATGCTGAAGCTGCAGCCACCCTGCTGTTGAAAAAGACAAGTGCTGATGATTGTTGTTTCTCTTTGAGAGTCAACTTTTGTTCGGCTTCTAGCTTTTCGATCAACTCCTTAATCTTATCATTATAGAATTCAATTGAATCCACCTTTTCACCGATAATTCCAAGGAAACCAGTTTTATGTGAGGGTTTTAGTGCATCAGGATTTGTGTTCTTTGACTCTGCATAGATGGCTTCAGCACGTTCAAGCTTCTTTTTATACCCTTCTAACTCTTCATAAATTTTGTTCACCTGATAAAAATCAGACACTTTAAATCTACAAGAGATTTGAAATTTATTCTAACAGAATATTTAGTAAATGACATACAAGCCCATCCTTCAAATATTAAGTTTTAGTAAATGACAGGTGATGGGCATAATGAGCACAAACCCTTCCTTCAAATATTCCATAAAACTTGAAGGACCTTTGACTTTCGGAATTTAATATGGAATGCTACATTTTGTAAAATGAGCATATGTAAGTAATGCAACTATCCATAGTGGAAGAACACTTAAACAATACAGAGATCTAAGATATTACCTTCTTATTGTCTGTCACCACCATTGATCGATAAAATGCTTCAGGGTAGATTGCACTGAAGTATGAATCTATCTGCTCTTTTTTACTTTGGCCCTCAGAGACAGAAGGAATATCCCTGACAAGAATAGCAAATTGATCGGCTCTAACTTCTGGAGACATAAGAGCTTTAGCTCTCAATTCTGCAACATGCTTGTATGCTCTCCACAGAAAGAAGTAAGAAACAATGGAAACCCAATATGTGGCAACTATAAATGCCCACAACCGTGCACCTGAATTCTGCAAACCGATGGACAAAAATCAGAATTCATGCAGTGGCAACGAAATGAAGAAAAATAAAGTAACAGTGGATGCAGAGACTATGTACAATAAATCAAAACCCTTTTTTGCTTCTTGTAAATAACAGCAGGCCCATAAAATAGACCATTGTCTAAATAGTGTTGCATTGTCAAATTAGGCTAAGTTAAAACAATGAAACACTGGTTTACATATATAACTTAAGGAAAAGTCAAAAGAACTTACGCCAACTTGCCCCATAGATAAGTTATCAAGTTCATTGAAAGTCCCCTTGCTGGTGGTATTGACTGCCCTTATAGTATGATCGGTTGCAGCGACTGGTAGAAGTACAGGCAGTAGAACAATGCCCGAGAAGACAAATATTCCCAATGCTGAAAAGATAAATGGTGTTATACAAGAATTTCTTTACACTCTCCAGTTCAGTTTACCTAATGAGAATGAACTCACATTTGAGGTTTCAACAACTTGGCTACGACTTTTGAAAATGGACTACTTTGGATTTCAATGAAGGAAGGAAGCAAAATTTGAACAAATTGAGAATCATATATTACAAGTTCAGAGGACATTTCATTAGTTAAAGGTTGTAGTTGCTTGTACTACTACAACGAACTCCACAATTTGTTGTTACAATTGCGATGATTAAATTTTCTTTTCCATTTATTTCGCTCATTATTTTTTTATTTTAATCCGTAAATTGAGCAACTTACTTAGAGACTTTACTTAAAACATTCAAATGACTAGTTAGGAATCAACTTGTTGCTTATACACAACACTTCGATTCATTTTTCCCAAAACCTTCATAGGTCAATTCTGGTCTACCTACCATTAATTATATCATTCACACAATCCATTAACTTATGGATGAACTTGTATCTAAGTTCGAAATCCCTAACTTCGAGACATCACATTGTGTTTTATCTCTTCTCTATAACATCAACTGTAATTTTATTTCTCAATATAGTATACCCAATAATAAAATCACTAATCTTAAAGGAAATCAATTATATAGTCATCAAATAATTTTCTTGTTCCTTATTTTCTTAATTGTATTTGTCCACTACTCCAACTATTACTAGTTTTATATTGCTAGGGATGATTTTTTATTAGTTTATTACTTGATTTAGTATTATCGTCTATTACTCTTTTTTCAATATAACATAGACAAAAAAAATTATTCTTGAAATATCCTTTTTTTTTTTTTTTCAATTGCTTATATTTTCTCTTTTCCTGTCTTGCTTTATCATGGGCGAGCTGTTTGGTTTTTGTTAGAAGTTATTTTTTAAAACCATTTTGAAGAACCAAATCTTGGTAAACATTTCTAGAAAATTTTCCTCTTGTAATCAAAGTAGACTTCTCACCTACATACAGAAAAGATTTTCAAATACCATTTTTGTAAATCCTAATCCAAACGCCAATTATTCCAAAAAGAACTTTCCAAAAACTTTCTTTAAAATTGAACCATAATCTATCATTGAGTAAAACAACAATGAATTCGAATAATACACTTAGGAACCAAAAAGTATTTACCACAACAGACAAAATCTTCCAGCAGATAACAACAATAAATTAGAGAAATGGAATTATTTCCACACACAAAAAAAGACGGGGGATGGTAACAAATTGAAATTGCACCACTATTAGTATTAGAAAACCTAAATGTAATTTACTTAGTTAAGGTTATCCATTTTCCTTTTCGAGTTTAACTTGTATACACTCACATCATATTTAATATTTAGGTAGTAGCATAAATGTGTGCAAACGTTGCAGTAAGAGCAGGGTCGGTCAAAGTGTATTCGGGTGCATAAAATGGTTAAATAAAGGCTATGAACCCTCTTTGATAGAAATAATTCTTAACCTATTATGTAAATATTCTTTGCACTTGGTATGAGAGGATGGGATAAGACAAAGTGATCTGATGATATCAGTTATCATGGAATAACTTATTCCATCACGATAATATAAATAGTGGGATAATTAATATTCCTAATCAAACGTAGCCTTATTTTATCTCAAAAATTTTATTCCTTTATCACTCATACTGAACAGCCCCCCCCCCCCCCCCTCCCTCCTTAAGGATATGACAAGTTAGCCCAATTTTCTTTTTTTTAAAATACTCCGTACTTTTCAACAAAAACCCTTGTTTGTAAGAAAAGATCCTAAAAAACTGGTTGAATTGGTTGGTTTGCTTTGAGGCAACCATTTACTTTCCTCATTATTCTTCCTACCAAACTCTCTCCCCCACAAAAATAACTGAATGCTAAAATTTACAACAGAAGAAAGAAAAAACTACACAACCATTTAGTGTCTGGTACCGACTTCTTCTAGGACATACCACAAAGGTCACCCCATTACCTAGGCTAGCAGCATGATGAATGCAGGATTGGAATTTCAAAAATAAAAATGTAATACTTTGACCCCTAAATTACTAAACTAACCTCTTTCTAGTCTCGGGTTGAGATATTTACACACTAAAAATGAAACTTTATATATAAATAGTAACTTTTTGCTGGATGAGACAAAGATAACTTACTCTTGTTTGTAGTTTGTAGTTAAAAGAAAAAAAAAAAACATAATATTGTTGTTTAAAATTTAGCATAAAAGAGAAAAGGAAAAGGAATTTTACCAGTGGCAAGGAAAACAAAATAGACAGCAGTATCAACTCCAGACATGTTGATTATATCAGTTTCGGATGATGAGAAAGCTTCCCTCATCCAAGCAAAGGGGTTCCGGGTCATGTACCCACCTTCAACCGGATTCATACCTTTTAAGATCCGATTCGGATAATAAACCTCAGCATTCCCTGATTTTCTAGAAAGCCATGTGAATAGAAACATCAAAATCACAAATAAAATAAAAGAAGTTGCTAAAGATGTCAAAAATGAAGGAAAATCCATCTAAAAATTCAATCTTTTCGATATTGGCTTGGTTAGTTTTCAAGGAAAAATTTATAGTAACCGTTGTAGGGAAAATGGGGTGGTTCCCTTTCGCAACTAGTACATGATTGCGTGGGAATAGTGTGTCTATTATGCGTTGCTTTTATTTTATCTATCTATATGCCCACTTGTTTAAATGCACAAAGAGGAAGAGGTGAAAGGGGAAGTCTAAAAAAGTTGAATTAAAACAGAAAGTGAAAGAGATGGTAAAGAACCAAAGTGGATATAGGTGGCACATTTTGGGGGGCCAAGTTTGGAGGAAGAGTCAAAAAAAAACAAAGTGCTGTCGGGGCCTTTACAAGGACAATAACTATATTACCCTACTTGTCATTATCTAATAGGCTCTTCATTTTTTTGTTATATTTATGAAAAGGGGAAAAAGAATTACTATAAATATATGTGGTAGGAAAATAAAAATTACCATAAAAATATGTGGTGTTGTTGTAACGTCTCTTCCCTTTTTAATCATAGATTTTGAGATGTTATTGGATCGAAAATGTCCAATATCCTATTAGAAATAGTTTAAATTTGTCTTATTTCTAATAAATTAAAGGCATTTTTTATTCAAAAGATGAAAGAAAAGACAAATTTGATCTAATAAGTGCAAGAAGGACATTTTTGAATCATTTATAATATAGTAAAACCTCTATATATTAATATAGGTGGGACTATGAAATTTTATTATTTTATTAAAATATTATTTAATCGATAAATTAATATTTATTAATTTAAAGAATGGTTTGAGATTTAATGAAGGTTAATTTTGATTATATCAAAATCATTGTATCTTACTAATTTATGTTATCATATTTATTGATTTCGCATAAAAAATATTATCCATAAAGTACAACGAATACATCAAAATCATTGTATCTTATTAATTTATGTATCATATTTATTGAATTGTCACTATCGTGCAAACAAAAGAGCATGAATGACGTGTTTTTTTTTATGAATATATTCATTGGTTTGATCACAAAATGCATGGTAGATGAGAATTGTGTTGCTCATAATAGAAATATTGAAGGACTACGAAGTGTTGAATTGTTTTACTTGTCACCCAACATGACATTCAAAATTCAATCTTGTGATGCTGGGATAATAAGAGCTTTCAAGATGTATTATTGTAACAAATTTTATCGCAGGATATTAGAAAGCTATGAAGTGGGACAAACTGATCCAACAAAGATTAATGTTTTGGATGCTATCAATTTTGCAATCCCTGCTTGGACTACAAATGTTCAGTAAGAGACAATAGCAAATTATTTTCGACACCGTAAAATTCATTCGGGAATGCAATCTCAGAGAATTTGAATGAACCCACTTGTGAAAACGTCATTCATGAACTTGAAGACATGATTAATAATCTCGGTTGCCACAATAAAATGGATGTCAATAACCTGTTGGATTATCCGGGTGAAAGTGATACATGTTCAGAGGTCTAGAGAGCTTAGAAGAAACTGTGGATACCATCGAAAAAAGTAATGTTGATGATGAAGTTGAAGATGACACTATACTTTTGGATCAAGTTACGCGTAAGGAAACACTTGTCGCATCTAGAACTCTTGACAATTTTATGGTGTAGTTCGAAAAGACAACACCAGAGCTCTTGGATGCAATAAGAAAAGTTAGAGATGAGCTTCCACTAGATTTAAATTTTAAGAAAAAACATAACACAATAGAATCATATTTCACTAAATTGTTTTAGATATATTTGTACTTTTAAAGAATTATTAATTTATGATATTAATAACACCATATATTTATATAGGAGTTTTCTGAAAATATATTATCTCATTATCTTATCGAAATTGGTGAGTTTTTCCATTGGCCCAAGTCGAAACCGGAGAAAAATATTATTTTAGAGAGTTTATTAATTTAACGAGAATTAATTTATAGAGGTTTTACTATATGTTAAGAGCATTATTAAATCTTTTTTTCAAATTATTTTTAACGAAAAAGGGTCAAAAATACCCTTAAACTATCCGAAGTAGATTATATTTACCCTTAAACTATATTTCAACTCAAAACTACCCTTTCAAAGTGGATATTCGTGGTTGTAGGTTAGTAAATCTTTTTTCTTATTTTATTATGTTTACGATTTCAAAGCATGATAATTAGAATTTCACAACTTTCCCTTCATTTTGCGGCTAGGGGTTTCATAGTTTTCTTCGAGGCTGGGTTTCAAAGTGGATATTCGTGGTTGTAGGTTAGTAAATGTTTTTTCTTATTTTATTATGTTTACGATTTCAAAGCATGATAGTTAGGATTTCACAACTTTCCCCTCATTTCGTGGCTAGGGTTTCATAGCATTCTTCGGGGTTGGGTTTCGAAGTGGATATTTGTGGTTGTAAACATAATAAAATAAGAAAAAAGATTTACTAACCTACAACCACATATATCCACTTTGAAATCCAGCGACAAAGAAAAATGTGAAACCCTAGCCGTGAAATTAGGGAGAAGGGGTGGAATCGTTTCTGAAAAATAATGAAATGAAGGGGAAAAAGAGTAATTAAGATTTAGGGATTTAGTCTATGTGACAGTGGAACCTTATTGGCGTGCAATGTGGCATCCATGTAGCATCCACGACATCCACATGGCATTTAACAACTTTCGTTAATAAGAAGGGTACTTTTGACCCAATAGTTTGACAGAACGGGTAGTTTTGAGCCGAAATATAGTTTAAGGGAAAATATGAGCTATTTCGGATAGTTTAAGGGTATTTTTGACCCTTTTCCTTCTAGTCTATGTGGCAGTGGAACCCTATTGGCGTGCAATGTGGCATTTAACAACTTCCATTAATAAGAAGGACACTTTTTAACCAATAGTTTGACGGAAAGGGTAGTTTTGAGCCAAAATATAGTTTAAGGGTAAATATGAGCTATTTCAAATAGTTTAAAGATATTTTTGACCCTTTTCCGTATTTTTAATAGAAAGCACTTTATTCCCAAAACTTTTTGACATAAATATGAATTAATCGAATCTCAAAGTGTCTACGAAACAAAGATGAAAATATAAGAAAAAAGAAAATTTTTTAACATATCGAAAAGTATCATTAAAATTTGTCATCCTAAATGTATAATAATATTATTTATTTTATTATAAGGACATGTCATTGAACGTAAATAAAATGATTGTAGTTTTTCTTTTGTGGTTGTTTCCGCTAAATGAAATTTTATCTATTTGCTTGTTTTCATTTTGGTAGATTAATGGATAGAGATATTTTAGTAAAATCAATTTATGATTGAAGCATGATGGTGTTTAATCTAAACCTTAGAATGAATATTCATAATTGGAAAATAAGTAAACTAGTCAAAAAATCTAACTCAATTAGTAAAAACTTTCATACTTTATAAATATTAGTAGTAAAAATATCAAAATGTCATTATTTTAGAAAACACTATGTATCCTAATTTACTTTCTATTTTATCTCACCTTAATTACACATTTTTCAATTATTTCTCTCATATGTTTAAAAAAAAATCTCTATCAGATTTACATCTTTCAATTCTTCTCCATTTTCAAATCCCGTCTCTCTCTCTTCTGTCCTTTTTGGTATATTTTTTCTTTCAGAAATTGAAAAATATATTTATAAAGATATTAACACAATCCCTTTGATTAAGGTATGCTTCTTTATCCGTTTTTTAGACTTATTTTATGATTTTATTTTTGTTTAAATCGTGTAAAATTGGTGTTTGTAGTTGAAATCACGTTTAGGGTTTGATAAACTCTAAATCACTCGCCAATTGCAGTATCTAAGAAAATTACTAGAGGTATCCAACTTAATCAACAATTTTCTAGCGATTTTTCATCATTTAATCTAGGTATTACTCAAGAAATAGCGGATAATGTAGGATCCGCTGCTAAAATGATGAAAGAGAGACGATCGGAACATTTACAGGACCCAATCATTTTGGTATATTTGTTGTATTTGTTACATGCTTTTATAAACCTCTGTACTTACATGTTTTTGTACTCATTATACTCTGTATGCCATTTTCTAGTTATGGACATTGTAAGAGTGTTGTTTGTATCCAATTAAGTAAAGATACATATTAACTTATACATTTGTATTCCTTTAAAACAAATAGTGATGATATTTCAGATTGTATTCACTCCTTATTATTTGATTGTTTTGTATTCATTATGACATATTTGTTGTAGTTGTGTTATGTGCTTTACAAGTTACTTTATTTACATGTATTTGTATTCATTATGCTATGTATATCATTTTCTAGTTATGGACATTGCAAGAGTGTTGTTTGTATCCTGTCAAGTAAAGATACATATTAACCTTATACATTTGTATTCATTTTAAACAAACAATGATGATTTTTCAGATTCTATTCAATATAGCATATTTAGTGTATTCATTAGATCATAATAATTATTGTATCTGTTTGGTGTGGCTTATAAGTTACATTATGGTATAAATTTGTATTTATGTGATGTGGTTTCTAAGTAACATTATGGCATACTTTTTTTATTTATATGCTTGCCAAGTTAAATGTTTGTTCTTACAAAACTCATTTAAGCAAGAACTGTCAACAGAAGAATGATGTCGGAGCCATTAGTGATAGTGAGGCACCCCTAAGGCATAACAGGCCTCAGATAGTTCGTGATTATAGTGAAACAATTGAAATGCAATAGTTTTGTAGTATGGTTAATCTTGCTTCATTCTAAACTATTTTGTCTATTATAGAAAATAATTTTTTTGTAGTAGTTTTATTCTGCAAAGTCATCATTTTTGATCTTTATGAAGTTTTGATTTATCATTAAAAAGGTTTTATATGTATTACTGTATTTCATTGATTGCATATGTTATATCTCTCAATAGAGTATTAAATATAAATGGTTATGCTTTAAAATACACTAAGATAGGTTGAATTCTTTAGTGATCTTTTAAATACGGATACAATTCATTTTCCACAATTATTCATATACAATTTAATTAAAATTTGAATTCATAATGAGTTTACCTAAATTACCAAATTGTAGTATGTATTCATAATTATGTGCAAAGTGTTCATCATGAAAATACCCGATTATTCATAATTATTTCTCAACCTTTTTTTTTGTATTTTCATTTTGTTACAAGACCTAAATTACCAGATTTTATTTTATTTTATTTTTTGTATTCATTTTACCTATAATTAACATGAACAGTTTTGTATTTTGTTTTGATCATTTGTATTTAGTCTTCATACTTATATACATTGTATTTTATAAATTAAAGACTTATCAGATCAATATAGTTGTATCCATTGTTACTGTCAGAAAAGCAAGTCAATTACACACGGACAGTTAAAAGTAACATATTAAAATGAATACATAATTAATGTCAAATATAAACTGACATCTGAATACATTTCAAAATATAATATTCATTAAAGATGATCAAAACATCAAACTACATAAAGCTAAGTAGAAACAAAATTATCCAACACTTTTCAAAAAAATACAAACATATTTAACTATTCAATACGTAGTCCATTCCAGAATGACCTCCTATTATGCCCTTATACCCACAAGTACTACAAGAATTTTTGTTCTTCTTTCCATATAGCTCATTGTACGATTTATCACGAAACTTCTTTGGTGGCCTACCAGGTAGTTTTTTGAATTTTGGTGGCCTTACTACTTCGTTCTCTATATATTCAGGTACATTCCAATCTATTCGATCATGTAATGGAGTACTTAGATTGTTGTATGTAACAAGTAACGTATTTAGTTTGTAAAGGTCAGAAAAATACGGTTCAGGATCAAGAAATTTCTTCTTTAAAACAGCCTAAGCATGCAAACATGGTATTTCATATATTGAAATCTCCTACATGTACAAATTTTCTTTTCAGGCAAACAATAAATGTTGTTCCTTCATGATGAACATTGTGCACACAATTACTTGTCGTCACTACCTGTTAAACAAGATCAAAACAATTTGCATGACACAAATTTTACAGAATACATATTGATTAATGTATGAAATACAAAATACAAAATACAAAATGAAAAATATAACATACCGTCATACGTACTGACCGTTCTTCATTTTCAGCGAGCATTTTTTGAGCTTTACCACAAAGTATCGTTTTCTTTGTATTCAAACTAAAAATATAATACCCAAATCATTAATAAATACATAATTAAAGATGTTAACAATATTTTGTATTCAAGTTTTGAATAAAACTGTATTTTTTCTATTTCAATTATATGCTACGACTGCCATTAAAATACTAACATAAAAAAATTGTATTTTTTCCATTTCAATTATATCAAAACACTGTTTATTTACATTGGCCCTCTTAACTTGTTTTGAATAAAATAGTATCACGTACATTACAATTCTATTTGAGGTCTACCAACATATATGTATTCTAAATAAATATTGAAACAATATTCAGATCAAACAATTACAAAATACATTACATTTATCATATTCCTCTTTGATACGGAATATAATGTAGTTCAATAAACAGAAAACAAATAACCAAATAAAAAACCGAAAATACAATACAATTGTCATAAGAAATTGCACATGGTCCAATCTATATTCCATTAGGGATTCAATTTTGTTCAAAAAACTAAAAACAAACTGCCAATAAAAAAAACATGTATTCAAACAATCCATTATTATTTTCATATTCAACAAGCAAAAAAAAAAATTTCAACGAATACACCAATACTGATTATTCATACCTTGTTCATACTACATAAAAATTAAAAGGAAAATAGATACGATTTACAATAATGTAAAAAAAATTCATATCAAAATTATAATCAATTAGAATGAGATTAAGGATGAAGAAATTAACTAATACCTGGTTCAATTTGTATCACCAATTTTATTGAACTCCAAGTAAAAAATTCCTTCTCCAAAGCTACTTGTCAATGATTTTTTGTCTTGTTTGTTTCAAATCTTTCTTACCAAACAGAAAAAATAGATTTTAATAAACATAAATTGATCAGAGATTGAGTATTTTCAATTGAAACTTGAATATCGATAATAAAAAAATTCATCAACTATGCGATCGTCGATCTACCATTTTTTTTGTAATTGATGAGACTTTTAAGCGATTGTTCCTTTTTAAAATTATTTTCTCCCCTAAATTTCTCCTTTTGTTATTTTAACAATTGTATTCTTTTAATTAAAACAAATAATAAAAAATGTAAATAAGATAAATAACAAACTAAAATTTTGACATTTTTACTAAATATGAAAGTGTTGCTAATGGATCCTATTAAATGTTAGAATATTGACATTTGGAAAAATTTCCCTTAATAATTACATTTATTGAATAAAATTATAGACAAGTGAATTATCTAAAAAAAATTGATATACAAATTCAGTTGTGACAATAATTTAGGTTCTCTAGAATCTCATATGCAAGATAATTCTAAAGTCATAATCATTTCCGATGGCTAATACGGCGGATGGACAACCATCATTGGCGGTTGATCTGCCACTCTTACCCCATTCGACAGTAAAATTTTCACCACTAAATTAAATAACCCCACAAATATAATTCATTCCATATCAAGGAGATCAAACAAAGTTGTGACTAATGGTTTGTCAAACAACTCAATTCATTCTCATGAATCATGAAGACAATGTTTAGGAACAAGGATAAAATATTAAAGCTTGTTAACTAGTTAATAAAGCTTAAAGTTTTCTAATGATTTGCTAAGTTTCGTAGATTTGACCAAATAGTGTATCTACGCAATAACACGATTAAAAATCGCCTATACGAGTGTAAAGTGTAAGCTGATTCAAAGAGAGTTATTGTAAAAACCTTATTCTCCATACACTTATGAAGCCAAGAGGTGTTTATGGCTGAAATAAACACAACTCGTAAGAACCATTAACGATAAAAGGTTGATTGTGTGATATATGGTTGTCTAGGTATGCATCAAAACTTGACGGTTTAAAGATATCAAATCTACCGATTGACCTAGTATATCTGTCATATGTTCACTACGGAAAGTTCAAAGGAAAACCTACTTATCCAGATGCAATTGATCCTTGCGTGTAAAGTACATACTCATCTATGCATTCCTTTATGGTATAGTCATTCCTCATTCATGTGGGAGATTGTTGGGTATATAGTAAGAATAAATGGAAAATTGAGGGAAAATAAAAGGAGGGCATATGAAAAGTTCTCTTTTGCTTTAGTAAAAAGCAATTTTCCCTCATTGGTGATGGAAAGAAAAGTTAAGGTGTTCAAATAAGGAAATACTTCTACTAGTTGTTAAATGGGTTGGAAAGCATGGACGGAGCCATCTTAGGTGAAGGGTGGTCCGGTGCATATCCTACTCCGACAAATTATGTGTTGTATAGAGGTGAAATGTTAGTTATTATGTGTGTATATTTAATTTTGCACACCCTTAATATAAATGAGAAGAAAGTTTGCACGCTTCCTTAAATTCCTAACTCCGCCCCTATTGGAAAGAGTGGGGCCCTCACGTCGTTGTTTCTCGTTTGACTCAGCTACGACTTTGGCTATGAAAAATGATCGAACAAGAGATTATTTTTTAGACAAAATTTTCTTTAATTATTTATTTAATTAATTATTAATTAATCATTAAATGGCCAACTTGAAACGACCGCACGATAGGGTTCACTTTTTTCCCGTTTTATTTAAAAATTTCCATCTTTTTTATGTTTGTTCTGAAAGGTTGCAAACTTTCAGGAACGGACATGGCTTAGTGCCTGTTCTGAAAGGTTACAACCTTTCAGAAACAATACTTCTTGGCTATAAATAGTTGTGATTCCTCATATTTTTACCGCAATATTTCTAAACTTCTTCTCCTTTTTTCTGCACAATTAAATCGTGTACTTTGCTGCCATTGAGTGGCTCACTGAGATCATTATTTTTGTATCGATACACTGATGAGTAAAATTGTTCTATCTTAGGAGAATCCATTCTTATAAACCTCGGGTACTAGAGGAATAATTTCCTTAAGAACACATTGTGCATTTAGTGGACTCAATTTTTTTCCATTCTATTTCATATTGCTGTTACAAGTTATGTTTTCTTTACACTCATTAATTTCTACTTATGTTATTAGTTTATGGTTTTGATTACATGCTTTGCTTTAGATTTTGTTGTTTATGTTTTACTGCAGTTATTACTATACTTATTTGTTAATACAAATTATTTAACACCTAGGTCAAATATTAATTAAACTCTTTCTCTCTCTATCTCGATATCGAGAGAGGGATAGGGAGATAGAGAGAGAATATTAAGGTTGAACTTCTAATGATTTCAATTCAGAGATAGAAAATATCTATGTGTAACTTAAGGTTGAACTTCTAATGATTTCAATTCAGAGATCGAAAATATCTATGTGTAACTTAAGGTTGAACTTCTAATGAATTCAATTCAGAGATAGAAAATATCTATGTGTAACTTAAAATTGAAATGTAATTAGTAAATTGAAATGTAATTAGTACTTATCTCTTAGTTTAGTATTAATTCGGAAGAGCTGGATAATACTTTCTATGTTTCTTTTTAGTTGGTATAATTTTTTTTAGAGTCAAACGATATGAATTTTAACTAACATTTTAAGATGTATTTTTTTATTATATTGATATAAAAAAATTGTAATTTATAATACTTTACATATAATTTTTTAATATCTAAAATTTTATTTTAAAATATCAAATAAATATAATCTAATTTAGCGCAATATGACAACTAAAAAGGAACCATGAAAGTAGAAAGTAAAACATTTTCCACTCTACTTACCCTCGCTTTTCGTCAAGTTTTTGAAGGCAAACTAACACGAAATCAATCGCCAAAAGACATTGGAAATTTAAATAATTAGCTGGTGGGGGAAGGGAAGAAAAATGAGTAAAATAATTAATATTTGTTTGAGTACTCCATTATTCCCTCCATTCCATATTAAGTTAGAGACAATTTTTATTTTTTAGATTAATTTAATTATTTAGTTTTTAAGACTACTTTTAAAATATTCTTTCAATTTTACCCTTCATTAGTTAGTATTGAAATTAGTAATTAATTAATTAATATTTAGTTATTTTAATCATAAATTTGACAATAATTAATAAGAATTAAAATAGAAAACTAGATTTAATTTATATTTTAATCTATTTTTCTTAAAGGGGTGAAACACTTTAAAAATTAACTTAGGGAGTATTATATAACTTATGTCTCATTCACCAAGATCTATTGATTATTAATTTATTATTGAAGACGAGAACATTTGTGGATTATCAAGTTCCACGCATATCACCATTATTAAATTGTGACGTGATTTAAGGTGTCAAAAAAATAAAATAAAGGGTGTGTGCAAATTGCAATAAATTAATTGATACGGGAAAAGTAAGTAAAATTGTATTATCCAAAAAAAAAAAAAAAAAAAAAAGAAGTAAAATTGTCTACGTGGTTATCTTGGATAATACTAGTACATTTTCTCTGCTATGTTAAAAAAGATCTATACTTTTTTTTACTTTCTTTGTTCATTTTTAGGGATAATTTTCGAGACTTCTCTTCCTGTGTAATTTCATAACACACATCTTTTTCTATTGTTCTCATAGCAAAATAACAAATGAAATATGTTGACATTAGGTCACTTCCTTGAAAGAGTTTTAAGAGTACTTCCTTTATGGAGATAAAATTAAGATTTTAATCGATTAGAGATAAGGGGTTAAAAATATATCTAAATTATTTTATTTTTCTTTTTAAGTTTCATACCTAAATTATTAAAATTGTGAGTTTCATACCTAAACTATCACTTATCAGTTTAAGAAACACATCTTTTTTTTTATTGCTCTCTTATTATAGTATGTGTAATATACTCTTTTTTATTTTAAAAAAATTATCACATCACACATTTTCTTAAAAATAAAATAAAATTATTAGTATTAGTTAAAGTTCAAATTTAAAATATTACTATTTCCTAAAAAAAGTTATAAAATAAAATATAAAATATATTTTTCTTACATTACTCCACCCCTTCCTTACACTGTACTTCCCCCATCCCAGATTTTTATTTCTTTTTATAAAAGTTTTTTAAAAAAGTTCTTACTTCAGCTCCCCAATCCCTTCAAATAATAATTTAGACATTATTTTATTTTTTAAAATTATAAAATAAAAAATAAAATAATTTTTAAGATCTGGTTCGGATGATAAAATTATTTATATTTAAAATTATAAAATAAAAAATAATAATTTAGATATTATTTTGTTTTATAATTCTTTTAGAAAATAGTAGTGCTTTAATCTTTAACTTTAAGTAATACTAATAATTTATTTATTTTTTGTCATGAAAGAATGTTTGATCCAGGTGGAGTGTGATGTAAAAATATTTTTTTGATATAAAAGAAATAATGTATTACATACTATGCTGAGAGTGTAATAAAAAAGAGAAATACATTTATTAAATTTGTAAGTGATGATTTAAGTATGAAATTCACCTTTTTAATAATTTAGATATGAAACTAAAAAAAATAAAAATTTAGGTGTGTTTTGTAATGCTTATCTCTATTTTTTCTTAATATGTGCATTGCATCACAAATTAAATTAATATGAATAAATATAATTGTGGCTGTATGCGGTGACAAGACGAAACAGTGTTGGCGTGTAGGGCCTGATTTAATCCGTGATTTAATAGGGTTGGATTATGATTTTTGGAGCTCATTTAAGAAAAGAGCTTTTTAGCCCGGCCTAAATAAGCTTGTTAATTTGTGGGGTTTGAGAAATATGAATAGGGCCGGTCCATGGGCTAAATAAATATTAATTAAAAATAAAAATAAAATATAGTATTAAAAGTAACAAGAGTCTAAACTCAAAATATGTTAAAAGTTTGAAATATTATAATTTAAATATAAATTATGTTTATAAAATATGTACCGCATAAAATAAAATTTTCCTAAAATTTTTAGGGAATCACTACATAGGCCGTAACCTATGGAATGTTGTCATAGTTTTTGTGTTTTATTATGATTTTTGGAAAATAATTAGGTTAGTATTTCTATTTAGCTATTTATGTTTTTACTTGAAATCAAATTTATTAAATATTATAAAGATAATTTTATTTTGTGGATTTGGTTAACAAGTAGTAACACTAATCACCATGTAATATTGTCTTGTCGATATTTATGATAATATTTTTAAATTATAATTAATTAAAAAAATTATAAAAAATATACTTTAAAAATAAAGACTGACCTGATAAAATCCATAGCGCTACTTGTGAATTAAGTCGATTATTTTCTAACCCACATAAAAAATAAATTAATCCAATCTGATCTATATAATTTCAAAATATGTATAAATTAGCTTAGATAGAGTGAGCCAACCCATATTGCAGCTATAGTAACGTGGGAGAAACAACAAAAATGTAAGTTGGAACCAAAGAGTGACACAGCCACGTCGACAGCTACACATCTCCTTGCCGACAGAGACTTTACTAACGTGTACAAATCTGTAGGTCCCCCAATCTCAACTTGTCTATTTTCTTCTATTCAAATTTATTTTCATTTTCTCACTTGTTTATTTTCATTTTCTCATTTTTCTTATTATGCTTTCTGAGTTTTTGTGTCTAAATTTAATTGGACATAATATAATATTATGCTTTCAGTTTTGTAGAAGATAATCATTTTTAGAAATATCTTATAATTATCATTTATTTATTTTTACTACCTTCTATATCTACCTCTGGTTTCAGGTCCCATTTCAATTATTGTTTCATTTTTATTTTATGTTTATTTAAACAAGTAATAAGTATGCAATATAATTTCTAAATTATTAGATTTTCTAGAGAATTAAAATATATTTATTAAATATTACAATTATAAATGAAGATATCTTTTTTAGCTAAACTAGTTACTACACTATTAGTTTTTTATTTTTTTGGAAACAAAACTAGAATTAATTCGAAATGAAAAAGTATCAAACTTTTACGTCTTATTGTGTGGGGTCCAATAGTTGAACGTTATGGCAGGTAAGGGGTGGGGTAGTTATAATAAACTTATAACTGAAAACAACGGATACACTATATCATTTCTCTTCCTTTGTAGATAAGGATGAGTGGAATCCATGTTATTTTTTACTACTACTTCATACTTTCATTTCATTTCAATTCCAATCATTATATTTAGGATTGGCCAAACACATATACAGATCTTTAAATTTGTTATTAAATTTTATTTTGATACTTCAATTCGATTTTGTTTCATTTTAATTCTTTAATTTTAATTTTTATGTTTCATTTTGACACTTTTTTTAAAGAATCAACAAAGTGGAATGTGTGTACTTCACATGTCATGTCATGACATGGCACAAAAATAAATTAAATACACATACTCAACTCCTCTAACTTGCCCTTATTTTTCATTTTGTCATGCTAACTTAGACTTGTTCCATTTTAATCCTTCAACTCTAATTTTTATATAGTATCATTTAAACACAAAATACTAAATTTATGATTTCTTTAATTTTATTTATGTTCTTCATTTCTACTTTTTCATTTTAAAAATCAACGTCATATCTCTTTTTTAAAGAAAAATAATAATAATAATGGATGACATCATTTTTAAAAAAAAATATTATTTTAAGTTTCTGTACATTATTGTGTGAAAAAATAATCGATGAAAGTGTGTTGTTTTTTTTTTTAAACAATTAATTCAATTAAATAACACCACATTTTTTTTTTCATATCTACTCTATCTGGACTAACTCAAATATCAACTTTCTCATTTTTCATTCAACTAAATAAAAAAAAATTCATGTTCATTGCTAATTAAACACTACAAAAAAAAATGTTGAAACTCGATAGACTTCGTTGAGTTGTCTTTGATTTTCTTAAGAAAGAAAATCGACACACTTTTTATTGGTTATTTTTCACGCAAAATGTAGGAAAACTCTTAAAAAGAAATTGTTACTTTTTTTTTTAAAAAAAAAAAATCAATGACCATCCGTCAATTTTAATTTTTTACAATAACTAACAAATGATGGCAATTTTTTAAAATGCAAAATTGCAGTTGAATAACATATATATAAATAAAGAAATCATAAAATTAGTATTTTGTGTTAAATGGTACAAAAAAAAAAAAAATAGAGTTGAAGGGTAATCTTTTATTACTTTTTAATTTTTTTTTTTTGTCTTTCACTCTCTTAGAGAAAGTGTGATGCACACACTCTGTCACATCACTTAGAAGTGCCAAAATGGAACATAAAAATTGGAGTTGAAGGGTTAAAATGGAACAAAGTTGAGTTGGAGTGCCAAAATAAAATTTAGAAACAAGGTTAAGGGTCTACACATGTGTTTGACCTTTAGGATTCATATGACCAAGAATATTTTTTTTTTTAAAAAAACTTAAATAAAACTTTGGAAATGGGTGTTGGGCATATAACTTATCATTACTTGGTAAATATCTTTGCCAAATATATTTAATTTTCAAATATTAAAAAATAAGTATTTGAATCAAGTTCTAATATTTGAGAATTTATAAAAGTTAAAAATTATTCAAACTTTTATATTTTATAAAGAGCACCCATTATTTGTGAAGTCCTACAAATATTTATCTACCAAATTACTCCATCAATAACTAATAATAAGATTAAGAAAAAAGAACAATTTATCTTTTAGTGAGTTACTATAATTCATCCCGAATCAGTGATAAATTTGAGTATGCAATTGTTATCACGATCCAATTCACGGGGTTGTGCGACACCTACTCTACCACCTAGATAGAAGAATCCTCAATCCTTGAACTGATTATAACAGAAAAACAACCAAGCCATAAGCTAACACCCTAAGGGGTCGTTTGGTAGGAAGTATTAGGAGAAATAATCCATGTATTATTGATGGTATTATTTAGTACTATGTTTGGTAGAATTTTTGGGCCTAAGTATAACAAATCCACGGATTAGTTATACACCATACATGATATTATATGATGTATTACTAATACCTTCTATTTGGTGGTATTAGTAATACATTGAATTTAATACCATGGGATTATCTATGTAAAAACAAAAATATCCCTACTAGTAAATTTATTTAAATAAATTAGCTTACAAATTTTATTATTTAGAGAGAGTTGTTTGTTAATAAATTAATGCAATACGTATCAATACAATATTTAAAATGTGAATTATTCAACACTTACTAATTGAAAAGGTAAATTTATCATCACATGATGTTTGTGATCTTAATTGAATATATTATTTGTTGATTTATATGTGGTTTCAAATTATTTTTATTTTGAACAATTTATAAATTGCATACTTATTAAAACTACAACTTGCCATTTTTATGTGTAAATGAAGATGATTTTTTTTATATTACTTTTGTTTACCGTCTTTCCGGTTTTAAAGTAGATGGTCTATCTATCCTAAATTAAAATTTAACGTTTTTAAGTGATTAATTTATTAAGATAACAATTGTTTACCCTCAAATAATTCAAGTGAAAAATGAGCAAACATAACAACAACATTGTTCTTCTCCTAGCTAGTTAAAATGTCATAAAAAAATAATATTGTCTGACAATTATCTACCTTGATCAGATTACATAAAATAGAAAATCTCATAATAATTCAAGGGCATAATTGAAAAGAAACTTTTTGTAGTATTCTAATCAAAACATAAGATGAGGCGGGATCCAATGAACCAAGCACTTTGTAGAAATCTCACGTAAGTATGGAGAAATCAAGGATTGTATTGATAAAAAATAATGTTGAGTTACCAACTCTTTATATAGGAGAAGATTCCTATTCTAGCTACACTAGGAATCCTACTACAACACAAATATATTATATACATGATATCCTAGTCGACTTTAACCTCCTACACGATCCAATAACTTAGTCGTACATAATTTAGGATTTAGTAGTCTAGTCCTAGTATGACTCTAATTCTAACTCGTCAACTTGCTTTGATGGACCTGTTCCTTCGACATGTTCTATCATTCTTCAGGCTTCCTTCAACACACTTGATAAAAAATATACCCTGCATTACTAACAACACTACTAATCCCCTCATTACTAATCTCTGTGTTACTAATACCTGCATTATTTGTTTTTCTACCAAATGACCCCTTAATGTTTAAGAAATAACCATAAATTGAGTTAAACCTGCAAAGTTGTTTTAGAAGGAAATTTACTAACACCTTCAAGGAATTAGTCTAAACAAGTACAAGAGCTTCTAAGAATACAACTTATAAAATAAATAAGACACAACTCCCACCATAAGGAAAGATGAGTAGAAGTCGTTGGATATCATCACTGTCTTTGATAATGCTCAATTATAAATCTTATAAATTAATGTACAAGCGATCGTTGATCATAAAGAACTTAAACAAGGTTGGAATCGAATTCCACAGGGAGCGGTTTATGTTAGAATTCAATTAGAATGTCAAATTTGTGAGCTAATCTCTTGTAGGTTTATGAAATCAACACTTAACATAAAATAAATTTTAGAAATTACAAAACATCAATTTGAGAGATTTTAGTTGATAATTGATTAACAATAGTGAGTGAACAAGAATAATTAGCAAATAGGAGAAATCTAGGAGTGTGCACACTTGGGTATCAATTTCGAGTATGAGTAAATGTAATTGCTCATTAACATTAATTCTCAATGGGTTGCTAGATCAATCTAAATCACAGTATGAATTTCTCAATAACACGTTGTGTCACAAGAGCTTTTTCAAGTCTCAAATGCAAGCCACACAAAATAATTTATAACCTTAATAGACCTTCTTTTTCAAGTAAATCTAGCATTCGACAATGAAATCATTTTTTTTTTTTAAAGAAAACTTAGAATTTAAAGCCAATATGCCATTATTAATCCAATCATCCACTTCATGTAATCCTTTTCAAGCAACATGAAGATATAATCTAGATTTGAATTTGCAACCTCAAATCATTAATCAAAACATGATAAAGACTGAACCCATTTGAATTAATATGAAATAGAGAAATCTACAAACATCCAATATTCCTATCAAAATCTAACTTCATTTGCACACTTTTAGTACATAGGTTTTAGCTACACGTATGGAAATTAAAGAAAGTTATACTAAAAAGGTTGTTTTCCATTTGAAGTGGTTGATCCAAACCTCAAATACCAAAATGCTCAAAGCAAAAACCTACCAAATTCAAGTACACAATTGCTAAACACTCAAAATCCTTAAGTTCTTGTGTATAGTGATAACAAAGAATGCAAGATGATATTTTTTTCTTTCTTCAAAGCTGATGAGTAGTGAATTTACACTCATTAGAGGCCCTTTTCTTATGATTTTGTGACACTCAAAGTAGAAGATGCTAACTATCCTTTGAATTGTGTTAATTTCAAGAGTTTGTTGCCAGGATGGAAAATGATGAACAAAAGCTGAAAAGAAGCAAAATGTGGCAGAAAACAAGCTTCAGATCTTGCACCTATGGAAGAATGTTCACTTAAGCAAACTAGTCATCAAATTCAATAGGCATCATAAGCGGTGTTCGCTTCTGCAAGCTGGTCCAAAAAGGTAAAGGTCGCTTAAACGAACTTACGTTCGCTTTTGCGATCCTCCTGCCGCTTTTGTGAAGCCCGCCTTTTCAAACTGGGGCAGAATGAAAAATTCTCAAGCATTGGACCCAAAATTTAGAAAATAAAGCTAGGGTGGAACATTAATCATCATCAAAGAATTGTTAGAGAGAGAATATTGTTGAGAGAAAAACTCATCAAACAATATATTTTCTATTGTTCTTGATCTTAGGGTTGAGACATTGAAGGCAACTTGCCTCATATTTTATTTGTGGATTTGGAGATTGTGTTCTATTTTAATAAATATCTTTTACCTTTCTTCATTTCCTTATTCTTAATTACTAGAAATATGGGTGTAATTACTTTTGTGAAATTGGAGCTTTTGTGCTAGAAATAGACAAAGCTATTTGGGTATTTAGTTTATTGCTCTATTGATTTTGTAATTTCTTGTTTCCATGTATGATTTCATCAAATAGGTTCAATCTAGTTTTCATGTTTGAATTTATGGGTGGAGTGTGCATGCTCAATCCTAGCTTTCGATCTTCGTGGGTTGCTTGAAAATATAATCTATGAAGTGGATAATTAGATTGATAATCACATTATAGCTTTGAATCTTGAATTTGAGACCGAAAGGGTGAAGTTTAGGGTTTCACTGTTGAGTAAAAGGCTTTCTAGAAAGAGAAGTCTAAGTTAAGGTAGTGGGTTGTTTTGTTGAATTAAATGATTGAGACCGAAAGGAAATGTCATGAAATTGTCCTTTGAAATCGAAAGGAGATTAGGATTGACCTACGATGACTTAGCCTACCTATTAGTGATTGATTTTGGATTGAACCGCAATGGATCGTTGAGTGTCAATTGAATATCAATTTTTCCCAATTCCCATACATCCCTTGCTTGATATCGTCTTTGCCCCCGTTAGAAGTGTAGTTAGAAACATTTCTTTCTATTTGATATTATTGTGCCTTGTATGTTTATATTAAAACTAGTATCTAGTTAGCCTTTTTTCTTTTCAATCACCAACAAATTATTTTCTGTGGGATTCGACCCAACTCTTAGTCGTGTATTTTTACTAACGACGACCGCTGTCCCTTTTAATTAGTTTTAAAGAGGACATTTGAGCATTATAAAAAATAGCGCCGCTGCCGGGGATTAATTAGGCGTATTGAATTGATTTAAGATATCTAGTTTACTTGTTTCCATCTAGATTGTGAACAATTGTCTTTATTTTCTTTTGTTTTATTTCTATGCCTTTTTGTGGTCATTACATCTTTGGGAATCATATCCCCTCTACCTACCCATGTCATGTTGGTGAAACAAATGTGACAAATCAATTGAGGTTTGGGGTCATGTATGATAAGCTCATTTGGGGCAAGAAAGCCCTACATCTACTCTCCCTTATGATCGAAAGTCTTTGAGAAATGCACCTAGCTCAGTTCTATGACATGGTCAACTTTGAGATTGGGCTTGCTACTCTTAGGGCTAAGGTGAAAACAACCACGAGGGTGAAAATTCCTCATTATCCAATGGCCAAAAAGAGTGAAGAAGGATCTCATGACTTGCACTTTGTTTGGTATGATGAGACGATCCAACCCATGTTCAAGATTGAATTGTTTGAAGCCAATATAAGATAAAGGGTCGGGGTAGATATAGAAGATATCTTGAGCTAGTGCAACCAACCCAAGGCAATAACAATCCAAGAAGCCAAAAAAATAGCATAATACTAGAGTTGCAAGAAAAAGCGAAAAAGATCATATATGACAATTTTAGTTCATTTTAAAGTGAGAGTGTCCCTCACTTGAAGGTCAAGAATTATGAAGTCCAATGCTCACATGGCCTAGTAATCCTTTCACTCTTTCCCAATGATCCAAAATGAAAGCATGATGCGAAGTTGGGTTAGAAATTCAAGTCTTCAAAGTGGATAGATCGGGTGCAACACTTGATGGGCTCTTGCACTCCCCACGCTCCTCGAAGTGAAATTGATCTCAAGTTGGGGAGACAATTCATTACGTCGAAGTGGAAACACAAAAGGTGATGTACTCGGTGTCGTGCCTCGATATTAAATTGTGAGCTTGATGGTATACACCCTATTAATATCCAAATTAGTTTAATTTTGAGTTTTTTTTCTTCTAGATTAGGTTTAAATTTTTGCTTTTGACTAATCCTCATGATTTTGGAGGCATGAATCTTGAAGGAAATGAAATTTGAGGCAAAAACCCTATCAAAATATAACTAAGGAAGCTTTTTGGGTGCCCAAGATCGCCCAATATGACTGGTTGAATCTCCCAATAACCCCCTAGTCCATCGATCTAGACAGTGAGTGACCTACCAAAAAGGGTTTTAGGAGCCGTAAAAGCGAACACCAGTTCGCTTAAGCGAAGTCCACAAAAGTGATTCCTTCTCGCAAAAGCGAACACCGCTTAAGCAAACCTGGTGTTTCATTAGAGGTCGCAAAAGAGACCAAATGTCGCTTAGGCAAAGGCAAGGAGTTCAAAAGGCAGTGAGCAGAATCCAAACTAACACAAAACTTAAAATAAAAGGTCCAACTTCTTCCTCTCTTCCTTATTTGTCTCAAATTGTTCTAAACTCTTAGTCTTCATTGTGAAAACACAATCCGGTATGTCTCTCTCACTTTCCCTCTCCTGAATTGGTAAATTTCATTTGGAGAATTGATTTTTTCTTATTGTAAGTTGGGGGTATTTAGTGGGTACTAACTTCTCTAACTTGGGTGGGGGGGGGGGGGGATTAAAATTGTGAATGTGTTGGCCAAATTCTTTGCTAAATTTATTAAATACATGTGTGTGGGATGATTTAGAGTATTTGGGGAAGTCTTGAGTACCCGTTTCATTAGCTAATTATTTAAAATAGATTGGACACCCTGCGTTTGATAAAATGCCCAAAAAAACTCAAAAATGATTTTCGAAACTTGTGTTCCGAAATGATTGAGTTTCTTAGTTGCTTGTATGTTTGTTGTTGATTTTGCACTGATGTTGATTGAAATTTTATGCTAACAAGTGAAATCAATATTGGTTGTTCATGTTTTGGGGGGGGGGGGGACTGTCGCAAAAGCGGACTCGCATTGCAAAAGTGATGTTCGCTTAAACAATACCCTTTTGCTTTTGTTATTTCCGCATAAACGACCTTCTGGTCACTTCTACGATATTCGCTTAAGCAAACATGGCTTCACTTTTGCAATATCTAGGGTTGTTTTCTTTCAGGGTAAATTTTTTTAGCATGCTTGTTTTGGTTCCAAATTGAGTTCCAACCATTTTCTTTGACTTCCATCTATGAAGTAGCATTGTTTAATACATGATTCTCACATTTATATGCTATTATGATTTTTTGATTTTCATAAAGTCAAGAATAGCACACGAACTCGATTTTGAGGAGGAAGTGGTGGTCGAATATGACCAATATAGATTTGTCTCTCTCCGAGTACAAGAGATCTATTATGTTAATTTGATGTAGAAAAAGCTACTTCCGGAGAAAGGCATATCGCTTGAAAAAGTTGAGGAAATACTTCTGACTTTCCACCAAAGGCTGATGGCATCCCGATGAATATGCTTTGCAATTCAACCTTACAAATCAAATGAACAATGAATGAGGTAGTTTTATTCTAATATCATGGAGACTGAAATGGCATCAAGGTTGATCACTATTCGGGGAAAGGTTGTCAACTATGGGCCGGAGGCAATCAATCAAATATATAGCTTACTCAACTAGGATATCAAGGCCTACATAGATAAGGTTGTGAGGTGGGTGCTTGGTTAGCTTCAAAGCTATGTACAGACAGAAATGTCCCATGGGCTCTCACAAAGGCCGAGATTTTATTCTTAGACTTGACTGCAGAGGCAAAGACACGTATGCACTAATATTTCCCCAAGTGGGAACGTTAGTAATATTCTGGTGTTCCGAGCATAGATAATGGCTTACTTACTTCACGATGTCCTGCTGAATATAGGCCACTTAATTGTAGATGAGTTCTAGGAATTCAAAATGCATGAAAAATTGTCTCTTGTTGTTCCTCTTCGATCACCGATCATTGTAAACAGGCTGAGGTGGAGGTACTTCCAGGGGACACTTGGATGGAGCCGAAATATCCTATCTTTTCGTGGTGGTAAAAATTAAAAAGAGGAAAGTTGACTCCGAAAAGTCCATACATGTGGAGGACGATACTCATACACCTTCAGTCTTGGGCCCTTTTGAGTCATTGGTTAGTAAGTTGAGGATTGTGAAGGAGATAATGACGAGGCTTCCTCAAAGGCTGGATGAGTCATCTTCTGGGCCAAGATCTTATGTGACCCAAAGTGAGTTTGATGCCTACTTAATTGATCAAAGAAAGCAATAATCTCAACTTGTGAATTTGGAGAAGGCTTATGTAGATTTTGCTAAGTCACATGGAGAGTTAAGCATCTCACACAATAAAATGAAAAAGCTGGAGAAGAGTAAAGACAAGTTCTTTACTCGAATGTGGAAATGGGTAAAAGGCCTTTGGAAAGTTCTGAAGGCAAATGAGCCACTCCCAACTTCTAGGCCAGACGAGGATGGATATGAGCTTGCTACATGGAGGTTTTATGTTGGAGATGAGGATATCGAGGCCACCAATACATATGGATAGGATTGAGCCAACCCAGAGAGCCCTTCATATTATCTTTTTAAGTTTTATAGTTATGTTGTGACATCATTTTTAGTTGGGGTGCTCTCCTTTGGGTTGTTTTATCTTATTTTAATTAACATTTTGGATTGTTGTTTTGTTGCTTTTATTTATTGTGCTGATTGGTCATCTTTCTTATGTTTTGGTTTTATTATATTAGTACCCTTTGTTGGTTTATGTTTTGTAGTAATAAATTTTGATGATAGTGTTTCATTATTGTATGCCTTGAAGTAAGGGGAGTTTGAGTACCCACTACTTGTGAGTTTGGAAGCCCTTGTGAATGCTCAACAAAAAGGCTTGAATTTTCCCAATGATAGATTGGGTGACGTCATTCTTAAGGGCAAATCATCATTTTGTTGAGTGTTGTTGTCTCTATAGTTCTTTAATGTGAGGGTGTGACTTGTTTGGTACTAATAGATTTAGTTAAGTCTTGTGAGTTGTGAAATCATTAGCCCTCCGAAAGTTTTGTGAAAATGAATGATTTTGTAACAATGTGTTGACTCTTTTTGTTACTCCAACTTACTAGGTGGTGAAGTGTAAGGTCTTTTGTTCTTGACTAGGGAGTAAAATTACG
This sequence comes from Solanum bulbocastanum, assembly GCA_037074985.1. Classification (NCBI taxonomy): domain Eukaryota; kingdom Viridiplantae; phylum Streptophyta; class Magnoliopsida; order Solanales; family Solanaceae; genus Solanum; species Solanum bulbocastanum. The sequence goes on along the minus strand of CM073604.1, from coordinate 24,742,803 downwards.
CCATCTTGAATAGGTTCATGCCATGTGTGGTGAGTTTGTAACATCTCGAATTCAAGAATGGCTAGAAGGGTTAGAAAGTGGTAGTGGGAAAACTCACGGGCCAAAAACTGGACCATGGAACCCTCCATGAGGTCCCATATGGGTTGTGAAAGGAACAATGGTCCATGAAGGGCGCTGTGGTAAGTCCCTAAGACCTGCCTTATAGGATTCCCTCCCACGGAGGCCTAGACGGCATGTGGTGAGGTTGATGGGTCGTCGATGGTGTCGTCAAGAAGGGGTCACTTGAAGGGGTCTTTTACCTTGCCATTGGTCAAGGACCACGAAGACCATAATAGCCCAGGGGCCTTGATGAGCCATCAAGGCTGTCATGGACTGACAACAGTGAAGCCCTAAGTTAAAGGCCTCTTCATGACTTGGTTCTCGGGCCGTGAAACCCTTGACAAGCCGTGAAGGCCATAATGAGGTGCAATCCATCAGTTTTATGTCAGGGGCTTTTGGGTCTTTTCCTAATTATTTTAATTCAGTAGCATGTTGTTTTACCCTTTACCCAAAGCCCTCTATAAAGGTTTTTACGCCCAAAATCACCCATTCAAGTCATTCTCTCAATTTACCAAAAAGAAGAACAAGTTCATCTTCTCCAAAATATTTCTCTCTCTAGAAGAAGAAGAAGAAGAAAGAGTCAACCTAGGGTTTCAAAATCAAGTCTGTAATTCACCAAATTGCTTAAGGGATTTGAGGACTAAGGTATTATAGTCGTCAATCTTCATCTATGGAACTCTTTCCTTCATAGAGTTCCTAAATTCTTCAAATTTTGAAGTTACAAATCTCCAATTGAAGTTAGGGTTTTCTTCTATGTCATCTGTTCCATCTTATATTGGTATAATTTATTCTTATATGAAGTATTATGCATGAATTGAGAGAATTCCATGTTTTTAAGATGAACCCCCATGAACCCATGCTTAACCCATGTTTTCTTGATATTGATGATTGAAAGTGGATTTTGAACCATGAAAGGTGAGCTATAGAAATATGCATGTTCTTATAAAATTGATGAATTATGATGTAAGTTGCTTTGAGAGTAAAGCATATATGATGTTGTTGTTGTTAATTGTTGTGAAAGGTTTTCTCACATAAATGATTCTAAGGTATAAAGGTCTTTCCACATAAAATGTATCAAATTTAATGGTCTATTCTAATGATGAGGCACGAGGCAATTACCCATGACCTCTATTTAAAGACAAGAGGTGATTACCTATGTCCCCATAGTGTAGGGCAATATGTGATTACCCATGACTCTTAAAGATAATATGGGTTTGATTAATGACTATTCCATAGGAATTAAGCTTAGTACCGAGTGGACAAGTGGTGATTACCCGTGTCCCATAAACTATGTGCCACCATAGGATGATTGTCTTAGATAGACATTAGATAATGGATCCACCAAAGCTAGAAGTTCATGGTTCTTACCTTAGTAAGTGAGAATACTTCTTTTCGGTGTGGGGTAAACACCATATTTGATGTTGTAGATCACATGGTCTTTATGTCGGTTAAGGCTAATTTCCCACGACAAGTATAATGATGAACTAAGGTCATTTCAAGAAGTATTCCACAAGTGTTCAAAGATGAGTTTTACTTGCATTTGACCATGATTATTATGATGTTTTTTAACCCTTTCCTTATGGTTTTTGACTTGGTCTTTGCATTACATGAAAGGTCCGTTTTAGCATGATTTACATCTATGTGCATTGCTATCATACTTGGTACATTTCTGTACTAACACATACTTTTGCCTACATTCTCCCAAATGTAGGGTCCGATGTTCCAGATTTGCATCCTCTTGGCTATGAGTCACCGTGAGCATAACTTAGTAGTGGAGAGTCCTCATGTTTTGAGGATCAAACCTTTTATCGCTTTCAATCATTACTTTTTAGATATTATACGTGATGTCAAGGGTACGTCCCAGTCACTCTTGATGTATAGATGGATATTGAGACCACACAAATATCCGCTTTGTTTTGTAAAACTTTTGATATGAATTGTCTTTTAATTCTATCGAATTTCTATTATCTTATTTATTCATGCTACGTGACTTGTGTAAGGCCTCTCGGGTCCTATGCGCCATGTTGTGCCTAGGGGACCATGGGTCATGAAAAAATTGGTATTCAGAGCACAAGGTTTAGATGGCCCTAGGAAGTCTCATAAGCCACATTGAATAATGTCTTGTTCATGGGTGTGAAACCGCCACAATTATGAATAAGATGCTGCAAGATGTATATGAAACTCCACTTCTTTCATTACTCTAAGTTGTGTGATAGAGTGTAACTCTATATGTTCCTTCTCTTAATCTGTATCCGATGCTTTTCAAGAAATGGCCCCTCGAAGAGCAGATGTTAGGAGGAATGGGAATGAGAATGTAGAACAAAAGGCTCCTCCTCAATCTCCTCAAGTTCTGGTTGACCCTTTGGCCGAGCAAGTGACTAAAGTGGAGTTTGGGGATGCTATTCAAGTGTTGGATCAAGCCATGACGGCTCAAGCCAATAGGGAGGTTGTGGTCCCCGTGAACCCAATTAGGGGTACAACGTCATCTAGAGTGATGGACTTCACTAGAATGATCCCCTGGAGTTTCATGGTTCTAAGGTTGAAGAAGACCCTTACAAATTCATTGATGAAGTCTATACGGTGTTGATGATCATGGGAGTGACGCCGGTAGAAAAGGTAGAATTGGCACCTTACCAACTTAAGGGTGTTGCTCAAGTTTGGTTCAACCAATGGAAAGAAGGGAGGACAGTTGATGCAGGTCCTCTCGATTGGAAAAAGTTTAAGGTTGTTTTCCTTGACATGTTCTTTCCCCTTGAGATAAGGGAGGCAAAGATACTTGAATTCATCAAACTTCGTCAAGGGAACATGAGTGGAAGGAGTATGCATTGAAGTTCACACAATTGTCTAGGTATGCTCCTATTATGGTTGTCGATCCTAGGGCAAGGATTAGTAAGTTATTTTCAGGTCTGTCCGAAATAGTGGTTAAAGAATGTCGTACCTCCATGTTTATCAATGGTATGTAAATTTCTCGTCTTATGTTTCATGCTCAACAAATTGAAGAGGAGAAACTTAAGGAAATATTTAGGGGGACAAAAAAGGCAGTGACTGGTGATAGTTACTTTTTACATTCAAGGTCAGGTGGATATGGTAGTTCTAAGTTTCGACAAAAGTTTTCAGGTCAGGGTTTCTCCAATGCTCCTCCTAAGTTAAACAAAGATAGGGTGTCTAACCCTAAGCCTCAAGGAGTAAATGGTAGTGGATCTTTATTGTCTACTTGTGCTAAATATGGAAGGAAGCATGAGGGATGATATATAGATGATTCTAATGCATGCTTTGGTTGTGGTAAGATGGATCACAAGATAAGGGATTGTTCTTCAGTTGCTAAGAATGATGGAGATAATCGTCAAAAGGCTCAACCTAATCTGATGTCTGGTTCTAGCGAGAATCAAAAGAAAAATAGATTTTATGCACTTCAGGCTCATCGTGAGCAAGGTGGTTCTCCCAATGTGGTTATCGGTATGTCACTGGAAGTCTTCCAACTTGATGTTTATGCTTTACTTGACCCCGGTGATACCTTGTCTTTTGTGATGTTATATATTGCTAAGAGGTAGGTATTCTTCCGGATGTGTTGTTAGATCCTTTTTTTGTCTTTACTCCCGGTTGTGATTCTATTGTGGCAAAGAGGGTCTATTGAAAGTGTCCTGTCTCTTTATCCCATAGAGTCACTCATGTTGACCTTGTAGCGCTTGATATGTTATATTTTGATGTTATCCATGGTAAGGATTGGATGGATTCCTATTTTGCTTCTATTGATTTTATAAGGTGTGTAGTCAAGATTCAGTTTCCAAATGAGCCTCTCCTGGAGTGGAAATGAGGAAATTCTAGGCCTAAGAATCAATTTGTTTCTTGTCTTAAAGCTAGGAAGATGATTTCTAAGGGTTTAATATATCATCTAGTTAGGGAGAGGGACATTGATTCAGAAACCCCTACTCTTGAGTCGGTGATAAGAGTAACGTCTATCAAATACACTTCATCCAATTCTAAGTGCAAATGATCGCTAAGCAATATATAACCTAACAATTGAGTTGGGATCGAATCCCACATGAAGCGGTACATGTTCAAATTCAATCAAGAAGTACAAATGTGATCTAACTAGATATAGGAATAAACATTATCGTAAAAGATATGAAATAAATCATAAGGTGTGACACGAATGTCAGATGGGGGGTTTTTGGTTTGCAATTATCAACTATAACGCAGTCACAAACAATTTAAAATAACAATAAAGAGAAGAATTCTCAGGATGTGATCGATTATAGGAAAATTTCGATATATGGGTAATTGAAACTACTAGTAAACTACTAAAAATTAGTGGGTAGGCTAGACTATAAGGGAGATAGCTTTCTCTCGAACAACTATCCCGAATCAGGTGATTTCTTTCGAACATCAACAAGCATAGCAATGAAGAACAGTCCACACCTTAATTCATCCACTCTCTCGAGCTAGATGGGTAGGATTGGGTTTATGATTCACTCTCTCGAGTTGAACCTAGCTCAACCAAATACTTACAAATCATTAATCACTAATTTTAGTTCTAATACCCCCTCTCGAGCAAGCTAAGAACACAAGGTTAGAACTGCATTTGCAACTACAATTCATAAATTAAACCACAACTAATGATTAAACCCCAATATAGCATTTAAACTAGTAATTAACAATACCCATAAAGTAATTCAACCCATAATCACATGATCACCCTCCAAGAATTAGGATTTTATCCAAACATCATAAAAGAGTAAAAACGGTTACCAAATCGATTAGCCATCAACTGGGTAAGAGTAGTTAAGCCTTTACAATGCTTTAATTTGCAAAAAATTCGAAACCCACTTGCAAAATCTCCAAATTGAGTCTCAAAAAGCCTTCAAGTCTACTATGAACTATCCAAAACTCAAGAGAAAACTGTTCTAGACTAATTCATCCTTCTTAATTAATTGTTCAAAATCTAATTTATAGTCGCCAAAAATAAGCCACGAAGGGCCATTAGGCGAAGTAAGTCGGGTTCACCGAGTTGTTCGGTGAACCGCCCTTTGCTCTCTTCTATCGCCTTTTTGTCCTGGCTCTCTGCATCCTCATGTCCTATAATTTAGGGTGAGCACTCTTTGCATCGCAAAACTGCTCGGTGATTTACCGACTGCCCCTTTTCTATAGCCGACTTGATTTCTTTTCTTAGGTTGGCACACTGGAATTTTATGCGGTAAAAAAAGCCACTGGGAGATTCGCCAAGTGCTCTTGGCAATCATCATGCTCGCCTTTCTTCAGTTCTTCAGTTTGTTTTGTTCCTTTTTGCTTTTTAGTGTCCTTGCTTTACTGCTTGATTCACATACCTGAAAATCAAGGTTTTAATATCAATTTATGGCACAAATTAAGCATTTGAGGATACTAAATCTATATAAACAAATCCCTAAATGAGTCCAAATCTCATATTCATCAGTCGGTCCCCATCGTAAATGAGTTTTTGGAAGTGTTTCTCGATGAATTACTAGGTGTTCCTCTCGAAAGGGAAATATACTTTGGTAGTGACCTTCTCCTGGATACGTAACCTATCTCTATTCCTCCTTACTGAATGGCTTCGATAGAACTTAAGGAATTAAAAGAGTAGTTGAATGATTTGTTAATAAGGGTTTGATTCGACCAAATATATCTCCATGGGTTGCTCCAATTTTGTTTGTTTGAAAAAAATATGGTTAGCTCCGTTGTGTATTGACTACCGATAGTTGAATAAAGTTACTATTAAGAATAAATATCCTCTCCCAAGGATAGATGACTTGTTCGACAAACTGCAAGAAGAAAGTTGTATCTCTAAGATTGACCTTCGATCGAGTTTTCACCAATTGAGGGTGAAAGAAGATGACATTTTGAAGACGGCTTTTCAAACTCGGTATGGTCATTATGAATTTTTGGTAATGTTTTTTGGTTTGACTAATGCTTCGGCGACATTTATGGATTTGATGAATAGAGAATTTAGGCAATACCTTGATATGTTAGTGATTGTGTTCATTGATGATCTATTGATCTATTCGAGAAGTGAAGACGAGCATACCAATCATTTGAGGATTGTGTTTCAAGTCCTCAAGGACCAACAACTCTTTGCCAAGTTAAGTAAATGAGCGTTTTGGTCAAGGTATGTACCTTTTCTTGGTCATATTATTTTCGGTAAGGGTATTAAACAAGATCCTAAGAAGACAACTGCGGTTAAGACTTGACCTAGACCTCTATCTCCTTCGGACATTAGAAGTTTCTTGGGTTTAGTCGGTTACTATTGAAGGTTTGTTGAAGAGTTTTTTTCAATTGCCTCTCCATTGACATCATTGACCCAAAAGAAAGTTAAATTCATTTGGTCAGAAGCGTGTAAAAAGAGTTTTTGAGAATTGAAAGATAAAATTACTACCGCTCTGATGTTGACTATACCCAAAGGAACTGATGGATTTGTTGTTTATTGTGATGCTTTGAAAATTTTGTTAGGATGTGTACTTATGCAAAATGGGAAAGTTATTGCCTATTCTTCAAGGCAACTTAAGATTCATGAAAAGAATTATCATACCTATAACCTCGAACTAGCAGCAGTTGTGTTTGCTCTTAAGAGTTGTAGGCATTATTTGTATGGTGTTCATGTAGATGTCTTTACTTACCATTAGATTTTGCAATATGTGTTTAATCAAAAAAATCTAAATTTTTGCCAAAGAAGGTGGCTTAAGTTGCTAAAAGATTATGATATGAGTGTTTTTTATCACCCCGACTAGGAAAATGTGGTGGCAGATGCTCTTAGTCGGTTATCAATAGGTAGTGTTGCTCATATTGAGGATGATAAGAAGGAGTTGGTTAGAGATGTTCATAGACTAGCCTGATTGGGTGTTCAATTAGTTGACTCTACTAAAGGTGGTTTTATGGTCCATAATGGTTCAGAATCATCCTTTATGTTGAAAGTGAAAGCAAAGTAAGTTCTTCATCTGACTTTGGTAGAATTGAAGAAAGCAGTGCTTAAGAAATTAGTTGAGGCTTTCTTGAAAGGGGGAGATGGTGTGCTTCGTTAGCAAGGTCGCTTGTGTATCCCAATGTGGATGACTTGAGAGATCAGATCTTATGAGAAGCCCATAGCTCTCGATATTCCATTCACCCGAAAGCCACCAAAATGTACTGTGACTGATGGGAGGTGTATAGGTGGAATGGGATGAAGAAGAATACTACAGAATTCGTGGCTAAGTAACCTAATTGTCAACAAGTGAAAGCTGAGCATTAGTAGCTGGGAAGTTTGTCCCAAGACATCAATATTCCTACATGGAAGTTGGAAGATTTGAATATAGTCTTCATTGTTAGCTTACCTCACACCTGGTGACAACGTGATTCGATTTAGGTTATAGTAGATCGAATAATGAAATCAGCTCATTTCATTCCTGTCATTGTTTCTTATTCGACGGAGGACTATGCTAAGTCGTATTTGAGAGAAATGGTTAGGTTGTATGGAGTGCCTTTTTCCATTATCTTCTATGATTTGGAAGTCTTTCCAAAAAGGGCTTGGTATTTGTGTTAAGCTTAGCACGAGCTTTCACCTGCAAACCGACAAGCAAGCGGAGCGTACTATCCAAACTTTGGGATGATGTCATGTGTAATTGACTTCAAGGGTATTTGGGATGATCATTTGCCTCTTATTGAATTTTCATACAATAATAAAGATCACTCAAGTATTGGTATGGCTCCATTTGAGGCTCTATATGAAAGGAGGTGAGATCTCATATTAGTTGGTTTGAAGTGGGTGAAGTTGCTTTGATAGGTCCTGAATTGGTACATGAGGCTATGGATAAAGTACTACTTAGTAGAGAAAGGTTGAAAATGGATCAAAGTAAAAAAAAAGTCCTATACCGATGTTAGGAGAAGAGATCTTGAGTTTGGTGTGAATGATTGGGTCTACTTAAAATTTTTACCCATGAAGGGTGTAATGAGATTTGGATAAAAAAAGTAAGCTTAGTCCCTGTTATGTGGGCCCACATCAGATTTTGAGGCGTATTGGAAAACCTGCTTATGAGCTTGAATTTCCTAATGACTTGGCATCGGTGCATCCATTTTTCTGTGTCTCCAAGTTGAAGAAATGTGTTGTTGATCCAACATCTATTGTGCCATTGGAGAGTCTTGGCATAAAAGATAGCCTTTCTTATGAAGAATTTTCTGTTGAGATTTTTGACTGGCAAGTTTGAAAGTTAAGAAATAAATAAATTGCTTCTATGAAGGTTCTTTGGAGGAATCAATCAATTGAGGGAGCTACTTGGGAGTCCGAGGCAGATATGATGTCCCATTGTCCACATGCCTTTCTCTCCGCCCCTACTCTAGCTTGAGGCATTTAGTTCCCCATGGTTTACTCCTTTGGTGTCATGTGTCTTAGATATTGCCATGATTCTCTATTTATGCATGTTCATGAAAAAACTTGATTTTTGAGAAAAATGAGTTTGTTGATTGATTTCCTCATGATTATGTGCATTTGAGTATGATTTGAATATAGATTTCGTGATTTGATGTTTTAAACATGGTTTAGCTTGGAGTTTATGTTTCCTCCTTGCAGATTTGCACTTATGTGATTTCATGCATGTTGGGATGTTAGGTTTGAGTTACTACTTTCCTTATAATGTTTTGAATCTCATTTGAGGACCAATGTTCCCAAGGGGGAGATACTGTAACACCTCGGATTAGAGAAAGGCTAGAAAGGTTAGAAAGGGATAGTGGGAAAACTCACAGGCCAAAAGTTGGACCATGGAACCCTCCACAAGGCCCCAAACAGGCCAGAAAGAGGAACACACTCTATGAAGGGTGCCGTGGTAAGTCACCAAGACCTGCCTTGCAGTAGTCCCTCCCACGGAGGCCTAGACGGCTCATGGGAAGGTTGACAGGCCATCGATGGCGTCGTCAAGAAAGGGTCACCAGAAAGGGTCTTTCCCCTTACCACGGGTTAATGACCACAACGGCCATAACGGTCCTTGGTACCTTTGACAAGCCACCAAGGCTGTCGTGGATGGGCAACAGTGAAGCGCTAAGTCAAGGGCCTCTTCACGACCTGGTTAACGGGCCGTGGAACCCTTGACAAGCCGTGAAGGACATCGTGAGGTGTAGTTTGTCAGTTTTAAGTTAGGGGCTTTTGGGTCGTTTCCTAATTATTATAATTCAATACCATGTCATTTTAACCTTTACCCAAAGCCCTATGTGAAGGTTTTTACCCCTAAAATCACGCATTCAAGTCATTCTTTCAATTTACCAAAAAGAAGAATTAGTTAATCTTGCCCAAAATATTTCTCTCTCTAGAAGAAGAAGAAGAAGGAGTCAACCTAGGGTTTCAAGTTCAAGTCTCCAATTCACCAAATTGCTTAAGGGCTTTGAGTACTAAGGTATGATAGTCTTCATCTATGAAACTCTTTCCTCGATGGATTTTCTAAATTCCCCAAATTTTGAAGTTAGAAATCTTCAATTGAATTGAAGTTAGGGTTTTCTTTTATGTCATGGGTTCCTTCTTATATTGGTATATTGATTTTTTTTTTTATGAAGTATTATCCATGAATTGAGATAATTCCATGCTTTTAAGATGAACCCCCATGAACCCATGTTTTCTAGATTTTGATGATTGAAAGTGAGTTTTGAACAATGAAAGGTGAATTATGGAAATATGCATGTTCTTATGAAATTGATGAATTATGATGTAAATTGCTTTGAGATTAAATCATATATAATGTTGTTGTTGTTAATTGTTGTGAATGGTTTTCTCATATAAAAGATTCACAGGTCGACAGGCCTTCTCACCTAAAATGAATCAAAGTTAAGGAGCTATATTCTAATGATGAGGCAAGAGGCGATTACCCATATCCTCTGATGAGAGACAAGAGGCGATTACCCATGTCTACATAGTGTACGGAAAAACACTATTACCTATGACCCTTTAGCATAAGATGAGTTTGATGAATGGCTATTCCATGGGAATTAAGCTTAGTACCGAGTGGACAAGTAGTGATTATCCGTGTCCCATAAACTATGTGCCACCATAGTATGATTGTATGCTAGAAGTTCATGGCTCTTACCTTGGAAAGCGAGAACACCTCTTTTTAGTGTGGGGCAAACACCAGATTCCATGTTATAGCTGACATGATCTCTATGTCGGTTAAGGCTAATTTCCCACAAAAAGTATAATGATGAACAAAGGTCATTTCAAGAAGTATTACTAAGGCTAATTTCAAAGATGAGTTTTACTTGAATTTGACCATGATTATTATGATGTTTTCTGACCCTTTCCTTATGGTTTTTAACTTGATCTTCACATGACATGAATGGTTCTTTTTAGCATGATTTACATCTATATGCGTTGCTATCATACTTGGTACATTTTTGTACTAATGCATACTCTTTCCTACATTCTCCCGAATATAGGATCCGACGTTCCAGATTCGCATCCTTGTGGCTAGAGGTCACCATGAGCATACTTTGTAGTGGTGAGTCCTCATGTTTTGAGGACCAAATTTTTTATTGCTTTCAGTCTTTACTTTTTCAGATATTGTACGTGATTTCAGGGTTACGTCCCGGTCACTCTTGATGTAATAGATGGCTATTGATACTATGTACACTTCCGCTTCATTTTATAAAACTTTTGATATGAATTGTATTTTAAATTCTATTGAATTTATATTATCTTGTTTATGCATGCTAAGTGTCTTGTGTAGGGTCTTGGGGTTCTATGCGCAATGTTGCGTCTAGGGGGTACCTTGGGTCGTGACAGAGTCTTTGTGAATAATGACTTGTGTTCACTTGTGTTAGTTAGAAGTTGCTCAGTTAGTCTTGAACTGTTGGTCTTGAATGAGCTTGGTTGGAGAAATGATCTTACGCTCTATTTGATTGTTCTTGAAGTCCACTTAGCCGAAAAATCCCACATTTACACTAAATTTATCCTTAGTTGTCCCCTTTGAGCCTTATCCTTTTTATTGGCAATTGCATTACAAGCCTTGAACCTTCTTGAAAAGTAACCTTATTTTGAATCCTTTCCCTCATTGAACTTGAGAATTGTGAAAGTTGAGGCTAAAAGCCTAAGTTGGGGGGGGGGGGGGGGTGTTATAGGAAGATAATAGATGGATTCTTTCCACATGATGCTTGATATAAAAAAAGAGTTTGAGAATGGAGGAAAAGATTCAAAGATAGAAAAAGTTGTGAAAAAAAAAAAGAAAGAGTTTGAATAAATAAGTCTTGAATCCTCCAAAAGTTGAAAATGGTTGCATGTGGGGAATCTAAAATGGAAGAAAGGAAATATAAGAAAATGATGTGAGATGTTTATTGATTTGAAAAATGAAGAAAAGTGGAAAAGTTGTTGATTGAAAAGTTGTTGTATAGTGTTGAAGGATGGTGTATTCACTTGTACTTAAATGATATCCTAACCTTCTCTAAACCTACATTACAAGCTTAATAAAGTCCTTTGAGATTTCCAACCAAATGAAATTTAGTCAATGTTGTTTGAAAATATGGGCAAGCCTATGGTGTGGCCCTTGTGCACATAAAATGATTCGTTTTGAATGTGAGCATTTGTATTGTTGTCCCTTAAATTGTGAATACTTCTGTGTATTTTTGTGGGACATTTCTTTCTTGTGAGGGCATGAATGCTAGAATGGATTGGTGAAGTTGATAGATTACAAAAATTTAGTCAAGATAAGTTGTTAGAAAATTAGTAATTGGGAGTCACTTTTTGATGATTCTTGTTGTCACTTGATCATTCTTCAAAATCATTGAGTTTTGAAATTGTGTTTGAACTTGAGGGAGTTTCTGGATTGAAAATAACTTGTTTGCTTGCTAATTATTAGTACCAACCAAATCCATGACCATGATCCTTAGTGAAATTGGAAGAGTGTTGAGGTTAAATTGAGTGCTTTTTGTGTTTTGGATTTTTATTTGCTTGAGGACAAGCAATGTATTAAGTTGGGGGTGTTGATGAGTGGTGAGTTTGCACTCATTTAGGACTCTTTTCTTATGATTTTGTGGCACTCAAAGTAGAGAAAGAGGCTAAATATCCTTTGAATTGTTTTTATTTCATGTGTTTATTGCGGGGATGGAAAATATGCACAAAAGCTGAAAAGAAGAAAAATCTGGTAGAAAACAAGCTCCAGATCTCACAAACTAATCAACAACTCGCATAAGTGACCAGGCGGCGTTCGCTTCTGTGAACTAGCCCAAAAAGGAGGAGGTTTGTTTGTTTTTGCAAACCTCCTGCCACTTTTGTGAAGACTACCTTTTCAAACTAGGACATAATGGGAAATTCTCAAGCATTGGACCCAAAATTCAGAAAATAGGGCTAGGGTGGAACATTATTCATCATTAAAGAATTGTTAGATAGAGAATATTCTAGAGCGAAAAACTCATCAAAAAGTAGATTTTACATTATTCTTGATCTTGGAGTTTAGACATTGAAGGCAAGTTGCCTCACATTTCATTTGTGGATTTGGAGATTGTGTTCTATTTTAGTAAATCTCTTTTACTTTTCTTCATTTCCTTGTTCTTAATTGCTAGAAATGTGAGTGTAATTTATTGTGTCAAATTGGGGCTTTTGAGCTAGAAACAGACAAAACTATTTGGGTATATAATATATTGCTCCATTGCTTTTGTAATTCCTTGTTTCCATGTTTGATTTCATGAAATAGGTTCAATCTACTTTTAATGTTTGAATTTATGGGTTGACAGTGCACACTCAATCCTAGCTTCCGATCTTCATGGGTTGCTTGAAAATAGAATCCGTGAAGTGAAGAATTAGATTGATAATCACATTTTAGCTTTGAATCTTGAATTTGAGACCGAAAGGATAAAGTTTAGTGTTTCATTGTTAAGCGCAAGGGTTGCTCGAAAGAGGTCTAAGTTATGGTAGTGATTGTTTCGTTGAATTACATGATTGAGACAAAAAGGAGATGTCATGAAATAGTCCTTTGAGACTGAAAAGGATATTAGGATTGACCTACAATTACTTAGCCTCCCTATTAGTGGTTGATTTTGAATTGAACTACAATGGATCGTTGAGTGTTAATTGAATCTCAAATTTTCTCAATTCCCATACATCCCTTGCTTGATATTGTCTTTGCCCCCGTTAGAAGCATAGTTAATTTATTTCTTTCTATTTGATACTATTGTGCTTTGTATGTTTAGATTAAAACTAGTATCAAGTTAGTCTTTATATTTTCAATCGCCGACAAATTATTCTCTGTGGGATTCGAACCCGACTCTTAGTTGGGTAATTTTATTGAAGACAACCTTTGTCCCTTTTAATTGGTTATAAAGAGGACATTTGAGTGTTATCAAAAGTTGTTTATACTTTTCAAAAAAGTAGCATAAATTGTACTTTGGGATTAACTCACGACGTTAGTAGGGCTCGCCGAATTACTCGATTAGTCACAAACTACCACTTCTTCTCGCTTTTCATTCTTTAGTTCAAAACTTCAGGAGCTGAAGAAGCAGTTGGCAAGCCCGATGGGCATCGCATTCATAATTGGCGAGTCCGGAGTTGGCGATTATCATCCATGCTCGCCAAATTGTTGTTCATTTTTAGTAGAACTTTTAAAAAGTTTTGGCAAACTAGCAATGTTCACATACAAGATATGCTTTGATATTTTAGCAAAACTCTCCAACAACTTAGGTGACTTCAGATTACTTCGCCGACTAAGTTTGCAAGTCGCCGTTCATTTTATCATCTCATCGACTTGCTTTGAGCTTTTGAGTAGATGTCTCAATCACTTTTAGCAAGGACTAACTATTTGGCGAGTCCCCAATTGCTCTTGGCGAGTTTCAGCTCCACCATTTCTTTCTTTTTATGTTTTTGGCTTCTTTTTGCACACATATTTCATTGTCTTGTCCTTTAGCCTTCATGGATGGAAAACAACACTTTCGCATGAGAAATTGACACAAAAGTGCATTGAGAACACTATTTGGTGAACTAAAAAGCCTCAAATGAGTCCAAAATCTCCGACTCATCAACACCCCAGCTTAAGCTTTTGTGTGTCCTTAAGTAAATCAAGAAATTAGTTAGTTGAATAAAGAATTCTACAAATAATGCTTTTTGAGAGCCAACATGCAAGTGCTATAACAAGGATAAATCCAAGAACATACAATTTTCAATTATGCACCAAAAGCTTCAAATGATAACTTGTCTTTATCGATCTAAGTACATGCTCACAAATTCTCACTCAAGAGGCAAAGCTATGCTTCAACAAACATATTTAAGTGCCCTCACATCAAGAACGATTCCATGCTCTCACAAAGCATAGCAATAATGAATTTTTAGGATTAAAAAATGAACTTTCACACTCTCAAAGAGAAAGACATGCATGTTTCAACCCATATGTTTGCCCATATTTTCCAACCATCAAATTACTTGGATTTTGAAAGATCCTGAAGGTATTTCAAGGCTTGTAATGGGGTTGAGAGTAAAGGATGATCCTTTTGGTTTAGTGACTTCACCTTCTTTAAGAATTTTTGTTTCTCAACTTCACTTTTTTTCTTTTCTTTCCTCCTTTTGAACATAAGGATTTATCCTCGTTATTTTCACAATACTCTTTTCTTGTAAAGCTCATTAGAATCCCATTTATTCAACCAAGCAATGTAGATACACTACAACAAATATGCTATTTAGATACAAAATTATTAGATACAATACAAAATTTGTCACTAATTATTCACTTTTTGTATAAAAAACTACATTTCATCTTTAAATGCATGAGCAACATACTTTTAGTGACGAAACATACAATTTCGTAGAAGAATTTTGTTGATTAAAGTTTTTCGCCAAAAAATAGTTTGGCACTGTAATGACCTATTCACGTCATTACAGAATAGCCAACAGGGAAAAATTTTGGGCCAAATAAGTTTTTCGTAGTAACTTGGAATTTCTCAACCTAGTCTTTGGATGAAATCGGAGTCAGTAAGGTATAGGCAAATCTGGTAACGATTGGATGATCTAATTATGAATTTGATCACATGGGTAAATAGCTAAGATGTTCAAGAACCCGTACGACTTTACGGAATTGAATTCGGGCGAGTAAAACTCCTAAAATTGATCTTAGCGTGAACATGTATTTTCTGAGTATCATGGGTTGAAGGTGTGTTGTGAAATGGGGGTTTGGAATTATTAAATTTGCTCACTAGTTCCGTGCAAGCCACTAAGGCAGGATTTTCCCGCCAGGGCGGTGCTGCTGTAGTGGGGTGAGGGCCGCTGTGGCGGAACATACGCGATTTGAATCGGAAAAAAATCCCAAAAACTTTTATTTTGCACTTTTTGACTTTGAAGAGACGACCTCAAGTATTTTCTTGACAGTTTTCCACCATTTTTGAGGCTAAAGGTGAGGTTTTCACTCCCCAAATTCATTTTTTGATCCGTAAAACGTAAACTAATGGGTTATTATCGATGGGGGTGGGTTTTGATCTAGAAATTATAGTGGGAAAAACCCTAATATTGGTATGGGGATCATGGGTTTGATATAGGTTTGATAAATTTGATTGTAATCCGGGTAATTCGACATAGTTTATTGATTCCCGTGTTATATTGATTGTTTGTAGACCAAGAACAAGAGAAAATTTTTTTGAAAAGGGAAGAATCAAGTTTCTTAGGGAATTCAAGCTTTGTTTGAGGTAGGAGATGGTTGTGATTTCATGTTGTGTGATATATGTTTCTTCTTACTTCATTATGATGCATGTATGTATGTGAATGTTGCATTATTTATCATACTAATCGTAAATGAGGATAGTTGAATAATTGAATGCAATGAATCAGGACTTGATTGTATGATTATGAGAATTTACTTTGTGATTGTGATTATGGCTTGTTGAATGGATCGGGTGTTGCATTCCGACACACTAACTGGGATCGGTTCCCACATACTGGCATAAACATTGGAATGGGTGTCACGATCCAAAATGCTAACTTGGAATGGGTACATGTACTGGTACACTAACAGTTTGGGTGTGCGTTCCGTGAGAGGATCATTGACTTGACGTAACTGTATATCTTGAGAATTGTGAAATTGTACATGTTCGGTGTTTGCATGTTATTGTTATGTTGTAATGACTTATGTATTTTGTTATTAGTATGATAGCTGCTTGATCCTACCAGTATAATGTGGTTGTGTACTGATACTATACTTGCTCTTTCTTTGTTGAGTACATGGCATCGGTAGGCGGCTATTGACAGACCTCGCTTAGAAGATCAATGATTAATTGAATTCAAGAGTAAGCTAGTTCTTTCGGGTTGCCATGAGTTCTTTTTTCATCTATGTCCATATTTTGGGCTTAGACTAGTACTTAGGCATTCTTATGTTTAATTGGGTTGTACCCATTTTCTTATACTTGTTGAACTTTAGATGTTTTGGTACATTGACTTTCAGGTTGTAGGTGTTATGCCACATTTGTTTTGGTTGTCAGACTTTTGTTTGGAGTTTATGGGGATCCCCTATTTCTTAGCATTTAAACTTGCTTCCGTAACTTTAAATGCCTTAGTTTTTGGTTGAGTTTATTAGTTTTGATTGTAGTAATGGTTCTCCCTCCATAGGGTTAGTACGTGTGCCAATCATGATGGTCTGGGTCGTGACAAATTTGGTATCAGAGCCTAGGTTCATTGATCTCGATGTACGAAAACGAGTTTAGTAGAGTCTTGTGGAATGGTACGAAGATGTTTGTACTTTTTTTCGAGAGACTATAGGACTTTAGGAAATCTTTCTGTTTTCTCTTGTCTCATTTCGTGCTATAACTTGATTCCAATTGGTATCTGACGATTCAAATTGGTATCTAACCTTCTTCAATCTTTTGTTCGCAGATGGTTAACACTAGGTTCAACGGCGTCAGGCCTGTAGCTCCCGTCAATGATCCAGCTGAGGAATCTACATCAAGTGGTCGCATTCGAGGCAGGGGTAAAGGAAGAGCTAGGGGTAGAGGCCGAGGAAGGGTGGCGCCTACTAGTGATGGAGTACCAGTTGAGAATTCTCCCAAAAATAAGGCTCCTCCTGCGCATCATGAAGACATAGAAGAGAATAAAGAGGTTGAGAATGAGGAGAATGTTGGACAAAAAGAAGAGATGCAAGCTGAGACTACAGGTATTCCTCCCTTAGACCCAGTGTTAGCTCAACAGATTATGTTGTTCTTGAAAGGAGTTGTTGGTCCTGGAGTGCTTCCCTCTGTTCTACCCACTTAAGCTTCTGCCAACCCCCATATTGCTTCACTGTCCCCAAGGTGAGTGGAAATATAGGTAATGATACTTTCTTCCGTCCTTTGTTGGTCCTGTTATGACTGGTAATGAGCATGAGATGTTGACTAAGTTTTTGAAATTGAAACCACCTGTGCTCCATGGTTCTGAGAGTGAGGACACCTATGAGTTCATTCTAGATTGTTATGAAAGGCTTCATAAGTTGGGAATTTTCCATAAGCATGGAGTAGAGTTTGTGACTTTTCAGCTTCAAGGTGAGTATAAGTAGTGGTGGAGAGCTTATGTGGAATGCAGATCTTCAATTTTACCTCCACTTACTTGGACCTAGTTTAATACTTTATTTTTAGAGAAGTATGTGCCTCAGACTATGAGAGATCGTAAGAAGGATGAGTTCATGGCTTCGAAGCAAGGTGGTATGTCCGTGACTGCTTATGAGGCCAAGTCCATGTTTCGTCTAGATATGCTATGCAATTGGTGACTACCAAGGAAGATAGGATCTATCTATTTGTTAAGGGGCTAAATTTCAAGTTGTAGGTATTGTCTGTTCATATGACCTCGACAGGAAGAAGCTTCAATGAGGTAACAAATTTTGTGAAGAAAATGGAAGGGGTGAGGCAACACGGTCAGACTAAGGCATTGGCTAAGAAAGCCAAGAATTCAGGCAACTTTTAGGGTTCTTACTCTAGAGGTTCTGGAAGATCGACTCTTGCAGCCCGACCAGTTCAGTCTGCTATGCCCGCTTCTACAGGTAATTACTCCAAAACTCTACCTCAGAATTTGATTCAGGATAACCAGGGAGCGGCACCTTCGGTGGGCAGCAGGCCATATTTTGATCGTACTTGCTACAATTGTATAGAACCTGGGCACATGAGAAGAGATTGTCCCCACCCGTACATGATGGATTCTGTGCAACAGTAGTCTAGAGTAGTGGTACCAGCGGGAAATGGTAATAATTGTCGAGGGCATACACAAGGTAGGCGAGGAGGAAATTAGCGAGGCTGCAGAGGTAGGGAAAATGGTAACGCAGGAAGAGGTGAAGTACAGCCAGGTATGGAAGTCACCCGTCAAAATGACAAGGCTTAGTGTTATGCATTTTCGGGCAAGACCGAGGCGGAGGCGTCTGACGTAGTCATCACATATACTATTCTTGTCTGTGATGTGTTATTTGATTCGGGTTCTACTTATTCTTATGTGCTTTTACGATTTTCCTCAGAATTTGCTATGATTTTTGATATAATTGATGCCTCTATCCATGTTTCTATCCTAGTTGGAAAGTCTGTCATAGTCACCTATGTCTATCTTGCTTATCCTATTTTTTTATGGTTTTCAGACTTGGGCTGATTTGATGATTTTGATATGACTGACTTTGATATAATCTTAGGCATGACTTGGTTGTCCCCCTATTATGCTTTGCTTAATTTTAATACTAAATCTATGACTCTAGAAATTTCAATATGGGAAAAGTTAGAGTAGGAAGGGGTGTACAAGCCTAAGCAAGCTAAGATCATATCCTCCATTCAGGCTAGGAAACTGGTAGGGTAGGGTTGTTTGACTTATTTGGCTCATATTCAGGATGTTGAGGTTGAGTCTCCTTCTATTGAGTCTATTCTTATAGTGTCAGAATTTAGAAAAGTGTTTCCTAATGTGCCTGGTATGCCTCCGGATAGAGATATAAATTTTTGCATTGATTTAGAACCTAGTACCTGCCCCATTTCTATCCCTCCATATTGCATGGCTCCGGTATAATTAAGACAGCTTAAGGCTCAAAAAAGAACTTCTTGATAAAGGATTTATTCATCCTAGTGCTTTCCCGTAAGGTGCTCCTGTATTGTTTGTTAAGAAAAAGAATAGTAGTATGAGGATGTGTATAGATTATCGACAATTGAATAGGGTCACCATTCGAAACAAGAATCCGTTGCCTCGAATAGATGATCCTTTTTACCAATTGCAAGGTGCATCAGATTTCTCTAAGATTGATCTATGGTCTGGTTACCATCAATTAAAGATTAGGCTTGAGGATGTACCCAAGACGGCGTTTAGAACCCGCTATGGTCACTACGAGTTCCTAGTTATATCGTTTAGATTGACAAATGCGCCTGCAAATTTTATGAGTTTGATGAATGGCGTGTTTAAACCATTTCAGGATTCGTTTGTTATAGTCTTTATTGACGATATTTTGGTGTATTAGAAAAGAGAGGAAGAGCATGCCGACCATCTTCATATTGTTCTGGGTATTCTTGGGGAATAAAAATTGTATGCAAAATTTTCTAAATGTGAATTTTGGTTGACTTCGATTGCCTTTTTGGGGCATGTAGTTTCGAAAGAAGGGGTGATGGTAGATCCTCAAAAGATTGAAGTGGTTAATAATTGGGTTCGGCCTAGCTTTGTGACTGAAGTTAGGAGTTTTGTAGGGCTCGCTAGCTTCTATCATCGATTTGTGAAAAACTTTGCTTTTATTGCCACTCACTTGACGAATTGACCAAAAAAGAGATACCATTTGAATGGACTGAAAAATGTGAGGAGAGTTTTCAAAGGCTCTAGACTCTCTTGACCACAACACCTACTCTAGCACTACCAGTGAAAGGTAAATATTTTATTGTTTATTGTGATGCTTCACATTTGGGTTTGGGTGCTGTGTTAATGCAGGATAAGAATGTCATAGAGTATGCATCGCGACAGTTGAAGGTGCATTAGAGGAATTACCCAAAACATGATTTAGAGTTGGTAGTGGTGGTGTTTGCTTTTAAGATCTGGCGACATTATCTCTATGGCGTCAAATGTAAGGTGTTGACTGATCATCGTAGTCTACAACATGTGTTCACCCAAAAGAATCTGAATTTAAAACAAGGATTATGATATGACCATCCAATATCATCCGAGTAAAGCTAATGTAGTGGCAGACGCACTAAGTCGAAAAGCGGTGAGTATGGGTAGTTTGGCTTACATGAGTGTAACTAAGTGACCTTTGGCTAAGGAAATCCAGACCTTGGAGTCTAAATTCATGCAGTTGAGCATCTCAGAAAAAGGTGGGGTGTTAGCTAGCATTGAGGTTAGGGCCACATTCATTGAAGAGATCAAAACCAAACAGTTTGAGGCTGAATATTTGAATAATCTTA
This sequence comes from Solanum bulbocastanum, assembly GCA_037074985.1. Taxonomy (NCBI): domain Eukaryota; kingdom Viridiplantae; phylum Streptophyta; class Magnoliopsida; order Solanales; family Solanaceae; genus Solanum; species Solanum bulbocastanum. The sequence continues at coordinate 24,722,403 of CM073604.1, read as the reverse complement.
GAAAGAAGATTGTGATTGGTAAGGCACAATAGACGACTCTTGATGTGGAAGGTATGCTCAGTTTTAAAGGAAGGATTTGTGTTCCTCGAGTTGATAACTTGATTCAAAAATTGTTGACAGAAACTCGTGGTTTGCGATATTCCATTCATCCGGCTGTGACTAAGATGTACCGAGATTTGAAATGAATTTATTGGTGGCTGGGCATGAAGAAAGATATAGCGGAATTTATGGCTAAGTGTCAAAATTTCTAACAAGGAAAATACGAGCACCAAAGGCCAGCATGTTTGCTTCAGAGAATGCCAATTCTAAAATGGAAGTAGAAAATAATAGCCATGAATTTTGAGGTTGGTCTTCCCAAGACTTTGGGGAAGTTTGATTCTATTTGGTAGTGGTGGACAGATTGACTAAGTTAGCTCATTTTATTCCGGTCAGAATAGATTATAATGTTGAATAATTGGCTAAGGTTTATGTGAAAGAGATAGTGAAGTTGCATGGGGTGCCCCTCTCGATCATCTCAGTCCGTGGTACGCAGATTCCCTTCAAGTTTTGGAGGAAGTTACATGATGAAATGGGCATACAACTCACTTTTAGTACAACTTTACATCCACAGACGGACGGACAGTCAGAGAGGACTATTCAAGTGTTAAAAGACATATTGAGAGCATGTGTGATTGACTTTGGGGGACATTGAGATAAGTTCTTACCCTTGTGTGAGTTCTCCTATAATATTAGTTATCACTCCAACATAGATATGGCACCGTTTGAGGCATTTTATGGGAGGAGGTGTAGACCACCCATAGGATGGTTTGAGGCAAGAGATGTGAAACCTTTGGGGGTTGATTTAGTGAAGGATGCTCAAGATAAGGTGAGAAGTATTCAAGCTAAGCTTTTAGCAGCCCAGAGTAGACAGAAGAAGTATGCAGACCATAAAGTAAGAGACATGTCATTTCAGACTGGTGAGAATGTTCTTCTAAAAGTATCACTAATGAAAGGGGTGATGAGATTTGGCAAAAAGGGCAAGCTTAGACCTCAATACATCAGTCCCTTTGAGGTTCTTGAATGTGTAGGGACAGTGGCTTATAGATTGGCCTTACCTCCTACCTATCAGGAGTTTATCCGATATTTCATGTGTCCATGATGAAGAGATATCATGGTGATGGGGATTACATCATAAAATGGGACTCAGTTGTGTTAGACAAGGACCTTCAATATGAGGAGGAACCAATTGCAATTCTTGATCATGATGTATGAAAGCCGAGGACCAAGGAGATTAAGTCCATGAAAATGTAATGGAAGCATCTTCCAATTGAGGAAGCTACTTGGGAAACCGAGAAGGATATGCGTGACAAGTATCCCCAGGTGTTCGTCGATTCAGGTACTACTCAACTCCTTCTCTTGCCTATTTTTTTTCTCCCTAAGTTGTCACTCGGAGACGAGTGATGGGTAAATTTATATCTATTGTAACGACCTGTTCCCGTCGTTATAGATAAGCTTAAGGGAAAATTTTTTGGCCAAAAAACCTTTTCGTAGTAACTTGGAATTTCCCAACCTAGTCCAACTTTGGAGGAAATCGTCAGTAAGGTCTAGGGAAATATGATAACAATTGGATGATCTAATTATGAATTTGATCACATGGGTAAATAGCTAAGATGTTCAGCAACACGTATGACTTTACGAAATTGAATTCGGGTGAGTAGAACTCCCAAAATTGATCTTAGCGTGAACGGGTATTTTCTGAGTATCATGGGTTGAAGGTGTGTTGTGAAATGGGGGTTTGAAATTATTCAATTTGCTCACTGGTTCCATGCAAGCCGCTAAGGCGGGATTTTCTCGCTAGGGCAGGGCTGCTGTAGCTGGATGAGGATCGCTGTGGCGGGACAGACGAGACTTAAGTCATAAATAAACCCCCAAAACGTTTTATTCTGCACTTTTAGACTTTGAGAGCTAGGAGACGAACCCAGGTGTTTTCTTGATAGTTTTCCACCATTCTTGAGGCTAAAGGTAAGGTTTTCACTCCCCGTATCCGTCTTTTGATTCGTCTAACGTAAACTAGTGGTAATTATCAATGGGAGAGGGTTTTGGTCTGGAAATTATGGTGGGAAAAACCTTAATCTGGGTATAGAGATCATGGGTTTGACCTAGGGTTGATAGAGTTGATTGTAATCTGGGTAATTAACATTATTTATTGATTCCCGTGTTATATTGATTGTTTGTAGACCAAGAACAAGCGTAAAGGAACCGAAAAGGGAAGAATCAAGTTTCTTAGGGGATTCAAGCTTTATTTGAGGTAGGTGATGGTTGTGATTTAATTTTATATGATATATGTTTGTTCTTGCTTCATTGTGATGCATGTATGTATGTGAATACTGCATTATTCATCACACTAATTGTAAATGAGGATAGTTGAATAATTGAATGCCATGAATCATGACTTGATTGTATGATTATGAGAATTTACTTTGTGATTGTGATTGTGGCTTGTTGAATGGATCGGGTGTTGCGTTCCGACATATTAACTAGGATCGGTTGCCACGTACCGGCATAAACATTGGAACGGGTGTCATGATCTGACAGACTAACTTGGAACGGGTACCACGTACCGGTACACTAACAGTTTAGGTGTAGGCTCCATGAGATGACCATTGACTTAACATAACTACATATCTTGAGCATTGTGAAATTGTATATGTTCGGCGTATTCATGTTATTATTATATTGTAATGGCTTATGTATGTTGCACTTAGTGGGATAGCCGCGTGATCCTACTAGTACACTGTGCTTGTGTACTGATACTACACTTTCTCTTTCTTTGTTGAGTACACGACATCTTCAGGTGGCTATTGACAGACCTCGCTTAGAAGATCAGTGATCAATCGAATTCAAGGGTGAGCCAGTACTTAGGAATTACTATGTTTAATTGGGTTCTCTTTCCATCTATGTCCACCTTTCGGGCTTAAACTAGTACTTAGGAACTATTATGTTTAATTGGGTTGTACCCGTGTTCTTAGACTTGTTATTAGATGTTTTGGTACATTGACTTTCAGGCTCTAGGTGTTATTCCACATTTGTTTTGATTGTTAGACTTTTGCTTGAAGTTTATGGGAACTCCCTATTTCTTTCCTTAGCATTTAAACTTGCTTCCGTAACTTTAAATGCCTTAGTTTTTGGTTGAGCTTATTAGTTTGGGTTGTAATAATGGTTCTCCCATCGAAGGTTTAGTGTGGGTGTCAATCACGATAGTCTGGATTGTGACAAGTGTCATTTATTATGTATTATTAATGATGAATTTTATGCTATCGGTGACACAATGTTTTGTCTCTAATAATGCATCTAATTTATGACAAATTATTATTTGTCTTAGATAAGTTCTAATTTTGGATAAGAAGAAATTTTGTCACTAAAAATAAGTTATGCAATAGTGACAAAGTAGATTTCGTAGTTAAATATTGTAAGTTTTAGCCACAAATTTTTATATTTAATTGTGACCTTAGTTTTTGTCACTAATAATATAATTAATTAGCGACGAACAATTTCTTGTCTCTAATCAGCCTATGACTTAGTGACAACATAGTTTTGTCACAAAATATACAATATTTAAATAGCGTCGATTTATAGTTTGTAGCTAAATAATTCAACTAATTTCTTAACCTTTTTAAAGCTATATATATATATATATTTTTTTTTTTTTTTTAAAAAAAAAAAAACTAAATACATATATGAATTTTAATATGCGTATTTAGATCTAAATGTATGCCTTTAAATATACCTCTGAATATTAAGATGTTTTAAATTTGATTACTAAATAATTGAGATTGTTTTTAACATATAGAAATGTAAAATATGCCTTTATTTTAAAAATAGTAAATGAATAAATTTAATAAAATATGAAATTGATCTAATATTATATCAACAAAGTATATACACACATATGAATATATATGGTGGTTAGTGGTGATGATGGTTAGTTGTAGACCATTTATATTTTTCAATTGATTGGTCAAGTTTCTTGAATATCAAACGGAGTGAAATAACTATTTATACATATCAGGAATATTATTTAAAATTATTTTGGTGCTATTTTGTCATTTCATTTAGTAAAATACACTAATATATTATTATATACATTAAATATAATTTTTAAATATTAATTATGTCATTTTATTAATTTAAAAAAATATAAAAAACAAGTATTTTAAATGAGTATGCATTTTATTTTTCAAATTAAAGTTAATTGTGACTTAATTATGTGCACTAATCCATTGTCACTTTATTTATCTAAGTAAAAAGGCTTATTAGTAAATTGATTAAAAGATAATCTCAAACTTACTACAAATTGTATATTTTTATTTGATTAACATTTTAGGTATATGTTATTAGAATCTTACCCATAATATGACTTTTATTTTCATAATTTAAAAATTTTCTCATCTAAAATTCAAATTTAGAATTTAAAATTTAAGCAAAGTATGTTAAATAATAATTTATGATAATTTTGAATTTGGAGTTTCAGAAAGAGTCCATTCACATTTGCCTTCTTTTATGTTAAAATAAAATTAACAATACATTTTGTTTTGCTTATTCAATACTTTGTTCAAATAATAAAGAGCTAAGGTAGTAAGGAGAGAGTTTTATTATTTTGTCTAGCAATTAATAATAATAAAATAATGTAACAAATCTTCTATGAAATAATATTATTTTCTTTTTCAAAGAAAATTCAAAAATGTTAACCAACAATTTAAATTTTATAAAAAAAATTCAACAACACTCAATTAAAATTGAATTGAAGATTATTTGAATAGCCAATTATTATTGTGAAGATATAAAGAACATATCGATAGATATATGATATATAGAAACTTTCCTGACTTCCGACATTGTCATTAGAGCTTCATAGATAGTGTTTTTGAGATTTTTTTTTCATATCTATTGATAAATGTTTTAAAACTTAGGTTCAACAATTATGTTATTGAGGATTTTAGACTATATTGAGCTAAACTGATTTTAGTAATGATGTCTTTATGAGTTGAGTTATATTTGAGGTTCCTTTATAGCTGAGTAAGTCTTTTGTTGAGAGTTGAGCCAGGTCAGCTGTTCACTTGGGGCCAATAATGGTTCTCGAATTCCGGCCACGTCCAAGATGTATGCTCGGGTGTGACAAAGCATTTGTAAGAGATTAAGAAGCTAGAACCCTATTCCAACCCAAATTTCATTTCATTTAAATTCAAATTCAAATTTAAATATCAATTTGTTAAAAGAAGAATAGTTTATTATGACTTCTTATTCTTAACTTTTTATATACAATTATTATATCTTTCTTATAATTAATCAATATAAAGAAATTCAAATATCAATTCGTTTATCTTTTTTTTTTTTATTCATTTTTCTATTATTTTTTTACTACTACTACAACTACTACTACTACTAGTACTACTACTATTATTCTTATAATTATTATTATTGATGTTGCTACTACCATTACTACTACAACGGCCACTGTTATAATAAAATAATAATAATAACAAAATAATAATAATAATAATAACAATAAAATATTAATAATAAAATAATAATAACAAAATAATAATAATAATAATAACAATAAAATAATAATGATAATAAAATAAAATAATAAAAATTAATAAAATAATAATAATAATAATAATAGTAATAATAATAATAAAATAAAATAATAATAATAATAATAGTAATAATAATAATAATAAAAAATAATAATAATAAAAATTAATAAAATAATAATAATAATAATAATAGTAATAATAATAATAGTAATAATAAAATAATAATAATAAAAATAATAAAATAATAATAATAATAATAATTAATAAAATAATAATAATAATAATAATAATAATAAAATAAAATAATAATAATAATAATAATAGTAATAATATTAATAAAAATTAATAATAAAATAATAATAATAATAATAGTAATAATAATAATAGTAATAGTAATAATAATAATAATAATAATAATAATAATAATAATAATAATAATAATAATAATAATAATAATAATAATCATAATAATAATAATAATAATAATAGTAATAATAATAATAGTAATAATAATAATAATAATAATAATAATAATAATAATAATAATAAAATAATAATAATAAAAATAATAATAATAGTAATAATAAAATAATAATAATAATAATAATAATAATAATAATAATAATAATAATAATAATAATAATAATAATAATAATAATAATAATAATAATAATAATAATACCAACGAAACAGGATCTCAGAAGACGGGCGGTAGTCCGTGCAGTCATCTTTAATCTAGCTTGTCAATATCCGAATTCAAGGAAGAAATCCGAAACAAAATACATACAAATTTTTATATAGTATAATGACTGTATGGAAGGTCTAATCCTTTTACCCAAGCAAGGGGTCTGTCGAGATTCAAATATGTATTGTTATTGAGCCCATATGTGTAGCAGTTCTAACCGGGTATAGGGCGCCCTTTTCAACTCATTAACAGACTTAGAACCACGGCTCGCTAGACGGAGTCACTAAGACAATGCCAATAACGAATTGCATCAAATTTGACTATACCATCCATCTTGGAACCAAGTCAAGAAACCATATAGAAATTTATTAATATTTAGATAAAGTCTAGATCTTTCATAGTAGATATAAAAGTGAAGTTAGATATGCGACATAGATACGCTTCTTTTAGCCGAACATAGTCACGGCTCTAAATCGGAGAAAATAATTTTTTTTTAAAAGAAGTAAGAATAGTACCTTTAAGGGCTAACACCAGGGCCTATACAAACTTCAAGCTTTATTTATAAACTTCGGCAAGTATTCCGGCAAACTTACAAACCAAAGAAAGAGAGAGAGAGAAAGATTACAAAAGAAGAGAGAGGGGGGGGGGGGGGGTTCTAAACCCTGCCTCTTCCAAGTTACAAATACTTTATTTATATAAAAGAAAAGGAATCTAGCTATAGTAATGGGTCCTTATCAGTGGGCCCCTATAACAATATATCTACTGTGGATCAACAGTCTTTCTACTGTTTGATAAAGACAATCAACATTCTTTTGCCTTTTCTTTTAACTCTTGAAGATAGTCTTGATCTTTTTGTTGCATCGCTTCTGCCGTTGATTCATATTCTTGAATATCATCTCGAGTATCTTTACTTGTTTCACTTCTCATCGAAGCGTATGATTTAGCATAGTGAGTGATATTTAGAAGTAAATTTCTCCTAACTTCTTCCAAATAATTATTTATCAACGCTTCTTTGTCACCCTCCTGATTCGAAATTATTCGAGCAATGTGTTCGACAAAATTATCAGCTATTATCCCCTTATCTGGAGAAGAACTATAATCACAGATTCTTTGGGATATAACATCCAGCAGTTCTTATCCGTATAAGATCTTTGTTTTGGGATCTTTTTTCATCATTTTATCCCAAAAATTATTATAAACATGGAATTTGTTCGTCACTAAAACCAACTTCTGGAGTCCATTTATGGATCCATGGAATAGAGAATTCTATAAAATAATAAATTTGTTCAATTTGTTCTAAATAGTAGATATGATCTGTATGGTATAATTTATTAAGATATGGTGAGACCTTAACCCATTCCCTGTATAATTTAAGAAAAGGTTCTGGTAAAATCTTTACCGTTGGACCATGGTAAGACCACCAGTTGAGGAACCAATTAGGGATAGGTTCTGAAAATATCTTTCCACAAAATTTTAAAAACCAAGTATGCTTGTTCTCTCATTATTATAATAGACAACTTTGCTGAAGGCATTAATATAATCCAAATGAGTGAAGTTTGTAGGGACTTTATTAAGACTGATCTGTCTTTCTTTCATTGAGGAAATCCCCCAATCTTCAATTGATATGATTTGCTTTATGATCATTTTAGAGAAGTTATAAACATTCTCACTGGTATTATATCCCGAGAAGTGTTGAAAATCTACACTTCCTGTGTTGATCAAAATAGTTTCATAATCTGAGCGGGTTTTATATGATTCACCCGAAAAATATAATCCATTAATTAAATATCGCTGGAATATCTTCCATGGCTCTTCTTTTCGCTGAATCTCAGCGTTTTCTAAAAGAAATATTATTTCTTTCTTTGCCACCTTGTCATAAGACTTGATATCATCAAGGTCTTCCTTTGCTATAGATGCAAAAGTATCACTTTTCTCATTTTTCTTTTGAGATAGATATTCTTGTAACTGAGCGTATAACGGGTTATTTTCTGGAATATCTTCCAGATGAATAGAAGAAACTTCTTTCGAAGAACTTTTCAAGTTCACCAGACTTATCCCTCCTCGTTGTATAATAGGATGATTAGATGAAGAGGATCCGTATGATGATCCCGATGCTTCTGAGGATGATCTTCCTCTTCCTCTGGTATAACCTGATTTTCCTCGAACCTTGGTCACCCAAGGAGGATCCATCCTGCAAACAAAACATCTAGTTTGATTCGATGTCGATGTCATAAAAATCAATAATTTCTTCATATAAGAAGATTTCTGAGATGATATCTCTTATCATGGCATGTATTATTTTGTATATAATTATTCCCTATAAATCTCTATTGAGAGGTACAACCTTTATGATAGTAATCAAAATTTTATCTGAAAAAAGAGGAGTTAAGAATCCCATGTTAAAATGATAGATATTCTCTGGATAAGAAATCTTGAAGAGAGTTATCACTCCCTTTTTTATAATGAATATCAAAATCAAAAGGAGCTAGTTGGGCCTACCACCTAGCAAACATCAGTTTTGAAGCATCATGTTTAAAATCTTTATCAAACATGTATTTTACAGATTGAGCATCAGTTTTTATCAAGAACTTTTGATTATATAAATCATCTTGAAATTTTAATACACATTTAACAATGGTTAACATTTCATGGGCAACCGTAGCATATTTTTTCTGAGAATCGCTTCATTTTCCTGAATGAAATTTGATCAAATATTCAGTTTTATCATGAAGATTAATTTGTTTTAGAATTTCTCCATAACCAATATTAGACGCATCTGTCTCAACAATTTTTAGCCAAGCAGGGTTAACAAGAGTTAGACAAGGTAAAGATTGAACTCGCAGTTTAATATTCTTTACCAAAGTGGTGTGACTGTCAGTCTAAGGCAATTTATGATCTTTTTTTAATCTCTCATATAATGGAGCCAGATCTCTAGATAGATTTTTATAAAAGGGAGATATATAATTGAGACTTCCAAAAAATCTTTGTAATTGTGTCCTATCTGTAATAATATCTGGAAATTTAGATGCAAAATCAATAGATCTCTGAATAGGGGTAACTTTACCCTGACAAATAAGATGTCCTAAAAATCTTACCTCTATTTGAAATAGACTCATTTTTGGTTTAGAAATTACCAAACTATTTTGTATAACGATTTTCTTGAAAATGTCTAATTGTTTGATATGCATTTCAAGAGTTTTTGAATAAACCAAAAAATCATCAATATAAACAATAATGAAATCTAAATATGGATTAAAAATATCATTCATTATTTTTTGAAATTCAGAAGGTGCGTTTTTCAAACCAAAAGGCATAAAATTCCACTCATATTGACCAAACGGCACATTAAAAACGGTTTTATAAGAATGTTCCTTAAATATCTGAATCTGCCAATATCTTGATTTTAAATCAAATTTAGAAAAGCTATTAGCGTCATATAATTGTGATAGTAAGTCTCTTTTATTTGGAATGGGATACCTAATCCATTTTAAATATTTATTCAAAGGTTTATAATTTATTACCAACCTGGGGACACCTCGTTCTTTGTCCGCTGCATTGTTGACATAGAATGCAGTACATGACCAAGGAAATTTCGAAGGTTTTATCAAACTTTTCTGTAATAAATTATAAATTTCTTTTTTGCAAAATTCTACCAATTCAGCATTCATCTGACAATGCCGAGATTTAGTAGGAATATTATCCTCCGAAAAATTATCTTCATAGGAAAGAGTCACGATATGCTTTTTACGATTCCAAAAAGCGCTGGGATAATTGGCACAAATATCAACAACTATTTGTTCAGAAATCAATTTAATTTTTTCCTGTACTTTAGTGGATTTTAAAGTATCAAATATACTCACACTAAATAATTCTAGTGGTAAAGAATCAACATGCTTTTGTTTCATATTAATTAAAGCATTAATATCACGAGAGATAGGATCAGTAATAAAAATATAACTAATATTTTGATTTTCATAAGTAACAAAAAACCCTTTAGCAGCTATGCTAGTGAATGGATAAATAACATTTATGAATGGTGTTCCAAGAATTATTGGAGGGTATAACTGATTTTTGACCAAGAAAAAGAAATGCGGAATGCAAACTTTATTCTGGCAAATGCACGTATTAGGCAATTTATACTTTATATCTAAAGCATGACCTAATGCAGATTTAACCATGTGAGTTGTCTTTTCAAAATACTTTGTAGGCACTAGACCTTCTTGAATACAACTAACATCGGCTCCACTATCAATCATAGCCAGATTAGTTATAGAAAAACTATTATCAATTAAAATAGTGCATTTAACATACCATTTATGAGCAGTGACAATTTGCATCATTCCTAGAAACATACCTTGTCTATGGTCATGATTCATAGGTTTTGTAAGAGTATTTTCTTCAGCAATATTTTTCCCTTTGCTATTAGCAGTTTCTGTCTGAGTAATACGGTGATCACAAATCATTTAGTTTTGCTTAATGAATTTAATCTCATTTTTCAAATTTTCAATTTCATTTTTCAAATCATCAAAAGAAGAATCTCTTGTAGAAACAGTTTGTTTATTAAGTCTGTTATTAATTTCAGATATAGAATAAGGAGCAGAATATTCAAATTCGAAATCATTCTTATGTTTAACAGAATTTTTTGAAGAACTAGCCGTATTATTAGCGGCTAATTGAATAATTTTTTCACGAAGATTATTATCAGTAACTTCCTTTAAAAGTTCTATTACATTATCAGAAGTAATAGTGTTAAGGTTTAAATCTTCAAATTGAGATTGTAATTTATTAAATTCGTCGTTTTCACAAGAACAAATATCGCCTTGCCCAAATTTACAAGTATCACAAGCATTATTATTACCATGCCGAGTATTATCCAAAATCTCTAGAGAATCATTATTATTTGAACTTGACTCAAAATCATAATCGGACTCCGAACCAGAAGTGCAAAGAAAACTATAAACCTTATCATAAACCTTTTCATCTAGTTTAAGGGTCTTAAGCTTTTCAAGCTTACAATTTGGTGCTATATGACCGAATTTCCCGCATTTATAACAATTAATTTTTGTGAGTTTCCACCTAGACCTATTATTAGTAAATCGATTAGATTTACAAGATGCTTTTCTTTCATCCCGTTCTTCTCTAGACCTACGTCTATGTCTTCTTTTCCTATAATGTTCATTGGAATTGTTCCCTCTATGCTTGGTTTTTTGTTTATCCGAAATTGGTAAACCAAACTGGGTACAAAAGTCTCCTAGTTGAGATCTTTCTATTTGCTTATCTATCTTAAGCTGTCTAGATAATTTTAACTCATTGCACAAATTTATGCCTTCTTTTGTGCAGACACCTATCAGCCTACCATATGTATAATCTCCATAAGGAATTTCACCATTCTCATTTCTAAGAATCTTTTTAACCCTTAAAGCAAATAATGGGGGAAGACCATCAATAAACTTAGCTTTCCAATGCTCATATTTGTTTTCGGGTAGTTCCATCACCCTGCTCATATAAGTATCTTTATACCATCGAAATTCTCCTAAAGTTCTACAACATATACCGTTTAACAGAGTACGAACAGTCTCAAACTTATTGGTAAATCTACCATTAAAATGTTCTATAATAGTTAAAACTAAGGTATAAACGACATCTTCTCTATTCGCAACAAGAGTCATACCAAGGTTATCAACACCTGTAGTGTTAGAAACAACAATAATTACCCTAGCTTTTTGTTCAAGGGACATATAATTATCCCACCAACCTCGAAGTTGGCCAGTAAATCCTGCAATAATCATCTTGCAGATATTTCTGTCGGAGTTTTGAACGTTTTTGCAAATGGTTGCATACATAAGCATTTTATGAACAAGAATAGTAAGTTGTCTTATCAGTCAGCCAATCTGGGTTCCATTCATAGATTTCAGAACTACTATAAGATGTATTAGTTTAATTCTAATCTCGTTCTTCTATAAGCACATCTTGAGGAGTGGGTCTATTATAATAAAAAGTTTGCATACTAGGTTTAGTTGCAAATTTCCCACTATTTTTTTTGGGATAACCCTGAAGTTTATTAAACTCTAAAGAAACATGTTCTTTAAAATTAAAAGTATTTTCCATTTCATTAGCAAAATTTTCTGATAAATACATAGGACTATCTTTAAATTCAAAATTTTTTTATTAAGTTCTTCAAAATCATAAAGTGATTTTAATTTAAAATCTGTAATCTCCGGGGGTCACTGCACAGGAGTGGACATAGTAAGAACATTAAGATTTTTAGAAGAAGAAGCTTTATCAACGGTTTTTAAATCATTTTTTATTTGAATTATCAAAGCAGTTGGTTCATTTAATTATTTATCAAAAGAACCAATATGTTCACCTAACACTTTCACATAAAGTCCTAAATAATTATTTTGATAAATCAAATTATTAATTTAGTTGATGCTGACTGCCGCAACATCCTCTTCAACAAATTTTTGAAAGGCAGTAAATGTAATTCCCATATTATTAGGTAGAACAAAAGTTGACTGAGGTGGATACACAACTAATAATAATAAAATAATAAAACAATAATAATAATAATAATAATAATAATAATAATAATAATAATAATAATAATAATAATAATAATAATAATAATAATAATAATAATAATAATAATAATAATAATAATAATGAGATGGAGGATTAGTATACAGTTTGCAGATAATAACTACGCGCTTCATAGGTAGTCTTTTAATCATAACAGGTTAATGTCTTCTATGAATCACAGTATGAATAGACATTCATTATCTAGTTGTAGACTTTTGCCTGCGATTCATCATATTTCCCCTATCGATCCAATTTATGGTCCACCCTGAGATCATGCGGCTTCATTACATACTATTGGTTCTGATGGAAACTCTGTGGTAGAAAAGGTAAGGATTGACCCAAAAACTAATATAGTGCAGGTAAATGATGATGTTCCTGACAAGGATTTCCTTCAACTTTTGAAATGGAGTTTGATTTAAACAATTCTTAATGAGTCCATACCAAATTGATTTTAGTCCAGGTTCACTGGCAAGAAAACATATTCAAAAAGAATTTTTTGATGAAAAATGGAATCAGTTTAAAACTTGGTTCTTTGATGCTTATAGCAAAGAAGATCTTAATTGTATTTCTCAAGAGTTTTATGAAACTTGTTCTCTTCATAATCAAATTATGTATTTTGTCCCTTGGTTTATAACCACTTATTTACCATTATATATTAATGTTATTGAACAAACTTATAAAGATGGGAGTGGAAATCTTTTAAAGGCTATCTACCCTCCTCAATCATTGCTTATTTTACCAAATAATATTGGTATTACTTTCTCAGCTTTTCAAAAATTCATTGAGGAAGACATTGCTTCAATCAGTATTAATGGAATTAATAAACTTATTACTCAAAATAACTATTTGAGTCTTTATGTTAAAGTGTTAGGTGAACATATTAGCACTCTTGACAAAAAACTTGATGATTTAACTATCCTGATAAAAGATATTAAGGCTGATATAGCCAAAACTAGTTTTACAGCTACTACTGATATTGCTTTGACTTATGAAAGTAGTTCTACAGTAGTCTCTACTTTTGTTCAAAGGCCTATTGAAATTTCTGATTTTAAACCAACTTCTTTGAAAAATTTAGAAGATCTTCTTGATAAGAAGTTTTCCGATTTAGATATTGGAGAGCTTGCTGCTAAAAAGCTCTCCGGACTAAAATTTGGGCCGATGGATTTATCGTAAGATTTTGCAGATAAAATAGAAAATACTGTTGATTTTAAAAATCATGTCTCTTCAGAGTTTAATAAACTCAGGGGTTATCCCAAGAAAAATAGCAGATATGCTACCAAGCCGAGTATGAATACATACTACTATCATCGTCCGACTCCACAAGATGTTTTGATTGAAGAACGAGATTGGAACCAGACTAATACGTCTTACAGTGGTTCCGAAATTTATGAATGAAATCTCGATGGGTTGACAAAAAGGCAGCTTACTATTTTGGTACATCGTATGTTGATGTATGCAACTATTTGTAAAAGTGTTTAAAACACGGATAGGACAATCTACAAAATGATTATTTCAGGATTCACGGGACAACTTCGAGGATGGTGGGATAATTATCTCAGTACTGAAGAAAAAGCTTTGGTTGTTAATGCCATAGCCACAGATGACGGAGTGGATAACTTAGGGATGTCCTTGGTAAAAAACAGAGAAGATGGTTCTAACTATTTTAGAACATTTTAATGGTAGATTTTCTAATCAGTATGAGATAGTTAGAACTCTTCTTAATAGTCTTCAATGTAGGACTTTAGCACACTTCAGATGGTACAAAAATACTTATCTTAGTAGGGTTATGGGACTACCGCTAGCTTAAGGATGCTTGACTTGCTTGATATTTGATTGGGCGGATTACCGCCAGGTCCTTGATCCTGTAAATCTGGTATTAGAGCCAAGAACTTTTCATAGAATATATATGAGATGGAGGTTTCACCCATGGATCTGAGAGATACGAGTACTAAAAGTACTAGACCAGAAGAGGTAGATATACCTCATAACCTTGATTTGTTAAACAAATGGACGATTCCTAAAGTCCCTATCAAAAATATTTATGACTATGGTTGGTTTGATAAACTTTCTTCAAAACAATTAACTAAAATAACTGAGCAGTCTCTTGCTTTGAATTTTTCTGAACAAACTATTCGCTTGTTAAATGAACGCGAAGTGATTGTTTTATAAAAATCAGTATAATTAATTGCATATTGGTATGATTCAAATTGCATTTAAACCTTTGACTCTTGAAAGGTTGCTTGAGATTTTTTTAGCTGCTATTCGTGATGCTAGAAACTTAAATTTCCAACAGTCCCTTATGGGTTCGATAGAATCTATGGTAGCCTATGGTCCAATTTATTTCAATACTCAACCTAATTTGCAACTATCTCTTACTGATATGAATATTCTCGATGCTCTAACATTAAATGTTAAAACTCATGGCTATAATTATGCGCCTGGATTGGAACTTATTTGTTTATCCTACCGAATCTATTTTAAATTGTTATCTACTCTTAATCCTAGATGAAGATTATATGATGCCAATATATTTTTAAAATTTGATTTAAAATCAGGATATTGACAAATTCAGATTTTTAAATAACATTCTTATAGAACAACTTTTAATATCCCATTTGGACAATACGGTTGGAATGTCATGCCTTTTGGTTTGAAAAAACGCTCCTTATGAATTTCAGAAAATTATGAATGATATTTTCAACCCTTATATGGATTTTATTATTGTCTATATTGATGACATTTTAGTATTTTCGAAAACTTTTGAAATACATGTCAAACATCATGATATTTTCAAAAAGGTTGTAATACAAAATGACTTAGTTATTTCTAAACCAAAAATGAGTTTATTCCAAACGGATGTTCGATTTTTAGGACATCAAATTTGTCAAGGGAAGATTACTCTCATTCAAAGGGTCATTGATTTTGCTGACAAATTTCCTGATGTTATTACAGATAGGACTCAACTACAGAGATTTTTGGGAAGTTTAAATTATACTTCTCCATTCTATAATATCTTTCTAGAGATCTAGCTCCGTTATATGACAGGCTGAAGAAAGATAATAAGTCTCTTTGGAACGAGACTCTTACCAATCTGGTGAAAGATATTAAGCGGAGAGTGAAATCACTGCCCTGCTTAGCACTAGCCAACCCTGCTTGACAAAAAAATTATTGAGACAGATGCGTCGAATATTGGATATGGAGGAATTCTTAAACAGATTAATCCTCATGAAAAGAAAGAATATTTGATCAAAAAAATTTAGAGCTCTCTCTTTTGTTCTAAGTTTTGTACATCTTTTTTGTTCTAAGTTTTGGGATCTTCAACAAACGTCCTTTATGAGGTATTTATTTTTAGTCTTTAATTTTAGTATGTTTCTCCTAGCCAGGACTATGTTCGGCTAAAGATTATCTATGTCGAATAACTAACTTCTCCCTTATATAGACCATTAACGGATCTAAGCTTTATTTAAATATAAAGGAATTTTAGTATGACTTTTTGATTTGGTTCTGAGATCGAGATACAGTCGAATCTAACACTACTCTTATTGGCTTTGTCTTAGTGACTCCGTCTGGCTAGCCATGGTTTTTAGCCCAAAAAATGATTTTGATAAGTAGGGCACCTCATACCCGGTTAGAACTGCCAGACACATGGGCTCAATAAGTTGTATGTATTAGATTCTGACAAACCCTTTGCTCGGGTAAAAGAATTACCATGCAGTCTAAAAAACTATGCCAAAATTCTTGTATATTTCAATTCTTTCACAGGCGGACTACCGTTAGCTTAAGGATGCTTGACTTGCTTGATCTTTGACTGGGCGAATGACCGCCAGGTCCTTGATCCTATAAATCTGGTATCAGAGCCAAGAACTTTTCATAGAATATATATGAGATGGAGGTGAACTATTCGACATAGATATTAATCTTTCAATGATAGAGGGACATGAACCCTCATGATTTTTAAAGTCGATGGATTTTCCTTTTACTCTAAATTTCATTGTTGCTGGTAATAATAACAACAACAACAACAACAACAACAACAACAACAACAACAACAACAACAACAACAATAATAATAATAATAATAATAATAATAATGATGATAATGATAATGATAATGATAATAATAATAATAATTTTGGCATAGTTTTTCAAACTGATTTAGATATGACACCCTTCTTCATTTGAAATTTTCTTGCAATTTGCTTAGAAGGACTAAGAGTATTCTCTTGTAGTGTAGAAATTTCGTGGACATGATATTTATTAATTTTTTCGTTTATCATATCTAGTATTTCCTGACTATGTATCTTACTGTCAAGATCTTTGTTTATTAACTAACTCCAAAACTTTGTATAAAAAGTTCGTTGTAAGCATGAAAATCCTTATGAAGTAGTATTAACTTCCACATTCCACTTCATTATCCATAGGATAGAGAATTCTATGAAAAAGTACATTACTGACATCCCTTCGAAGAATATATTATCTTTCTCCATGCTTATAAATTTTGGGGAGATGTCTACCCATTCCAAATATAACTGCTTGTATTGTTTTGGTAAAATTTTATGGATGGACCATATAACATCCACTATTTGCAAAACCAATTTGGAATAGTCTGTGTATAAACATTTGAATAAATCTTTATAAATCATAAATGCTTTCTATTGGCATTCTCATATAACAATGCTTTATTAAATCTATCAACATAATCCCAGTAATTATATTTTACTGCAATTTTCTGTTCAGGATGGATATAATCGTTTTCCTTTAGAGGACTCACTCCCATTCTTTTGGAGAAAGAATTCTTTTTATGATTATTTTAGAAAAGTTATAAACTCTCTTGGTATTAGTAGGGTAAAAATGTTGAAATTCTGCTGACCCTGTTGCTAAGAGTATCATCTCATAGTGCATCCTATATTTGTAAGAAGTTGTAGTATAACAAACTGTATCTAAATACCTATTCATTAGTTGCCATGGATCGTCTTTCCATTTTAGATCATGGTTTTCCAATAGAAGTATAACTTATTTTCTATCATTTAGATCAAATACTTCAATATTTTCCTAATCCACTAATATGGTGGAGTAAGTTGGAGGTGTATTATCCTGACTTTGTTTGGATTTCATAAAATCCATAAATTCTTTATATATAGGATGGTTTATCTTCAAACCTCCTTCACTTGTTGAAGCACTAGATGCTGTGACCAATTTCTTATTCTCGAGTTGAGCGAGGATATGACCTCCTCTTCCTCTGCTTCCTCGTCCTCTGCCCAGTGAAGGGGGCCATGATGGCTTCATGTCTAAAAACAAAGACATTAATCATTAGTCTAAGTATTCTCCAGTGAGAAAATTAAAAGGACTATTATCTTCTCCTTTTTTATAAATTATATCAAAATCAAAAGGTGCTAATAGTGCTTGCCATCTAGCAAATATTTGTTTAGAAACATTGTGTTTACAGTCTTTATTAAACATGAACTTAGCAGCTTGACAATCAGTCTTGACTATGAACTTCTAGTTATAAAGATCACCTTGAAATTTTAAAACACTTTTGACAATAGCTAAGATTTCTTTAGCAATTGTGGCATAATTTTTCTAGGCTTCATTCCATTTTCCAGAATAAAATTGGACAATATAATGTCCTTATCATCAGGACAATATTGGGTAAGAATGCCCCCATAACCAAGGTCAGAAGCATCTATTTCTACCATTTTTTTCCTAATTAGGACTGGCTAACATCAGACATGGAAGGTTATGAACCTTAGATTTAATTTTCTTGACAGCTTCAGTATGATCATTTGACCAAGCTTTAGGATTCTTCTTAAGTCTGTCATATAATATAGCTGTGTCTTGAGCTATATTCTTTATAAAAGGTGCATTATAATTAAGACTTCGAGAAATCTCTGCAGTTGAGTTTTATTAGTAATCTCATCAAGAAATTTGGAAGCAAAATTTGTACTTCTATTAATAGGACTAATTTTTCCTTTCTCTATATGATGACCCTAAAATCTAACCTTAGTTTGAAAAAGAGCCATTTTGGGTGCAGATGTAACTAAAACATTTTGAATTATAATTTTCTTAAACAACTCCGGGTGTTTAAAATGAGTTTTTATATTTTTTTGAAAATACAAGGATATCATCTATATAGACTATTATGAAATTATTATATGGCATAAAAATATAATTCAATAATCTTTTGAAATTCTGATGGAGCATTCTTAAGACCAAAAGGCATAATGTTCCATTCAAATTGACCCATGAGGACATTAAAAGCAGTTTTAAACTTGTCTGATTCACTTATTTGAATCTGCCAATAACCTAATTTTAATTCAAATTTAGAAAATATAATAGCATAATAAACTCTATCTAATAAATCTTTTTTTATTAGGGATGGGATACCTGATCCATCTCAAAGACTTATTCAAAGGTTTGTAATTTATAACCAACATGGGGGCACCTCTTTCTTGTTCAGCATGTTTATTAACATAGAATGTTGTACAAGACCATGGCGATTTAGAATGCCTTATGAGGCATTTCTGAAGTAAGGATTCAATCTCCTTTTTGCATAATTCCAAATATTCAGAATTCATTTGGTGTGGCCTAACTTTAGTAGGAATATTGTCTTCACTAAAATAATCTTCATATGGTAGACTAACAACATGTTTTTTTTTGTTCCAAAAACCATTCGGATGATCTCCGCAAATATCAAGAGCAAATTGATTTTTTAAAATAGCAATTTTATCCTGTAATTTAGAATTTTGCAAAATAATATCAATTTCAATACTATTAATTTCTCCTTTATGAATACTCATTTGATTATTCTTTAAAATCATTTTTGAAGTTAATTCTTTAAGCATTCTTGTAAAGGGTTTAGTAATAAACTCTACTATAAAAGGTTTATTACTCCAAGTACCTATAATTTTTTCATTGTCCCAATGAGTAAGAGGGAAAATATCATTTATAAAGGGCACTCCCAAAATAATTTGGTTAGTAATATCTTTAACCAGAACAAAATTTTGGGGAACACATTTTTTCCCTTAGCAAATAAAAGCTTTAGGTAATTTAAATTCAATATTCAATTTGTTGTCATTTGCAGATCTTAAACTATGAGTGGTTTTATGAAAATATATTGAAGGAGTAAGTCCTTTTTGAATATAATTTAAATCTATTGCACTATCAATTAAAGTAATAAATTCTTTTTTATAATTATAATCCTTAAGAAGAGTAATTTTCGTATAAAACTTCTGAGACGTAAAAGCCTTTAAATTTTGTAAAAAATCTCCTTTGCTTTTACAAAAATTTAGATTTGTAAGAAAATCAAGATTATTACTTTCTCCTTCATATGAGGAAGAAGTTGTTGAGTTATTACTTAGATTTTCCTAGTCTCCAAACTATCAAGACGGGCTTCTATGACAACATTCTTTTGTTTTAGTTGTCGAATATCATCTTTGAGATTATTAATCTCTTCTTTCAAATCATTAATAGTAGTTGGAGAACTTATGAGTTTTCTCCTTTCTAACAGAAGATTCTTTACATCTGTCTTGGTATATGAACCCTCTTTAGTAGGTATCTCCTCTTGGATATGATCCTTAGAGGTAGATGCTATATTACTAATCTTATCAATAATTTGAGCTCGTAGGTCTGGATCCTTTACTATTCATAAGAGCTCTATAATTTTGTCATTATCAGTGACATTTATACTCAATTCCTTGAATTGGGAATAGATCTTATAAAGAACATCTTCATCTTCTTCTTTATCACATTCCAAACCTTGTTAACAAGGTAGACATTCATCTTCTGAAGACATATAATCTTCTTGATGAAGAGCTTTAAGATCTTCACTTGTTGAAGAGGATTCTTCATGACTACTATATTTTGTATCTGATTTTCCTGAATCAGAATTAAGCATGATCTTATATAAGGAATATTTAATATTGTCATCGATATCAAGGTTTTTTTATTTTTTCTTGACTCTGCAATCCTTTGCATAATGACCATATCTTTCACATTTGTGCCAAGTATCTGACTAATCATATCAATGTTTAGATTTATAAAATCTATGGTCGTCTTTTCTTTCATTCTTCCTTCTTTCTTTTCTTTCTAACCTCTTTCTCTTCCATTCTTTATAATCTTTTTTTGAAGATCTCTTCTTGGAAGAATGCTTCTTTTTCTACTTCTCTTTTCTATCCTTAGAAGCAGATTTAGGAATATCTAGAGCAAATTGCTCATAGAATTCTCCCAATTGTTGTCTTTCATTAAGATGATGTCTTTTAATCTGCTGGTTCAACTTAATTTCATTACATAAAGCCAAATCTTCCTGCACACTAGCACTTATTAGTTTGCCATAAGTATACTCCTCATAATTGATGGAATGTCCATCTCTTCTAAGAGTTTTCCTAACTTTTTCAGCAAAAAGAGCTGGTAAACCATCAATAAATTTAGATTTCCAATGAGTACTATTGCACTCTGGTAGCTCCATAACTCTACTTAAGAATACATCCTTATAAAATCTAAAATATGTAAGAGGTTAACATCTTAAATTCTGTAGTAACGTCCTGATGGTCTCACTATTATCTGACCATCTTTCTGAAAAGTGTTCTATAATATTTAGAACCAGTGTATAAACTGTGTTTTGCGTCATTCCTTGATCCTCTTGTTTTACTGCAAAGAGAATCTTATCTCTTTGGTCCTGGCTGAGATAATTATCCCACCAACCTTTCAATTGGCCTGTGAAACCTGTTGTTATCATGTCCGTAATAGTTTTATCACTATTTTTGCTATACATAAGCATTCTATGTACAGTCGTATAAATTTGTCTATCTGTATACTCATCTATATTCCATTCATAGACTTGTTTCCCATTATAATTATTAGATATAATATGCTCATGTTCTTCCAATAGAACATCTTGGGGAGTAGGCCAATGATAGTAGTACATTGTTTGAACCGACTTCCTAGCATATTTTTCTGAGATGATTTTATTAATCTCATCCTTATGACCACCACTACTACTTTCTCCTCCTGAAAGATTATTAATCTTCAGAGGTTTAAGGTTATTACCTTTGAAAGTTTTTTCCAAGAAATTTTTCAAATCAGAAAAATCTTGTAACTTAAAATCCTCAATATCAGGTGGAGGTTGAATGCTAGGTTGAACAACCTTTCCTTTGCCTTTCTTATCAATACTTAAGTGAGATAAAAGTCTATCAACTTTATCATGAAGAGAAACAATATGTTCACCTAACATGTTCATATAAATATTTGTATAATTATGATGTTTTATCATGCTATTAATATGCTGACTATTAACTAAAGCAGTATTATCTTCAAATAATTTTGAAAAAGCATTAAAATGCACAATTTTATCATCCTTATTAATTTGAAAAGATTGTAGTGGAGGAAATATTGATTTAGTAATTTCCCCATTACTTAAAGTAAAATTTTTTTCCAACATAGAAATGTAGTTATAAACATGTTTACTCATAAACCAAGGAACAAAAGCTATTAAAACATTTTTCCCTGAGTCAATCAAGTCTTTATGAAATTCTTCTTGAAAATTAGTTTGTTCAACTTTATTAAAGCTTCTAAGAAAATCAGTTTCTAAAAGGTTTCCATCTCGATTTTTGAAATTCCTTAGCAATCTTTGCTCTTGCCTGGGAACCAGGACTAAAATCAATAGGTTTGTTAGTCATTAGAAAACAAATCTATGTAGTTAACCCATCTGGGAAATTCATTTCAGATTCAGTTATGTCTAAATCTGAGCTAGGTCTAGCAATGTTATCTTTATCAATATTTATATTATAGCATCTATAATTTTCTCTAATTCGAGAAGTAGAGGCTCTAGATGGTACCTGCACAATATAATCTAGGAGAGACATATATGTAGAATTAGATCTAGTAATTCTAGAAGACATGCTACCATTTTCAATTCTATTATTTGACATATAATCAAAAAACTTTATTTTAACAGTTTCATCATTCAATTGTTCAATTTCTGAAATTTCTGCATTAATATTATTTTTAGGAAGAGTAGCACCCTCAATAACCCATTCTTGTAGAAAAATCAATTTCTTCCCACTTAATCGGTCTTCGAGTGACTACTTCAAATTTTCCAAAATTTGTTTCTATTAAAATAGTTTCATTTTTGAAATCAATAATTTTACACATAGGGTTTAAAGTATGCAACAATTTATAATAAATTCTATAACAAAAACAAACAACTTCAGTGCTAGGCATATAATCATAACCATGAAGTTTAACATTTAACATAAGAGAACTTAATGAATTCTCATCTTGCAAGGAAATTGGTAAATTAGGATAAGCATTAAAATAAACTGGTTTATAAGCTAGACTAGTTTGAATAGTCCATATAAGAGATTTTTTCCAATTATGATTTCTACCATCCCGTAAAGCTGCTATAAAGCTTTCAGGTAGACCACATAAAGTAAGGGCTTAAACACCACTTGAACCAAGCCAATATGCATAAATATATAAATATCCCTATAAGGAGGAAGATCAGTTTTCGATATAAGTGTAAAAGTTTGATGATCATTATCAATAGTAATGGTTTTCTCAGTAGTTTTACCACTTGTTTGAGACCAAGTTTCTCAAAAGTTCCTATTTGATATATAATTTTGGGGGAAATTTTAAGAATAGTCCACTTATTAAGTAGATCTAAATGTTGAGGTATATTATATTCTTCTTTTTCTACTGTTTTTAACAGCAGACTTTTTCTTTATGATATTCATATTAAAAGAGTGTTGAACTATACCACCTATAATCACATAATGTCTTGGCTCTGATACCATCAAAAACGGATCGCACAACCTACTATAAGGATCTTTTACAAATTTCAAGTAATTTTCAGCATAATAAAAGTCTTTCATCAAACGGATCGCACAACTTACTATAAGGATCTTTTACAAATTTCAAGTAATTTTCAGCATAATAAAAGACTTTCACCGTAATCGGGTCCACCCTCAGGGTAATCCAATGGTCTCTATCGGGTCCACCCACAACATAGGGTAATCCAACGGCTATATCCGGGTCCGCCCTTTACAGGGTAATCCAACGGATCAACATAATAATCTTTTATTAACATGCTTGAATTACTCTAATTAGACCTTAATTTCAATTGTTTAAACCATCTTTTATAGTTACAACTCCATTTAATTATAATAATCTAGTATGATATAGTTCAACAAAATAATTTAGCCTATCATTTACGCTATATCTAAGAAGAAATAAGTAAAAGAAAAGAAACAGTACCTATAAACGAACTCCAAAATTATGCAAACCAAATTGGAAACTTTTATTCAAACTCAGAGAATATTACAAATGAGAAAATTTCTAAAGAGGGAGAGAGAGGGGGTTCTAAAACCTGCCTCCTAAATCAAATCTACAACCTCTTTTATAGAGGAAAGAAGAAAGACAAAGAATAAAAAGCTGGCCCACACATTTTACAATGACCAATTACAAAATGATAAGGTCGACACGATGAAAGTCTTTTATTATACTGAAATTTACTTGAAATTTGTAAAAGATCCTTATAATAGGCTGTGCAATCCATTTTTGATGGTATCAGAGCCATGAAATTATGTAATTATAGGTGGTATAGTTCAACACTCTTTTAATATGAATATCATAAGGAAGAAGTCTACTGTTAAAAACAGTAAAAAAGAAGAATATGATATACCTCAGCATTTAGATCTACTTAATAAATGGATTATTCCTAAAATTTCCCCCATAATTATATATCAAATGGAAACTTTTGAGAAACTTGGTCTCAAACAAGTGGTTAAAACCTCTAAGGAAACTATTACTATTGATAATGATCATCAGACTTTTAGACTTATATCGAAAACTAATATTGCTCCTTTTAGGGATATTTACATATTTATGTATATTGGCTTGGTTCAAGTGGCGTTTAAGCCCCTTACTTTATGTGGTCTACCTGAAAGCTTTATAGCAGCTTTACGGGATGGTAGAAATCATAATTGGAAAAAATCTCTTATAGGGACTATTCAAACTAGTCTAGCTTATGGACCAGTTTATTTTAATGCTTATCCTAATTTACAAATCTCCTTGCAAGATGAGAATTCATCAAGTTCTCTTATGTTAAATGTTAAACTTTATGGTTATGATTATATGCCTAGAATTGAAGTTGTTTGTATTTGTTATAGAATTTATTATAAATTATTGCATACTTTAAGCCCTATGTGTAAAATTATTGATTTCAAAAATGAAACTATTTTAATAGAAACAAATTTTGGAAAATTTGAAGTAGTCACTCGAAGACCGATTAAGTGGGAAGAAATTGATTTTCCATAAGAATGGGTTATTGTGCTACTCTTCCTAAAAATAATATTAATGAAGAAATTTCAGAAATTGAACAGTTGAATGATGGAAATGTTAAAATAAAGTTTTCTAATTATATGTCAAATAATAGAATTGAAAATGATAACATGTCTTCTGGAATTACTAGATCTAATTCTTCATATATATCTCCCTTGGATTATAATGTGCAGGTACCATCTAGAGCCTCTACTTCTCAAATTAGAGAAAATTATAGATGCGATAATATAAAAATTGGTAAAGATAACAATGCTAAACCTAGCCCAGATTTAGACATAACTGAATCTGAAATGAATTTCCCAGATGGGTTAACTACATAGATTTGTTTTCTAATGACTAACAAACCTATTGATTTTGGTCCTGGTTCTCAAGAAAGAGCAAAAATTGCTAAGGAATTTCAAAAATCGAGATGAAAACCTTTTAGAAAATGATTTTTTAGAAGCTTTAATAAAGTTGAACAAACTAATTTTCAGGAAGAACTTTATAAAGACTTGATTGACTCAGGGAAAAATGTTTTAATAGCTTTTGATCCTTGGTTTATGAGTAAACATGTTTATAACTACATTTCTATGTTGGAAAAAGATTTTGCATTAAGCAATGGGGAAATTACTAAGTCAGTATTTCCTCCACTACAATCTTTTCAAATTAATAAGGATGATAAAATTGTGCATTTTAATGCTTTTCAAAATTATTTGAAGATAATACTACTTTAGTTACTAGTCAGTAGATTAATATCATGATAAAACAACATAATTGTACAAATATTTATATGAGCATGTTAGGTGAACATATTGTTTCTCTTCATGATAAAGTTGATAGATTTTTATCTCACTTAAGTATTGATAAGAAGGGCAAAGGAAAGGTTGCTCAACCTAGCATTCAACCTCCACCTGATATTGAGGATTTCAAGTTAAAAGATTTTTTTGATTTGGAAAATTTCTTGGAAAGAACTTTCAAAGGTAATAACCTTAAGCCTCAAAAGATTAATAATCTTTCAGGAGGAGAAAGTAGTAGTGGTGGTAATAAGGATGAGATTAATAAAATCATCTCAGAAAAATATGCTAGGAAGCCGGTTCAAAGGATGTACTACTATCCTAGGCCTACTCCCCAAGATGTTCTATTGGAAGAACATAAACATATTATAACTAATAGTTATAATGGAAAAGAAATCTATGAATGGAATATAGATGGGTATACAGATAGACAAATTTATACGACTGTACATAGAGTGCTTATGTATAGTACTATCTATAAGACAAACAAAAATAGTGATAAAACTATTGCGGACATGATAACAACAGGTTTCAGAGGCCAATTGTAAGGTTGGTGGGATAATTATCTCTGTCAGAACCAAAGAGATAAGATTCTCTTAGCAGTAAAACAAGAGGATCAAGGAATGACGCAAAACGCAGTTTATACACTGGTTCTAAATATTATAGAACACTTTTCAGGAAGATGGTTAGATAATAGTGAGAACATCATGACGTTACTTCAGAATTTAAGATATTAAACTCTTACATCTTTTAAATTTTATAAGCATGTATTCTTAAGTAGAGTTATGGAGCTACTAGAGTGCAATAGTACTCATTGAAAATCTAAATTTACTGATGGTTTACCAGGTTTTTTTGTTGAAAGAGTTGGGAAAACTCTTAGAGGAGATAGACATTCCATCGATTATGAGGAGTATACTTATGGAAAACTAATAAGTGCTAGTGTGCAGGAAGGTTTGGCTTTATGTAATGAAATTAAGTTGAATCGGTAGATTAAAAGACATCGTCTTATGAAAGACAACAGTTGGGAGAATTCTGTGAGCAATTTGCTATAGATATTCCCAAATCTGCTTCTAAGGATAGAAAGAGAAGCAGAAAGACAAGCATTCTTCCAAGAAGAGATCTTCAAAAAAAGATTATAAAGGATGAAAGAGAAAGAGGATAGAAATAAAATAAAGAAGGAAGAATGAAAGAAAAGACGACCATAGATTTTATAAATATAAACGTCGATATGATAAGTTAGATACTTGGCACAAATATGGAAGATATGGTCATTATGCAAAGGATTGTAGAATCAAGAAAAAATAAGAAACCTTGATATTGATGACAAAATTAAAGATTCCTTATATAAGATCATGCTTAATTCTGATTCAGGAAAATCAAATACAGAATATAGCAGTCATGAAGAATCCTCTTCAACAAGTGAAGATCTTAAAGCTCTTTATCAAGAAGATTATATGTCTTCAGAAGATGAATGTCTACCTTGTTAACAAGGTTTGGAATGTGATAAAGAAGAAGATGAAGATGATCTTTATAAGATCTGTTCCCAATTCATGGAATTGAGTATAGATGTCATTGATAATGACAAAATTATAGAGCTCTTACAAACAATAAAGGATCCAGACATACGAGCTCAAATTATTGATAAGATTAGTAATACAATATCTACCTCTAAGGATCATATCTAAGAGGAGATACCTACTAAAGAGGGTTCATATGCCATGACAAAAGTGAAGAATCTTCTGTTAGAAAGGAGAAAACTCATAAGTTCTCCTACTACTATTAATGATTTGAAAGAAGATATTAATAATCTCAAAGATGATATTCGACAACTAAAAGAAAAGAATGTTGTCATAGAAGTCCATCTTGATAGTTTGGAGAGTAGGAAAAATCTGAGTAATAACTCAACAACCTCTTCTTCATATGAAGGAGAAAGTAATAATTTTGATTTTCTTACAAATCTAAATTTTGGTAAAACCAAAGGAGATTATTTACAAAATTTAAAGGCTTTTACGTCTCAAAAGTTTTATACAAAAATTACTCTTCTTATAGATTATAATTATAAAAAAGAATTTATTGCTTTAATTGATAGTGCAACTGATTTAAATTGTATTCAAGAAGGACTTATTCCTTCAAGATATTTTCATAAACCACTCATAGTTTAAGATTTGCAAATGGCAGCAAAATGAACATTGAAGTTTAATTACCTAAAGCTTTTATTTGCAAAGGGAAAAATTGTGTTCTCCAAAGTTTTGTTCTGATTAAAGATATTACTAATCAAATTATTTTGGAAGTACTTTTTATAAATGATATTTTCCCTCTTACTCATTGGGAGAATGAAAAAATTATAGGTACTTGGATTAATAAACCTTTTATACTAGAGTTTATTACTAAACCCTTTACAAGAATGCTTAATGAATTAACTTCAAAAATTATTTTAAAGAATAATCAAATGAGTTTTCTTAAAGTAGAAATTAATAGTATTGAAATTGATACTATTTTGCAAAATCCTAAATTACAGGATAAAATTGCTATTTTAAAAAATTAATTTGCTCTTGATATTTGTGGAGATCATCCGAATGCTTTTTGGAACAGAAAAAAACATGTTGTTAGTCTATCATATGAAGATGATTTCAGTGAGGATAATATTCCTACTAAAGCTAGGCCATGCCAAATGAATTCTGAATATTTGGAATTATTCAAAAAGGAGATTGAATCCTTACTTTAGAAAAGCCTCATAAGGCATTCTAGATCTCCATGGTCTTATAAAACATTCTATGTTAATAAACATGCTGAACAAGAAAGAGGTGCCCCCAGGTTGGTTATAAATTACAAACCTCTGAATAAGGCTTTGAGATGGATCAGATATCCTATCCCTAATAAAAAAGATTTATTAGATAGAGTTTATGATGCTATTATATTTTCTAAATTTGATTTAAAATCAGGTTATTAGCAAATTTAAATAAATGAATCAGACAGGTTTAAAACTGCTTTTAATGTCCCCATGGGTTAATTTGAATGGAACGTTATGCCTTTTGGCCTTAAGAATGCTCCATCAGAATTTCAAAAGATTATGAATGATATTTTTATGCAATATAATAATTTCATAATAGTCTATATAGATGATATCCTTGTATTTTCAAAAAATATAGGAACTCATTGTAAACACCCGGAGTTGTTTAAGAAAATTATAATTCAAAATGATTTAGTTATATCTGCACCCAAAATGGCTCTTTTTCAAACTAAGGTTAGATTTTTGGGTCATCATATAGAGAAAGGAAAAATTAGTCCTATTAATAGAAGTATAGAATTTGCTTCCAAATTTTCTGATGAGATTACTAATAAAACTCAATTGCAGAGATTTCTCGGAAGTCTTAATTATATTGCACCTTTTATAAAGAATTTAGCTCAAGACACAACTATATTATATGACAGGCTTAAGAAGAATCCTAAAGCTTGGTCAAATGATCATACTGAAGCTGTCAAGAAAATTAAATCTAAGGTTCAAAACCTTCCATGCCTGACGTTGGCCAATCCAAATTGGAAAAAAACGGTAGAAACAGATGTTTCTGACCTTGGTTATGGGGGTATTCTTACCCAATATTGTCCTGATGATAAGAGACATTATATTGTCCAATTTTATTCTGGGAAGTGGAATGAAGCCCAGAAAAATTATGCCACGGTAGCTAAAGATATCTTAGCTATTGTCAAAAGTGTTTTAAAATTTCAAGGTGATCTTTATAACCAGAAGTTCATAGTCAAGACTGATTGTCAAGCTGCTAAGTTCATGTTTAATAAAGACTGTAAACATGATGTTTCTAAACAAAGGTTTACTAGATGGCAAGCGCTATTAGCACCTTTTGATTTTGATATAATTTATAAAAAAAAATGAGAAGATAACAGTCTTCCTGATTTTCTCACTAGAGAATACTTAGACTAATTATTAATATCTTTGTTTTCAGACATGAAGCCATCATGGCCCCCTTCACGGGGCAGAGGACGAGGAAGCAGAGGAAGAGGTCATATCCTCGCTCAACTCGGGAATAAGCAATTGGTCGCAGCATCTAGTGCTTCTACAAGTGAAGGAGGTTTGAATATAAACCATCCAATGTATAAAGAATTTATTGATTTTATGAAATCCAAACAAAGTCAGGATAATACTCCTCCAACTTACTCCACCATATTAGTGGATGAGGAAAATATTGAAGTATTTGATCTAAATGATAGAAAAAAAGTTATACTTCTGTTGGAAAACCATGATCTAAAATGGAAAGACGATCCATGGTAGCTAATGAATAGGTGTTTGGATATAGTTTGTTATTCTACAACTGTATACAAATATAGGATGCACTATGAGATGATACTCTCAGCAACAGGGTCAGCAGAATTTCAACATTTTTACTCTGCTAATACCAAGAAAGTTTATAACTTTTCTAAAATAATCTTTCTCCAGAAGAATGGGGAATGAGTCCTCTAAAGGAAAGCGATTATATCCATCCTGAACAGAAAATTGTAATAAAATATAATTACTGGGATTGTGTTAACAGCTTTAATAAAGCATTGTTTTATGAGAATGCTACTAGAAAGCATTCATGGTTTATAAAGATTTGTTCAAATGTTTATACACAGACTATTCCAAATTGGTTTTGCAAATGGTGGATGTTATACGGTCCATCCATAAAAATTTTACCAGAACAATACAAGCAGCTATTTTGGAATGGGTAGATATCTCCCCAAAACTTATAAGCATGGAGAAAGATAATATCTTCTTTGAAGGGATTTCAGTAATGTACTTTTTCATAGAATTCTCTATCCCATGTATAATGAAGTGGAATGTGGAAGTTAATACTACTTCAGAAGAACTTCCATACTTACAACGAACTTTTTATACAAAGTTTTGGATTAAGTTAATAAACAAAGATCTTGACGGTAAGATACATGGTCAGGAAATACTAGATATGATAAACGAAAAAATTAATAAATATCATGTCCAGGAAATTTCTACACTACAAGAAAATATTCTTAGTCCTTTTAAGCAAATTGCAAGAAAACTTCAAATGAAGAAGGGCATCATATCTAAATCTGAGCTTATAGCTTTGTATATGGAAGAGGCTAAGAAAGATTTAAGGAAAAATCTTGAGATATAAATTGGCGATGATATTTCTATGACATCAGCAACTCATACAAACCAAGATGATGAAGCATGCTTGGCAGGAGAAGCTCAAAGTGATAACAGCATAGAAGACATTGATCTATATGCTCTTTTCATGAAATTCCAAGAGGAAGTGGAGGAATCCCCCGACAAATCCACAAGCAAGGGAAAAACAAAAGCATAGGAATCAACCCCACCACAATGACAAAGGGGTAATGGACAAAAAACTTTTATAAAAGAAAAGCATCTTCTTTTATAAAGATAGATAGTGGTCATTTAAAGTATGTCGGCCACATGAAATAAGTGTGAAGGTCATATGGGTGTGTCGGCCTTATCATTTTGTAATTGGCCATTGTAAAATATATGGGTCAACTTTTTATTCTTTGTGTTTCTTCTTCCCTCTATAAAAGACGTTGTAGATTTAAGTTAGGAGGCAGGTTTTAAAACCCCTTCTCTCTCCCTCTTTTGAAATTTTCTCACTTGTAATATTCTCTGAGTTTGAATAAAAATTTTCAATTTGGTTTGCATAATTTTGGAATTCGTTTACAGGTACTGTTTCTTTTCTTTTACTTATTTCTTCTTAGATATAGCGTAAATGATAGGCTAAATTGTTGTGTTGAATTATATCATACTAGATTATTATAATTAAATGGAGTTGTAACTATAAAAGATGGTTTAAACAGCTGAAATTAAGGTCTAATTAGAGTAATTCAAGCATGTTAATAAAAGATTATTACGTTGATTAGTTGGATTACCCTGTAAAGGGCGGACCAGAATGTAGCCGTTGGATTACCCTGTGTTGTGGGCGGACCCGGTAGAGACCTTTAGATTACCCTGAGGACGGACTCGGTTACAGTGAAAGTCTTTTATTATGCAGAAAATTACTTGAAATTTGTAAAAGATCCTTATAGTAGGTTGTACGATCCATTTTTGATGGTATCAGAGCCATGTAATTATGTAATTATAGGTGGTATAGTTCAACACTCTTTTAATATGAATATCATAAAGAAGAAGTCTACTTTAAAAACAGTAGAAAAGAAGAATATGATATACCTCAACATTTATATCTACTTAATAAGTGGACTATTCCTAAAATTTTCCTCAGAATTATTTATCAAATGAGAACCAATATGTTCACCTAAAACTTTAACATAAAGTCCTAAATAATTGTTTTGAGAAATCAAATTATTATTTATGAAAACTTTAGTAGATATTATAAGTTAATAAACATTTAAAAGATATAATCAATTTTTAATTTGTATTGCATTAAAAATTTACTGAATAGATTGCCAAAATCTGTGAAATAAATAACCGCATATATATTGGTTATTAAAATCTTAGAAAATAAATCTGTTACAAATATTTTAGGAGATATCATGTTTTGATTTTTATTATATTAAGATGTTATCAAATAAATAGTCATAAATTGAAAAGAAATGTAGGTGGATATATTATTGATTTGTATTTGTGTATGAGAAGGACGTGGAGTCTCCTATTTTTATTATGCATGAGTCTTTAATTTTTATTTTTTCTTTGAAAGCATAATATTTTCAAATTTGATTACTTTAAATTATTTAATTAAATTTATTTATTACAATATTTATCTGAAAGCCACTTATAATAATTATCAACTTGAAAATTGTGAAGTGGTTTTTCAATAACTTTTAAAAATTTACTGAATAGATTGTCAAAATCTGTGAAATAAATAACCGCATATATATTGGTTATTAAAATCTTAGAAAATAAATCTGTTACAAATATTTCAGGAGATATCATGTTTTGATTTTTATTATATTAAGATGTTAACAAATAAATAGTCATAAATTGAAAAGAAATATAGGTGAATATATTATTGATTTGTATTTGTGTATGAGAAGGATGTGGAGTCTCCTATTTTTATTGTGCATGAGTCTTTAATTTTTATTTTTTCTTAGAAAGCAAAATATTTTCAAATTTGAATACTTTAAATTATTTAATTAAATTTATTTATTATAATATTTATCTGAATGCCATTTATAATATTTATCAACTTGAAAATTGTCAACTGGTTTTTCAATAACTTGAGACTTGGTTCAACCACATTACTACTCTCCTTTGTTATATATATATATATATATATATATATATATATATATATATATATATATATATATATATATATTATTTTTTTCTGTCAAACTTTTTTTCATATTTATCTTTTCTTCTTTTTGAATTTTGTTTTTTAACTCCTTTTTTTAGTTTGTTTAAAATAGAATGTCTTTTTCTTTTTTTTAATAATTATAATTTTGTTATGAAACTATATAAAATAATGAGAAGAAAGTAGGGAGAAGAGAGAAGACTTCTTATTCCTCTTGAATGATATTTAGGGATTCATAGATCTGATTCACAATGAAGGAAAACCCCTTTATTTATAGGGGAAACCTAACTTGGTCCCCAAGTAGGATTCCTAAACATACCCTAAAAGGACTCCATATAATAGACATTCACTATAATACAAATATGTTTACAACACTCCCCCTTGAATGTCGATAGATTATGTGGCTCGTTAAAACCTTACTAGATAAAATCCAATGGAAAAAAATCTAGTGAAGGAAAAAGAGTACACATATCTAATAATATGCACTGTGTATGCCTCATTAAAAACCTTACAAGAAAAACCCCATGGGAAAAAACTTTGTGAGGAAAAAAGAGTACATCACTTATTAACTCCCCCTAATGAGAACATCAATCCAGAGACTTGAATTTTTGTTTTCCAAGCTTGTGCACCATCTTCTTGAAAGTTGTAGTTGGTAAAGACTTGGTGAATAAATCAACTATAGCATTACTTGAACAAACATGTTGCATGTTGATATCACCATTCTTGGGAGCTCATGAGTGTACAAAAGCTTTGACGAAATATGCTTCCTTCTATCTCCTTCTATGAATCATACCTTTAAGATCAAATACTTCTGCAAGTTCCTTACTTCAACTTCTTTAAGCAAATACTCTATTGACTTTTGAAAATTCTTCAAGAGTTTTAA
Organism: Solanum bulbocastanum; assembly: GCA_037074985.1. NCBI lineage: Eukaryota > Viridiplantae > Streptophyta > Magnoliopsida > Solanales > Solanaceae > Solanum > Solanum bulbocastanum. The sequence continues at coordinate 24,688,282 of CM073604.1, read as the reverse complement.
TTCAACTCATTAACTTGCATAACAATACAAATGATTCTTGATTGCTTTAATCTATATACGAGGATTATAAACAAATTTTTCAAAAATTTGTACATACTTTAGATTTTGAATCCTTTAGGATTCTTTACATTGATTTTGTCAAGTGATTGACAACATTCAATATTAAATGTATGACATCTTCTAGTATCTAGACTGCAAGTCAAATAAGCTTTACACATACCACGATGCATCATTCCACTTTTCACTTGATAATTATTTCTACACTAACATGCTTTAATAGATGAAGAATTTGTATCATCGTAATCTTTTACAATATTGCGTGCTATTGTATCAAAGACATCGTCAATGATATAGCATTTTGTATCGATTCGCAATACGACATAACTTATTGAGATCTCATCACTTCATTATTTTTAGGTACGTACCCCTCTCATGAGGTTTCATGAAGTGTTATGTTGTAAGCTCTTCAAGAGCACATTGTCTCCTTATTATGATCATTTTGATTCTTTGATCCTCCCCCTCTTTCAAGGATTATTTTACTTAGATTCGATTAGTCTATCATGCTTCATGCATCTCGTAGACTCTATCCTTAAGAAACATTCAATAGGAGCATTTACAACTCTTATGTTGCTTCTTAGTTCCCCTTATGTTAGACAAACTAACATATATCTCAATTTATTTTGGAGAATCCATCTTGGTGCATCATACTATTTCACTAATCATATACTACACATCAAAATTATCAGATGAAAAATATTTGGTCCCTGAACATAAACCAATTAAGAGAAAAATTGATCATAATTTATTGGTTTGATGCATACAACTACTTTAGTATGTAATACATTATATTTCAGACCATGAAATTTTGTTCTCATAAGCAATGATTGTACTTGTAAACTCCAAGTTTACTATGCCATGTCCCTTTTGCTTTCGTAATTTCTAATTTACTATTATATGAGTAAATTTCAATTTAATTACTCCGAGAGTAATTTTTAGATTTATTTCTTCTCAGTTATTCTACCCCCTTCTAGAGGTGAGTCGTGATCCCATCACTGAACGGTCTAATCCGATTATCAGAAAACTGTGGACATAATATTATTATTTGTGCTGACATTTTTGCAAACATCAAGTTGTGAGATAACAATAGGCACACATGAGACCATCTAGAAGAAACATCTATTAGGACCATTAAGTATCTAAACAATCCACTAGGTGGATGAATATGTCCACAAATATCCTCATGTATACGTTCCTAGAACGCAAGGGACTCAATCTCAACTTTCGTTTATGATGGTCTTACAATTAACTTGCCTTGCTAACAATCAATACAAGAAAATTCACCATTTAAAAGATTTTCTAGGTTCTTCAATGGATGTCCATTTTAATTTTTCATAATTCGTCTAAACATTATAGACTAATGATGTCCCAGACAATCATGCCAAATTAAGAAAGTATTGGAATTAGTAAACTTCTTATTTACTATAGAATGTGCCTCAATTGCACTGATTCTTGTCCAATACAAGCATGAAGATAAAGCATGAAACTTTTCTATAATACATGTATGTTCAGATACATTTTTGGTGGTACTACATCCACGACTAAAGGTCACGATCTTTTCCACGCCTAGCATGATGGCTTACACCTCATTCCCTTTAGAGAATGAATCTATATTTTTAGCATTTATCATAAGTTCTCATTCTTCATGAATGGAACACAACCATGTGAGCATATCAAATTATGATAGCTTTAGTACCTCATTCCATATTCATGTGCATTATTCAATCACTTGTCTTCTTTCAGACATACTATGCACTGCTACCATATTCACATTCGGGAATGGAGCGATTTCAATGGGATGTGTTTCATGACTAATTTTAAACGAAAGCACATTGTTTGGTTTAATAGTCAACATATCATCAATATGGTGCATTAGAACTTAAACCTAATGTCTTATCCATGTAAAGACATTTTAGGCCATAAATTGTTGGGATTTAATCCCAACATCTCATCATCATGGTGCACCAAGACTTGAACCTGATGTCTTACCCTTTTGGTGCGATTAGACATGAATCTATCGTCTTATCCTTTTGGTGCGATTAGACATGAATCTATCGTTTTATCCTCTTTGTGCGATTGGACATAAATCCATCGTCTTACCCACAATAAGGCTCAACCTCAAGCCTTCAAAACAATTGTAATTTTATCACTTTTGATGATCATTAATATGATTTTACATTATAATTACACAGAAAATTGAAATTGTTGATTTATTATAATCAACATTAGTAGTTAATAGGTATAGCTTAATAGATCACATACCTTCTGCCCAAATATCTGCAAATAATCAGTGATTTGTCATTGATATAGCTTAACCAATTAGCTAAATATTTCACGATATCACCACAATTCCACAGCTACAGATAAAGAATAACATTAAATATTCATAAACAATATTTAAGCCAGATAAATTAAGAATAACAAAAGGATTATTAGGCCCAATAATATCCAAAAACAGGAGCAGTAATCTTAATGATTGATATGCCCTTCTCTTTTTCCTTGGTAAGGCGTGCGTGGGTTTAGTTCACGTGCACATCTTTCTCTCTTTCTTTAGATGGTAGAGTCCCGTACTAATAACGTGTTATGAAACTATATGAAATAATGAGAAGAAAGTAAGGAGAAGAGAAAAGACTTCATATTCCTCGTGAATAATATTTAATTTAGGGATTCATAGATCTGATTTACAATAAAGGAAAACACCCTTATTTATAAAGGAAACCTAACTTGATCCCCAAGTAGGATTCCTAATCATACCCTATAAGGATTCCACATAATAGACCTTTACTATAATATAAATATGTTTATAACAAATTTTAATTTTTCACATGACATTTTAAGACTAAAAGACTAAAAAATATTTTGATTCTTTAGTTTAAGCCTACAAGATTCAAAAGTACTATATTCACTCTCTTAAATTTCATGTCAAGTTTTCTTAAATTTTTATATCAAGTCAAAGTCATTATTTTCTAAAATTTTATGTCAAAAATCAGATAAAAGTGTTTACTATTATCAGAGAAAAAATAAAATAGAGGGGTATTCTTTTCCAAATTTGTAGAAAAAATAGTGGGCCCCACCCCTCCCCTTTCTTTCTCTTTCTCCACAAATCACTCTTTGAGTTATATGTTTACGGGTGACACTTTTTGTTATTATCTTAGATGTTTTATTATGTTATGTCAGGTTTATATTATTATATGATTCATGCTAAATTTAAAGTATAAATTTGACACTGGTCATGAAGTCAATTTAATAAATTCTCTTCCTACTTATTACAATTGAGAGCTTTCTTTGTAAAACATTTACGCATATGAATTGTCTTGTAAAATATGAGAAATTTGTTCCCATTAATAGATTATCAAATTGACGAGAAAATAGTGAAATATACTATTTACAAATTTGACCATCATCACATGTTTGTTGTTTTTGTTGTTTTTAATGGTATGATTATGGATGAATTTTATTATTATTTGACATGTTTTGTTATTTATTTTTTAATTTATGCAACTCTAATTTTTAAAAAACTAATACTAATATTAAATAATTAAAAGTCATCAAATATTTGTGAATTAGTGAAATTTTTTTTTATCATCAACGACTAAATTAAAATTATTAAGACAAATATTTTTATCAAAAAATAAATTAATTTGTTATAAATTGACTACATTTAATGACAAAATGTATTTGCCCCCGCACCCTTTGTTTTTATTGAATACGAATTAATTTCTTATTTTGTGACAATTGTAATTGTCACTTGTCACGACCCAGATCGTCGTGATTGGCACCACACTAACCCTCCGATGGGAAAACCACCTCAACAACCCAAACTAAACAACTTAACCAAAAATTAAGGCATTTAAAGATACGAAAACAAGTTTAAATGCTAAGGAAAAGAAATAGAGTTCCCATAAACTCCAAAAGCCTAACAAAACAATGCGGAAAATACGCCTAGAACTTGAAAGTCAATGTACCAAAACATCTAACAAGATCCATAAGTTTAACAAGAAGGGTTACAACCCCAAACTAATGTACTAATAACTAACTAGAAAGTCTAAGTCCGAAATGTGGACATAGACAGAAAGAGAACTCATGGAAGCCCAGAAGAACTGACTCACCCTTGAATTCGAACGATCACTGATCTTCTAAGCGAGGTTTGTCAATAGCCGCCTAAAGATGCTTTGTACTTAAAAAAGAAAGAGCAAGTGCAGTATTAGTACACAACCACAATGTACTGGTAGGATCACATGGCTATCTCACTAAGTGCAACATACATAAGCCATTACAACAAAATAATAACATGCATACACCAAATATATACAATATCAACATTATTTATGAACAACGTATAATTTCACAATCCTCGAGATATACAGTTATGTTAAGTCAATGGTCCTCTCATGGAACCCAAACCCAAACAGTTAGCATACCCTAACGTGGTACCCGATCCAATGTTTATGCTGAAATGTGGAAATTGATCCTATATTTATGCTGGAATGTGGCAATCGATCCAAGTTAGTGTGTCGGAACGCAACACCATATCCATTAAACAAGCCACAATCACAATCACTAGTATTTTCTCATAATCATACAATCAAGTCATGATTTCATGGCAAACAATTATTCAATCATCCTCATTTATGAATAGTGTGATTAATAATGCAACATTTGCATACATATACGTATTATAATGAAGCAAGAACAAACATACATCACACAACATGAAATCACAACCATCACCTACCTCGAAACAAGCTTGAAACCCCTAAGAAACTTGATTCTTCCCTTTTCGGATTCATTCTGCTTGTTATTGGTCTACAAACAATTAATTTAACACAGGAATCAACAAACAATAACTAATTACCCAAATTACTAACAATTCTATTAACCCTAGATTACACCCATGATCCCCATACCAGATTAGGGCTTTCTCCACCATAATTTCCAAATTAAAACTCTTCCCTATCGATAACTACCCTAGAGATTACATTCTACAGATCGAGAAATGGATTTGGGGAGTTAAAATGTTACCTTTAGCCTCAAGAATGGTGAAAACCCGTCAAGTAAACACATGGGTTCGTTCCTTAGCTCTCAAGTTCAAATATTATAGAATAAAACGTTTTTGGGGTTTATTTTCGACTTTAAGTCATGTCTGCCCCGCCATGGCGATACTCACCCCGCTACAGCGGCCCCGCTCTGGCGGCAGAAATCTCGCCTCAGTGGCTTGCACGGAACCAATGAGCAAAATGAATAATTACAAGACCCTATTTCATAACACACCTTCAACCAATGACACTAAGAAATTACCCGTTCAGGCTAAGATCAATTCCGGGAGTTCTACTCGCCCAAATTCAATTTCATAAAGTCGCACGGTTCCTTAACGTCATAGCTATCTACTCATGTAATCAAAATCATAATTAAATTGCCCAATTTTTACCACATTTCCATAGACCTTACTGACTCCGATTTCGTCTTAATCTGGACTAGGTTGGGAAATTTCAAATTACTACGAAAAAGTTTTCCAGCCCAAAATTTTTCCCCGTTGGCTTTTCTACAACAACGGAAACCGGTCATTACAATAGATACCAATTTACCCATCACTCGTCCCCGAATAACAAACTTAGGAAAAACAGGCTAAAGAAAGAATGGAGTAGTACCTGAATCGACGAATAACTAGGGATACTTGTCTCGCATGTCCTTTTCGACTTCCCTAGTAGCTTCCTCAACTGGCCGATGCCTCCATTGAACTTTCACGGACTTAATATCCTTGGTCCTCAGCTTACGCCGATCACGATCAAGAATTGAAACCGGTTCCTCCTCATATTGGAGGTCTTTGTCTAACACAATTGAGTCCCATTTTATGATGTAATCCCTGCCACCATGATATCTCTTCAACATGGACACATGGAATACCAGATGAACACTTGATAGATTAGGAGGTAGAGCCTACCTATACACTACTGTTCCCACACATTCAAGAATCTTGAAAGTACCAATGTATCGCGGACTTAGCTTGCCTTTCTTGTCAAATCTCATCACCCCTTTCATGGGTGATACCTTAAGAAGAACATTCTCACCAATATGAAATGTCATGTCTCTCACCTTATGATTTGCATACTTCTTCTGTCTACTCTAGGCTGCTAAAGTTTAGTTTGGATGCTCCTCACCTTATCTTGAGCATCATTTACTAAATCAACCCCCAAAAGTTTCACATTTCCTGCCTCAAACCATCCTATAGGTGATCTACATCCCCTCCCATATAATGCCTCAAATAGTACCATATCAATACTGGAGTGATAACTATTATTATAGGAGAACTCACACAAAGGTAAGAACTTATCCTAATGCCCTCCAAAATCAATCACACATGCCCAACATGTCTTCTAACACTTGAATAGTCCTCTCTGATTGTCCGTCCATCTGTGGATGTAAGGTTGTACTATAAGTGAGTTGTGTGCCCAATTCATCATGTAACTTCCTCCAAAACTTAGATGTGAATTGAGTACCATGGTCTGAGATGATAGAAAGGGGCACCCTATGAAACCTCACTATCTCTTTCACATAAACCTTAGCCAATTGTTCAACATTATAATGTATTCTTACCAGAATAAAATGGGCTGACTTAGTCAATCTATCAACCACTACCCAAAATAGAATCAAACTTCTCAAAGGTCTTGGGAAGCCAACCATGAAATCCATGGCTATCCTTTTCCACTTCTATTCCAAAATTGGCATTCTTTGAAGCAAACCTGTAGGCCTTTGATGTTCATATTTTACTTATTGACAAGTTTGAAACTTAGCCACATACTCCGCTATGTCTTTCTTCATGCCTGACCATCAATAAATTCGCTTTAAATCTCAGTACATCTTGGTCACACCCGGATGGATGAAATATCATGAACTATGGGATTTTGTCAACAATTTATGAATTAAGTCATCAACTCGAGGAACGCAAATTCTTTCTTTAAAACTGAGCACACTTTCCGCATCAAGAGTGGTCTCTTATGCCTTACCAATCACAGTTTTCTTCTTGAATTCATTCAAATTTTCATCCTCAAACTGTTTGGCCTTGATCTTTTCAATGAATGTGACCCATACTTCAATGCTAGCTAACACCCCTCCTTTCTTTGAGATGCCCAACTGCATGAACTTAGACTCCAAGGTCTGAATTTCCATAGACAAAGGTCGCTTGGTTACACTTAAGCAAGCTAGACTACCCATACTCACCGTTTTTCGACTCAAAGCGTCTGCCACAATATTAGCCTTACTCGGATGGTATTAAATGCTCACCTTATAATACTTGAGTAACTCCATCCATCTCCGTTGTCTCAAATTTAGATCCTTTTGAGTGAACACATGTTGCAAACTACGATGATTAATAAACACCTCACACTTAACACCATAAAGGTAATGCCGCCAGATCTCAAGAGCGAACACTACCGCTGCCAACTCCAAATCATGTGTTGGGTAATTCCTCTCATGCACCTTTAATTGACGCGATGCATAAGCTATAACATTCTTATCTTGCATTAACACAACATTTAAACCAGATTGTGAAGCATCACAATAACAATAAAATCCTTACCTTCAACCGATAATGCTAGAATAGGTGTGGTGGTCAAAAAAGTCTTGAGGTTTTGGAAGCTCTCCTCACATTTCAAATAGACCAAAATATCATCAATAAAGACTATGACGAATGAATCAAGAAATGGCTTGAACACCCCATCATTAAACTCATAAAAGTTGTGAGTGTATTAGTCAACCCAAATGACATAACTAGAAAATCATAGTGCTCATAGGGGGTTCTAAACGCCGTTTTGGGCACATCCTCAGGCCTAATCTTTAGCTGATGGTAGCTAGACCTTAGATCAATCTTAGAGAAAACTAATGCACCTTGCAACTGGTTAAAAATATCATATATTTGAGGCAAAGGATACTTGTTTCGAATAGTGACCCTATTCAATTGTTGGTAATCTATACACATCCTCATACTACCATCCTTCTTCTTAACAAACAAAACTAGAGCATCCCACGGGGAAGTACTACAACGAATAAATCCTTTATCAAAAAGCTCTTGGATTTGAGCCTTAAGCTCTCTTAATTTCGTCGGAGCCATGCGATATGAAGGGATGGAAATAGGATGAGTACCAAGTTCTAAATCAATGCAAAAATCTATATCCTTATCTGGAGGCATACCAGACAAATCATTAGGAAACACTCCTCTAAATTTTGACACCACAAAAATAGACTCAATAGATGGAGACTCAACCTCAACATCCTGAATATGAGCCAAATAAGCCAAACAACCCTGCCTTACCAGTTTACTAGCCCGAAAGAAGGAGATGATCTTAGCTTGCTTAGGCTTATACACCCCTTCCTACTCTAATTTTTCCTTTCCTAGAATTTCTAGAGTTACAAACTTAGTATTACAATTAAGCACAGCATAATAGGGGGACAACCAAGTCATGCCTAAGATTATATCAAAGTCGGTCATATTCAAAATCACCAAATTAGCCCAAGTCTGCAAACCCATAAACAAAATAGGACAAGCACGATAGACATGGGTGACTATGACTAACTTTCCAACTAGGGTAGAAACATGTATGGAAGCATCAAGTAGATCACAAATCATAGCAAATTGTGCAGTAAGCCTCACAGACATATAAGAGTAAGTAGAACCCGGATCAAATAACACATTAGCCATCCGGTCACAGACAAAAATAGTACATGTGATCACTGCGTCGAACACCTTTGCCTTATTCTTGCCCGGAAAGGCGTAACACTGAGCCCTATCATCATGACGAGCGGCTTCCCTGCCTGGATGCATATTACCTCTTCCTGCGTTAACATTTCCCCTACCTCTACGGCCTCGCTAATTTCCTCCCCGCCCACCTTGTGGACGCCCTTGACCATTATTACCATTTCCCGCGGGTACCACTGCTCTAGTCTGCTGCTGCATGAAATCCAACATGCGCTGGTGGGGACAATCTCTCCTCATATGCCTAGGTTCTCCACAGTTGTAGCAAGTACAATCAAAAGATGGCCTGCTGCTCATCGAAGTTGCAACTCCCTGGCTATCCTGAATCAAATTATGAGGTGGAGTTCCCGAGTAATTACCTGTAGAGGCGGGCATAACGGATTGAATTGGCCTGGCTGCAAGTGTTGGCCTCCCTGAACCTCTAGAGTAAGATCCCTGAAAGTTGCCTGAATTTTTGGCTTTCTTAGCCAATGCCTTGGCCTGACCGTCTCGCTTCATCCCTGTAGAGGTCATATGAATAGATAATACCAGCAACTTAGAATTTAGTCCCCTAATAAATAAACGGATCCTTTTTTCCTCTGTAGTCACCAGTTGACTAGTATATCTAGACAAGGCATGGAACTTGGCCTCATAAGCAGCCACAGACATACCACTTTGCTCCAAAGCCATGAACTCATCCTTCTTACGATCTCCTAAAGTTCGAGGCACATATTTCTCTAAAAATAGAGCATGAAACTGGGTCCAAGTAAGTAGGGGTAAAACTAAAGATATGCATTCCACATAAGTTCTCCACCACTGCTTAGCCTCACCTTAAAGTTGAAAGGTCACAAACTCAACCCCATGCTGATGGATAATTCCCAACTTATGAAGCTCTCATAGCAATCTAGGATGAACTCATATGTATCCTCACTCTCGGAACCATAGAATACAGGCAGATTCAACTTCAAAAACTTGGTCAACATTTGATGTTCATTACCAGTCATAACAGGACCCAATAAAGGATGAAAGAAAGCATCATTGCCTACATTCCCTCCCACCTTAGTGACAGTGATAGCAATAGGGGGATTGGCGGGAGCTTGAGTTGCTTGAACAAAAGAAAGCACTCCAGAACCGACCAACCCTTTCAAGAATGACATGATCTACTAAGCTAACACTAGGTCTATGGGAGGAATTGTCTTAGCCTGCACCTCTTCCTCTTGTCCAACATTCTCCTCCTCCTCAACTTTTACATTCTCCTCTACCTCTTCATGGTGCGTAGGATGGGCCTCATTTTTAGGAGCATCTCCAACCAGTGCTCCATCCCTAGTAGGAGTTGCCCTTCCTCGGCCTCTACCCCTAGCTCTTTCTCTACCCCTGCCTTGACCGCGACCTCTCACTGTAGATTCCTCAACTGGAGTATTAACGGGAGTTACAGGCCTGATGTCGTTGAATCTAGTGTTAACTATATGTGGACAGAAGAGTGAAAGAGGTTAGATACCAATTTAAATCGCTAGATACCAATTGGAATCAAGCATAGCATGAAAGGAGACTAGAGAAGAATGAGAGATTTCCTATAGTCAAATAGCCTCTCAAAGAAAAGTACAAATGTTTCCGTACCGTTCCGCAAGACTCTACTAGACTCATTTTGGTACATCGAGATAAATGAACCTAGGCTCTAATACCAACTTTATCACAACTCAGACCATCGTGATTGGCACTCACACTGACCCCCCGGTGGGAGAACCATTACAACAACCCAAACTAAACAACTTAACCAAAAACTAAGGCATTTAAAGATACGAAAGATGGTTTAAATGCTAAGGAAAAGAAATAGAGTTCCTATAAACTCCCAAAGCCTAACAAAACAATGCAGAAAATACTCCTAGAACTTGAAAGTCAATGTACCAAAACATCTAACAAGATCCATAAGTCTAACAAGAAGGGTTACAACCCTAAACTAATGTACTAATAACTAACTAGAAAGTCTAAGTCTGAAACGTGGTCATAGATAGAAAGAGAACTCATGGCAGCTCGGAAGAACTGGCTCACCCATGAATTCGAACGATCACTGATCTTCTAAGCGAGGTCTATCAATAGCCGCTTGAAGGTGCCCTGTACTTAACAACGAAAAGGCAAGTGCAATATCAGTATACAACCACAGTGTACAAGTTGGATCATGCGGCTATCCCACTAAGTGCAACATACATAAACCATTACAACATAATAATAACATGCATACACCAAACATATACAACATCAACATCATTTACGAACAACGTACAATTTCACAATCCTCAAGATATACAGTTATGTCAAGTCAATGGTCCTCTCTTGGAACCCAAATCCAAACAGTTAGCATACCGAAATGTGGTATTTTATCCAATGTTTATGCCAGAATATGGCACCGATCCCATATTTATGCTGGAACATGGCAACTGATCCAAATTAGTGTGTTAAAATGCAACACCCAATTCATTCAATGAGCCACAATCACAATCACTAATATTTTTTCATAATCATACAATCAAGTCATGATTTCACGGCAAACAATTATTCAATCATCCTCATTTATGAATAGTGTGATCAATAATGTAACATTCACATACATATACATATTATAATGAAGCAAGAACAGACATACATCACACAACATGAAATCACAACCATCACCTACCTCGAAACAAGCTTGAAACCCCTAAGAAACTTGATTTTTCCCTTTCCAGATTCGTTCTACTTGTTCTTGGTCTACAAACAATTAATTTAACACAGGAATCAATAAACAATAACTAATTACCCAGATTACTAACAATTCTATCAATCCTAGATCATACCCATGATCCGCATACCCAGATTAGGGCTTTCTCCATCATAATTTCCAGATCAAAACCCTTTCCAATCGATAATTAACCTCTAGATTACGTTCTACGGATCAAAAAATGGATTCAGGGAGTTAAAATCTTACCATTTAGCCTTAAGAATGGTGAAAAACTGTCAAGAAAACACATGGGTTCGTTCCTTAGCTCTCAAGTTTGAAAATTGCATAATAACATAATTTTGGGGTTTATATTCAACTTAAAGTTGCATCTGCCCCGCCATGGTGGCACTCACCCTGCTACAGCGTCCTCGCCCTGGCGGCAGAAATCCTGCCTTAGCGTCTTGCACGGAGCCAGTGAGCAAAATTAATAATTTCAAACTAATGCTTCTAAGAGGGTTTTTGAGTGAGAATGGAATACCAATTTTAAGGCTAAGAAGTTCAAAAGCTTTTCAAAGAAACAAATTAAGCTCAAATAGTGCTAAAATGGGTTCACACTCTCACATGATAGTCATGGTGAAGGTATAATAATTTGGCCAACTTCCAAAATTGTTGCCTAAGATCGTCTATCACATTTATCAAATTCAAACAATTGGACCGACAAGGAAAATTCTAGATATCCTCATATATGCCTTTTAAGTACACCTCACCACACATGGCACTCAAACACATTTTCTAGGCATAACTCTACAAATTCAAGTTCGTGTGCAACAATCTTTGGAAGTCTCATAATTGATACTCACCTAGTCACAACAAGAGACTAAATGTTCATACAAAAATCAAGCAATTCGAATTTCCTCATTGAATTTACACTAACACACTTCTCATCAAAAACACTATTCAAGTCATCGATATTGATCATGATCAACACTCGAATGTTCAAGATAAGAATGCAAGTTTTTCAATCATTAAATTACAACCAGCTTTTAGGGCAAATGAAAAAGAGAGATACAAATCCCAACCAACTAATATTATGCTAATAAATCAAAATAAGAAGTTACTACTACATCAACATCATAATTAATAAAACCCAAAAAAGAATAAAAAAAAGTCTCAAAATAACAAAATACAACCAAAAAGACCAAAGTACCCTCACCCACCAAAAGAAACAAACAATGCCCTCAATGCGAATAAAAATAACATAATAGAAAAATAAAGAGATGAGAAGAATCCCTTTGTCAGGCTAGGCCTAGAGAGAACTCTGGCTCAGTGGGCCAACCTCAACCTGGGCATCAGTGCCCGATGCATTAGTAGGAGAGGTAGAGTCTGAAGGATGGGTCCCACTGTAATGACCCATTTGGTCATTTTGAGTACTATAGCTTTTTATTTCATAAAAGACTCTTTCGATAAAATATTTGGACTATTTGTAACTACAATTATAAAATTAATGGGGTAGTTTTAATAATTAATTTTTGTTGGTAGTTAATAGATCAAGTCTAAAATTTGTTTAATGTCTTATACCACTTGACCCATGTTTATTAAAAGAAATTAATAGGGTTTGTCATTTTTCTTGTGCATAATTAAAAAATAAAAGAGGGAACCGAGAAGAGTAGTCCTACCGCATATCAAAGATAAACACAACAGGTAAATAATTTATGTGATTTCTCTGCATCTTGTTGATAGAGATTTCATTCTTAAATTTTGAATGACATTTAATATCATATTATATATATAGTTTCAACGGATCATTCAATTTTACTCAAGGTGCCTTTACAAGTTTAAACAATCCTGGCAAGATTAATGAAAGTTTCTACTATCCGGATCCGCCCTAACGCCCTCATGGCTAATGGGTAATTCAATGGACTTATTCGACAGTCTTTCAAGAATCTGTTTGGATCATTTTAATTTAACCTTAGTATAACTGTTCAATATGTTTTAACACTAGACATAATCACCATTTCTTATAGTAACTTAGTATGTTATAGTTCAACACAAACAATCTAGCCTATCATTTAGACTGAGTACGTAAAGAAAACTAAAATCAAAATAGTATCTGGAGTAGGACTCCGCTCAAGATAATTGCTGAAGTACACACCAAACTGAAAGCTTTTATTATTAAACAAACTCAAAAATTTACAGAAGAGAGTAGTACAAGACTAGAGAGAGAGAGAAATAGAAAGAGAAGGGGTTCTAAGACCTGTCTCACTAAAGAAAATCTCACCTATTTATATAAGGTCAGGAATTCTAAAACGATAAGATAACATGGCCTACACAATTTACAATGGCCAAAAAGTAAAAGATAAGACCGACAAACAAACGTGGTCTTTCCATTAGATAATGTGGCCGACACCTATTATCATGACCTTCTTTATTAAAGTTTTTGACTTATTACCCCAATTATTTTATTTGTGGGACCTTCTTTATCTTACACCTTTCCTTTTCCTTTGCAGGCGGTGTTGTTGGAAGATTTTTCCACTTGGTCTTGGAGTCTTTGGAGAAGAGTATCGATATCAATCTCTTCATTGCTATTAGCACTTTGTGCTTCTCTTTCCATGGATATATCATCCTTTATATCTATTTTGAGATTATTCATTAAATCTCTTTTTACTTCCTCCATGTATAAGGCTATAGCTTCTGATTTGGAAATCAATCCTTTCTTCATCTGAAGTTTTCTTGCAATCTGCTTGAATGGGCTAAGATCATCCATCTGTGGTTTTGATCTTTTTATATTTTGATATTTATCCATTGTTGTATTTATTAAATCTTTAATTTCTTGACCATGGATTTTTCCTTCGAGGTCTTTTTGTATCAATTTGTTCCAGAACTTTGTATAAAAAGTTCTATGTAAACATGGGAATCCTTCAGGGGTACTATTAACCTCTACAAACCATTTCATGATCCAAGGGATTGAGAATTCTATATATAAAAAAATACATTAAGGACATTCCTTCAAAGAATATATTATCTTTTTCTAAACTTATGAGTTTAGTGGAGATATCCACCCATTTAGAATATAAACCTTTGTAAGGTTCTGGTAAAATTTGTACTAAGGGACTATATAAGGTCCACCATTGGCAAAATCAATTTGGAATAGGCTAGTTAAAAACACGAGAGCATATTTTTATAAACCAGGAATGCTTTTTATTAGCAATTTCATATAATAAAGTTCTATTAAAGCTATCCATCTAGTCCTAGTAATTATATTTTACTGCGATTTTTTGCTCTAGATGGATATAATCCCTTTCTTTTAATGGGCTCATTCCCCATTCTTCTGGAGCCATAACTCTTTTTATAATAATTTTTGGAAAGTTATAAACTTTTTTAGTATTGACCGGGTAGAAATGTTGGAATTCACTAGACCCCTATTGCTGAGAGTATCATTTCATAATGCATATTGTATTTATAAGCAGGCGCGTGGTATAATAAACTGAATTCAGATATATACTTGTGCATTATTTGTCATGGTCCATGTTTCAATCATACATCACTTTGTTCCAGAAGAAGTATAACTTAATCCAAGAATTCTTTGTACATTGGATGGTCTGTATTAAGACCACTCGTAGAGGCAAATTTGTTGCTATTAATTTTTTTTATATTTGAGCGAGATGTTACTTTGTCTATTTCTTGTTTTTCCTTTTCCCCCCTCCTTGAGGGAGGAGGCCATGAAGGTCTCATCCTGTCATTAAGATGAAAAACAATGATTATTTTAAGTATTCTCTTGTAAGAAAATCAGACAAACTATTATCTGAACCCTTTTTATAATGGATATCAAAATCAAATGGAGCTAATAAAGCATGCCATCTTGCAAACATTTCTTTTGAAACATCATGCTTAAAATCTTTATTAAACATGAATTTAGCTGCTTGACAGTCAGTTTTTATTAAAAACTTCTGGTTATAAAGATCACCTTGGAACTTTAAAATATTTTTAACTATTGCCAAAATTTCTTTAGCTATTGTGGCGTAATTTTTTCGAGAATCGTTTCATTTGCCAGAATAGAACTGAATAATATAATGGCATTTATTCTCCGAACAATATTGGGTCAGGATACCTCCATATACTATGTCAGAAGCGTCCATCTCAACTGTTTTTTCCCAATTTGGGTTGGCCAAAGTAAGACAAGGAAGGTTCTTAACCTTTGTTTTAATCTTTTTAACCATTTCAGTATGTTTATCAGACCAAGCTTTAAGATTATTTTTTAACCTATCATATACAATAGTAGTATCATTGGCTAAATCCTTTATAAAAGGAGCAACATAGTTAAGACTTTCAAAAAATCTCTGTAAATGAGTTTTATTTGTCAATATATCAAGGAATTTGGACGCAAATTCAATACTTCTATTAATAGGGCTAATGTTACCTCTTTCAATATTATAACCCAAGAATCTAATATTTGTTTGAAACAAAGCCAATTTAGGGCTAGATATTACTAAGCCGTTTTGGATAATAATTTTTTAAAACAGATCAAGGTGTTTAAAATGAGTTTCCACATTTTTGGAAAATACAAGAATATCATCTATATAAACTATTATGAAATTAATATAAGGTATGAAACTATCATTCATGATCTTTTGGAATTTAGAAGGAGCGTTTTTTAAGCCAAATGGCATAACGTTCCATTTATACTGTCCCATAGGGACATTAAAAGTTGTTTTGTATCTGTTTGATTCAGCTATCTGAATCTGCCACTAACCTGATTTTAAATCAAATTTGGAAAATATAATGGCATCATAAACTCTATCCAATAAATCTTTCTTATTGGGGATAGGGTACCTAATCCATTTTAAAGCTTTATTAAGAGGTTTATAATTAATAACCAACATGGGCGCACCTCTTTCTTGTTCAGCATGCTTATTAACATAAAAGGTTGTACAAGACCACGAAGATTTAGAATACCTTATAAGGCCTTTTTGAAGCAAGGAGTCATTTTCCTTTTTGCATAATTCTAAAATAGTCAGAATTCATCTGGAAAGGTCTTGCTTTTGTAGGAATATTTTCCTCTGTAAAATTATCCTCATATGAAAGGCTAACAACATTCTTCTTTCTATTCCAAAAAGCATTTGGAAGATCCTGTAATCTAGAATTTTGAAGAAAATTATCAATTTTCATGCTATTAATTTCTCCTTTTATGAAACTAACTTGATTATTTTTTAAAACCAATTTTGAAGATAATTCATTAATCATTCTTATAAAAGGTTTTGTAATAAACTTTAATGTAAAAGGTTTTTCATTCCAAGTTCCAATGATTTTTTTACTATCCCAATAAGTAAGGGGGAAAATATCATTTATAAAAGGAACTCCTTAAAACAATTTGGCTAGTAATATGCTTTACTAAGACAAAACTTTGAGGAATACAATTTTTTCCCTTGCATATGAAAGCTTTGGGCAACTTATATTCAATACCCATTTTACTACCATTTGGTGATCTGAGGCTATCGGCTGTTTTATGAAAATATCTTGAAGGAATAAGTCCCTCTTGAATGCAATTTAAATCAGCAGCACTGTCTATTGGAGCAGTAATTTTTTTTTTATAATTATAATCTATAAGAAGATTAATCTTAGTATAAAACTTTTGGGAAGTGATAGCTTTCAAGCTTTGTAAAAAATCTTCTTTATTATGACCGAAATTATTGGTTTTAAGAAAGTCAAGATCTTTACTATCTCCTTCATAAGAAGATGATTATGAGCTATTACCCATATCCTTAAGACTTTCGATATTATCAAGTCTATTTTCTATAGTAACATTATTTTCTTTTAAATGATGAAAGTCATCTTTGAGATTATTAATCTCTTGCTTTAGATCACTGATTGTCGTAGGAGAACTTATAAGTTTCCTTCTTTCTAATTGGAGATTTTTAACATCAGTCATGGTGTACGTACCTTCTTTAGTAGGGACTTCTTCTGTGGTATGGTTTTGAGAAGTGGAAGAATAACTGATCTTATCAATAATCTGGGCTCTTATTTCCTGATCTTTAACAATTTGTAAGAGCTTTATGACTTTATTATTATCAATGACATTGATGCTCAATTCCTTGAACTGGGAATAAATCTTATAAAGATCATTCCCCCCCCCCCCCCCCCCCCTTAATTTTCGCAATTTAGCCCTTGTTTACAAAGCAAGAATTCATCATCTGATGACATACAATCTTCCTGGTGAAGAGCTTTTAGATCTGCGCTTGTAGAGGATTCCTCACTGTTGCTGTATTCAGTTTCTAATTTTCCCGAATTAGAATTTAAAAGGATTTTGCATAGAGAGTCCTTGATATTATTATCTATGTTAAGTCTTTTGATTTTTTCCTTGACTCTGCAATGTCTATCATAATGACCAAATCTACCACATTTATGGCAAATATTTGATCTGCCAAATTTTTGTTTATTAGATCTCCTTTTTTCCATATGAGGTTCGACTCTTCTTTCTTTCTTTTCCATTCTTCTTTTGTTCCATGCTTTATAATCCTCTTTGAAAGGTGCTTTAGGAATATTTAAAGCGAATTGTTCACAGAATTCTCTTAATTGTTGTCTTTCATTAAGACTATGCCTTTTAATTTGTTGATTCAACTTGATTTCATTGCATAAGACAAGTCCTTCTTGTATGCAAGCACTTATGAGTTTTCCATAGGTGTAATTGTCATAGTTAATACTATGACTATCTCCTCTAAGAGTGTTTCTAACTCTTTAAGCAAATAGAGTTGGTAAACCATCTATAAACTTAGATTTCCATTGAGAACTATTACACTCCGGCGACTCCATAACCCTGCTAAGAAATACATCTTTAGAATGCTTATGTAAAGCACTATCTGTAAGGCAAACAAAAATAGTGACAAAACTATTGTTGATATGATAATGGCAAGATTTATTGGTCAACTAAAAGGCTGGTGGGATAATTATCTAAATACTGAGTAGAGAGATAAGATTCTCTAAGTTGTAAAGCAAGAAGGAGAACAAAATCTAACTCAAAATTATGTGTATACCCTTGTTCTTAATATCATAAAACATTTTTTAGGAAAATGGTCTGATAATAGTGAGACCATGTTCATTCGGTGACTCGCCCAATGGGTCAGGCAATCATCAGACCTTTTTTTCTTCGTTCTTTCAGCTGGCTTGTTCCTTTTTGCTTATTAGTGTCCAAGCTTTGTTCCTCAATACAAATACATGAAATTCAAGGATTTACATCAATTATTGGCACAAAATATGCATTTAAGGACACTAAATCTATTAAAATAAAACCCTAAATGAGTCCAAATCGTGGACTCATCATAGAGGCATGAGTCCTCGCATGTGTATGATATTGTGATGATTACATACTTGATTCTGTGTTGTTGTCACTTGCTTATTTGTTCGTTGCTTGCCACCTACTAAGTGCTATAGTTGATTTCATGTTATTACTTTATGCATGTTAGTTTCTATTTTGAGTCGGCCGATGATAACTACTCAGTACATGTTGCCCTGTACTGAGCCCTACTTCTATTTTGCTTTGTTTTCTTTCTATGGAGTGCAGCGAGTGTACTAGTGATGACTTGACTCACCCTCAACACTAGACAGTCTCCAGTACATCAGGTTCAAGGGTGAGTTATTTATTTTATGTCATGTTGGATTCTCTCAGTCATGACATGATGTCCTTAGTTTTCGAGCACAAATTACTTTATTCATTTATATTGGTGTCTTTGATACTCTTAGATTTAGTATTTGGAGATTAGATGTCCTTGATGTGATGACTTTCAGGTTTTTGGGAAATGATATTTAATATGATTTTGAGCTTCCGCATTATTTATGCTTGTATTTTGTAAGTTGGGGTTAAATTTGTTGGTTCACCTATCTAGGAGGTTAAGTGTGGGTGTCACTCATGACTCGTTTTGGATCGTGACAAACTTAGTATCAGAGTGTTAGGTTTGGTGATCTCATCACACATGGACAAGTCTATTAGAGTCATGCGGAACGGTACGGGGACACCTTTACTTTTCTTCGAGAGGCTATAGGACTTTAGAAAAACGTCATTCCTTCTTTATTTCATGCTACTATTTGAATCCAATTGGTATCTAGGTGATACAAATTGTTATCTGAACTTCTTCACTCTATTTCACATATGATTAGTACTAGAGTATTAGAAGTTGAAATAGCAGCACTAGAAAGAAAGAAAAAATGTGTCCTTGCAAATAGGTATATTTTCTCGATTGACTAACGGGCCTGTAATGACTAGTGATCAACATGATTTTTTTATTAAGTTCATAAAGTTGAATTCTTCATGGGTATTGATTATGAAAATGCTTATGCTTTCATTGTCGATTGTTTTGAGCTGCTTCATAAAGTGAATATAATGGAGAGACTTAGTGTTGAGTTTGTGACATACTAGTTTCGGGGAGACACAAAATGTGGTGATAGTCTCATGTTGAGTGTTGATTAGTAAAGGCACTACCTATGAATTAAGACAACATTTTCTAGCTTCTTTATCCAATTATATACCCCAAACCTTGAGCGATAGGAGGAGAGACGGTTTCTAGAATATAGAGAAACGAAAGATATGTGTTGCAACCTATGAGGTCAAATTTTGTACTTTATCTAGATATGTGACAACATACAAGAAGTTTCGTAAGGGACAACTAGAAAATGAACATCATTACTTTAGAAAATACAGTTAGTAAAGTTTTCATAGCATGTATGGGTTGTTTAGAGAATGATGAAATTAGGTTGCGCCAATTGAGGTTAGAATCTTTACTACGATTCCATGGATTGATTGTATATTAAAGAGGGTGATGATACGACTACTACAATAGTACAAATGTTTAATTGGTTAGAGTTATGAAGTGTGTTACTTTTGTTATAGACCTAATATAAGAAAGAAAGTAAATCGTTTGGCCTAGATATAGAATAAATTTGATAATGTTTTTGCAGCTATTCAATGGGTAGAAATGTATGGCTCTTTGGGCATAATCTTCTCGATAGGTATGATGTGTTCTAGTGATGGATATAACGAAATTTCATGGTATGGTACTAATGTTATGTGGAAATGAATACGTCGATTGTCAAGTGTGAATACTAACTACTTAAGGAGTTGCATTCATATTTGAGAAAACAACTAGTTTGTTACTATGGACACTTGGGTTAAGCTTTATGTGGGATGTAGTGTAGCCTTCAGAAAGAGTTGAGAACAAGAATAATTTGAGTGACCAAGAATTTCCCTAAGTGTTGGCATGAGGTATGTGATGGTTTGGAATGGTAGCTAAAGCATGGTATGTGGAAGTGGTGTGAAGTTGACTTTGGGTGTGATTTAATGTTTTATCTCGATGAGAAGTTACTATCAAATTTGAAATTAGTGCTATTAGCCTTGTTTGGGACTCATATTTGTCATGAAATGCTTAAATAGAAAGAGAGATAGCCATAGTTTGAACATGTATTTAATAAGAATACTTTGATACTAATGATGGTTTAGGAGTAAGGTAGATGATCAATGTGGTTATGATGATTTTTTAGTATTAAGAGTGTTGACTTCAGTGAATGTGGGGTTCAATAAACCAAGTGTGAAATTATAATAGGGACTAAATTGGTGATTGTGGGTAGCTAGAAAATCAAAGAGATAGAGTCAGATGAATGAAAAATGTTTGATATGGGCACTATGGAAGGAGTATCTAGATTTATTCGACCTTGGTTATGTACATTCTTATGTGACCAACTACTTCATTTTGGCGTGGTTTAGAGTATGATTCACTTTCTACATTCGTGTGTGTTTTTCGCTTCTATGGTGAGTCCCTAGTAGTGGATCAGGTGTACCGATTATGTGATTGTCCTCCTGGTAGGGTGGAATCCTTGGTTAGACTTGTTCATTCCAGTTATGGAAGATTTGGTGTTTGGGATAGTTGAAGTATACTAGTGACTCAACATGCACAACTTTGCTTATGAGAATTTATAGGAGAGTTACCATGAAAATTTACAGTTGTTCTATAGACTTAAGATTTGTCTCATCATTGGTATCATGTTTTGCCTATATGTGATTGAATGTGAGGACCATTGGGTCTAGTTTTATCATTCTTAAGGTTTGTCTATAATAGCTACTAATATAGCATTTCGACAGTGTTGTTAGAGGCTCTGTATGCTGGGGTGTATCACTCGATGGTGGGTACTTGATCATTTCCATCTTTGAATCAGATGAGTTCGATTCTCCTTGATGATTACTTGATGTCTAAAGATCATATTTTTATAGTTTAAGCTCAAGGAAATATTATGTTGTGAGGATGTAATCTTGATAAGATCTATGATGGTTTGTGCATTATGAGAGTGTGGTGGCTAGTTCAGGTTCACTCTTGATTGTAGTCAACATTGATTCAGGATTTTATCATGGTTATGTTAGATAATATTTCTCCTGATGGTTGTGTCAAGGTATAGTTGGAGAATCGGTCAGTTGAAGAGTCCACTTGGGAATAGTTTTGTTGTTAGTTGAGTTTACACACAACAACAGTTATCATTAGAGTATTGAGATGGCCCCATTTGAGACATTGTATGGGAGGAGGTGTAGATCTCCAATTGGTTGGTTTGATACGTTTGATATGAGACCTTGAATACTAATATTTTGAAGGAATTGCTGAGACAACTACCCTTTCTTACCCTCACCTTCTTTTGATCGTTCGAGGACGAACAATGGGTAAATTGGTATCAAATGTAACGACCCATTTGGTCATTTTGAGTATTATAGCTTCTTATTTCATAAAAGACTCTTTCGATAGATTATAGATGGGTATTTTTGAATATTCGTAACTACAATTATAAAATTAATGGGATAGTTTTAATAATTAATTGTTTTGTTGGTAGTTAATGGGCCAAGTCTAAAATTTGTTTAATGTATTATACCAGTTGACCCATATTTATTAAAAGAAATTAATAGGGTTTGTCATTTTTCTTGTGCGTAATTAAAAAAGAAAAGAGGGAACCGAGAAGAGTACTCCTGCCGCATATCAAAGATAAACACGACAGGTAAATAATTTATGTGATTTCCCTGCATCTTGTTTACAGAGATTTCATTCTTAAATTGTGAAGGACATTTAATATCATATTATATAATAACTATCGAAATTAGTAATTTGAAAGAAATAATTATAAGACTTGAAAATATTTCACTTTTACTGCTAAAAATTGGAACAAGTTTGATAGGCAATAATGAAGCAATGATATATATATATATATATATATATATATATATATATATATATATATATATATATATACACACACACTGCTTGTTGATTTTTACGGCTAAAAATTGGAACAAGTTTGATAGACAATAATATATATATATATATATACACACACACTGCTTGTTGATTTTTACGGCTAAAAATTGGAACAAGTTTGATAGACAATAATGAAGCAATGATTGCTCTATAAGTTAGTGATCAACTAATTGGTCTTAGATTGAATGGACATATAGGTTAATGCTTCAGTTGTTCCGTAGCAAACAATAGGTTTCGCTAACAAGGAATTTCAACTCTTAATTGATTTAATTTTATTATCAGATTATAATTTATTATTTGATATTTTGAGATATGTAATTAAATATTAGGTGTATTGTGTTACTTGAATACCGTTAAAGTTATAATAATTGGAGAAATTGAGACTTACCCTTAGGCTTGAACTTTCGGAAATCGATTATAGATTTGGGTGACTTTTTGGGTCTAGGCTAGATATATAGTAATATAGGTGTCTATCGACTAGTTTATTTATTAATTATGCATACTAAATAGATTGGAAACATTCGGAGACATTGAGGAGAGGAAAAGCATTGGAGAATTAGCTTGCTTGACTTCTATTCTTCGGTGGAGGTAGGTTATGGTTTATTCTATGTGATAGATAGACTCTTAATAGTGATTGATATGCATTGAGTGATATTGTGAAGTTCTCTATGAACTTGATTGTGTGGTTGTGTGGCTTGGTTGTGGGGTTTGTGATTGGTCTGAAATCCTGAGACTGTGAGATTTATAATTTGAAACCCTCTCTATCGAAGTGATGCCTTGAATAAAGAAGGCTTGATGAAATATTGTTAATGAAGTGTAAAGTGGAGATAATAATTGGTAAATTAATGATATTATTGGATAGGGGTGTCACGTTCTGACATAATATTATTGGATCGGGTTGTCACGTTTTGATATGATATAATTGGATCAGGTATCACGTTTCGACATGGTATTATTGGATCGGGTGTCACGTTCCGACACGATAACGTTAAAGTAAAACATATTGAATTAACTTAATGTACTCAATCTCAAAGAACCCATTTCCCAAATGAGCGTGGTGTGGAGGCATGAGTCATCATGTGTGAATGTATTGTGACTGATTACGTACTTGATTCTGTGTTGTTTTCACTTGCTCATGTTGTTTGTTGCTTGTCATCTGTTAAGTGCTATAGTTGATTTCATGTTAATACTCTATTTTGAGTCGGCCGATAATATCTACTCAGTACATGTTGCCCTGTACTGAGCCCTACTTCTATTTTTCTTTGTTTTCTTTCTATGGAGTGCAGCGAGTGTACCAGTGACTTTGACTCGCCCTCAACACTAGATAGTCTCCAGCACATTAGGTTCAAAGGTGAGTTATTTATTTTATGTCATGTTGGATTCTCTCGGTCATGACATGATCTCTTTAGTTTTCGGACAGAAATTACTTTATTCATTTATATTGGTGTCTTTGATACTCTTAGATTTAGTATTTGGAGATTAGATGTCCTTGATATGATGACTTTCAGGTTTTTGGGAAATGATATTTAATTAGATTTTGAGCTTTCGCATTATGCTTGTATTTTGTAAGTTGGGGTTAAATTTGTTGGTTTGCCCACCTAGGAGGTTAAGTGTGGGTGCCACTCATGACTCGTTTTGGGTCGTGACACCCAGACAAATGCAAGAAGTCTGACGAAGAGAGTTTTTCGTACCAACTTGTTAGAAAACATCATCAAAATCTATCAAATCCTCATAAGTGTCCTTACCATGCTGCTCAGTGCCAACAAGCTCATCCTCACAGTCTCTTGAGTAGAATCCTCATCAACCACCCCGAGAACAACCTCCACTGTAGGTATAGTCTCACTGATAGTCTGGGCCAAAGGAGGCTTGCTTTCCAGAATATTGGGTAGGAGTACCTCACCCCAAAGCATAGATATATCCGTGGACTTAAGCTAATCCATGATAACGTTCAAATATACTTCTCGAAAGGAAATATAAATGGTCGTATACAGTATATTTACCCAACTATGAGTCGAGGTCGATCCCAAAGAGAATATGGAAGAACTTTGTCAATAGAAAATATTTAACTCGGTAGTCGTTATTTAAAAAAGGGGGTGAGATTTAAAATGAAAAAGAATAACAATAGATTGGAACTAAATATTTATTTGTATTTAGATTATTAGAAATAACTAGGAATGTGTTCCCCATGATTTCATAACATAGCAAGAATATTACACTAGTGATCTATTTCATTGTTAGCATGCAGGATCGGTAAGTTAGGCATCTCCTAAGTGATTGGTCGTCCAAATAGAGAATTTCACCACGCAACTTGGTTGGTCTACATGTGTGTGATTTACTAACCCTTACCCTTGACCCCAAATTAGCCCTCACATCTTGAGGTTAGGCTATTTGATAGCAGATTGTCACACTAAATCTCCGTTTGATCTTTTTTTCCATTCGTTACTTCCTTGGTCGGGCAAGTAGGAATAGGGCGGGTTCTAATGTAGGCCTCCGTTAAAAAGCAATCAAAGTGGAGAGATTAAAAATACATGCATAAAAAATATTTAAAATTACTTTTTACATTAACTTACTTGAATAATTCATTATGGTTCCCACAACCATAGTTCTAAAATTTCGCTACACATTATCTAAAAAACACAATCAAAATTTATTAAAATAAATATGTTTGTTTTAATCATGAAAACTTAAGAACAATAGCTAAAAATATCTTTAAATTATGAAAAATACAAACAAATAATAAAGTGGAATAAAGAATAAACCAAAGTTCTCCAGCCTTCACGGCGGATCTTCCAACGTTTTCAAGCTATAAGCTCTAAGTTGTATGATGTGTATTGTTTCTTGGTTGTTGGTTGGTTATGGAAGAATTATTTTTATGGATTATTTATATATATTCAAATCTTAAATAAAATAACTAAATCTAAAACAAATTAGGTAATCTAAAAGAATTTGGTTGTCTATGTAACCGCTACCATCTGGAAAAGCATTGCCACCTCAACAATTCTGCATGTGTCTTCTGCCATGTGGCACTATGCTAATTCGTTGCATTGTTTTTCATTTGCTGAATATGTATATAATAAGAATATTATATTATATTTTTGATTCATTAAGCTGCCTGCTTAATTTTCTCATGTGATTTTTTTATTTTAATTTATTTGTATCCTAAATTTCTTCATCTTCACACCACTTTAATCCTACAAATAAAATACACAACATAAAAATAATTCATAAAATTTGTACTCAAAAAAATAATGAAAAGATTAAATATGAGACAAATAATAATTAAATATATATATATATATATATATATATATATATATATATATATATATATATATATATATATATATATATTTGGCCTCACGTGAGTCCACATCCTTCCTCAAACTATCAAGATCAACCTTCAAGGTTGTCACCTCCGTAGAAGCACCCTCAACTCTCTCATACTTCTCAACCTGAGTAGTAAAGGTGTCTAATCTCAAACCATAGTCAGTCAACAGTGTGTTGTCCCATTATCGCAACCCAAAGACAAGAAAGGGCAGCCTTAATGGCTACGAAGATCATAGTAGGGGTATCTCTCTCAAGATGAGAGGCTCTCACATCCGCCTAATGGGAAAGGTTGCCTAAGTCAATGGAGGTCGGGATGTTTAGGGGGGGGGGGGGGAATAGGTGTGGAAGGTGTAGAAGTAATGGACGTCTTTGTAGCAGGCGGGTGAAGTGGAGTGCCAACCTCCAAAGTGCTCAAGTCAACAACCGGAATAGTGTCAACTGGTGTAGGCTTCCTCCTACCCGCATCATCTCTCAAGTACTCTACCTCTATACATCATATATCATTAGACGAGGTCGAGGTGACCTAACATCAGTCTCATTGATAAATGGGACCCCAACCAACTGACACAAGTTTGTGATCAAAACTGAAAAGGGTAATGAGGTTCGCTGTTACGTTTCCCTCAAAAGAATCTCTAGGACTATGATAGAACCAAACTTTAACCTCTCCCTAGAGATTATGCATCCCAATAAAATAACCTTAGGATGTCGAAGGATAGATTCATCCAGTTGTTCTGGAAGATTAGGCAAGCCAGATCATGATCGCCGATCCATTCAATGCATTTTCGAATCATCTTTTGCTCACCAAGTTGGCTTGGTACATGGGCTATTTTGCTGGAATATCTGGTGAGCTGGAGGCTCACTCGGCGAGTCGCTGAGTGGATTTGTCAAGCTCTAACTTCTGTTTTTTTTTAGTTTTCCAACTTTTTCGCTCCTTTTCACATCATAATGTCCTTGCCTTGTTCTTAAACCTTCATTGCTGCATATAAACATATTAACATCAATTATGAGCACAAAATAGGTATTGAGGACACTAATTCATTGAATAATAAGCCCTAAATGAGTCGAAATTCCCGACTCATCAACAAAATTCATATCCTTCTTTTCGATCTCAACTCATTCCTCAATCCGTGGAGGTGTACCATCAGTTAAGAGTGCGGCAAAACACCCTTCAAACTATCCAAATATTATAGCATTCTATCCAAAAACTCATTGCAATGTACCCAGTCACATTCAATGGCTTCATTGATTTCCATAACCCCACATCTAACAATTGTCCCCTAACCTCAACAGATGAGTATGACTCATAGATGATGCCCTTTCTCTTCTTGCGCAGTAAACGAGCATAAGCCTTATAAAACTCATGTACCTAAGTAGGAAGATATGGTTCTCATGCCCAAATGAATCTCTTTAAACCATGAAAAATGATAGTATCTTATACAGATATGTATCAAGTACCCCATCAGTAGACATGCGTTTTTCTTCCAAAATAGCGCACAGTCCTGAAACTTTCAAACGATTCATAGCCGAAGGAGCAACTATTGGGACTACCCGAGGCACAACATTGACTAACAAATCATGGATAGCCTTGGAGTGCAATTCATTATGCCTCCTTTTGGTAGCCCGGGCAAGCACTGGAGTAGTAGAACCTTCGAACCCCTCCTCAAATTCATCATCATCGAACACCCTTGCAACAATGTAACTCTGCCCCTGAATGACAACATTCAATCTATCATTGGCCTAAATCAAGCCCGGGTTACTCAGACTTCACCCACACAATAATCATGCAACACCTGCAGTTAAGCATCAATCAATCTCAATAGAATATAGCCCGACACCCATATGATCAAACTTACATGCATAATAGTGAAATCTAAGAATGTTGTGCCTGCAATTAATCAACACAAGAGAAATCATTATTCATTTAAGCACTAGGCAACACAGATTCAATCTCAAGATCACTAATACACATTATCATATGAGATTAAACTAAGGCTGGCAATCAGACCGAATTCGAAGAACAAGACCGATTTTACTAGTACCGAAACTGAAAGCCTAAAAAGGAGGACTTACCGAAACGGGTTTACCAGAACTTTTTTGAAGTTTCGGCCCGGTCCTATAGCTACCGGTTTGGACCGGTACCAAAACCGGGACAAACGATTTTAGTAATTTTTTAAAATAAATTATTAATTATTCTTTATAGTATTATATAATATATTATTTATTATTTACTTTAATATTATTAAATAAATATATATTAGAGTTATATTATTTAATATTCAGTACAACATTTAATTAAATGATTAAATAATTATTAACTTATTATATAATAACGTTTATAGTATTACAGTTCACAAAAAAGTTTGATTTAATTTAACTTTTTATAAAACTTCAATTTTAAACTTTGAACATTAAACATTAAATATTAAAGGAAACTATTTAAATTTTAAAGTTTTAAACTTTAAAGTCTAAACTTTAAACTTTAAATTTTAACATTGATAAAACTTCAATTTGAAATTTTAAACTTTTAACTTTAAAGTACTTTAAACTTTATAGTATAAATTAAATTTTATATTTGGTTAATATTAAAATAGTTGAAAATTAAATTAAATATACGAAACTATTTTAAAAGAAAATCAAGGCGAATAATAGTCTATTTATTCAAATAAATAAATTGTACAAATACTAATACTAGAAAGAGTACCTAATATACGTAGCCACCTCCAAGCAGGGTTCTGTTTGAACTACGTATTGAATATTATACTAATAATTGATTATTTTTTTTAAAAAAATCTTTTCTTAAATTTTGTATCATTTCATTAGAAAATGTTTTGGAATTTGTATTATCGTTCTTCCTCCGTTGCTTCCATTCCATCATCACTATTATGACCAAGTATTTCATATATTTCATCTTCTATTTGGCTACTTAATTGTGGCAGTCCATAATATCTTTTTTCGACATTGACCCAATCTTTAAACAACACTAATATTTCCAAACTATCATTTGCTAATAAATAACGATGATCAAGAATCATAAATCTCGATGTGCTGAAGACTTGCTTCTAATCTACTGATGATGCTTGAATTGCTAGCACATCTCGAACAACCCAAGCAAGATTCAAAAATTGTTGTCCACAATTCTTCCGCCATACTAATAATTGAGGTTGTCCTTGATCATTCCTAATCTTTTCTATTGCATGATTGATATAATCATCAAAACCATTATTGGTAGAAGATTCAAGACCAAGATAATCATCCATTAATTCATCTAAATCATCATTTTTAAGAGTACGAGATAAATGTACAACTATTAAAATATTTTTTGCTATGGCTCTATATGTATTATCTAAATCTCTAGATTTTGTTAGTATGCTTCTTTTACAATCTTCAACACTAGGAATTTCATCCACTATAATTTCTAAATTAGCATAATTTTTTCAACCATTCTTTCAACACCTTTTAGTTTATAATTCGGGTTGAATAAAGTAGCAGTCAAATAGATTTGAGGAATAGAAAAATATATTTTTTGAATTTTTCAATCATAAAAATAAGTTATTGTTTAAACTGATCTTTCCCTTTATATATTGTAAATTCAAATGAAGTACCACAAATTTTTACTAAAACAGAAGAAATAGTTGGATAATATTGACCAGAAATAGCATTTGTTGCTTTATAAAAAACTTTTAAAAAATCAATAAGTTCTTTTGTATTTTTCTAATCTTCGTAGCCAATTTTTAAATTTGGGTCCACATTATGAGCACTAAAAACTAATTGTATCGGATTTTGATAAACATAAGCAACTTTAAGCATTTCAAATAAGAAATTTTAGCTTTTCTGCACTCATTACAATGATTTTAGCAATTCCACACTCATTACAACAATTTTTAAATTCTGTAATTCTAACTTTTATTTTAGCATTAAAAATCCAATTACAAGCAATTTTATTTTTTTTTCACAAGAAATTTCAAATTGGGAAATACCATTGTTTACTACCAAATTTGTAACACCCCGAATTCGAAAGAGGGAAGCCAAGAAAAATTCAAAACTTATAGGTGCCATCCACGCAGGCCAGCCACGGACCGTAGGTAGGCCAGTGGAAAGACCACGACTGGACCTACGGATCATAAGTAGGTCCACGGTATGTGGTCCAGGGGTCGTAGGTCCAGGCAAAACTCTCAGACCACCAACCACGAGTGTGTAGGATGGACCGTTGGTCAGTCCACGGTCCGTCGGTGGTGGGTCGTGGGTCACTGTTGGCAGTTGAGTTTTAGGGATAGTTGGGTCTTTTCCTAATTAATTAGTTCCTATACTACGTCATTTTATCCTTTACTAAGACCCCTATATAAGCTTTTTCAACCCCCAAATTAACCCATTCACTAAGACCTCTCCAAAATTTCTCTCTTTAGAAACTTAAAGAACAAGAAGGATTCAACCTAGGGTTTCAAGACAATGTCTCAATTTATCCATTGAAGGCTAGCTTTTGGATTCAAGGAATGATAGTTTTCATCCAAGGATTCCTTTCATTTATGGAGTTCCCAAATTCCTCTATTTCAAAAGGTAGAATTCCCCAATTGAGTTATGGTTTTCTTTAATTATCATGGGTTCTTTTCATTACTGATTTAAATGATTGAATTATGATCTCTTATGCATGCATTGATGAAATACGATGATTTTATGATGATTTCCCCATGAACCCATGTAATCCCCATGTTTTCAAGTTATGAATCATATGATGTGGGATTTTGATTTTCAAGGAAGAGTTTTATGAAATTGAAGCATGTATTGCAAGCTTTACATGATTTTTATGTTCAAATCCATATCTAACCCATGTTTTCTAAGAGTTGATGATTGAAAGTGGGTTTTGAACCTCAAGAGGTAACTTATGGCCTTGTATATTGTTTTATGAAATTTATGCAAATGTTTTAAGGGTGCTTTGAGAGTAAAGTACCAATGATGATGTTATGTTGTGAAAGGACATTCTTACTAAACATATAAAAACATAAAAGCATGATGTGAAAGGTTTTCTCACATAGAAAGGATTCTTAGGTTGAGAGAATTTCTCACCCAATTGAATCAAAGATAAAGAGCTCTCCTAAGGAACTAGCTTGGTTTGGTTGTCCAAGGGTACCTTTTCATGATTAATGAAATCAAGTAAGAAATTACTATTCCATGGGATTTATGCTTAGCACCTAGTGGATATTGATGATGGGATGGAAGCTCTCCCATTAGTAGAGGTCGAGTTTCTAGAAGCAATCTCATGAGATGAAAGCTCTCCCATTAATAGAGGACTGGTTTCTAGTAGCAATCTCCTTATCCCATAACTATGTGCCCCAATAGGTTGATTAGCTAGTTGATCCACTTAAGCTAGAAGTTCATGGTTCTAATTTGGCAAGTGGGACAACCCTTTTCGGTGTGGGAGACACCGGGGGATCATGTTATAGCTCACATTGTCTCTATGTCAATTAAGACTAAATCCCCACGAGTAATAATGAACTAAGGTTACTTCAAGAAGTATCGCATATGAGTTCAAAGGTTAAGAAGAAGTTAGCTTGCATTGACCATGATTTATGACTTGTGTTTATAACTCTTTTATATCATATTATCTTGGTCAATTGCATATCATGAAATGAAATGTCCCTTTTTAGCATGATTTAAATGTTTTATGCTTGACTATCATACTTGGTACATTGTTTTGTACTAATGATTACTCATACTTATATTTTTCCCAAATGTATGGTCTGATAGTGGATGATTTGATTGATTTTCAAGCTTTGGTGAGTCCTCATGCTTCAAGGACAGACTTTATTGTTTTCACTTTCTTTTATGTATTTTAACTTTTGGACATGATGTATGGGCTAGGCCTAATTTCAATCTATTGTATTAGATGACTATGATGCGACAAACATTTTAGACTTCCACATTCGTTTATAAAATGTTTTGGACTTGGACTATTGTTTTACTCTTGTTGTTCTACTTCTTATGTTATGAGAGCTAAGTGGCTTGTATGGAGTCCTTCGGGGTTTTATACGCTATGTTATGTCTTGGGGGTACCCTGGGTCGTGACAAACTTGGTATTAGAGCACAAGATTTAGAATGGTCCTAAGATGTCTCATAAGACACGTCTAGTAGAGTCTTGTTCATGAGTGTGAAGCACGCCATATTTATGAATGAGAGGCTACATGATGATTAGGAAACTCCACTTCTTTCATTACTCTTAAGTCATGTGATAGAGTTTAACTCTATAAGGTCTCTCTCCTAATCATTATCCTATGTTCTTCAAGATATAGATTCTCGAAGAGCTTATACTATAAGGATCGTGAGTGAGTGAGAATGCGGAACAAGAAGCTCCTCTCCAAGCTCTTCAAGTTTCGGTCGATCCTTTGGTCGAGCGAGTATCTAATGCAGAGTTTAGGGCTACTTTTCAAGTATTGGCTCAAGGCATGACGGCCCAAGCCAATAGGGAGGTAGTGGTTCCCATGAACCCAAATATGGGTACAGCGGCTTCAAGAGTAAGGGACTTCACAAGAATGAATCCTCCAGAGTTTCATGGCTCTAAATTTGAGGAAGATCCTCAAGAGTTTATTGATGAGGTCTATAAGGTTTTGATGATCATGGGAGTTACGTCGGTGGAAAAGGCGGAGTTGGCTTCTTATCAACTAAAAGGTGTGGCTCAAATATGGTATAACTAATGGAAGGAAAGGAGACAGGAAGATGCGGGTCCTTTTGATTGGGAGAAGTTTAAGG
Organism: Solanum bulbocastanum; assembly: GCA_037074985.1. NCBI lineage: Eukaryota > Viridiplantae > Streptophyta > Magnoliopsida > Solanales > Solanaceae > Solanum > Solanum bulbocastanum. Next base: position 24,655,458 of record CM073604.1, on the reverse strand, counting down.
TCGCTTTTCTTGATAGATTCTTTCTCCTTTAGATAAAGGAAGACAAGGTGCTTGATTTCATTAGCCTTTAACAAGGAAGTATGAGTGTGAGGGAATATGCTCTAAAGTTCACTTAATTGTCTATGTATTATTCATCAATGGTTGCCGATTCAAGGGCTAAGATGAGTAAATTCATTTTAGGTGTTTTCATAATGGTGGTTAAAGAGTGCTGAACCGCTATGCTCATTAATGACATGGCCATCTCTCATCTCATGGTACATACACAACAAATTAAAGAGGAGAAACTTAAGGAAAAGTCTAAAGCGGCAAAAAGGGCTAAGACTGGTGATGGTAAATTCTCTAACACAAGGTTCGATGGACAAGGTCGTCCTAGATTTCGACAAAGGTTTTTCGGTCAAGGTTCCTTCAATGCTTCTCCTAAGTTCAACCCAGATAGGGTGTCTAACCCTAAGCCTCAAGAAGGGAATGGTAGTGGATCTTCATTGCCTAGGTCTAATTGTACTAAGTATTGAAGAAAGAATGAGGGTAAGTGCCTAGCTGGCACGGATGGTTGCTTTGGTTATGGTAAGAGTGGCCACAAAATGAGGGATTGGCCAATGTTTATGGCTAAAGATAAAGAGGCCAAGAAAGCTCCTACTAGTGGTGGGGGTTCCAATGCTCCTAAGCAAAACTGCTTTTATGCACTTCAGACTCTAGGTGAACAAGAGAGTTCCCCGGATGTGGTTACCGGTATGTTCAAAGTTTTCCAACTTGATGTGCATTCTTTACTTTATCTCGGTGCTAACTTATTTTCTGTGACACCATATGTGGCTATGAGGTTTGATGTTATTTCAGATCTGTTGTTAGAACATTTTTCTGTCTGAACTCCTGTTGGTGATTCTACTATGGCTAAGAGGGTCTATAGAAAGTGTCTCGTTTCCTTGTTTCATAGAGTAACACTTGTTGATTTGGTAGAGCTTGATATGTTAGATTTTGATGTTATCTTGGGTATGGATTGGCTGCACTCATGTTATGCTTCTATTAATTATAGAACCCGTGTAGTCAAGTTTTAGTTCCCAAATGAGCCTATCCTAGAGTGGAAAGGGGGAAATTATTTGCATAAGGGCCAGTTTGTTTCTTATCTTAAAGCTAGAAAGATGATTTCTAAGGGTTGCTTGTACCATCTAGTAAGGGTGAAGGATGTAGATTCTGAAACCCCTTCTCTCGAGTCGGTCCCCTTCGTAAATAAGTTTCTGGAAGTATTCCCAGATGATCTACCTGGTAATGCTCTCGAACGGGAAATATAATTCGACATTGACCATCTCCCAGATACGCAAACTATTTCTTTTCCTCTTTATCGTATGGCCCCGACAGAACTTAAGGATTTGAAAGTACAGTTGAAGGGGTGCTGCAGTTTTGTTTGTTAGAAAGTAGGATGGTTCTTTTTGTATGTGTATTGATTATCAACAGTTGAACAAGGTGACCATTACGAATAAGTATCCTCTCCCAAGGATAGATGATCTGTTTGGCCAACTTCAAGGGGTATACTATTTCTCTAAGATTGATCTCCGATCAGTTTATCACTAATTGAGGTTGAAAGATGATGACATTCCGAATACGGCTTTTCAAACTCGGTATAGTCATTATGATTTTTTGATAATGTCGTTTGGGTTGACTAATGCTCTGGTGGCATTTATGGACTTGATGAATAGGGTGTTTAGACAATACCTTGACATGTTTGTGATCAGGTTCATCGATGATATTTTGATCTACTCAAGGAGTAAGGATGAGCATATTTATCATTTGAGGATCATGTTGAAAATTCTTAAAGACCAACAAATTTTTTCAAAGTTTAGCAAATGTGAATTTTGGTTAAGGTCCATAGCTTTCCTTGGTCATATTGTTTCGAGTATGGATATTGAGGTAGATCCTAAAAAGATGGGTGCGGTCAAGAGTTGACCTAGACCTTTAACTCCCTAGGATATTAGAAGTTTCTTGGGTTTAGCCGATTACTATAGAAGGTTCATTGAAAAGTGTTTTTAAGAGTTGAAAGGTTTTCTCACATAAAAAGGATTCTTAGGTTGAGAGGCCTTCTCACCTAATTGAATCAAAGATTAAGAGTTATCCTAAGGAACTAGATTGGTTTGGTTGTCCAAGGGCACCTTTCCATGATTAATCAAGTCAAGTAAGAAATGACTATTCCGTGGGATGTATGCTTAAAACTGAGTGGATATTGATGATGGGATGGAAGTTCTCCCGTTAGTAGAGGCCGAGTTTCTAAAGGAATCTCATGAGATGTAAGCTCTCCCATTAGTAGAGGTCGGGTTTCTAGTAGCAATCTCTTTATCCCATAACTATGTGCCCCCATAGGTTGATTAACTAGTGGATCCACTTAAGGCAGTACTTAATGTTTCTACCTTGGTAAGTAGGACAGCCCTTTTCGGTGTGGAAGACACCGGGGGATCATGTTATAGCTCACATGGTGTCTATGTCGGTTAAAGCTAATTCTCCACAAGTAATAATGAACTAAGGTTACTTTAAGAAGTATCGCATATGAGTTCAAAGGTTTTAAAGATGAAGTTAGCTTGCATTGACCATGATTTATGATTTATGATTTATGTTTTATAACTATTTTATATCATGTTTAGCTTGGTCAATTGCATATCATGAAATGAAATGTCCCTTTTTAGCATGATTTAAATGTTTTATGCATGTATATCATACTTGGTGCATTGTTTTGTACTAACGTATACTTTTGCCTACATTTTTCCCAAATGTAGGGTCTGATATTCAATGTTCTCAGTTTCGTGGCTAGTGGATGATTTGATTGATTCCCGAGCTTTGGTGAGTCCTCATGCTTCGAGGAAGGACTTTATTGTTGTCACTTTCTTTCATGTATTTTATCTTTTGGACATGATGTATGGGTTAGGCCCAATTTCATTCTAATGTATTAGATGGTTATGATGAGACAAGTGTTTTAGACTTCCGCTTTCATTTATAAAATGTTTTGGACATGGACTATTGTTTTACTCTTGTTGTTCTACTTCTTATGTTATGATAGCTAAGTGGCTTGTATGGAGTTCTTCGGGGTTCAATACACCTTGTTACATCTAGGGGGTACCCCTGGGTCATGAAAAAATTATAAACATGTGCAACACACTTAATATGAAAAACATCATTATCAATTGGACAAAGTCTAGATTTTAGATAATTAGTTGCTTTTAAATTATTAGAAGCATTATCCAAAGTGACACTCATTATTTTATCACATATTCTAAAAAATTGTAAAATACTGTCTAATTTTGAGGCTATATGAGAACCATTTTTAGTTTCTTCAACATATTTATAGCCTAATATTCATTTTTGCATGTTTCAATCATGGTCAATCCAATGTGCAGTAACAATAAAATAATCATTACCATTAGGACTACGTTCCATATCAGAAGTAATAGATAATCTACCATAAAATAAACAAATAAACAATGAAGAAAATGACAATGTTCTTTTTGATATTTGAAAGTATCACTTTTAATTGTACTTCTTGAAACACCTTCAAACTTTAGGCTATACAATTCTCGAACATAATAAATAGGATGTGAAGGAAAAGAAAAAGGCAAACCACAAACAACAACTATTTTAGCTAATTCTCTACTATCTTTTTCTTTACTATATGTGATGTGTATGCTTGGTCCAACCGGGTTAGACATATTTAACAAACTTTGAACCATATAATTAAATATTAAGAAAAATTTCACGACCTAGGGTTACCCCCTAGGAGCAACATGGCGTACTGGACCCCGAAAGGGTCTCATACAAGCCCTTAGTATAATCATAACATAAAGGCATAGAATAATTGCGGAAAATTTAAAACTTCTACAATCGAAGTCAACTTCTTTTTCATAATTGAAAATAAGAATCTAGTCTTGTCTCAATCACCATCTAGTATAATAGAGAGTACAAATAGGGTCAAAGCCATTTACATCAATAAAGTCTCAAAAGTAGAAAGTACAATAAAAGCTAGAAAATGATAGCATCTTGTCCTCGAACTTGAGGACTCACCATGCCTAGGGAATAGTCAACCCAAGCTTCACTTGAAAGAAGTAGTATGCCTCAACGACCGGAACCTACACTCATATAATGTACAAAATATAGGTTAGCACAAATAATGTACTAAGTATGGAAGTCATGCATAAAAATGCTTAAAACATGCATAAAAGGGACATTTAGTTGAAATCATGCCTTTATGAAGTTTTAAAACCATAATGCACATTTATGAAGAATCATAAGTCAAAACAACATATAAGCAACCTAAAGCCATACTAATGCAATGCAAAGGTAAGATCCCATAACCCTACCAAGTGCTAAGTATCACATTTAAGCCACCAACGACATACATATCTCACTTTTGCCTCATCCATAACCAACATACCTAAGTAAGGAGTCATTCATGTTCATAGCTTGTAACAAGTAAAGTCAACCTTAACATTCATACATATCTTTCATACATAATCCATAAGTCATCATAACATAAGAGAACCTCACCACAACCCCTCTTAAAGCCTACTTGTGCAATGTATGAGTGAAGTCCTATACCCCCACTCCTACCAAGTAGTACCTCTTAAGAAGTCATAATTAAAGTCCATGTTCTTACCAAAGTTCATATTCATATCATATAGCCTTAACTGACATAGACCATGTGCCTACATGGAATCCGGTGTTCTACCCCCACACCGAAAAGAGTTGTCCTACTTGCCTATGGTAGAACTTTCATAATATCTTTTAGATGGATCCACTAGCTAAAGACCTATGTGGGCATCTAGTTATGGGATATGGGGATTGCTACTAGAAACCCGGACTACTAGCGAAAAGGTTTCCATCTCATGAGACAGCATACATTGGAAGGCCGTACTTGCTAAACGTAAAAGCCTCCATCTCATTTTCATATCCACTTGGTGCTAACCATAATTACCTTTAACGGTCATATTAAGTCTTTACGTAAGTTCATATTCATGAAAGAATGCCCTAGGCACTCAAACTAGCATACATCATAATAGCTTATAAATTCATTAGGTGAGAATTTCCTTTCAACATTAGAATCATCAACATGCAAGTAAACCTTTCATATTCATAGTAATGAGGATGGCCTTTCAATCAACACAACAAGCTTATCATAAACATACAGACATACTTCATGCATAATCGAGTGAAAAGGGTATAGAGAAGAAGGACCTTGCATCAATACCACAATTGCACAATAGTCATAAGATCATCACTATCTAAGTGAATCGTGTGTTCATATACAATCTTCATCAATATATACAAACCCTAGTTATTGACCTTCAAGGCTAGGAATCAATATCAACCCTAACTTCTAGAATTACAACACTAGATAGGGGAATTTCATGATTCATCAACTTAATAAACATAAACATACTCAATTGTCAAGCTTCCATGACCAATCAAGTCACACCTTAGTTCACAATTTAGGAAGAAGGGGAAATCATAGGTCCAAGTGAGATTTTAATCAAAATCCAACAATACTCCATTAATCTAACCGTAAATAATCATAATCAATCATAATAAACAATAATTAAACAATAGAAATCATTTTGGAAGAAGACCCATGACTAGATTGAAAACCTAGGTTTTTGGAAGTCTTAAAACATAGTTTGAAGGGGCTTCTTAGGGGACATCTACCCAAGAATGAAAAGCATCCATACCTTAGCTTGATTTCCACATGAAATTGTATAAGAAATACTGGTTCTTGAACCCCTAGCTTGACCTTGACCTTTCTCTTCAATGGAGTCTTAGAGAGAGAGTATTTTAAGAGGGAAGTTGGTTATGTTTGAGTCTTGTGAGTTGTGAGGTCTTAAATGAAGTCTAATGATTTAGCAGTATTTATATAGGTCTAAAATAACTAATAATAACCATCCCCACCATTACTTAATTAATTAGGAATTAATTAAAATATTTGACCCTTGGCCAAAACTTAACAGCTTTTGCAGCTGTGACCCACGAAACCCACACCTATGGTCCGTAGGTGGGGTGACGCCACGTACTAGTAATCTATCATTTTCATCAGAGAAGGGGGAGGATCAGGGGAGAAATGGGGAGACTAAGTCTCGATCCACAACCCCTACCTACGGGGCATAGGTCCACCCACGGTTCGTGGGTGCCTATTCGTAGATCATGTTGTCTTTTGACAGCTTTTTGGGCCTTCACTTGGGTCCTCCTCAAGGACCCTAGGGGGTCCTTAATGGTCATGCCTTGACGTGTAGGTCCTAAAACATTAGTACTAAGTTAGGGAGGTAATTTTACGACTCTTATCTTCATGTTAACCATATTTAGGAAACTAGACTACAGGTTAGGCTCTAGCTTAGGTCATTAGATTTTTGGGGTGTTACAAAAAACAATCAAGATAAATATAACAAGAAAAAAATAAAGTAACTTAATAAATAAACAAATAAAGAGATTAAAGTTGGAAGAATGTACCGAACGTCTACGCTAAAGTAGTCGTATAACCAAAAGTTGGAATTGAGAAATGCCAATTGAAGCTTAGAATTTACTTCAAAAAAAATCTCTAAAGTTCGAACTCCAACAAATCAATAGCACAAAATAAAAATTTTGAGTGATTGAGAATTGAGAGATTTTGTAAGATATTAATAGAATATCTTGTGAATTTCTAAGTTACATGAAAGAAAATTGGTATATTTATAGCGTTAAGGGTTTAAAGAGGGGGTAGGGGTGTTGTTGGAGATGGGGGGATGATTTTCAGCCATTAGTGGGCCCTACCCAACAACTAGTTAGACCCAAATGGCTAGTAGCCGTTACAAATTAAAAATTAAATTAAATTAAACTATCTATTTGGATCGGACCAAAATAGGGTCTACCTGAACTAGATCGACCAGGTAAAAACCTGGGATTCATTTCGGTACCTGCATCGATACCCTATCCGACCGGCTCCTTACTAGTTCAATTGATCTTAGATATATTGTTCTTCCAATGTGGCTATTCGTATGTTGAAAGTCTTCCTACTTGATGTTTATGCTATACTTGATCTCGGTGCTACCTTATTTTTGTGACGCCATATGTGGTTATGAGGTTTGATGTTCTTCCGGATATGTTATTAGATCTTTTTTCTATGTCTACTCATGTTGGTGATTCTATTGTGGCTAAAAGGGTTTATAGAAGGTGTCTCATCTCCTTGTCCGATATAGTTACTCTTATTGACTTGTTAGAGCTTAATATGCTAGATTTTGATGTTATCCTCGGTATGGATTGGTTGTGCTCATGTTATGCTTCTATTGATTGTAGAATTCGTATAGTCAAGTTTCAATTTTCGAATTAACCTGTCGTAGAATGGAAAGGGGCAAATTCTATGTCTAAGGATTAGTTTGTCTCTTGTCTTAAAGCTAGAAAAAATGATTGCTAAGGGTTCCATGTGCCATTTATTAGAGTGAGATGTGGATTCTGAAACCCCTACTCTTGAGTCGGTCCCCATTGCTAGTGAATTTCTGAAAGTGTTCCCTGATTATTTACCCAGTATTCCTTCTAAAAGGGAAATAGACTTTAGTATTAACCTCTCCCAGATATAAAACCTATTACTATTCCTCCTTACCGAATGGTTCTAGCAGAACTAAAGGAGTTGAAAGAACAATTGAAAGACTTGTTGGATAAGAATTTCATCCGACCGAGTATCTCTCTATGGGGTGCTCCATTTTTGTTTCTTAGAAAGAAAGATGATTCTCCTCATATGTGTATTGACTATCATCAGTTGAACAAGCTGACCATTAAGAATAAGTATCCTCTTCCAAGGATAGATGATTTGTTTAACCAACTTCAACGAGCAAGTTACTTCTCTCAGATTGACCTTCGGTCTGGTTATCACCAGTTGAGAATAAAGGAAGATGACATTCCAAAGACAGCTTTTCGAACTCGATATGGTCATTATGAGTTTTTGGTAATGTCGTTTGGTTTAACTAATGCTCCAACGACATTTATGGATTTGATGAATAGGGTGTTTAGATAGTACTTTGACATGTCTGTGATTGTGTTCATTGATGATATATTGATCTATTCAAGAAGTGAGGATGAGCATATTGATCATACGAGGATTGTGTTACAAATTCTCAAGGACCAACAACTCTTTGCAAAGTTTAGCAAGTGTGAGTTTTGACTAAGGTTCATAGCTTTTCTTGGCCATATTGTTTCAAGTAAGGGTATTGAGGTAGATCCTAAGAAGACGAATGCGGTCAAGAGTTGGCCTAGGGCTCTATCCCCTTCGGACATTAGAAGTTTCTTGCGTTTAGCCAGTTATTATAGGAGGTTTGTTGAAGGATTTTCTTCAATTGCCTCTCCATTGACCGCGTTGACTCAAAAGAAGGCTAAGTTCATATGGCCCAAAGCTGGTGAGAAGAGTTTTCATGAATTGAAGGATATACTTACTTCCGCTCCGATGTTGACTTTACCAGAAGGGACAAATGATTTTATTGTTTATTGTGATGCCTCAAGAATTGGGTTAGGATGTGTACTTATGTAAAATGGTAAAGTAATTTCCTATACCTCAAGGCAAATTAACGAGAAGAATTATCCTACCCATGACATTGAACTAGCGACAATTGTTTTTACCTTAAAAAATTGGAGACATTATTTGTATGGTGTTCGTGTAGATATGTTTACCAACTACAAAAGCTTGAAATATGTGATTAGTCAGAATGATATAAATCTTTGCCAAAGAAGGTGGCTTGAGTTATTGAAATATTATGATATGAGTGTTCTATATCACCTCGGTATGGCGAATGTGGTGGTTGATGCTTTTAGTCGGTTATATATGGAAAGTGTTTCTCACAATGAGGAAGATAAGAAAGATTTGTTTGGGATGTTCACAGACTGACCCAGTTATGTGTTCAGTTAGTGGACTCCACCAAGGGTGGTGTTGTGATCCACCATGGTTCAGAATTGTCTTTCGGGGAGGATGTGAAAGCTAAGCAAGGTCTTGACCCAACTTTTGTTGAATTGAAGGAAGCAGTGCTTAAAAAGTCTGTAGAGGCTTGCTCTCGAGTGGGAGATGATGTACTTAGATATCAAGTTCGTTTGTGTTTTCCTAATGTTGATGACTTGAGCGAATAGATTTTGTCAGAAGCCTATAGTTCTATATATTCCATTTACACAGGAGCCACCAAGATATACCGTGACTTGCGAGAATCTATTGGTCGAATGGGATAAAGAAGGATATTGCTGGATTAGTGGATAAATATCCTAATTGTCAACAAGTGAAAGTTGAGCATCATAAACCGAGAGGTTTATCCCAAGACATTAACATTCCTACTTGGAAGTGGGAAGATGTTAATATGGACTTTATTGTTGATTTGCCTCGCACCCGATGACAACATGACTTGATTTTGGTTATAATAGATCGAATGATGAAATCAGATCATTTTATTCCCGTCAAGGTTTCTTACTTGGCGAAGGATTATGCTATGTTGTACTTGAGAGAGATGGTAAAGTTTCATGGAGTACCTTTGTCCATTATTTCCAATCGTGGTACCCAATCCAGTTTTAGAGATCTCTTCAAAAAGGTGTTGGTACTCGCGTTAAGCTTAGCACAGACTTTCATCCACAAATCGAAGGGAAAATAGAGCGTACTACCCAAACATGGGAAGATATGTTGAGGGCTTGTGTGATTAACTTCAAATGAAATTGGGAAGACCATTTGCCATTGATCGATTTTGCATTCAACAATAGTTATCACTCAAGTATTGGTATGGCTCCATTTGTTGCCCTGTATGGTAGGAGGTGTAAATCTCCTATATGATGGTTTGAGGTGGATAAAGATGCCCTAATAGGTCCCCGAGTGGGTACATGAGGCAATCGAAAAAGTTTGACTTATTGGAGAAAGGTTGAAAACGGCTCAAAGTCGACAAAATTCATATGTCGATGTGAGAAGAAGAGATCTTGAGTTTGATGTTCATGATTGGGTTTACTTGAAAATTTCACCCATGAAGGGAGTAATGAGGTATGGTTAGAAAGGGAAGCTTAGTCCCAGATATGCAGGCCCATATCAAATTTTGAGACGTGTTGGTAAGGTTGCTTATGAACTTGAATTTCCTAATGAATTGGTATTGGTCCATCTGGTTTTCAATGTCTCTATGTTGAAGAAATGTGTTGGTGATCCGACATCTATAGTTCCCTTAGAAGGTTTAGGGGTTAAGGAGAATCTTTCCTATGAAGAAGTTTCGGTTGAGATTTTAGAACGGCAAGTCAAGAAGTTGAGAAATAAAGAAGTTACTGCCGTGAAAGTATTGTGGAGGAATCAGTTAGTTGAGGGTGCTACTTGGGACCGAGGCCAATATGATTGATATATCATGAGTTTACGGTATTTTTAATACATTTCACTTAAGAGTTATGTGTGTCTAAAGCCATTTTGTATTGGTATTAATGTGTTTTTATCTTGTTTGCACGAAATAAGTTTGGACGTGGGAGTTAGGAGACAACTGAAGAAATGTTACAGAAAAAGCTATCTATGGACGTGACTAACAGACTGTAGGTCCAATCACGGTCTGTAGGTGAAAGGAGTAGATTGATGGGCAAGTCCTAGAGGAAAAACAGGGAATTCTTGACCAAGTGTGGAACCACGGTTACAAGTAACAGACTGTAGATCGACCTACGGGCCGTCGTGTAGTTCCGTTAAATAATTCAAAGAAGGTGGTTCCATTACCTGATTTCAAAAGTATAAGTATGAAATTACGGAGAAGGATCTATGTACTGTGAATTGAATCACGGTCCATCCTGATGATCCATCGGTTGTGGCTGAGAATTGGAGATTTGTGAAGTTGAAAAAATTGTGTAAGTTCCAAACCATGAAAGAGCCCTACGGACTGTAGGTCAGTCTCGTCAATTCCAACCGCGTCCAAAAACTTTATTTCCTTATTTCATTTCCTTTTTAGTTGGGATTTTTTTTTTATATATATATGGGACATGTAAACCTCATTTTTTGGGGGTTAGACCTTATTACTTTATTTCTAGTTTTTCGCTTTGGAGATTAACTTGCAACTTTAGCAATTCTTGATTTCCTAAGTTCATTTTGAAGATTTTGGTTTTAAAATTCAAGTTGAGATTCTGAGTTTATTCTTCTCATTACGTAAGTTCATGATTTATTAATCTAAAAATATGAATTGTGTTTTTGCTACTATGGGTAACTAAATCCACAACTAGGGTTGTGGGCACCATGAGTGAATAACAATGTATGAATAGTAACTAAGTAATTCTTGAATAGTATTATTGCATGCATTGATAATGCTTTCGTTTAGAAATCTTTTTAATGAGTGCATGCATTAGAACTCGCCTTGTTGTTACTTGCTGGATCAAGGAGGTAGTTAATAAGAAAAGAATTATCAACATAGATTTAGTGTGATACTATCTAATAGTCTAATGTCAATTGGTGCAAGGGTTAAAACTAAGTAATACATTGATGTGATTTGATAATGTATATGTTGGGTTCTTTACTTGATAACGATCGCTTATACTACTTTAAGGAGGTGTAATTTAAGCATATCAAATTTTGGCTCTGCTGTCGAACTAGAGTGGTGATCTGTGATATGTCTACCGATAAGCCTTGGAATAAAGTGGATAAATCGGAGCCCTGGGACCTATAGCGAGGAGATAGTGAGAGAATTATATGCCTCATATGCTGCCACACTCTGTGGTTCTATCGATAAGAGGTCCAAGCCCACAACCCAGGACCCTCTCACTTCCACTCTAGTCCGAGGCTTTTCGGTAGGCATATTGCAGAACAACATCAGTCGATTCCTCTACAGTCCTGGCATAAAATGGGCACTCAACACCTTCGAATTTGACTATCAGTGGGATATTGTAAGGAGTGGAGCATTCCAACGGAATGTAGAGCAGAGGGAGGTCGTATTACTTTGGCTGGCCAGGCACATAGTTGTGGATGGAGAGCATGCGGAGTGGGTCAACACACTGCAGTTGGGTATTCGGAAGGCCACCCTCAATTTGGTGGCCAAGTTCTTATGGCATTTGGTACGGAACAGGGTATCGCCCACTAAGACCGATAATGCACTTACTTGGGATAGAGCAGTGATGGTTGCGACCTTGGTAGCTGGGTTCGAGATTGACTTTTCCAACATGTTGTTGGCGGAGATCCATGAGAGGGCATTCAGGACTACCACCACTTTTCCCTTCTCGTGTATGATCTTCCAGTTGTGCAGGGATTTTGGGGTACCTATCTGGCATTGTGACACTTTGGTATAGGTGATCGAGATCCTTGATATTAGCCTTATTCGGGATGAGGCCAACATAGCTACCCCGCAACGTGTTCACAGATTGCGGTGCCACCATTAGGAGCAGATTTAGTGGCTGATGTGGAGCTGATGAAGGGTGAGGATCTTGCCTCTCCAGCCCACACTGATGATGCCACAGCCTCCCCATCTTCTGCCGCAAGTCGGGCCCTTAGCTCATCCAAAGCCACCCCATCCTCAGGAGCTATTTTTGTGCCCTTGGTTTGAGTTCAGAAATTGGAGGCTCAGATAGCCACGCTGCTCCAACATATGAGGCAATGGATGCAGCGATCTATTGCAGAGTCTAAGGTTAGGATGGAGACCATGACGGATCGAAAGGTCCAGGCTATTCATAATCGCCTGGACTCATTTGAGTTGTGGGTCATCGCATGACCAGCCCCCTCCATGAATCTCTCTTTTTTCCACATCGAGTAAGCCAGTCTTCGGGTCGAGCTTGATGCCAACTTGTACCACCCACAGATGAACCAGAGTCTGCACCTACTGCACTGGCTGATGATATAGTGCTTGGTGCCCTAGACAATAAGGATGTACCGTAATTCGAGTCCATTCGTGTCCGAAGTAAGAGGCACCAATCTAGCCACACCTTAGAGGCTACTGAAGATGCAAGGGAAAAGAAGAGGGAGCACCACCAGAATGAGCAGGCTAGGAGAGCTTCCATAGTAGATGAGAAGTTGCGCCAGCAGAGGGTTCGTGAGAGTACCGTTGGCGCATCGAGTTCTATGCCAATTTTGGAGGCGATTGCTACTATGAGAGATGATGTGAGCACCACTTATGGTGTAGTTAGAGTGATTGATCGCACTACTGAGGGTGCTGTGAATGATGATGTGGGCACTATTGAGGGTGGCCTAAGTGGTTATCTGAGGTTAGTCTAAGTGCGTCGTTTGAGGACACACAACAAATTTAAGTTGAGGGTGTTGATATACCGTGAGTTTACGGTATTTTTAATACATTTCACTTAAATGTTGTGTGTGTCTAGAGCCATTTTGTACTGGTATTAATATGTTTTTATCATGTTTGCCGGAAATAAGTTTGGATGTGGGAGTTGGGAGACAGCTGAAGAAATGTTACAGAAAAAGCCACCTATGGACGTTACTTACAGACTGTAAGTCCAGTCACGGTCCGTAGGTGAAGGGTGTAGATCGATAGGCAAGGCCTAGAGGAAAATCAGGTAATTCTTGACCAAGTGTGGAACTACAGTTACAAGTGATGGACCGTAGATCGACCTATAATCTGTCTTGCAGTTCCGTCAAATGATTCACAGAAGGTAGTTCCAATACCTGATTTCAAAAGTCTAAGTATGAAAGTACAGAGGAGGATCTACATATCGTGAATCGAGTGACAGTCTGTCCTGCTAATCCGTCGACTCTGGCTGAGAATTGGCGATTTGTGAAGTTGAAAAAATTGCCTAAGTCCCAAACCACGGAAAGGACCTATGGACTGTAGGTCAGCCAATGGTCCGTAAGTCAGTCTCGTCAATTACAACCGCATCCAAACACTTTATTTCCTTATTTCATTTTCTTTTTAGTTGGGACTTGTTTTTTTATATATAGGGCATGTAAACCTCATTTTTTGGGGGTTAGACCTTATTACTTTATTTCTAGTTTTTGGCTTTGGAGATTAACTTGCAACTTTAGCAATTCTTAATTTCCTAAGTTCGTTTTCAAGATTTTGGCTTTAAAATTCAAGTTGAGATTCTGGGTTTATTCTTTTCATTACGTAAGTTCATGATTTCTTCATCTAAAATTATGAATTGTGTTCTTGCTACTACGGGTAACTAAATCCACAAATAGGATTGTGGGAATCATGAGTGAATAACAATGTATGAATAATAACTAAGTAATTCTTGAATAGTGTTATTGCATGCATTGATAATTCTTTCATTTAGAAATCTTTTTAACGAGTGCACGCGTAAGAATTCGCCTTGTTGCTACTTGTCGGACCAAGGAGGTAGTTAATAAGAAAAGAATTATCAACATATATTTAGTGTGATACTGTCATTAGTCTAATGTCAATTGGTGCGAGGGTGAAAACTAAGTCATACGTTGATGTGATGTCTAATATGAGATAAAGGTAAGGGTTAGTAAATTATACACACGTAGCCGAACCAAGGTGCAAGGTGAAATTCTTTAGTTGCCAGACCAAGGAATTATAGATACCTAACTCATCACTTTACATGTAATACACTACGAAAGGATTACTATTACTAGGATTACCGCGTTATGATCTTATGGGGAACACTTACACCATAGTTTCTCTCTCATCTTGATAATAATTGTTCACATAATTTCCAGAATATATTTCACAAATCCCCCCCCCCCCCCTGATTATTTTTTTCGGACGTACGTTGACAAAACTAATATAATCGTGGGTTAAAGTTAAGTCTAAATCATATTTGTCGTGGGATCGACCCGAACCTACAAGTTGGGTTCTTTACTTGATAACGATCGCTTATATTTCTTTAGGGAGGTTTAATTTGAGCGTATCAAATTTTTCCCTTATGGGTCCAACAAAAGACCACCTTCACTTGCCTTTATAGGACTTTCTCCTTCAAACGGATGTCATTTAGGTTGTGTAATGCTCCTACGACCTTCCAGTGTTGTATGATGTTGATATTTTATAATATGGTGGAGGACACTATTGAGGTATTTATGGATGATTTATTCTGGACCATTTGGCCGAGGTGCTTAAAAGGTGTAAAAAGTGCAATCTTATGCTAAATTGGGAAAAGTGCCACTTTATGGTGAAACAAGGGATAGTTCTGGGTCGTCGACTAAGGTTGATAGAGCAAAAGTTGAGGTAATAGAAAATCTTCCACCGCCTATCTCTGTTAAAGGTGTTAGAAGTTTTCTTGGGCATGCGGATTTCTATAGGAGGTTCATCAAGGATTTATCTAAAATTGCACATCCATTGTGCAAACTACTCGGAAAGGAGTATAAGTTTGATTTTGAAGAAAGTTTGTCTTAGAGCATGTGAGGAGTTGAAGGAGAAGTTAGTCACTGCACCTATTACTATTTCTCCGGATTGGGGATAATCGTTTAAGTTAATGTGTGATACGAGTGGAATAACGCTTGGTGTGGTATTGAGACAGAGGCGAGAGAAGATTCTTCATCATATTTACTATGCTAGCAAAGCTCTAAATATGGCTCAAAAGAGCTATACAGTGACTGAACATGAGCTTCTTGCAATGGTTTTCGCATTCGAGAAATTTCGATCCTACTTGCTTGGTACTAAGTTCATAGTGCATACTGACCATTTTGCATTGAGGTATTTGATGGATAAGAAGGATGAAAAATAGAGGTTGATTAGATGGGTGTTGTTGCTGCAAAAGTTCGACTTTGTTGTGAAAGATAGAAAATCAGGTTGCCGATCACTTGTCCAGATTGGAGGAAGAAGCTATGCTCAAGCTTGATGATAGGGCTGAAATTATTGATGCTTTTCCAGATGAACAGGTATTAGTTGCTTCTCATGATTTGATTCCTTGGTTCGCCGACTTTGCTAACTATTTGGCAAGTGATCTGGTGCCATCAGAATTGTCTTTTCACCAAAGGAAAAAGTTTATGCATGATGTGAAAAATCTTTTTTGGGATGAGCCTTACTTGTATCGTAGTTGTGCTGATGGGATATTCGTCGTTGTGTGCCCGAGGTCGAGATGTTGAGTATACTAAACGTGTGTCATGCATCGCCTGTTGGTGGGCATCATAGTGGTATTCAAACTGCGCATACAATTTTACAGTATGGATATTACTGGCCTATCATCCACCAAGATGCTCATGATTTCGCCAAGTCTTGTGACCGTTGCCAAAGAGAAGGAGGAATTTCAAAGAGGCAAGAGCTTCCTATGAATCCTATATTAGTGATAGAGTTGTTTGAAGTATGGGGCATTGATTTTATGGGTCCATTTGTGAGTTCACATGGGATGAAGTATATTCTTGTTGCGGTTGATTATGTGTCAAAGTGGGTGGAAGCAATTGCGCTTCCCAATAATGAAGGTAAAAGTGTCACCATATTCTTGAACAAAATATCTTCTCCAGATTTGGTACACCTAGGGAGATTATCAGCGACGGAGTTTCCCACTTGTAATAAGTTGATCAAGGAGTTACTTGAGAAATATGGCGCCCGCCATAATGTAGCCACTCCTTACCATCCGCAGTTTATTGGGCAAGTTAAAGTGTCCAATAGAAAGATCAAGCAGATTTTGGCAAAGATTGTGAATGCTAATAGAACGGATTGGTCAAGGAAGCTTAATGATGCTCTATGGACCTATCGCACCGCATTTGAGACTCCCATAGGTATGTCCCCCTACCAACTTGTATATGGAAAGTCTTGCCATTTGCCGATAGAGCTAGAGCATAAGGCTATGTGGGCGCTAAGAAGCTAAATTTAGATTGGGGTGCCATATCGAATCAGAGAATAAGTGATTTAAATGTGCTTGATGAGTTTCTCCTAGGAGCTTATGAAAATCCAGCCTTGTAAAAGGAGAAGATGAAGAAGTATCATGATCAAAGGATTGAAAAGCAAGAATTTGTTGTGGGTGATCTTGTGCTTCTATTCAACTCTAGGTTGCGCTTGTTTCCGGGCAAGCTCAAATCCAAGTGGACCAGGCCATTCTTAGTCACGTAAGTGCTCCCGTATGGAGAGGTTGAGCTTGAGAACAGTAACGGAACAAAGTTCAAGGTAAAAAGGCAAAAGATCTAGGTCTATCTGGAATACGCGGAAAGTGTGTAAGAAGTTGTTGAGGACTACTATCTTGATGCAGCATGAGTAATCAAGATGTCTGCATCGTGCCGCGACGTTAAATCAAGCGCTGCTTGGGAGGCAACCCAAGATGTATAATCTAGCCAATGATAGGTTTTTCTTTTCGATTTAGTAGTTTTCTTTGTTTATTTGCTTTTCTATATTCCTTTAGATAGGTGCTTTATTTTTGTTAGTGTTGTCTAGATATAACATAGGGTTCGTGCCTAAAAAGTGTCCAGAAAATGTAAAAAGAAAGGCCTAATGGTTGCTACATGTGCATGGACGAAAAGTAAAATCTGCAGAAAATATCTGGTGCAGAGGTCTACGGAGACCATCGACGGCCCGTAGGTCAAACTACGGACCGTGAATGGTAGTCGTAGACCCAGGTAAGTTTTCTAAATTTTTCTAAGTGTGTAAGTGACCTACGGACCCCATATACGGACTGTAGGTCAACCCACGAACCATAGATAAGGTCTCGTAGGTCCAAACACTAGTTCTGCCTGACCCGACCAGAGCCGAACCTCTTTTAAATAAAACCCCTCATTGTTTAAACATTCCCTCCATTACCAAAATTCCCCCAAACCGTTTTAGTAACATCCCCTCTCCTAAAATCCCTCCATATTACCACAATATTCTATTAATCACTCCACTTTCATTCCCCTATATTCCCAATTCACTCTCCTCTCTCCCAAATTCCTTCATTCCACATTCCACATTCCCCATTCCCCAGAGGTTTCGGTGTTCCGGTTCGGTGCAAAAGGCTAAGTAGAAGTTGTTGGACGTCTAGAGTCATCATATCATCACCCATTTCCTTTGCTTGTAAGGTAATCGACTTTCCCTTTACTTTGAATTCTGGTTCATTGTTGTTATAAAAAGTCAGGAAGTGGATCTTGACCTTGGTTGTTGATTATATGAAATTGTATGTTAAACTAAAATTAGAAACACCCTTGGGACGATAGATTGTGATTGTGTTGTCTTTGTAATATGTTAAATCAGTGAAATAAGAGTCTGAATGCAAGTTTCGACTTAGGGTTTCTAGTGTCGTAGGTAATATCTATAAAACAATTGAGTAATTGGAACTCTTGGGATGACTAACTAGCATAAGTTGTGTTGAAATATATGATTAGACTAAGGTTAATTATTTGAATTGGTAAAAAATTGGTTTTGAATAGAAGAATGTCTGAAACCTGGCACAAACCTGATCCACGAGACCCCATTTACGGACCGTAGATCAAATCTGTGATCTGTGGCACAAAGCGATTCCACTAAGTGTGGAACCATGGAGGTGGACTACGGTCCGTAAGTCAATCTACGGACCGTTCTGCACATCCGTGGTTCCCATCAGAGCCCAACTTTTTGGGACTTCTAACCTACGAAGGGGATCCACAAACCATAGGTACCTATAGTAGGTGGCCACTAAAGCCACTGTCTGACAATTTTTTAGTTTTTCGTCTGGTTCGTTCTTTGTTTGAAAAAAAAATTTGAGTGTGTTTTAGGTTATATTAGTACTAATTCTTCCTCCACAAGTGTCATGGCCCCGAAGAAAGCTCTAGCCATCAAGGGTAGATCTAAATCAATGGCACCAACCCATCGGCTAATCAATGAGGATACTGATACTGAGAAAGACCCTGAATATGTCCCCCTCCATTGGGAGGACATCACCCACAGCAAATCGAGCTACTCGAAATCAATCCAAGCAGATGGTTCCCGACATATTCACTGCCTCCAGTCTGAAGATGAGGATCACTGATTGGATCACCAGCTGGGTCTGCTTTCAATTCTGAGTCTGCCTATACTATAGGGTCTGCGTCAAGATCTACAACAGGCTCGAGTTCACATGGTCGAGCTGCCTCGTCTGATGAGGCTACTAGCTCTGGGGAGGTTCCAATGCCACCAAACAATGACCCTGCTCCAGTTGCTAATGAGCTAAATAGGTGGTGCATTGAGGGTCAATGGCAGATATACAGGGATGCCTCAATGTTAAATAAAAAAAGGAAGAAGGCCTAGCTGATCACTCAGGAGCGCAGAGTTCTCACGTGGAACCAACACACCTTACCAGATATCCACCGACTCTATCAGAAACACAAATGCGAGTGGATGGATCGGAGCCCTGTGTCACGGACTTAGAGTGTTGGCTAAAGATCCGTGTGGCACTTGACAACTTACTCACTACTCTTTCAAGATCTTGTAAGCTCAAGTAAGCCTTTGAAGCTAAGATCACTAAGAGAACTCAAAGAAAGGCTTAGAAAAGAACAAGAGAGCTTTTTGGAAGAAGGCTTTGTATTGCTTTGTGGAATGCTTTACAACTTGCTTGCTTGCTTGCGTGGTGCCTTGCAAATGAATGGCACCTCTATTTATACTAACATTTAGGGGCCTAAGTGTAAATAATATTTACTTACAAATCTCTAAGATATTTACACTTTAGTCCCTCTCTAGAATTCTCTACACTTTCTAGGAAATTCTAAATCTTTCCAAGAAAATATCTAAGGGCTTCTAGAGTTCACTATAAACCCCTCCATAACTCTAGACTCTTCCGCCCCTATCCGGATGCAAAATTTGACTGTGAACTAGCGGGACGTGACACTCTCCCCTACCTATTGATGCGACGACCGCGTCACATCATTACTGTGTCGCCAACTGGGTCTTGTCTTCTCGTACGTGTGGCCAATAGTCCATTGACTCGATCAAGGCCCTTGTGCAATGCCTTCAATTGTTTCTTGATCTCTTTTAGCTTGGTCTCACGATCTACCTCCTTCCTAGGTACGCGCCTCGGCGGCTCTTTTGGCATCTCGATATTGTTCTCATTCTTTATGTATGGTGGCAAGGACCTTGTTGCACCATTGTCTTCTTTCAAACTTGCAATGGTGTCTGTCGATGTCGACTCCTTCTTCTTAGGGGTTTTCTTGAGCTGCATGGCTGTTAGACGAACTCGTCCTTCTGCCGTTGGTACCTTACCCAAGGGCACCATGCATGATCCTCCTTGCTCCAGGACTACGAGTTGTTAGAGGTAAGGATTGATCACCGCGTGGTACTGTTGGAAGAACTCTTGCCCAAGAATTATATCAAAGAGATCTAAAGGAGCGACAGTAAAGTTGGTCTTACCTCGCCACTGGCCCAGCGTGATGATTACTTCATGCGCGACTCCACACACGGGAGTTGGTGGGGCATTAACTGTCCTGAGTTGGGCGTTACTTGGACTGTAACTCAACCCGAACTTTGTTGCTGCCGCCTTGGTCATGATATTGGCCTCTGCACCCGTGTCGACCATAGCACAAGCTGGTCTTCCATTGATCGAGAGGCTGACATATTGCGCGTCGTATCCTTTTGGCTTCCCCGGCTGCTTGGTGATAGTTCCGCATAGTCTTATCAAGCCCAACTGTGTCGTCTCTATGCCTTGTCCTTGCTCCTGTGTATCCTTCTCCTTCCGCTCTCGCAGGATAGCACCAAGACTCTTTAGTTCGGAGCACTTTGCATAACCATACGACCCATTGCATATGTAGCAACCACCTCTTTTGGCCGTTTCTGCCTTTCTCTCGGTGTCGACATGACGTCCAGACTTCTTGCCATCGGACTTATAGGTATCATCCTTCTTGGGATGTGGTCGCTGCTCCTTCACTTTGCCACGATCTCCCCCACCATGGTCATGACTACCTCTCATCTCCTCTCCTTTGGCTCTGTCGGGCTTTCCATGCCTGAAGTCTGTCAAATCTTCGGCCTACGTGATGGCTTTATCTATAGTTCTGACCTGCTGACTTTCCAACTCCGTCCTGGCCCAATTTTGCAGCCCATCCATGAAGTGGAACAACATATCATCATCCGTGAGGTTAGGAATTTGAAGCGTTAGAGTCGTGAACTCTTTTACGTACGCCCGAATGCTTCCTGTTTACTTCAGTTCCCTGAACTTATGCTTAACCTCATATATGACGTTGTTAGGGAAGAAGGCTTTCTTGAATTCTTCGCGGAATTGCTCCCACGTGTTGATGGTGCACGTCCCCTTCCCTATCTCGGCCTCCTTGTGCCTCCACCATAGCATAGCCATCTCCGAAAGATACAACACAGTGGTGTTGATCTTACTTTCGTCGATCTTCAACCTGTTGCACTTGAAGTAGTTCTCCAAATTCCATAAGAAGTTCTTCACCTCTTGCGCGTCACGAACGCTTTTGAACATAGGTGGCTTGGGAGCCTCGACCTTGGCCTCCCTATCTTGGTCAAGCGATGATGATCCTCCAACTTCCACACCCTCCTTGAGTGCTTTCATCCGGCCTTCATGGTCTCAACCGTGCTTAATGCCTCCATGAGCCGACACTCCAAGGAAGTGATGGCCTCCTTCATCTCGAACTCAGCCCGCTAACGTCCATCCAACTCCTTGCGGATGTTATCAATCTCCTCAAGGGTGAAGTCCTCCAGAGTCTTGAACTTACCATCAACCTTGTTCAAGCGTCTGCCTAAGATCTCCACGGCCTGCCTCGCCGTTTTAACCCTTGCGATCCACTCCTCTTTGGGTGTGACATCAATAGGCTCCTCTCCACGGTCATCGTCACTTGCTTCAGTGGTCAAATGTGGGTGAGATGTTAGCGCCTCACTCGGTGTAGGATCGAGCAGCATTTTCTCGCTACTCTTAAGGTATTTTTTTCCCTTGCGATTTTTCTTTCCACCATCCAAACGGACGTTGGTGGTGCTAGCGGCGTTCACGTCTCCTTCGTTGGTCATTCTCTTAGTATCAAAACCTTTGCTCTGATACCACTTGTCACGGACTTAGAGTGTTGGCTAAAGATCCGTGTGGCACTTGACAACTTACTCACTACTCTTTCAAGACCTTGTAAGCTCAAGTAAGCCTTTAAAGCTAAGATCACTAAAAGAACTCAAAGAAAGGCTTAAAAAAGAACAAGAGAGCTTTTTGGAAGAAAGATTTGTATTGCTTTGTGGAATGCTTTACAACTTGCTTACTTGCTTGCGTGGTGCCTTGCAAATGAATGGCACCTCTATTTATACTAACATTTAGGGGCCTAAGTGTAAATAATATTTACTTACAAGTCTCTAAGATATTTACACTTTAGTCCCTCTCTAGAATTCTCTACACTTTCTAGGAAATTCTAAATCTTTCCAAGAAAATATCTAAGGGCTTCTAGAGTTCACTATAAACCCCTCCATAACTCTAGACTCTTCCACCCCTATCCGAATGAAAAATTTGACTGTAAACTGGCGGGACGTGACACCTGGAACCTATAGCGAGGAGATAGTGAGAGAATTATATGCCTCCTATGCTGCCACACTCTGTGGTTCTTTCGATAGAAGATCCAAGCCCACAGCCCAAGACCCTCTCACTTCCACTCTAGTCCGAGACTTTTCGAAAGACATATCGCAGATCACCATCAGTCAATTTCTCTACCGTTCAGGCACCAAATGGGCACTCAACACCGTTGAATTTGACTACCGGTGGGACATTGTAAGGAGTGGAGCATTCCAGCACAATGCAGAGTAGAGGGGGGTCATATTACTTTGGCTGGTCAGGCACATAGTTGTAGATGGAGAGAGTGCGGAGTGGGTCAGCACACCGCACTTGGGTATTCGGAAGGCCACCCTCAACTTGGTGGCCAAGTTCTTCTAGCTTTTGGTGCGGAACAAGGCATCACCTAATAAGGCTGATAATGTGCTTACTTGGAATAGAGCAGTGATGGTTACGGCCTTAGTAGCTGGGTTCGAGATCGACTTTACCCGCATATTGTTGGCGAGATCCATAAGAGGGCATTCAGGACCACCACCACTTTACCCTTCCCGTGTATGATCTTCTAGTTGTGTAGGGATTCTAGAGTGCCTATCTAGCATTGTGACACTTTGGTACAGGCGACTGGGACCCTTAATATCGACCTTATTTGGGATGAGGCCAACGTAGCTACCCCGTGACGTGGTCCACAAATTATGGTGCCGCCATTAGAAGCAGATTTAGTGGCTGATGTGGAGCAAATACAGGGTGAGGACCCTACCCCTCCAGCCCACACTGATGATGCCCTGGCCTCCCAATCTCCGGTTGCCAATCGGGCCCCATAGCTCATCCACAACCATCCCATCTTCAGAAGCTGTTGTTGTGCCCTTGGTTTGAGTTCAGAAATTGAATGATTAGATGGCCACGCTGCTCCAATATGTGAGGCCATAGATGCAGCGGTCTATTGCAGAGTCCGAGGTTAGGACGGAGACCATGATGGACCAAAAGGTCCAGGCCATTCATAATCGCCTGGATGCCTATGAGTTGAGGGTCCTCATACTACCAAACACCACCACATATCTCTCCTCTATCCAGACCATGTTAGCCAGTCTCCGGGCCAACCTTAATGTCATATTTTCCCCACCCATAGATGAGCCAGAGTCTTCAACTACTACATACAGTGCTTGATGCTCTATATAGCGAGGATTTACCACAGTTCGAGTCCACTCGTGTTCGAGGTAAGAGGCACCGATCTAGCCATACCTCTAAGGCTACTGAAGATGTAAGGGAAAAGAATCGGGAGCGCAAGTAGAATGAGCAAGCTATGAGAGCTTTCATAGTAGATGAGGAGTTGCGCCAGCAAAGGTTTCGTGAGAGTACTGCTGGTGCATCGAGTTTTGTGCCCATTTCGAAGGCAGTTGCTACTGTGATAGATTATGTAAGCACCACTGATGGTGCAGTTAGAGTGATTGATTGCACTACTGAGGGTGCTGTGAATGATGATGTGGGCACTACTGAGGGTGGCCCAAGTGGTGATCTAGCAGGCTCCGAGAAACCGGACCCACCCGCTTGTTGATGAGTCTTTGGAGCTATGCACCATAGGTTTGCTTCACCCAATCCTTTACTCTTTACTTTTTGTGCATTGGGGACAATTTCACTCTATTTTGTTAGGGTGGGGTAAATGGATTGTGAGTGATAAGGTAAAATCTGAGTAACCCAACTCATAATCCTATCTTGGGGTTTTCTTACCAGTTTTCTTTTTTCCCCAAGAGACTGTTTTCATTTATGTGGAACTGGCATGTGTTAGGATTGTATGTGTAGAAGCATGAGAAAGAATGAAGCATGATGGCATAATTAAGAATGGAAAATGAAGAATGATACCCGTCCAAAATTTGTGATATGTGCTAAAATATGTAGGCTAGAATGAGTTGAATGTGTTTGCTCTGAGTATGACATGATAAAGAACCAACTTGATTTCATGACTTAAGCTAAAACTTGAACTGGTTAATCTGATGATTCAATAATGAAACTATGTGCCAAGAGTGTGTGAGGATGGTTGATTGTACAAACAGTTTTATGTCAATCTAGAACTTTCCCCGTTGGTCCTGCTAGAATAATCTAGGCTAGAAGTTAGGAAGTGATGATAGGCCATTGTTCAATTTAGTCCACTTAAGCATAAAATTATCTAACCAAATGGTAGCATTATTCTCTGTTGATCCAAATATCTGAGCCTAAAATTGACCAATTCTTTTGATTCACCTAACTCACCTTCCCTTAAAAACATTGTCTTGGCCTCGGTCCCTCCTTGGACATGTGCACCTTGACTTAAGCCAAAAGCTTAAGTTGAGGGTGGCTAAGCGCAAAAGTTACCTTGATCTTGGCCGTGGTCCAACATCGGATATTGTGCCCCTCAACTAATGCAAAATGCATAAGTTGAGGGTGGCTATAAAAAAGGAAACCAAATGAAAAAAAGGGGTATGAAAAGAGTTTAGTGTTGAAAAGAGGAAAAACTATGAAAGAGGATGTGACTTGTGCAAAATAAGTAAAAGAAAAATGTGAAAAGAAAGAAAATAAAAATAAGAAAGTACGAAATAAGAGTCAAAAAGTCAAAAGTTGCATCCTTGGTTGAAAATAGTTAAGGGAAAGAAATTGCTATGAAAAGTTGCCAAAATTAGGTCAAGGAAGAGGTAAATAGCCAATGTAATATCAAGGAGGAAAGAAAAGTCACTAAACAGTACCTAAATGTACCATACCTAACCCCGAGCGTATGTTACAAGTTAAGTAAAGTCCTATAGTGATCCTAGCAACTAGTTTGGAGAGTCTAAGCAGTGAAAATAAAGGCAAGCCTATGGTATTAAGCACTAACTGTCCTTGAAATTACTTTTGAGCGTGAGTGTTGAATAAATCCTTGTACTCAAAATCATATTCATTATGTGAAAAAGGGATTTCATTTGAAGTAAGGGCATTTGTTACATTGTCGGAAAGTTGGTACCTTGGTGATAGCAAAACAGTGTATGTTGTGTGTTGATTGGTTGATCTTTGTCATATTTTGATCCACATGAGTTAGCTTGTTGAGTCGAAGAGAAAATATTTGCACTCAAAAAGAGAGTCGGGATACACAGTCGTGTGATTGCTTGTGCTTGAATGCTTGCTTTTATACAAGTGTCGTTAGAGTCTAGTATGTCGCTTGAGGACAACAATGAATTTAAGTCGAGGGTGTTGATATACCATGAGTTTACGGTATTTTTAATACAGTTCACTTAAAAGTTGTATGTGTCTAGAGCCATTTTGTATTGGTATTAATGTGTTTTTTTCATGTTTACAGAAAATAAGTTCGGACGTGGGAGTTAGGAGACAGCTGAAGAAATATTGCAGAAAAAGCCACCTACGAACATGACATACAGATCGTAAGTCCAATCACGGTCCATAGGTGAAGGGCATAGATCGATGGGCAAGGCCTAAAGGAAAATCAAGGAATTCTTGACCAAGTGTGGAACTGCGGTTACAAGTGACGGACCATAGATCGACCTACAATCTATCTTGCAGTTCCGTCAAATGATTCACAGAAGGTGGTTCCAGTACCTGATTTCAGAAGTCTAAGTATGAAACTACGGAGGAGGATATACGTACCGTGAATCGATTCACGGTCCGTCATGTTGATCCGTCGACTGTGGCTGAGAATTGGAGATTTGTGAAGTTGAAAAATTGCCTAAGTCCCAAACCATGGAAGGGACCTACGGACCGTAGGTCAGTCCACGGTTCGTAGGTCAGTCTCGTCAATTACAACCACGTCCAGAAATTTTATTTCCTTATTTTGTTTCCTTTTTAGTTGGGACTAGTTTTTTTATATATATATGGCATGTAAACCTCATTTGTTGGGGGTTAGACCTTATTACTTTATTTCTAGTTTTTGGCTTCGGAGATTAACTTGTAACTTTAGCAATTCTTGATTTCCTAGGTTCGTTTGAAGATTTTGGCTTTAAAATTCAAGTTGAGATTCTGGGTTTATTCTTCTTATTACATAAGTTCATAATTTCTTTATCTAAAAATATGAATTGTGTTCTTACTACTATGGGTAACTAAATCCACAACTATGGTTGTGGGAACCATGAGCGAATAACAATGTATGAATAGTAACTAATTAATTCTTGAATAGTGTTATTGCATGAATTGATAATTCTTTCGTTTAGAAGATTTTTAACGAGTTCACGCGTTAGAAATCACCTTGTTGCTACTTGTTGGACCAAGGAGGTAGTTAATAAGAAAAGAATTATCAACGTATATTTAATGTGATATTATCTAATAGTCTAATGTCAATTGGTGCGAGAGTGAAAACTAAGGCATACATTGATGTGATGTCTAATATGAGGTGAAGGTAAGGGTTAGTAAATTATACACACGTAGTCGAACCAAGGTGTGGGGTGAAATTCTCTAGTTGCCGAACCAAGGAATTAGAGATACCTAACTTATCACTTTGCATGTAATACACTAGGAAAGGATTACTATTACTAGGATTACCGCGTTATGAGCTTATGGGGAACACGTACACCCTAGTTTCTCTCTCATCTTGATAACACCTAAAATTTGAATCTTGTTCACTGATTGTTCACATAATTTCTAGAATTTGTTTCACAAATCCCCCCCCCCCCCCTTTGATTATTTATTTCGGAAGTACGTTGACAAAACGAATATAATCGTGGGTTAAAGTTAAGTCTAAACCATATTCCTCATGGGATCGACCCCAACCTACAAGTTGGGTTCTTTACTTGATAACGATCGCTTATACTTCTTTTGGGAGGTGTAATTTGAGTGTATCAATGATGTATCGATATCCTCATCTCATTCCTTCTACCGCTACTCTAGCTTGAGGTAATGAGTTCGTCATGGTTTACTCTTTTGGGTGTCATGTGTCTTAGATATTCCCATGATTTCCTCATTTATGCATTTTCATGAAAATAGTTTAAGTTTTGAGAAAATGAGTTTATTTGATTGATATATGCATGTTTATATGCCTTTGAGTATGAGTTGCATATATATTTCTTATGTGATATTGTGAACACATTTTAGCTTAGAGTTAATGCTTCCTCCTCGGATATGTGCATTTCATGCATGATGGGATGTTTGATTTAGTTTCCACCCGAATCTCATTTGAGGGCGAATGATCCCAAGGGGGAGATAATGTAACACCTCGGATTCGAGAAAGGGAAAAATAGCAGTTTTCAGAAGTTTCTAATGCCATCTGACGGGAGCCAACAACTGCCCGTGAAATGAACCACGAACCGTAAGTATGGTCAGTGGATTGGTCACCCAAATAGGCTCAAAGGACCACGAACCACGACCTCGACCAATGGACCGTCGTTGGGTCCACAGTCCGTGATCATGGCTCCAAATTCTAGCTTCTAATGATGGATGAACAGAACGGACCGTCAGTCAAACCACGGTCTATCGGGCTAGCCGTCATTACTGGCAGCAATTATTTTTTAGGGGTAGTTGGATCTTTTACTAATTAGTTTAGCCTAATACTATGTCGTTTTACCCTTCACCAAAACCCATATATAAGTGTTCTGACTCCAAAATTTCCCAAATTAAAATCAATCTCTCAAATTTACAAAGAAGAACAAGTCTTCTTCGCAAATATTTCTCTCTCTAGAAAAATTGAAGAAGAAGAAGGGTCCAAGCTAGGGTTTCCAAGTCAATTCTCCAATTTCTCCATTGAAGTTAAGCAATTGGCATTGAGGAATGATAGTTTTCATCCATGTATTCCTTCCATTCATGAAGTTCCCAAATTCTCCTCTTTTCAAAGTTAGAATTCCCCAATTAAGTTAAGATTTTCTTCTATGTTGTGGGTTCTCCTAATTGATTGATTTACGATCTATGGTGCATGCATTGAGTTAATCTCATGTTTTTATGATGATCCCCTATGAACCCATGTAATTCCAATGTTTTCCAAGTTATGAGCATATAATCTGGGTCTTGGATTATGAAAGAAAAGTTTTACAAAATCAAGTATGAATTGATAGAGTTACATGAATTTATGATGAATTTCTATGAATCTATGTCTAACTCATGATTTATAGATGTTGTTGATTGAAAGTGGGTTTTGAACCTTGAAAGGTGAATTATGGAATTATTCATGTTCTTATGAAATTTATGCAAATGTTTTTAATGATGCTTTGAGAGTGAAGTATCAATGATGATGTTGTTGTTGTTGTGTTGTTGAAAGGATTTCTCATATACACATGTAAGCATGAATTGTGAAAGGTTTTCTCACATAATAATGGTTCTTAAGGTTGAAAGGTAATTTCACCTAAAACGAACCAATAAGTAAGAAGTTATGCTAATGTTGAGGCAAGAGGCGATTACCAATGCTCTCTAAGTAAAAGATAAGAGGAGATTAATCATGTCACATGATGTATGGACAAGAGGCGATTACCTATGTTCCTTCATGAGCTAAGATGAATAGGATTAATAACTATTCCGTGGAAATTAAGCTTAGTACCGAGTGGACAAGTGGCGATTACTCATGTCTCATAACTATGTACCAATATAAGATTGTCTAGATAGACATTAGCTAGTGGATCCGCAATAGCTAGAAGCTCATGGTCCTTACCATGTCAAGTAGGACACCCCTTTTCAGTGTGGAGTAGACACCGAATTCCATGTTGCTATCTCACATTGGTCTTATATGCCGGTTAAGGCTACTTCCCACAAACAAGCAAAGTTATGATGAACCAAGGTTACTTCAAGAAGTATCCTAAGTATGTTTCAAGATGTTATTCACTTGCATTGATCATGTTTTATGGCCTATGCTTTCCAATTCTCAGTTTCATGTTTTAGCTTGATCATTGCATGCTCATAAAAATGTCCTATTTTAGCATGATTTAAATGTTTATATGCATGACTATCATACTTGGTACATATTTTTTTACTAACGCACACTCTTGCCTACATTTCCCCAAATGTAGGGTCTGACGGTCAAGATTCTCAATTTCATAGCTAGAGGTTGACTTGAGAGATTCTGAGCTTTAATGAGTCCTCACGCTTCGAGGATGGATTTTCATTGTTTTCAGTTTTCTTCTTTACTTTTAGTTTTGGACATGATGTATGGGCTAGACCCAATCTCATTCTATTGTATTAGATGGCCATTGAGACAAGTGTTTAGACTTCCCCTTTGCTTTTTATAAAACTTTAGACTTGAAATGTTGTCTTTATTTCCTTTGTTGTATTTCTTATGTTATGAATGCTAAGTGACTTGTATGGGGCCTCTCGGGGTCCTATACAACATCTAGGGTGTATCCCTTGATCGTGACAGAATTAGGTGGCTCATGACCTATCAAATAAAGATCTCTGAGCCTCTTTCCAACACCACCGAGTTTGCCTAATTTCAAGCTCAGAGTAAAAATTTATGCTCAAAATAGTGAAGCCCTATCGAGCAGAGTATATCCACGACCCACTTGACTGGCCGTGGTGCTCTAGACAACCCGTCTAGCCTTTCCTGAACTCACTTCGGCAACATTTAAGCCAGTGTCGCATTGGTCTTTTCCCCTATGCATTTGGTATTTAAACTACGTCATTTGGTGCTTAAACGATGTCATTTTACTTCGTCTAAGCCTAGTAAACTAGTCAGAAACTACCTAAAACATTAGTTCTCCTAAAACCATCAGACCTAGAAAGAAAAGAAGAGAAGGAAGTGACAGTTTTCTCTCAAGAACAAGCAGATCTCTTCTTCAAGTCTAGCCCCAAAACCCAAAGTATTTCTTCGTAATTTTCGTTCACTAGGTGTGTGGGTATTCAACATGGGTTCCTTTCACCCTTGTGCCCCAAACCCCAACCTTCTAAATTGATTTTGTTGAATTGCTAAATAAGTGTTCCTACCCAAATTGGTGAAAACTTATGGCCTCAGTAAAATATCAATTTATAGTTTCTCATTCATTACCCATGATTTATTTGTGATATCTTAAGTGTTTTCAAAAGTCCATGCATGAAGAGTAAATTCTAGTATTTTTTTTTTTTAATCAAATTGCATGTTTTCAAGTAAAGATTTTGCATGTTTAGATAACATTACCTCTAATATGATGAAATTGCATGCCTATTTCTTTGGTTATGAATTTATAAAGAAAAGTGTATTTTTCATTGTGCCTATACTAAGCCCTCAGACTTATGATTTTATATTGCATGACATCAGATATGTCCTTATGATTACGAACATAGTTGACATCAAATATGTTTCTAGTTATGATCAATTTTGGCATTAGATGTGCCTCAATATTATATGAGCTATACGTATGTTTTTGGGAGTAGTATTTAGCATCGAGTCAGATAGGGTGAGAGTACCCTTAGTCCTAGAACTATGTGCCCTCGTAGGTTTATAAGTCTCCTATGTTGACATCAACTTTAGTGATCACGCCACAATTATGCCTCTATACCCCGGCAAGGTATATTGGGTCCTCTCAATAGGACGTATATATCGGATTCCATGTAGCTCACATGGTTTATGTCGGTTAAAGAACCTCCCACAGAAACAATTTTAGGTTTTAAGTGTATTGACTCTTTGCT
The DNA here is from genome assembly GCA_037074985.1 of Solanum bulbocastanum. Taxonomy (NCBI): domain Eukaryota; kingdom Viridiplantae; phylum Streptophyta; class Magnoliopsida; order Solanales; family Solanaceae; genus Solanum; species Solanum bulbocastanum. Next base: position 24,624,669 of record CM073604.1, on the reverse strand, counting down.
TTCACATTTCAGAGTTTCTATTATTTACTGTGATTCAAAAGGCGTTTTCAGCTTATCGTATTGTTTGAGTCATTCTATCACAGATTTTACTATCATTATATGACTTCATTTTTAGTTATGCTCCAAGTATGTTTTACTATGGCATGTGCATGATATCAATTTTAAGCATGCTTTCAAGTATAAATTATTTTACTTATACATATCTCGCATACTCAGTACGTTTCATAGTACTGACCACATACTTCTTTGTGTTGCATTCTATTATGATGTAGATTCTGTAGCCCACTCTTCAGTTTGTGGCTAGTTGATCGACAACACATCCAACAAGTTTGGTGAGTCCTCCTCATTCGAGGGCTTGGAGTTCAGCTTCTTATTCAGTATTTCAGTATTTAGAGTTAGCTGAGGACTTGTCTCAAAAGCTCACCAGTAGTAGAGGCTTTCAGTCATAGAGTCAGATGTTCAGTTGTATTCAGATTGCCATTTTTATAACTCTATTTATATCGTGGATTAAGTTGTTCATTTCTCCAGTTAAGCTTCCGTTCTTATATTTTGTTCCGTTTTTGAGTCATGCCAATGCCAATAGGGTTATCTTGAGATCACTTGTGGTCTTGATTCCTATGTTACGTTTAGAGGTACTCTTGAGGCATGACATGACCATTTTGTTGCTCTAACACATAGGTGACATGTTTCAACATATGACAACTATGTTGGAATTTGTACCAACATATCAATAATATGTTGGAACATATGACATGTCTTTCAACAAATGAAATATATGTTAGATAACTGAACATATTATATTTCTACAATCATATGAACAAAATGGTCACAAAAAGAAGAACAAAAACAACAAAAAATGACTTTTCACTAAACAACAACAATACATATACATTTCATAAAAATTAAGGATTTTTTGGGTTTGTCGATTTTCTTTTAAAAACAATAAATAATAGGTATCATTACAACATTATTCAATTTTTACATCTATAAAATGATTTCTTGTTCATTAACCCAAGAAAAGAACGTAGTATCAAGAGTGTGTTGTTCAAAAATTCTAAAATCTTTTAAAAAAAGACTTACCTGTTTTAAGAGGAGTCACAGTCGAAGACGACGTTCAGTTCAGAAAGAGTGTCAGCTGGAGATAAGGAGGAAGAGAATGAGAATATCTGATCGGATTTTCTAAGGAAGAAGAGGAATAACATTGGAGAAAAGAACTTTAGAATCCTATTTTCTTTTACCTTTTTTAAATGGTTAGGTTAGAACAGTGACAGATCTAGAATTTAGAGTTCATGGGTGCCAAATAGACTTATCGATTAATGTGCTAGCTTTTTTCCTTAAAAAAAGGTTCTTGGAGCCTTTTTTTTCCTTAAAAAATGTCTGCAACAAATTTCTCAAAAAAAATAGGTACAAATGAGATTCGAATCCGCAACATTAGCCATCTAAAGTTGCCCTCCAACCGTGGCACCACAAGCCAATTTTGTTCATTGGGTGCCACACTTTATATTTATATAAATATTATATATATACCTATGTATATGTAGAGTTTCCGTCGAAGTTGGAGGGTGGCGTGACACCCCCTGACTCCTTCATAGATCCGCCACTGGGTTAGAATTAAAGTAATTGAAAACTATAGTGATTTTTTTTGTATTTTACAAAAGATTAGAAAGTTTTGAAAATATTAATTTTGTTTCAAATTAACTTAATTACATTTTTAAATAGGTTGGACCCTTTTTTTATCGACGTGGGACAAAAAAACAAAACGGAAGACTTATTTAACCACTTTTATTTGATTAGAAACAATATATAGTCGGAGGAAAAAGGAAGGTTTCCATGGGAGACTTGCAGACAAGTCTTTGGTCGAAACGTATATATGCGTATTACCCTCTACAGTGGTTTTCTTCTGTCAAAAGCAATCGCTCACATTCCCTCATATATACAATAATCCATTCTCCCATTCTCCTATTTTTTGCCGTATAAATTCCATATCCTATTTATCTTACCATTGTACTAGCTACTTCAATTTTCCCAACCTAATTCACAGGAAAGAATTTTGACTCATCTTCTTTGAATTTCAATGTTTAATTCTTTCTACTATGTTTTAGAGCCACCTTAATTCTTAATTTTGTAGCTCAAAATATAATATGGTTGATAGATTCTTTTCTTCTGTTTTTTTGGTGAAAATTAAGAAGTTCCAGCTTGAATGATTGGATCACAGTTTAGATAGAACAGAATACAGATGGGTTTCACGAATTCAGTTTTTTTTTTTCACTCTATAGTGTAATTAATTTTTGTTTGGATTTGCAAAATTTGCTCATTTCAGTTCAAACCCTTTATAGATTTCTTTCAGTAGACAAATGGGTCTTCGAGATTTGATTGGTGGAAATTTTTATGCAAAATTTACGAAGTGTAGATTTTTTTGCTCCAGCTGCAGATTCTTGAGTAGAGATTCTACAGGGCTTTGCTATCATTATTTGATTGAATGGATGTGGAGGGATCAAGTACTTTGTCACGAAATGGTGCACAATCTGTAGAATCTCGGTCACGTCCAGTTCGACGACATTTGGATGATGGTAAGTTCAAACTAAAAATCAATTTTATTATTCCTATGAGTCAGGTTTTCCGTGATAGTTAAATTCTGTGAAGAGTTTGGTTTTAAGTGAGTTGGAATAGCATTGGTCAAATTACTAATCAAACTATTTGAGGAAAGGTAGCCCCTTTAATTCACATCAGACATGGAAGCAAAGAGCAGAAAGAATTAATAATAATGTGGTGCCGGGCATCTACCGTTATACCACAATGATGGCCAAACTATTGCAATCCATTATGGGAAAGAGAATTTATCTACTAATACAACAGATAATATGATATGCCACAAATCAAGAGATTTGCAGCTACTTTAATTTTCAAAAGACATGCAAAAAGCAATAGTGATAGATCTCAGCAATGGAAAAACTGTGGAAGTCCTCAAATTTATTCATTATGATTGGTGGAGAGTGCACATTAAGTATGAACTTGAAGATATTATAGATCAGAACAACTTTCTGTCATGAGTATCATAAATTAAAACCAATAAAACAAAGGAGAACAAAAAGCTCTTATGGGTAGAATTTTCTCTCTCAACGTGCCAGGTTCTTTAACGAGTAGATTCGAACTAAATAATCAGAAAATTGGAATTGCTGCTGCCAATTGTTAAACCAGAGAAAATTACTTCTTGTGTTTTCACAATACTTGAAATGTCTCTTTTGTGGGTGTTGCTGATGTTATGCTGGTGATATTTTGGGTGGTGTTGATAGATGTCAACTCTTGAGTTGCATCAGCATTATGTAGGGTTGTGGTTTGGGATGGTTACTAGTTATTTCTGGTATGTAGTGATGGGGAGTCGATGGTAGTGGTAGTCGTTGATGGAGATTGTGGTTTCTTTGGTTAAATGAGCTGGAAGGACTTGTGAGAGTATGATCAATCTGAATTAGGGATGTGATCTGATGCCATCCTCTTGTATTTATCAAGACCTTTTCTGGGACTTTATCCAACTCTTGTAGAGACCTTAGGAAAAACTTGTAATCAAGTAATTACACTTGTATGGACACATTTAACAAGTAGTTAGGTGAAGAAAATGGAATCTCATTGTCTTACCAGAGGACTTGCTTGATTTCTACAGTAATGTTAAATAAACAAAAGTAATTTTTTTGGTCAGTGAAATAGGAGCACGTGAGAGTGACTTTCCATGAAGGGAGATGTAGTGTCCTCTTCCATACAAAGTAAGAGTTTGGTCTTTACTGTTGGTTATAAATTCTAATTTTGGATCAAGTTAGAGGATTAAATAAGCTTTCTCAACAGTGTAAAAGCCTTGTAACATAGGTTCCGGTTGTACTTCACTTAAGGTCTTGCCATTGTCACTAGAGTCTGGGTATGTTTGTTTCTTTAAATAAGCATATAAGGAGGAGAATATGTGAATTTGAGGAGCTCATTATGCCATCTCTCTATAAAATATATAATTGGTTGTGATTGTGACATTAAGACAAGTGATGCATCTTCAATCAAAATATCAAGTTATGATTCTTTCAGTTAAGCTTTTGTTCTTTATTAATTGGTACTCATCTAGCTGATTAGTTCAGTTTTCCATTGAACTTCTTCATTTCTCTTGGTATTATCTCTCAAGCTGAGTGCAATGCAGTTCTATTTGCTTCATAACCTATAAAATACAGAAGTAGAGGCTAAATATTGACATGTTTAATTCTCACGTTTGCAGCTGTATATCAGTTTACACAACAAAATCTCCCAGCATGTAAACCTGTCCTTACACCAGCATGGGTAATTAAATGAGAAGAAGTCTTTCTCTGAAATTCCCATTTCTTTTCTAAATCGACAGGGTGTTGTACTTCTCTGACTACATTTTCTTAACAGGTCATTTCAATGTTTTTCTTGATAGGCGTCATTTTTATTCCAATTGGACTTCTCTGTCTTTATGCTTCTGAAAGTGTAAGCTTTTGCTCCTCTGTTGATGAATGCATAATCTGTTTCCTCCATTCCTGATCAATAAGTTTGGCATAAATGGCTGATCAGAAAAGCATTTGCAGGTTATTGAGATTGTTGACAGATATGATATAGATTGTGTGCCAAATAATTTCAAGAGTCAAAAAGTTGCTTACATCAAAGATACCTCAGTTTCCAAGAATTGTACACGTTACTTAAAGGTGATATTTCATTACGAGTTATGAGCTCGCATCCAAGCATGCCTCTTTTATATATTAATTCTCCTTGCTTCATAAGATATTACCATGTCAGATTTTTATGACACTACATCTAAGCTTTCTTCTACACATCCAGTGATGATGATGTATACTTTGACTGCTCATTGAAGTTCATCGATGGACACCATTTACTAATTATTATTTTTTTAAAACAAACCAGAACACTTTTCACTATGAAAAAACTCATTTTTGGCTCATACGTTGAGTATATCCCATTTCCAGGGTGATAAAAAAATCTTCAGTTCTCTGGTTATAAGACCTTCTCCACGTCCAGTTTATGTATTAGCCCCTTTTTCGCTTTTTTTAACATAGCACAGAGTTTTTCATTTGCTATTGAGACAACATTAGTAATCTGCTGCTTCTAATGAAATCTTCTATGTATCAGAAATCAATTTCGATATGAATTTTTTAATCTTAAAGGCATAATATTTTTGATACAATCTTATAAAACTCCCATTCAAACTTAGTATTGATAATTCTGTACGGAATACCCGTAGATTCTCTTCAAAGAAGATATGTATACATATATGGGTTTTACTAACCTACTGCATGAAGGTAGGTTAACATTGTACCCACTTTTTGATTCACTAAAATATCCCTGCCACCTCATTAAAATAAGAGCTTTCAGGGGGCATTTTAGTCTTTCTATCCATCCAATTTTCCTTCCTCCCTATTTTCCACTCATCTCTCTCTTTCTCAGGAATATCCAATTTTTGCTTCACTTTACTGCAAACTTTTTCATTACAGATTCAACACATTTCCCTGATTGTAGTTTCCTTCTTGATGAACTGTAGATGGAGTTATTAAATTGTTTTTTTATTTAGCTATTTAAATCAATACACTTTCAACTCAAGGGTATGCATTTCTTAGCAAATCCAACTCAAAAATCATCTTTAACTCTTCTTCCTTTATGAGAAGCTTAACAGTAAACTGTTATGGTCCTCTGTTTTGGATCTAGTTATGGAACACTGCAAGATAAAATCTGAAGTTTTCTTTTTTCTACCTATGGTGCTAGTACGTTAAGAGAGAACCTGCAATCTCTTGAGTTTGAAGTACTCAAAAACTTGACTAACTTTTGCTTATCTTTCCATTGAATTCAAATAACTTAAATGCAACATTGGTGATTAACCACCCACCTAATAACAAGGAAATAACTTCCTACTATTACTGAAATGAGAAAGTGGAGGAATAACCTCCCTACTGCTAATAACTACTATACAGAAAACAACTGCTACTGTGGGAAACACTGTTACAGAGAAAACACAAAAACATAATTAATAGCTATTGATGACCTATTACACAGAAAACAGAAAAACATAATTAATAGCTACTGATTTAATTTCCATGCATAAAACTGTTGGAAGACTAAAAGGGTAGTAACATTACTCCCCTCCTTCAAATCGCGCTTGTCCTCAAGCGCTAAGTGTGGAAAGTAATTCTTCTTCATCGTTAATGAAATTAATCCAGTATAACTTCTTGCACTAATGACCTCGAGTGGATGGTTCATCACAGTTGAAACAAAGTCCCTTAAGTCGTCTTTCCTCCATTTCAAATCTGGTCAGTTTCTTCACAAATCTAACATGTTTTTGAGGTGAGAAATCTGTTGTCTTTGATTTGCAAGCATTTGACAATTGCAAACTAATGGGTTGTTCCTTGCGTTCATAAAGTTGGGATAAACTCATTGCTGTAGCCAAATCTGGAGGATTATGCAACTCAACCTCAATTGCTATATAATCAGTAAGACTGCTGATATAACGTTCAATTTTTTGTGACTGCGTAAGTGTACCAGCCCGCAAAATTAACTGCTCAAATGTTTCTTGGTAATCTGCCACAGACCTGATCTGGCGTAGCTTAGCCAATTCTCCCAATTTCTGACTACTGATTGGTGGCCCAAAACGAAGGTTACAATGACGTATGAAGTCATCCCAAGACAGCTGAGGCAGATCTGTCTCTAATTGATGAAACCAAAGTTGTGCATTGCCCTCCAAATGAAAAGAAGCAAGTCCAACCTTTTCTTCTTCCAGTATTTGTTGGTGTCGAAAAAAGTGTTCACACCTGTTCAACCATCCCAAAGGGTCCTCTTGGCCATTAAATCGTGGGAAATCCAATTTTGTATGCCGAGGAATGATGAAACTTCCACTTGTTTCTGATCCTGACCCCCTGCCACTGTGTTTTTACCCTTCCAACTGCGATTCTGACTAATATGTTCAGTTGAATCAGAATCGACCTAAGAATTTACTAAATCCTGTGTCAGTGCATCCAAGCGAGCATTTGTTGTTTCATGTCTAGCTAAATTGGCTGCACGTTCTTCTTGGAACAAATTCACTAATTATGCTGGTTGATGTTAAATTCGGTCTCCCATAAACCCCGTCTTTGATACCAAGTTGTTATGGTCCCCTATTATGGATCTAGTTATGGAACACAACAAGGTAAATTCTGAAGTTTTCTTTTTTCTACCTATGGTGTTGGTTCGTTAAGAGAGAACCTACAATCTCTTGAGTTTGAATTACTAAAAAACTTGACTAATTTCTGCTTATCTTTCCATTGAATTCAAATAACTTAAATACAACATTGGTGATTAACCACCCACCTAATAACAAGGAAATAACTTCCTGCTATTACTAAAATGAGAAAGTGAAGGAATAACCTCCTTACTGCTAATAACTACTACACAGAAAGCAACTGCTACAGAACCTATTACAGAGAAAACAGAAAAACACAATTAATAGCTATTGGTGACCTATTACAGAGAAAACAGAAAAGCATAATTCATAGCTACTGATTTAATTTCCATGCATAAAACTGTTGGTAGACTAAAAGGGTACTAACATTACTCCCCTCCTTCAAATCGCGCTTGTCCTCAAGCGCTAAGTGTGGAAAGTAATTCTTCTTCATCGTTAATGAAATTAATCCAGAATGACTTCTTGCACTGATGACCTCGAGTGAATGGTTCATCACAGTTGAAACAAAGTCCCTTAAGTCGTCTTTCCTCCATTTCAAATCTGGTCAGGTTCTTCACAAATCTGACATGTTTTTGAGGTGAGAAATCTGTTGTATTTGATTTGCAAGCATCTGACAATTGCGAACAAATGGGTTGTTCCTTGCGTTCATAAAGTTGGGATAAACTCATCGCTGTAACCAAATCTGGAGGATTATGCAACTCAACCTCAATTGCTATATAATCAGTAAGACCGCTGATATAAAGTTCAATTTTTTGTGGCTGCGTAAGTGTACCTGCCTGCGAAATTAACTACTCAAATGTTTCTTGGTAATCTGCCATAGACCCGATTTGCCGTAGCTTAGCCAATTCTCCCAATTTCTGACTACTGATTGGTGGCCCAAAACGAAGGTTACAATGACATTTGAAGTCATCCCAAGACAGTTGAGGATGATTTGTCTCTAATTGAAGAAACCAAAGTTGTGCATTGCCCTCCAAATGAAAAGAAGCAAGTCCAACCTTTTCTTCTTCCATTGTTTGTTGGTGTTGAAAAAAGTGTTCACACCTGTTCAACCATAAAAAAGGGCCCTCTTGGCCATTAAATCGTGGGAAATCCAGTTTTGTATGTCGAGGAATGATGAAACTTCCACCTATTTCTTATCCTGACCCCCCTACCACTCTGTTTTTACCCTTCCAACGGCAATTCTGACTAACATGTTCAGTTGAATCAGAATCGACCGTAGAACTTACTAAATCTTGTGTCAGTGCATCCAAGCGAGCATTTGTTGTTTCATGTCTAGCTAAATTGGCTACACGTTCTTCTTGTAATAAATTCACTAATTGTGCTAGTTGATGTTGAATTTGGCCTCCCATAAACCCCGTCTTTGATACCAAGTTGTTATGGTCCCCTATTAGGGATCTAGTTATGGAACACTGCAAGGTAAAACCTGAAGTTTTCTTTTTTTTTTTTACCTATAGTTCTGGTTCGTGAAGAGAGAACCTGCAATCTCTTGAGTTTGGAGTACTCAAAAACTTGACTAATTTTCGCTTATCTTTCCATTGAATTCAAATAACTTAAATACAACATAGGTGATTAACCACCCACCTAATAACAAGGAAATAACTTCCTACTATTACTAAAATGAGAAAGTGGAGGAATAACCTCCCTACTGCTAATAACTACTACACAGAAAACAACTGCTACAGTGGGAAACACTGTTACAGAACCTATTACAGAAAAAACAGAATAACATAATTAATTGCTATTGATGACCTATTACAGAGAAAACAGAAAAACATAATTAATAGTTACTGATTTAATTTCCATGCATAAAACTGTTGGTAGACTAAAAGGGTACTAACATTACTCTCCTCCTTCAAATTGCGCTTGTCCGCAAGCGCTAAGTGTGGAAAGTAATTCTTCTTCATCGTTAATGAAATAAATCCAGAATAACTTCTTGCACTGATGACCTCGAGTGAATGGTTCATCACAGTTGAAACAAAGTCCCTTAAGTCGTCTTTCCTCCATTTCAAATCTGGTCAGTTTCTTCACAAATCTGATCTGTTTTTGAGGTGAGAAATCTGTTGTCTTTGATTTGCAAGCATTTGACAATTGTGAACAAATGGGTTGTTCCTTGCGTTCATAAAGTTGGGATAAACACATCGCCATAGTCAAATCTAGAGGATTATGCAACTCAACCTCAATTGCTATATAATCAGTAAGACCGCTGATATAAAGTTCAATTTTTTGTGACTGCGCAAGTGTACCAGCCCGCAAAATTAGCTGCTCAAATGTTTCTTGGTAATCTGCCACAGACCCGATCTGGCGTAGCTTAGCCAATTCTCCCAATTTCTGACTTTTGATTGATGGCCCAAAACAAAGGTTACAATGACGTTTGAAGTCATCCCAAGGCAATTGAGGCAGATCTGCCTCTAATTGAAGATACCAAAGTAGTGCATTGCCCTCCAACTGAAAAGTAGCAAGTCCAACCTTTTCTTCTTTTAGTGTTTGTTGGTGTCGAAAAAAGTGTTCACACCTGTTCAACCATCCCAAAGGGTCCTCTTGGCCATTAAATCGTGGGAAATCCAGTTTTGTATGCTGAGAAATGATTAAACTTCCACCTGTTTCTAATCCTGACACCCCTACCACTCTGTTTTTAGCCTTCCAACTGCGATTCTGACTAATATGTTCAGTTGAATCAGAATCGACCTTAGAATTTACTAAATCCTGTGTCAGTGCATCCAAGCGAGCATTTGTTGTATCATGTCTGGCTCAATTGGATGCATGTTCTTCTTGAAACAAATTCACTAATTATGCTAGTTGATGTTGAATTTGGTCGACCATAAACCCCGTCTTTGATACCAAGTTGTTATGGTCCCCTGTTATGGATCTAGTTATGGAGCACAGCACGGTAAATTCTGAAGTTTTCTTTTTTCTACCTATGGTGCTGGTTCGTTAAGAGAGAACCTGCAATCTCTTGAGTTTGAAGTACTCAAAAACTTGACTAATTTCTGCTTATCTTTCCATTGAATTCAAATAACTTAAATACAACATTGGTGATTAACCACCCACCTAATAACAAGGACAAGGAAATAACTTCCTACTATTACTAAAATAAGAAAGTGAAGGAATAACCTCCTTATTGCGAATAACTACTACACAGAAAACAACTGCTACAGGGAAACTCTATTACAGAACCTATTACAAAGAAAACAGAAAAACAAAATTAATAGCTATTGATGACCTATTACACAGAAAACATAAAAACATAATTAATAGCTACTGATATAATTTCCATGCATAAAACTGTTGGTAGACTAAAAGGGTACTAACATTACTCCCCTCCTTCATATCACTTGTCCTCAAGCGCTTAGTGTGGAAAGTAATTCTTCTTCATCGTAAATGAAATTAATCCAGAATAACTTCTTGCACTGATGACCTCGAGTGAATGGTTCATCACAGTTGAAACAAAGTCCCTTAAGTCGTCTTTCCTCCATTTCAAATCTGGTCAGTTTCTTCACAAATCTAACATGTTTTTGAGGTGAGAAATCTTCTGTCTTTGATTTGCAAGCATCTGACAATTGCGAACAAATGGGTTGTTCCTTGCGTTCATAAAGTTGGGATAAACTCATCGCCATAGCCAAATCTGGAGGATTATGCAACTCAACCTCAATTGCTATATAATCAGTAAGACCGCTGATGTAAAGTTCAATTATTTGTGACTGCGTAAGTGTACCAGCCCGCGAAATTAACTGCACAAATGTTTCTTGATAATTTGCCATAGACCCGATCTGGCGTAGCTTAGCCAATTCTCCCAATTTCTGACTTCTGATTGGTGGCCCAAAACAAAGGTTACAATGACGTTTGAAGTCATCCCAAGACAGTTGAGGAAGATTTGTCTCTAATTGATGAAACCAAAGTTGTGCATTGCCCTCCAAATGAAAAGAAGCAAGTCCAACCTTTTCTTCTTCCAGTGTTTGTTGGTGTCGAAAAAAGTGTTCACACCTGTTCAACCATCCCAAAGGGTCCTCTTAGCCATTAAATCGTGGGAAATCCAATTTTGTCGAGGAATGATGAAACTTCCACTTGTTTCTGATCCTGACCCCCCTGCCACTTCGTTTTTACCCTTCCAACGGCGATTCTGACTAATATGTTCAGTTGAATTAGAATCGACCTTAGAATTTACTAAATATTGTGTCAGTGCATCCATGCGAGCATTTGTTGTTTCATGTCTGGCTAAATTGGCTGCACGTTCTTCTTGGAACAAATTCACTAATTATGCTAGTTGATGTTGAATTTGGTCTCTCATAAACCCCGTCTTATAATACCAAGTTGTTATGGTCCCCTATTATGGATCTAGTTATAGCACAGTGCAAGGTAAAATCTGAAGTTTTCTTTTTTCTACCTATGGTGCTGGTTCGTTAAGAGAGAACCTGTAATCTCTTGAGTTTGAAGTACTCAAAAACTTGACTAATTTCTGCTAATCTTTCCATTGAATTCAAATAACTTAAATACAACATTGGTGATTAACCACCCACCTAATAACAAGGAAATAACTTCCTACAATTACTGAAATGAGAAAGTGGAGGAATAACCTCCTTATTGCTAATAACTACTACACAGAAAACAACTGCTACATAAAAACACTGTTACAGAACCTATTACTGGAAAACAGTAAAACATAATTAATTGCTATTGATGACCTATTACAGAGAAAACAGAAAAACATAATTAATAGCTACTGATTTAATTTCCATGCATAAAGCTGTTGGTAGACTAAAAGGGTCTAACATTACTCCCCTCCTTCAAATCGCGCTTGTCCTCAAGCGCTTAGTGTGGAAAGTAATTCTTCTTCATCATTAACAAAATTAATCTAGAATAACTTCTTGCACTGATGAGTGAATGATTCATCACAGTTGAAACAAAGTCCCTAAAGTCATCTTTCCTCCATTTCAAATCTGGTCAGTTTCTTCACAAATCTGACATGTTTTTGAGGTGAGAAATCTGTTGTCTTTGATTTGCAAGCATTTGACAATTGCGAACAAATGGGTTGTTCCATGCGTTCATAAAGTCGGGATAAACTCATCGCCGTAGCCAAATCTGGAGGATTATGCAACTCAACCTCAATTGCTATATAATCAGTAAGACCGCTGATATAAAGTTCAATTATTTGTGACTGCGTAAGTGTACCAGCCCGCGAAATTAGCTGCTCAAATGTTTCTTGGTAATCTGCCACAGACCCGATCTGGTGTAGCTTAGCCAATTCTCCCAATTTCTGACTTCTGATTGGTGGCCCAAAACGAAGGTTACAATGTTGTTTGAAGTCATCCCAAGCCAGTTGAGGCAGATCTGTCTCTAATTGAAGAAACCAAAGTTGTGCATTGCCCTCCAAATGAAAAGAAGCAAGTCCAACCTTTTCTTCTTCCACTGTTTGTTGGTGTCGAAAAAGTGTTCACACCTATTCAACCATCCCAAAGGGTCCTCTTAGCCATTAAATCGTGGGAAATCCAGTTTTTTATGTCCAGGAATGATGAAACTTCCACCTGTTTCTGATCCTGACCCCCCTGCCACTCCGTTTTTACCCTTCCAACCGCGATTCTGACCCCCCTGCCTCTCATTCGTTGCAACCTTTCCTTTGTAAGGTCAAGAAACACCATAGCTTTAACGAGGTATAAAGTATATTGAGGTATAACATGCCATTCAATCCATAATGCGCATTGTTCATCCAGCAGCATACCACATCATTCCATCTTTGCTCTGCAAACACGACCCAGCTTTTGCTTCTTTTTTTTTTAACTTGTGATAAAAATTTAAATGATTGGAGATTCTAGTTTGGAATTTTTCTTTATCCTCTTCATTGATTTGTTTTGTGTTTGGAAATTGTCTCTGTGCAGGTGCCCCAAAATATGAAAGCTCCAATTTACATCTATTATCAACTCGATAACTATTACCAGAACCACAGAAGGTGAAGGTTCTTTACTCCTTTGTTTCATATTTCTTTTTCAAGTACCAATTTTTGCTGGTAATACAAATTCAAGGAAGATTGGTACTATTGTCATTAAAATTAGTTGATTATCAAGATTTATAGGTTCCTCTCTCTTTTTATTTTTATTTTTATATGTATGTAAAATAGATGCTTTTCTCAGTTATATCATATTCTTGTCACATTATATACTAGTTGTACCATTTGTTTCTTCTCTATTTTATTTATTCCTCTTTTCCTTCTGGAGTGTTGTCTGCATTTGTCATCACTTTTTCCTCCGTGTGAAGTCAATTTTGTCATCATCTCTGCTAATTGTTCTTTTCTGACTCAGCTTGGCCTTGTAATCCAGGTACGTCAAAAGCAGAAGTGATAACCAGCTTTTACATGGATTACAGTACAATGATACGAGTTCTTGCAATCCCGAAGGCGAAAACAATGGTCTCCCAATTGTTCCTTGTGGTTTGATTGCATGGAGCTTGTTTAATGACACGTATTCCTTCTTCAACGGGGCAGATGCTATAAAAGTCAACAGGAAAAATATTGCTTGGAGGAGTGATCGTGAACACAAATATGGGAAAGACATTTATCCATCCAATTTCCAGAGCGGGTCTCTAATTGGTGGTGCAACATTGGACCCTAACATCCCTGTAAGGCCTTAGAACAGATGCAGCAATTCTGTTTATACTTTTCTGTTAAATGAAACATATGGAAGTGCTTACAAAATTGTTAAATCAAGGCATATTAATTTAGGAGCAATATTTCATTTTAGAGTCGATATCTCTTCTTGAATCCCAAGACTAAAGAAGATGGACAAGAAATGACCAATGGAAAATAGGTATCGTTCTTAATACATTTGAATATACTCCTGGATGAACGTGTACATGAGTCACTACTAAGGGAAAATACTGATCATTGAAAGCTCTTATGCCTCTATACTGGATTCCCGTCCGCATGTTGTGAGGCTTTTTATTAAAGTTTTCACATCTCTGTTTTGTCTGATGCAGTATCTTGATTTGTATTACAAAAATAATAACACTGAATTTGAAAGTTCTTGCTAGGTTTCATTCTTAGATGTGGCCCTTGTGATGTTGCAGTCCTGACTCGAGTCTTTATATCACTTTTGTTGATTTTAATCCTTTCTTAAGGATTGGAATTTTAGCACTTAATTTGGTTACAGGTTCATTCCGATGATTTAAGCATAAATTTTGACCTCAACATCGTGTTTCTTGTCTTCTCTTTCAACTATACGGATTTACTTCTAATTGATTCTCTCCTCTAATGTGTCCTTTTTCATGGATCTTATCTTCAATTGGAATGGGATTGATGGAATCAATCAGCTAAGTGATCAGGAGGATCTCATTGTATGGATGCGTACTGCTGCTCTCCCTACCTTTCGTAAGTTATATGGAAGAATTGAAGTGGACTTAGAGGAAGGTGACTTAATTATGGTGAATCTTGTTAACAACTACAACACGTACAGTTTTGGTGGAAGGAAGAAACTTGTTCTTTCAACAACCAGCTGGCTGGGAGGCAGGAATAACTTCCTTGGGATGTCCTATGTCGCTGTCGGTTCCTCATTTATCTTCCTCTCTTTTGTCTTCTTGTTACTTCATGTGAAAAATCCAAGGTAAACCTTCAATATACAAATTAGTTTTTCATGACACCATTTTACATGTGCCAAAATTCTGTTCTTTACTCATATATGCTTCATGCTGTACAGTGAAGGCACCCTTCCTGCCCCTTCCCTGCAGGAAATGTAAATATATCCTGTCTTTTCCTCTAGACCATTTAAGAAGCAGACAAAACTTCAGAGAATGCTGTTTTGCATTATGATAGATCTGAAGCACAATAACAAGAAACAGGATGCCAGTTGTACTAGTTAAACCAACTTTTTTGGTTATATTTGTCTGTTTGCAAATAAGTACTGATAAGAAGAAAATACGAAGAGCAAAGCAAAAAATAAAAAATTAAAAGTACCTTGGAAGTCCAGCAACATTTTGAGAAACTAAAGAAAAACACAGGAAGATGAAGAAAGTTTGAAGGATCATAGCAAATAGATGAAGCGGCATGAAAGCCACGTACATTGATGCGGTGGTTGGACAACACGTGGAGAAAATAAATTTAGGGTCAATAATTAAAATGACGAAAATACCCTCTGTTGACATGTTGAAGTAGGCATGTTGATACCCAAGTATCTACTCATGCAAAAACACAAAATCCTATCAACCCATTGACCTAATCTAGTCCAACAGTCCAACCAGGTGGGCATTTTGGCTTCTCATAGCAGGTGCTTCTTAGTATAGTTCCTAGTGCCTTCGAGCCTTCTTCTACTAGATAGATATGACTGTCCACCCCAAACTTACAGAAAGATACGAAAAACTGAAGAACTTGGTTGTGTTATAAATTCCACCATGTTTTTGCAGACAAGGTTCTATTAGCATCACAAACAGTTACAAATTCTCCGTTTTCTTCCCGTATGAATCATAGACTAGTTGAAGAATTGCAGTAACATTCCGTAGTTGGTCCCTGATCAACCCAGGAGAAAATAATTGATCACACCTCTCTTCCATTTTATGTTTACGTGTTTTATTGTGGCCGAAGTAAGAAAAATTAAAGAAATCCTTTAACATGTTAGTCAAATATATGCAAAATATCAAAATTATCCTTTAAGGAGTGGTGGTGAGATTTCCACATGCATTTTCATTTCTCTCTCCTTATAAAAGAATAAATTTTATATCAAGTGAATCTCACCAAGTCATGTCACTAAGGGGTCATTTGGTAGGGATTATTAGGAGAAATAGTCCATGTATTATGTATGGTATTATTTAATACTATGTTTGGTAGTAATTTTGGGCTATGTATAATTAATCCATGGATTAGTTATACACCCTACATGGTATTATAGGATGTATAACTAATACCTTCCATTTGGTGGTATTAGCAATACATAGGAATCCATGGGATTTATCCATGTAAAGACAAAATTCCACTCAAATCCTTTTAATCATTTTGTTTGTTTTCTTGATTTCATGTTTTATATTTATACTAGTACATTTATTTAAATAAATTAGCTTACAAATTTTATTATTTAGAGAGAGTTGTTTGTTGCTAAATAAATCCAATACATATCAATACAATATTTGAAATGTGAGTTGCTTAATAATTGCTATTTGAAAAGGCAAATATATCACCACATGACGTTTGTGATCTTAACTGAATGTATTATTTGTTGATATATATGTGATTTTCTAATTATTTGTATTTTGAACAATTTATAAAATTGCATACTTATTAAAACTACAACTTGCAATTTTTATGTGTAAACTGTAAACATAGATGTTTATTCGATTTTACTATCCTTTACCGTCTTTTTGGTTTTAAAAGTAGATGGTTTATCTTTTTAAATTGAAAATTGATGTTTTGTATGTGATCAATTTATTAAGATGACAATTATTTGCCCTCAAATAATTCAAGTGAGAAAATAATAGCAAACATGACAACAAAATTGTTCTTCTCCTAGCTAGTTAGAAGGCCACAAAAACATAATAGTGTCCGGTGGTTATCTACCTTGACCCAATTACATAAAATAGAAAATTCCATAGTATTTAAGGGTATAATTGAAAAGAAGCTTTTTGTAGTGTTCTAATCCAAACACAAAATTATGTGGAAAACAATGATCCAAACACTTGATAAAAAAATAAATCCTGTATTACTAATGCATGCAATATTAATCGTTGCATTACTAATGCCTGTGTTATTAATCTTTGTACCAAACGACCCCTAAGGGTAAAGTGGAGATACTATAAATAATTTCCGAAAAAGAGATAGGTATTAATTTTTTTTTTGAATAGACTTAAAAGGAAAGTGTGTCACACAAAATGTGACCGGGGTACCTTTCTGATAGTTGAGCATATCATTAATTAACTAACTGAAAAGGGTTCAGTAAAGGTTTTAAGGATGTAAAGTGATTGAGAGGGAAAGACTTGAATTGTATTGTTCTCTTTGAATTTAATGTTTTAAGTTAGCTTTCAACTAGTAGCGAACCTAATGTTTACTTAAATTGTGCTTACGATATCAATTGCAATAAATAAAAATCAATCATACACATCATTTCAGAATAGTGACTATTAAGTTACTAGAAGTCCAAAGAGAGATTAAGTTCAACAACAACCAGTTGCAGCATCACTGACCTTTTGGAAAGGAGCTTGGAGCTAAAATCAAGTATAATAATCTTCAAGATGAATCCCTTTTAGGATTCTATTCTGTATATAATAATATGTTCATATAAAGTTATAGGTAACTTACTCAGCTACCCTTATGCCAATAATATCAGAAATACAAGATGACATGTTATCCAACTTTCTACCTAACTGTTGGAATTCATAAAATGAAAAAAAAAAAAAATACTTATGGCTGATGCATCGCGGTGCACCCAAAACTTTGAATCATAATTGTATATTTTAGGTGGGAGCGGGGGCTGAGTATTTGCAGTGGGTTGCAACATTATGACCAGTGTTCAGAACCAACACGTTGATGATCGAAAATCTAGAACCAGAGCTGAAGTTTTAAGTGGGTATACTTTCATCAATGTTTTGTCCAAAACTCATCTTCCGGTGAACTGTTGATCCTCCACTGAAGCAGATGGATGTTCATTTTTAGAGGGTTAAAAGATGTTTATGACAGTTTAAATTTCCATAGCAGATTATATGGTTCAACAACCCTCATTATGAGTTCTTCAAATCTTCATGCAGATTGGCAGCCTTTCTAAGGCCTTGACTTTTACTCGGCACGCCTGATTAATAATTATAATTTTGAAGTTTTCTGTACTCCACCAACTTAAAAGCTGGAGTTCTGCTGTAGGGATCTCATAATAGTATGGTTTAAGCAATTTTCATGTGCTGCATGATGGTTTACCTTTTTTTTTTGTGTGTGTGTGGGGGGGGGGGGGAGGAGGGGTTTTTCTATGCTTTCATTTTATGCCAAACTTTTGACTGGTAGAAATTTCTACTTGTGCAAAAACCATATGCGGTTGCCAATTGAATTTGCATGTGTATAAATAATATTGGAGTGATAAACTTGGTCTGGAAGAGAACAAGACCAGACCCAATCTGAATTCTATGGTAGCTTTGTTACCTGAATACTTCTATAGGATTTTCAGTACCAACTATTCACTAGGCTGATACGATTGGTAAACTTGAAGCTCATTAAAATATGCCTCCTGTGACAACAAACAAAATTTTCCATTGATGTAATTATTGGTCGCCCGTGAAGAACCAAACAATTACACTGTGCTGGAGAGGGGCTGCCAATTTAATAGTCCCAGCTCAACAAAAGAATATTGCTTGCTGAGTGGCTCAGCCCTGCAAACTGACACAAGTTTGCAGGTGGTTTTAGCAGTGGAAGATAGAAAATTGCAAGGATAATAAGTATTGTCTGAAGGGAGGCTAGGAAAGGAATTTCTTTCAATTAGAGTGGATGAATTGTTGATAGGGTATCTTAACTGTTGTGTTTAGTTCCCTCTGGATAAGTAAGAGTTGCTGACAACTTGACATATTCCTAGCTTTTAGTTTTTTTCATTCCATATAATCAAGATGGTTTTAGCCTCGCCTCAAATGATTAGTATATTTTGATGTAACATGTGCTCATTTGTTAACCTTGTGATGGCTGTTTATTCTACAAGGTATATATCCCATTAAAGTCATTGTTGTTCAGCCTTTTCAGCATGTCAGGACTTTGATTTTAAGCTCCCTTTTATGCAGGCCTTATGGGGATACAAATTTATCTTGGAACTGGAAAGGCATGTCAAACTAAAAGGCGTGACTATTGCTAAATTACAAATTCGTCTTCGAAAAATTTGGCTTCATGCAGTAAGTGAAGTTTATTAATGAGAACAACAGAATCTGCTAAGTGGTTGCATTTTGTTCATAAATTCTATGGTTGGGTGTTGGAATCATAAACCCAAACAATTTGGTATATCATTTCAGTTACTTGTTCTGGCATGCTAATACCATGTGTATCTTTGAAATACTTTAGCAAAATCCCTAGCTACTGTTGGCTAAGCGTGTAAAAGTTAGCTAACTAGCTATTTAGTGCATGTATTTGCAAGATGAATCAGATAATTATCTTCTTTTGCTATTCACATGCTAGATGGTCAGTGAAGTATAGGTTGATAAAATCAAATGGTACGTGATTATGAGTTTCTGCAATCTTTGAAGGTTTGATGTTTGCTTGAATGACTAAATCCTTCTTATGGGAGTGAATCCAAAGGTATTGTAGTTTTTTGGTTGGTGAAATATTCCAGACAATACTCTTTCTAGGAAAACAAATTCTTCAAAATATAATAGAAAAATGACCTCTTTTGTGAGAGTAGGAAAAACAAGGTCTATAAGTGACATTCCGTGCTAATTGTCTGTTCATCACCCTCCAACCCAACTTCTCTACCACCCTCACCACCCCCATCCTAAACCTACCTCCATATGGTTTTCCTAGATGATCCTGAGACAATATTTTTTGCTAATTACTCACTAATCACTAGAAAATAAATAAGAAATCACTCATTTTCCAAGGATTCATTTTTTCATGGAAAACGTTTTTGTTTGTACCAAGCACCCCTGATGTTATGTTTTATGTTATTGAATGGTTTCTGAAAGTGTTTCATTGTGGAATCTTATAATGTTTGCATACCTAAGTCCTTTGTTATTTGATAAACACCATAGAATGTATGTTATCTGTGCAGATGGATTTCCAGAACAGTACCTAGCCCTCGTATATAAATGAAATTCATCAGAATTTTTCAGAGGAAAAAAAGTGATTATACAAGTGTGAACAATTCCTACAATGGGCCAATTGACTTGATTTGTTAGTCAGTTAACTTTATGGTGATAAGTTCTGTAGCATATATTGCTTTGTATTTGTATTAGTCCGTTTATGAAGAGGCTATTGTTGGTGTTAAAGAGGTGTATTTTAAATATTTAATTAGTACTATTTCCTTTCTAATTCATTTAGAAATGTTATCATACTACACATTATACCTCCAAAAAGAAAATAGTTTTGAGAATGAAATAGTTTAGTACATTATAACTTTAAACTTAACATAAAATGAAATATAGCATTTATAACAAAAATGTATCTCCTTATGTAATGATGATTGATAATTAAAACTGAGTGACAAAGTTAATGTTTCTCCTATAATTAGACCATAGTGTATGTGTTGATGAATGTGTAAGCAATAAGAGAAAGTAAAACAACGTATAAAACTTTCTTGTCAATAAGAAGCTGACCACTTTTATATTCTTCTTCTGCAATTGTCTCTAATTTTGGAGCATTTGAAAGCCTTCGAGGACAAATAAATCGTGCTGGTGCAATTTCTATAACATTATGAATATATCCCCTTGCCATGCAGTATTTTTTTCCTTTTTTTGGGGGGGACTGAAAACTTGTCGGTAACAAAAAAAAAAAAAAAGGGTTTCTGCTTCTGCTTGATTTTATTGTCAAGAATTTAAGATTTGATTTTCATTTATATAGTAGGTAATGTATGTATGTAGGGTTGGAAATAATTTCTTATTAGCGATAAACCGAAAAAATAGATACTACTCGTTTTATTGTTGAATTAATGGTCTGTCTATTATTTTGAAAGTACCCATAAAAATAAATTCACACCATAAAACCATGGTCAAATGTTGTTTGGACTTTTTTTGGTTAGTGTCTCATTAGCCATTAGTATTCTTCTACCCCTAAAAATTATGCTAAAATCTAGGCAATTGATGCTAAGCTTCTTTACACCTTAATTTTTTTATTACTCTATTCTTTTATTTTTATTTGTCCACCTTATATTTTATCCGCATTAAAAATAATAACTAATATAGATATTTTACTATAATATTCATATTAATTGATGAATAATTTTAGGTAGAGCTGTCAAAAAGGGTTGGCCCAGCCCCACACGGTCCAAGCCTCACGGACCAAGGAATTTGAAGGGCCCCTTCATTTGGTAGGGCCTGAAAATTCTCAACCCAACCCAACCCTAGAAGGGCCGAGGGCCGGGGTTGGCTAGCCCTTTTTTTCATTTTTTTTCTTTTCAAACTTATAATTCTATAACATAAAGAAAATGAAAAGATTTTCAAATCAAAATTGGCAAACAATGGTGTTGTTTCAATAATACTAGCAAAAACTCTAGTGTAGTTAGCATGTATCTCATATATTTAATACACGAGCGAGATAAGAGAGTGACAAGCAAGATGGAAGGGAAGCTGCGAGATTCGTCTATGTATCCTAGCTACATGAGAATCTACTTATATAGAGTGTATCTAGAACAAATAACCTAATTTCAAGTCCATATATTCTGAGATACATGTATTTGGACATACCAAAATCTGGTAAGATTCATAATATTACAACAAGGTGTGTATTTAAGTAATTAGATTATATACTAGTGAGATTATTGTAAGTTACCCTTAAATAAAAAGTTTTGGCCCATGGGCAGATCTCAACCCCGACCTGGCCCCAATCAAGCCTCAGGGACCAAGGGCCTATATGGGACAAGCTTATAAGCCTTAGTTTTAAATGAGCTTGAAAATCATATCCCAACCCTACCCCAATAACAGCTTGGATTGGGCCGGCCCTATGGGTTAAGCCCGTTTTGATGGCTCTAATCTTAGGTTTTCAAATATAATTTGGAGAATAAACAATTAATATTGAAGGTAAAATAGAAAAAATAATTATTTTTTCTTGATATATTCAAAGTGATAAGTAAAAGTAAAAATATACTTTAAGAATAAATAAGTAAAAATGAATAGGAGTAAAACTTGGGAAAATTATTGGAATGACCCAAATATGAAAAGTTCACAACCACTTTAGTCATTTTATTAATTGTGACTTGTGGTTTCAAATGGTATTGTTTATTGTGCTTTGTTATTGTGCATGATTGTTTGTGATCGTTGGTTGACTTGGGTACCACAATGGCGCACTAAGGATGACTTAGATACCATATCGGTATACTAACAATGGATA
Source organism: Solanum bulbocastanum (assembly GCA_037074985.1). NCBI lineage: Eukaryota > Viridiplantae > Streptophyta > Magnoliopsida > Solanales > Solanaceae > Solanum > Solanum bulbocastanum. Next base: position 24,602,488 of record CM073604.1, on the reverse strand, counting down.
GCTTGGGTGCCATGTCGGTACACTAACAGTTTGAGTTTGAGTTCCGCAAAAAGGCCAAGTATGTAATTTGTGGTTTCATGAGAGGATCATGTGCATTTTTGATCATGTGAGACATGTATCCAGACATTTTTGTTTCATGATATGTGGTTAAGAGTCTATGTGGTTGATATTTATTGCATATGCATTTTTATATGTTAGTACTTTGTGGTGAACTGTTTATATTCATATCTTGGACTGGCCGTCTGATCTTACCAGTACACTGTGTGATATTGTACATGCTCTTTCCTTGTTAAGTACGGAGCATCTACCAGTGGCTCATCCAAGACCCCAGATAAGAGCCACTTGATTATGAATCCAAGGGTGAGATTCATCTTTCAGGCTACCATGGATTCTTCTATGTCTTCTTAACCATCTTTTTGGACACAAAAATTTAGACTTTAGTTTATGCTTACTTTTAGGGTTGCATCCCCAATTTGATTATTTAGAGCTTTGGTATGATGACTTTCAGTTCTTAGGGACTGTTTTTCCTATTAAATATTTTAGACCATTGGGTTGACTAAACTATTTTCATTGCTTTTATATGATGAACTTCTCTTATTTAAATGATTTTGGGTTGGTTTCGGGTTAGTAGTGAATTCTCCAACTGTGGTTTAGAGTGGATGTGTCACTCACGACGATTGAAATCATGACATAGAGTATTATTTTCTTTGAGTACTAGTTTTCTTAATACTTTTAATTTAGAAAAAACATCTAAACTCTCATCAATATCAAAGTGACAATTTTAAGGAACATTCATGATTAATATACTATATGTTTTTAAAATTTCCTTCATTGAATAATCTCAAATTTTTCCTGCTAAAATTATTGAACTGTTAAACTGTTTGAGAAAGAAATTAAGAAAAAATAAATTAAAAAAAATAAAAATATGTAATATTATAAGAGAAGAAAATATATAATATTATGAGACAGAGAAAAAGAAAGATTGTGATTTCCTGACCAAAAAAAAAAAAAAGATTGTGAGTTGAACAAAAATCTAGTGTTCCTGTCTAAGAAGAATGATATACACTCATTTTTAGATCTTTGACCTATAAATTTGAGTTACTTTGTAAACAAAGTAATCACAAGGGTTATATTCATGGCATGTAGGGGTGTTCACAGTTTGGATAAAAACCGATTCAAACCAAAAAGCTGAACCAAACAGATTTTTATTTGGGTTAGGTGTGGTTTGGTTTTAGATTTTTAAAAACCAATAGTATATGGGTTGGTTATGGTTTTTTTTCGAAAAAAACCAAAGAAATAACCGAACTGAACCGACAAATTATATACATATATTTTATTAATATACATACATAATATATTATTTTTATAAATAATTTTAAAGATCTTATATGTGTTTTCATCAAAATTTATTTATAATTTACTTATGAAAGATAAAATGCCCAAGGTGAAAATATTTATCTTATTGGTTTTATGTATATGAGCGTGTCTATGACAATTCTTTATAAGATTGAAAATATCACTTTCTCTTTCTTCTAGGTCAAAATAATGAATTTTGAAGCTTTATTCATAGTAAATTCAATGATTGAAAGTTCTATAATGTCAATCATTCTAACTATTTTCGTTTTAAATGGATTGTTGTCACCTTTGGAATGAATTGTTTCTTTTATTTTTTCTATGGTTAATAACCGAAAAACCAAATCAAACCGATCCAAAACCGATAAGTATGTACTATATTTGGTTTGGTTTGGTTTTGATAATTTTAAAAAACCGATTAAGTTTATTTGGTTTTGGTTTTGACCAATAACCGATCCAAACCGACTCGTGAACACCCCTAATGACATGTTAGACTTGGTGCTACATATATTGATCTCCTCTAATTAGTCAGATTTTGTGAAGGGAAGAGATATATGGTGTGTTTGGTATGAAGGAAAATTTTTTCCATGGAAAATATTTTCCTAGAAAATGTTTTTCTGGAAAATAAGTAGATTTTTGACTTATTTTTTCATATTTGGTTGGTGAGTAGAAAATATATTCCGAAAAAGATTTTTTAGTGTTTCACTTATGAATGAAAAATATTTTTGAGAAAATATCTTTTATTTTTACTAGAGAGTATAAAATAAATTTTGAATTGAAATTGAAAATATTTTTAAAAAATAAACTTAATTTTTTTTTGGGGGGAGGGTAGGGTGGTAGGGGGGGTGAAAAATAAAATTTTGAAATTGAAAGTACTTTTAAAAAATAAACTTTAATTTTTTTTTGGGGAGGGGGGTGGGTGGGGTGAAAAATAAAAATTTGAAATTGAAAGTATTTTTAAAATACAAACTTAAATTATTATTTTTTTTGGGGGGGGGGGGGGGGTGGGTTCAGGGTAGGGTGGGTGGGGTGAAAATAAAACTTTGAAATTGAAAATATTTTTTAAAAGCAAACTTTAAACTATTTTTCTTTTTTCGAGATTTTTTTCTTGGGGGAGGGGGGGTCGAGGTAGGAGTGGGTGGGGTGAAAATAAAAATTCGAAATTGGAAATATTTTTTAAAAGCAAAGTTTAATTTATTTATTTTTTGCGGGGGTTGAGGGTGGGGTAAAAAAATAAAAAATTGAAGTTGAAAAATATTTTTTAAAATAAGGTTGAAATTTATGTTTTCAACAAAAGAAATTGATTTTTTCAACAAAAAGATTATAATTTGAAGTTGAGGAAAGTTTTAGAAAATGTTTTCCTTAATTTTTAAAGGGAAGTCATTTTCCTTAAATTTGAGGAAAATGAGTTGATTTGGAAAACATTTTACCCAACCAAACATGAGAAAATTGGAAAAAAAAATTTCGAAAAATATTTTTCTTCATACCAAACACACCCATAATTGAAAATATTTTACTTACTCAGGAAATTACTTCTGACATCACAAAAAGGAGAAAATTAGTCAATCTTATCATAAAGCTTGACATGACAAAAGTTTGAGGTAGAATCATGATTCTATTTGATGAAAGTATTAAGAAAGACGAGTTTTTCAGAGGTGTTTGTTGATATCATTTGGAGAATAATTGCAAAAATTGATATTCAGTATTGATAAATGGACAAGCTCATGGTTTCGACTAGTGATATAAAGTTGAGTGAAATGGTTCCGGCTAGTGATATAAAGTCGATGGGAAATGGTTCCGGCCAGTGATATAAAGCCGATGGAAAATGATTCCGTAAAGTGATTCGATATAAACTCGATGGAAAATGGTTTCGGCTAGTGATTCAATATAAAGTCAATGGAAAATGGTTCCGGTTAGTGGTATCGTGCCAATGGAAAATGGTTTCGGTGGGAGATTGATCATTGTGACTTGATACGTTTGATTCTTATCCGTGACTTACTTGTTAATTGTGATTGATGTACTTGTGTGTAACTGAACTACTTGACATTGATATTGACTTATTTGATTTGTTTGATTGTTGAATTGTGAAGATTGAATTGTGAATATTGGGCCTTGTGAGCCGTGTATTGTAGAATTGCTAGATTGAATTGATTTCTGTGCAAGTTTTAGTTTGAGGAGGTTCACTTTGAGTGTATGTGGTATTCGTTTTCTAGCTAGATTTCTTGTTTTCTAGGTTGTTTAATGGGTATCGTGCTGTTGATACTCACCTCTTGCTTCTACACTTGTGTAGGTTTCGAGCCCAGACCCGTGTAATCTTCTTCTTCTCCTGATAGTCGAGGCTCGTTGAAGGATTTGAGAGGTTGTTGCTTTGTCATTCTGACAAACCCTTTTCCCTTTCTTTAAGCTTTGAGAAACAAAGTCTGAGATTTGTATTTATCTTTCGAATTATGTATTTTCATTAGTGGCTTGTACAATGTTGCGCCCAAATGCACACGCAAGTGTATGTGGTGGCTCAAGTAATACAATGACTCTTTTGAGACGGATTATCAAACCCAAAAGACTTCAAATCGACAAACATTAACTTTGTTGTAACTAAAATAAATATACTTATGTGATAGAAAGTTTCAGGAGTTTATTTGAAGTATCAATAGTAAAACAATTTCAATTATTAACTAATAACGATTAAATCAGTTGCAAACAAGGATTTCACAATTTGGGAAAAATTCCAAGGTTGTAGCATGCACTGATTTTCAAGCATAATAAAAATTATTTTAGCATTCGATGTGTTAACCTCATTATTGATTCACAAGGTTGAATTTACGATCATGGTCTCCCGACCTCTAATTACCTACCACCATTGATGGCCAAACTACATCATGGACCTGGGATAGGCATGAACCAATCGTGGAGCATTAAGTTATCGTCTTGTACATTAACCAAACGAGGCATATAGGTATATTCTTATCCTAGATGCGAAACACTCTAAGTTTTTACCCTAGAATGAACACATTCCTCACATTCCTTGGTCTATCCCTCCATTTGTCTTTCAAGTCCAAGAGTGGACAAAAAAATTATTTTAATGTTGATCAGGCATCAAAATAGCAAAAACTAGAATGTAAGCATAAGTCATAAGAAAACCCATCTCATGCTAAAGATAAACAATATTACGGTATCAATCGTAGTTACAACCCTAGAATTAGGGAATTTAGCTACTCATAATATGATTCATCATAAAATAATGTTCAAAGATCATTAAAGCGTTTACCAAAATGAAAGAATATAAGAAAAGCCCTAGAATTTGTCAGCAAAATCGCCCAAATCGTGTTCTCCTCATTTTTCAAAAATTGAATATTCAATAAAATAATACAGTTGGACTATTTATAGAGTGAAATAAAACACGTGACCAAATTCTGGGGTCTAGGTCCGCGACACGGACTTGTTCCCTCGCTTCACATTTTGAGAAGTTCAATCCTCCTCCGCGATGCGCCTCTATAGCATAATCCATTGTTTTGTGTAATTCGTTTGCCATAATTATCTTCCAGCTCTGCAACGCGGAGATGCTCCCATACAATGCATTTTTTCAGCTTCTTGACCATTTCTCCTTAGCAACTTCGACTTCAATTTTCCAACATTTTGAATGGTTTCCTTTTTTGCTCCTTTTCCTTGCTTTTCACCCTACAAGCATCTAATCATATTGGTTAGAGGAAACACAATCAACTGACTCTAAAATTTCAATTCAAACTAGGAGTTTGCTCTCGAACTTGGCTATATATATGGGATAAATTGGTTATTAGGCGCATAAATACGCCTAAGATCACCACCCCCACCACACTTAAAGCTTTGTTCGTCCTTAAATAATTCCACACCTTTATGCATACAACGACTCTACTACACTTCAAACTAAAGACATTCAAGCTTCAGCCACAACAACCACACTAACTTCACAACAAGCACGGCATTACAATGCATTCACAAGGATGACCCGTGCAAAACCTTCTAGCCTTAAAAATTGACTCTACAACACAGCAAACTCATGCATAATTCTTGGTTATACAGTTACACAAGTTATCAGTCCCTCATTGAACATGTGCCCTCACTACAACAGAACACCCTGATTTACTCCCACATATAGAAATTCAAACAATAAAGGGTGTAAGAATCAAATTTCGCTCACTCTCTCAAAAGAATTTTCATGTGACCAACAACGAACCATAGGCTTGCCCTTAGTGTACTGTGCCATTAATTTCAAGAATGCGGAAGTTCAATATCAACTAGGTCTTTAAGGGTTGTAATGTAGGCTAGGGGACGGGTAGGTACTATTTTTGGCTATGAAAAGTGACTACATTCCCAAGTGCTTTAATACAAGACACTCTTCATTTTTGAACCTTCTTTTAACAACCTTCTTCTTATTTGCCCTTTTCCTTTAAGCTACTCGGCCCTTTGTTGTAGGGCATTCAAAATTCATTCATTCACACCATTTTTTTTTCTCTCTAATGACGAGCCAAAACTTTTTATTTTAAACACCAGTTATTTATGCTCAAGGGCTTCACACTTTCTCTTTCTTTTCCTTCACTATTGCCACTAAAATCGCTTAAAAGCTTTTGGATCAAATTTAAAGGCCATAGAAGGAACGGGAATAAGCTTCATGTTAGGCTACCAAAGAACAAGTAAAAGGCTCGAAGGGGTTAACTAAGGATATATATCATGGTGGGTACAAGAAGAAAACAAACAAGGCTATCAAAGAAATGCATGTATTACTTCCTCTACTCCTTATCCTATCTTTCGTTTTACAGACACCTGGAATACAACAAACCTTACACAAATGGCACATATTCAAATTAGAATTGATTGCTACGGACTCTTTACCAAACAATAGCAAGAATTCAATTTAAGTATACGTCATTTTAGAGTCACATAAAAGAGCCTAGATGTCTCAGCACAGAGTCATTCCTTTATTTTCATATTTCAACCTAATCTCAATGCAGTTGTGCAGCCTTAGCAAGATGTCAATCCTACAGACCTAATGACAGAAATTGCCCTTAAGACGATCGTCATCCATCTATCATAGGGCAATGTGACTGAACTATGACAACTAACTCAATCCTAAAAAAAAAATCTTTTTTTATACGGTTCAACGGGACTATCCTTGGCCAAAGAATCGAAAACAACTTCCAAGGAACCCAAAACAAAGAAAATACCAAAAGAGCAAAACAAAACTATTTACGCAGATATGTCACCCCACCCCACACTTAAAAATGTAACACTGTCCTCAGTGCGACACATATATAAAAATGAAAACAAAGTAGGGTGGGTACTTTCCTAATTACTCGTCCATGCCATCATCACCTCCGGTTCCTTCAAGAGCCAAAGGTTCAACCTCCTCCTCGTCAGAATCGGATTTACTGTATGACATAGTTCTCCTCTTGTCCTCATCAGTGGGACCTCATCCCATACGGGCTCTAGAAACTTAGGACCCAGTCCTAGCACTGCTTGTGCATGCTCATTGAGGGGCTACCTAGTTTCGATTTCACTCAACTGCTTCGAAGTGGAAGCCTGACACCCATTTTTGTGGCGCAACATCTCATGCCCATACATGTGAATCGTAATCATATCATCCCTCTTGTTGCACTTTTCAGGCCTCTTTGTTTTCGTGACATCTAGTGGTGTAGTGAACAAGGGCGTTATATAATCCACACTTTCCTCTGGTACTCCTGCTCTCCTGCACAAACTAGTGATTAATCTCCCAAAAGCATACCTTCGACCTCTATGCACTCTAGCCTTCTGCATGGCCAACTTCAATATCGCTCTCATATTGATGGGTATATCCTTCATCAGAACATAGACCAATCACACTCGGTCTCTAGTCACCTCAGTGAAATGCAGCCCTCGTATCATGCAATTCATGACAATTTTGAGCTACACCCGGGCTGCCCGATTCATATGGGCATATGGATAGGATTGATGGTAGTTGCGGGGCCCATGCCTAATTCACTTGACAGTGGACTGTACCCACACAAAGTGTGTCAAATCTGCTGATATAGAGGGGTGATGTTTAACCCAGTCAAAATATCCGAAAGGGGCTTAGTGCCCTATACTTGATTTATAGCTGAGGGTGTAAGCGGGAGCTCCATGCCACACACTGTTATAAAATAAGACCGAGCATCAGGTTTCTAATTGGCATAGAATTCCCGAACCACACTTACATTGCACTCTATAGGATCCTGAAAGATGAATCCCATGTGCAATTCTTGCAGGAGACGCATGATTCGAGGGAAATCCCTCTCCAGTTGCACATCATCAGTCACCACATCCAAAAAATATTTGGCTTCAATGTGTGTTTTATACCACTTTTTTCCCTCAGATGTGACTGCCTTAATACCATAGTGTTGGGTTTGACCTCGTGGGAGTGCAAGTGGTGGAGGGATGGTTGCCCCTATCCTCACTCTCTTCCGGCTACTAGACGCAACTGTTTTGCCCGCTTTTCGATTTCCAGACATAATATCCTGCGATTTAGACAGTGCTAATTTCAGTAAATGAGAACAATATGCAAGACTTTCCCCACACTCATTCTTAACATGATTTCGCAAACAACAAGGTACTCAGACTTCTAATTGTCATTATAAGCATTTTATTTGCAAAAACATCAAAAGTTTGAGCACACAAACCCCATTCTTAATTTGATTCTACTCAAGAATTTGAACCACAACCATGCACTTGTAAAATCTGTCCCTTTAGAATAGTCATGTTAGTTAAGGCTTCACACAACCCCAATTGTTCACCCCAAACTTTTAAGTTCTACCAAATTCATGCAAACAAGGATATTGGCCATGGTAGCATACAATCAGTTAAAGAACTACGTCTTTCATCTTATTGGCATGTTTAAACAAGGTATAATCAATTTCAAGAAGCTAACCTATCAAGCATATCACCTTCATAAACTTACAACAATAATTCACCCCAAAGAGAGAATAATAGAAGTGAGAAGCATACCTTGAGTATTTAGACCAATGAAAATTGAAGAACTTGAGGTGGAATTTCAACTTCACAACACGAATCTGATTTGGGAAGAAAGTGTTAGGGTTAGAGAGAAAGGGAGAATTCTTTCAATTTCTTGAATAATGGGGGTTATGGGACATTTTTGGGAGTTAAAAAGGGGTGGGGATCGGGTTATACCAAGTTAGTCCTGTAAAACTCGACTCTTTAATGAAAAAAAGAATTTTACTTACTAGGTCCGCGATGCGGAGATGTCGCGGACAATCCTTATGTGTTTCAGCTCTTTCCCCTTCACGACCTGCACTTGGTAGAACTAAGTTCGTGACGCGCCTCTGTCGCGGACTCCACTGTTGTGAATAACCGTTGTTGCATTAGCCTGGGACAAGTTCGCGATACGGAGCTGTCGCGGACAACACTTGTAACTTTTTGCTTCTCCGCCTTGGGTGAACCTTAATGTTAGATGTAATCAACTGACACTATTTTGGTTCAAGTGTCAAAATATCGCGTGTAGTTATATAACCCAACCAAGGGTTGGTATCGTTCCCATAGGGAGTGGTTTTAAGAATTAGTAGAAAAATAAAATCAAGTTCTAAGTAGTCATAGCTATAAATATTAACGAATAAAAACAAACTAAATCTAGGAGTGACGAGCATCAAATATCGATGGGGGTTTGTATTAATTAACAACTAAAAAAAAAGTAAAAATATAAGGAAACGAGATATAGAGACGGGATTCGTGGGATGTGATAGGAATACGAAAATTTATACCAATATCAGTTTTCATCAATTGGATATGAAGAATTAAGTCTTAAAACAGGTCAAGAGCAAAGAATCTTCGACACCCACGTCCAATTTCTTGGACTTGAAACCCTTTGAATTTTCAAGGTCTTAGAACAAAGTCTCCAAAACCCTCTAAAACTTAAAACTCTCCAAAAACTATGAAAAGTTCAAATAATAGAAGTGATATGATATTAGAAATTTAAACAAGTATTTATAGTGTTTGAAAATTTGTGTTGCGGAGGACCATTCGGCGCAGTTAGTCGGGATCGCCGATACGCTCGGTGATCCACCTTTTGGTCGATTTCATCGCCTTCCTACTTTGGCCTTCAGCCTCTTCGCGTTTTGAGTAGTTGGGAGATATGGTACTGCTTTGCGAAACTAAACGGCGACGCGTCGACTGCTCCATTTCATCACCAACTAACCTTTTCCTTTGGGACTCAGCACACTGGAGCAAAAGGCGATCTTCAGGCCCATCGGTGACTCGCCAACTGGGCTCGGCGATCTTCAGGCCTTCATTTCTTCGTTCTTTGCAAACGCCTTGTTCCTTCTTGCCAAGTAGTGTCCATGTTTTGCCTCAAACTCTAAATACTTGAAACTTAAGGATTTTCATTAGATATTGAGACAAAATATGCATTTGAGGACACTAATTCTATCAAAATATAGCCCTAAATGAGTCCAAAATTGTGGACTCATCAACACCCCCAACTTAAACTTTTGTTTGTCCTCAAGTAGAACTCAAGTTCAGCAGTCCAAAAAGGATGTCTCAAATAGTGCTACACAAGAATCAACCATGAATGTACATAATAAGACTCAACTTACTCTGCAAGAATCCATTGTATACTCAAACACTCAAGTTGTGACACACCATTATCAAAGATTCTCAAGCTCACTATACTTGCTTCAAATCCAAGTTTGAGCTTAGAAAAGGTATTCAAATGCTCTCACACAAAGAATGATTCCATATTCACACACAATGGTTTAATCATTTAAAATTCTGGAATCAAATGCAACGCTCACTCTCACAAAGAAGAATACAATGCATGCTTTCACCCATAGGTTTATCCATATTTTCCAATCAACAATTTTTTTAGCTCACTCAAGATCAAAAAGGTATTTTCAAGGCTTGTATTGGGGCGGAGTGCAAATGTATGGTCATTTAGGCTCAGTGACTTTCACCCTCGTGAAATGCAGTACTTTCAACACTCTGTTTCCTCTTCTTTCATCATTTGTTTTAGTGCTCATAAGTCATCCCATTATTCACTTCCATGGATTGCTCGGAACCCCATTTCTTTTGACATTTCTCATAACTTTATTTCACAACTTTTTCTTTTTCTTTTCTCTTGTCTTTTTTTTTTTTTTTTGTATGGTAGGGTTCCATTTATCTCAACACCATGGGTTAAAAAGGACTTTTCTTGCACTTCTTGACTTGCCTTTTCTTTTCACCACACCCCCAACTTAGGCTTTTGGCCTAAGTTGGCTATTTAATTAACCACAAATCACAAGGATTATGGGTAGTGGATTTAATAAAGGTCATGTTTTCATCAAGTTTCTTCCAAAGAAAGGTAAGGCTCAAGGGTGTTCAAAAGAGGTTCACACACTCACAAGGTAGGCCACAAAAAAGGTATCTGTCAAATTGGTTCACACTCTTTCGAAGTTGTCTAAGATCATATCCAGAGATAGTCTTACTTAGTCGACCGGACCAATAAGGCAAATTCTAGGTGTTGTCATACATGATTCACAGTAAGCTCATCATGCAAGGCATCGACCAGAGTCAAACAAGACTCCACACTTTTGCTAGTGTGCAACGTTCATCACAAGAGAATCAATTCGATAAGTGGCTAGTCACAACGAGATGCAAAGATTTCACATATTGACTATGTAACTTCACTTGGTCTCATCGTAGCCGCACATTTATGTTCGTTCGATTATGAGCACTATTTGAGTCATCGATATTAATCAAAATCGAGAATTAAATTATCTAGAGAACAACCACATTCCACACGTACAAGAGGTGGCGAAAATTTAAAATTTTTTGAAAGGGTCAAAATCAATTACAATTTAAAATCAAGGAGCCATAAGCTCAAACATCAACAAAAAGCAGTATAAAACACAATGACCCAAGTATCAACAAAACACGAACATCAATATTCACACAAAAAGTGGGCCTCACCCCACCACAAATACAAGTCTTTTGTCCTCACATGCAAATGAAGTAAAGTATCCAAAAGTGAAAGAAAGTAAGACAGAGAAGGAGGTAAAGAAAGGGTCATGTCTATGCGGTCTCTCCATCTGTCTAGGCCTCAGTGCCCGGTGCAATAGTCTGTACTTGGACATCAGTGCCCAGAAAAACCTCAAAAGGAATAACAGCGCCAGATCTACTAGGAGCTGATGTGGACGTCTCAGTCGGCGATATCTGGATCACCGGCTGCATAATCGTCTTCACTAGATCTAGCAAATCTCTAAATATGCTCTCCTCTCGACTCTCTGTTATCTCATCATCGTGTACCGCCATCTGCTCCTCGTTGGTCTCTACATCTGACACCTCACCTGCTGTGCCGTCCCTCTATACTTCTCCAGTAGTAGCCGGAGGAATCACTGAAGTCTCTGGGGCACCTTCATCATCAACATCCTCTATTCATGAATTAAAGTTGGTAGACTTTAGATAGTCTACGTCCTTCCTCAGATCTGCTACTTCGGCTTTTAAAGTCGTTACCTCGGAGGCTTCCCCTTGTCTGCTCTCACAAGTTGTGATTCTCATAGTCAATGCATCAACAGAAGTCTGAAGAGGGGTGAGTGCAGCAACTATGACACTCTCGATCATCCCTGGGATGGATCTCTTGAGTTAGGTTGCCCGCATATCAGCTGATTAGGCCATATGCCCCATCTTCAATATCAGGGCCTGAGTAATCTGACAAGCTGGAAGGATGAGGAAACACCTGGGCCTGTGAAGAAGAGGAAGGAATGGATATGCCCGAAGGCCCAAAGGCCTAGAGGCTGAAGTAGGCGAAGATGTGGTTGCAGGTAACGAGTCAACATCAACCTCTGGAGAAATGTATGTCGAAGCTTCTTTCCTTCTGTCCACCTCCTCTCGTGTGTACTCAGCATCCATACGCCGGATGTCAGTGGAGGATGAAGAGGTGACCTCAACATCCCTCCCAGTATCCCGAAGTACTCCAGCATGCCGGCATAGCTCAGTGATCAGGACTAGAAATGGCAGAGAAGTATGTCTCTACTTGGCTCTCATGGCCATCTCTTGTGAAATCAGTAGTCCTAGGTCGATGCGCCTCCTAGACATCATAGAACCAAGGCAAGCTTCTTTTGAATGGCGGAAGACAGACTCGTTCAGGGATGGCATTATGGTTCTGCTGATAAAGCCAAAGCAGAACCTTGCAGTAATACTCAAGTCCCTCTTCTCAATAAGGGCCCCTGCCTCGATCCACCTCGAGATGGTGTCAAAAATTAGAAGGGCCAACCAACCCTTCAAGTCATCTAGGGACTAAGCAATGGGCAATCCCTCGCAAGAAGGAGAAGAATGCAACGGTCTATCCAATATAGTGTTAATATGTTCACTACTGTACCCAACTTCACTACCTCTGACTATGACCGACTTCACTGGTCTAAACTCGCTCGCCTTTTTCTTGCTCTTTGGCACCAACTCCTCATAAGTTGTATAAAATTCCTGGACCCAGGTAGGAATGTAAGGGCCTCGAGGCCTGGTGAACTTCTCAAACTCATGGTAGCAGAGGATCTCCTTCACTTCTGAATACTTCTCGTCCAAGCCTTTTGTTGAAAGTAGCTTCTCCTCAAGGATGGTTCGTAAACCATCACCTTTTAATCTGTTTAGGAGCCTGGGAGGAGGAATAACATAAGGTATGGGGGTCATAGGAGGTGCATGAGCTAGCACTAAGTCTGTTGCTAAAGGAATAGCATCTGATGGGACTCTGGTGGACGTGGTTTGAGATCTAGCCCGGATCTCATCCCTTCGGGAAATCAAGGGCTACTCGTCTTCAGGTTCAAACAACTCAATCCGGATATAAACAGCTACTCTTTTAGATGTGTGCTTTTTTCATTTGCCTTTGTCTCTCGGTGGGAGTTCTTGCCATCTCCTCTTTGGAGGATTTGCTCCCCCTTCATTTATAGTAATGCCCGTGCCTTTTTATGGGGTGGCCTATCTAGATTTGATCTCACCATGTCTACAAAACATCAGAGAAAAGTTAGTAAATATTCATATCAAAGCACAAAAAATGTACTGCAAACAAACTCGCCGATCAGGTCGGCAAATCGGCTAATCTTTATAGCGGGCTAGATTTGGCTCGCCGAAGGAATTGGCTAAGAAATTAAAACGAGTCGGCGATGGGAAAGTCTTATTGGCGAATTGCCAAAATCTATCAGCAAGCCAGGGTATGTCCACCGAAAGTCACAGTGCAACAAGGGTTTAAGGGTGCAGACAAAGGGCGATCAAGAATACTTTTGGCGAGTTGCCGAGGGCTTTTGGCTACCTCAGACTTCTTGCCAAATATTATAGAAAGAAATAACACATATAGCATGGATATTAAAGGCGATGTGGGGACATTAGGCAAACCGCCGAGTGGTTCGGTAAGCTCGACCCAACTCACCAAACGAACCAACGGTCCTATTTTCAACCCATCTTTTTGAATTCAACCCCGCAACCCCCGAAAAAAAAAACAAAACATGCACTAGTACAATTAAGCTCAGACCCAAAACACCTATCACCCCGGGATATTCAGATTTTTTCCGATTTTGCCAAATTTGGCCATTTGACGACTTTTGCCCTTAGGAATGGTGTAAACCACTCCATCATTGTGCAATTTACACCATTTAGCACAAATACGGGCTACTCAAACTTTACCCAACAAATCTAACCAGCATACAAGCATACCCCATAAAATTCAGCTCAATTTAAGGCACAAAAATATGGGCATTCAACGATCAAAACCATACAAGTAAGATTATCGAATTAAAACCGGCATTTAAGCATTCTAATCCTATCAGAGAGGTCCAGCACACAACAATACGATATGATCATTTGCAAATGAGTACAAAATGTGATAAAAATAAACATTGGATTCGGAAAACCAACCTTTTGCCGAACAATAAAAATTTGTGATGCTAGGCAGCAAAGTTTTCTAACTCCGAGCACAAATCAACAACCAAAATAATTATGGAATGCAAGAATGTTTAAAATACTAACTTGGTGTGAGTTTGTGAAGCTTAAAAGCGAGAGAAAGTGAAGAGTTTGAAATTCTAAACCCTTTGACCATATATAACTGTCCAGTTCGCATCCATTTGACGACATTAGTCATGATCGCCGATCCTATCGGCGACTCGCGGATTGGTCATTTACCTCGTCGAGTTTTACAAGACTTATATTAGTATGGAGGTCCAATCGGCGGACTATGTCATGTTCGCCAACCTGTTTGGTGACACGTCTATAATTTCAAGTGTTCGCTAAGTTTTACAGACTCATTTTTTGAATTTGTCTCGAGTCTAACAGCGGTCTCGGTCATGGTGGCCAACTTTGTTGGTGATTCACCCACTAGATCTCTAACTTGCTAAGTTGCACTTTTCAACATTTTCCTCAAGTTATCCTGCACAATCAGCACACCATTATTCTAAACTTCAAAAAAAGCAATTAACACCTTGGGTTGCCTCCCAAGAAGCGCCTTAGTTAATGTCGTGACGCAATTCCTTACTCACTCTCCATTATTGGGGTTGGCCCTAGTGTTACTGTTCAACTGGATAGATCAAGAATTAGAGCCAATAATCTTATTCAACACTTTAATATTCTCCTTCATCTCTTTCAACACTCGATCTTGTTCGGTGATCTTTGGAGAATGATTTATAGTGTGTCCTTGACACGATTGTTCTCCTTGTCTCTAGACATTTTCCATTCCTGAGGGGGTATACACCTCCCCTGACTTTTGCACTGGTCTTCCACCTCTGATATTTTGGTGGCCAAATCGTTCAGCTAAGTTACCAGTGTGGTTAACTTGAAGTCCCTCTCGACTTCTTGATTCGGCTCAGCCAGTTTGCCACCATTTCCCTCAGACATGCTCAAGGTATCTGCCTACAACAACTCAAATAAAAACAAAACTAAAAATAAAATTAGTAAAATACAACTAAGAAGAACAAAAATCCTACTTAACTACAAATTCTCTAATAACACCACTCCCCAGCAGTGGCGCCATTTTGATATTCGACGTAATCAATTGACACTATTTCGGTTCAAGTGTCAAACAATCGCGTGTAGTGATATAACTCAACCAAGGGTTGGTATCGTTCCCAAAGGGAGTGGTTTTGAGAATTAGTAGAAAAGTAAAATCAAGTTCTAATTAGTTAGAGCTATAAATATTAATGAATAAAAACATACTAAATCTAAGGAGTGACGCAAGCATCAATTATCGATGGGGGTTTGTATTAATTAACAACTAAAAAAGTAAAAATATAAGGAAACGAGATATGGAGACGGGATTCTTGGGATGTGATAGGAACACGGGTTAAACTAGACTATCGAGTACATTCTTTTGATAGTAGATTATTGAGCATTTGTGACTAGGCTAGACTATAGTGGGGGTAAATTCTCTATCGAGCAACTTACCCCGAATCAACTCGGTTCTCTCGAACACCTAGTTACCGCATTAAACATAGCCTCCGCCTTAGCCCATTCACTTTCTTTAGCTGAATGTGTGGGAGAAGGACTATGATTCACTCTCTCGAACTGAACCCCTGTCGACCCAATACTATCGGCTATCAATTTAGTAGTCTTAGTTTTACGACCTCTCTCTCGAGCAAGCCAAAAACACTAAGATGAAATCGTATTTGCAACCACAATATCATTAAGATCATACACAACTTCTAAATGAAATCATATTAAAAAACAAATAAACCATCAACAAGCAAGACTCAATAGATAATTTAACCCATATTCACAAAATAACATCCCAAGAATTGGGGTTTTAGCTAGACATGTAAAAGAGATAAAAATTTATACCAATATCAGTTTCCATCAACTGGATATGAAGAATTAAGTATTAAAACAGGTCAAGACTGAAGAATTTTTGACACCCACATCCAATTTCTTGGACTTGAAACCCTTTGAATCTTCAAGGTCTTAGAATAAAGTCTCCAAAACCGTCTAAAACTTAAAACTCTCCAAAAACTGTAAAAAGTTTGAATAATACAAGTGATATGATATTAGAAATTTAAATAAGTATTTATAGTGTTTGAAAATTTGTGTTGTGGAGGACCATTCGGTGCAGTTAGTTGGGATCGCCGATACGCTCCGCGATCCACCTTTTGATCAATTTCATCGCCTTCCTATTTTAGCCTTCAGCCTCTTCGCGTTTTGAGTCGTCGGGTGATATGGTATTGTTTCGCAGAACTGATCGGCGACGCATTGACTGCTCCATTTCATCGTTTACTTGAACTTTTCCTTCAGGGCTCAACACACTGGAACAAAAGGCGATCTCCAGGCCCATCGATGACTGCCAACTTGGCTCAGCGATCTTCAGGCCTTCATTTCTTCGTTCTTTGCAGACGCCTTGTTCCTTCTTGCCAAGTATTATTCATGTTTTGCCTCAAACTCTAAATACCTGAAAGTTAAGTATTTTCATCAAATATTGAGACAAAATATGCATTTGAGGACACTAATTATATCAAAATATAGCCCTAATCGAGTCCAAATTGTGGACTCATCAGACCTCAAGTGGCAGAATCAAGTCCACAATGCGCGCAGGTAGCGAACTCCACTGTTTCTCGCCCAAATTTCTTTCTTATTTTTTTTGAAACTTAACTCACAACATACATATGTTAAATCTAAACTAAACCAGTTTATAACTATAAAATAAACTAATGAAATAAAAAAATATCTCGCTAATGTACAAAATCATGGGTTGTCTCCCGAGTAGCGCCTAATTTAACGTCGCGGCACGACTCAACTTCCCCCATCATTCATTGCTTAGTTCAAGCACATATTCCTCACAATCTACCTCTTGACTGAAGTAGTGATTCACCCTTTGTCCATTCACTATAAACGTGGACTGTTTACCTTCATTCTATAATTCTACGGCTCCATGATTTGTCATATGCACCACCTCGAACAGTCCGCTCTATTTTGACTTCCGCTTACCTGGAAACAACCTCAATCTAGAGTTAAACAACAATACCTTTTGACCAAGCTCAAAGACTCGTGACACGATATGCTTATCATGCCAATGCTTCGTTTTCTCCTTATAGAGCTTCGCATTCACATAAGCATGGAATCTGAACTCATTTGATTCGTGTAGCTTTCCCATCCATTTTCTCCCAGCTAACTCCGAATCTAGAATTAGATTATTTACTACCCAATACGCCTGATGTTCTAACTCAGCTAGAAGGTGGCACGCTTTACCAAACACCAAGTGATAGGGAGAAGTCCATATTGACGTCTTATACGCTATCATGTACGCCCATAGTGCATCATCTAGCTTCATTGCCTAATCCTTCCTTTGAGCATTCACCATTTTCTAAAGAATCTGCTTCACCTCACAGTTTGACATTTTCACCTGCCCGCTGGTTTGTAGGTGATAAGTTGTAGCCACCTTGTGACGGACCCCATACTTGGCCAAGACATTATTCACCAACTGATTTATGAAATGTTTCCCTCCATCACTGATTATTGCTCTAGAAGTCCCAAACTATATGGAAATGTGTTTCTTTAAAAACTTCAGCACCACTTTGGCATCGTTTGTAGGCAGAGCCACTGCCTCCACCTACTTGGACACGTAATCTACAGCTACAAAAATATACTGATTACCATTGGATGGTGGTCATTGTCCAATGAAATCAATTCCCCAGACATCAAATATTTCGACCTCCAAGATGTTGTGTAATAGCATCTCGTTTCATCTGGAAATACTTTCCATCCTCTGACATTGGTCACAGCTCTTCACATAACTTGCAGCATCTTTGAACAAAGTAGGCTAGAAAAAACCTGATTGGTGCACTTTATGAGCAGTGCGCTCACCTCCATGATGACCACTATATACAGACAAGTGGCAACTATGTATCATTTGTCTCATCTCAGACTCAAGTACACATCGCCTCATCATTTTTTTGGGTCCCTACTTGAACAGATAAGGCTCACGCCATATGTAGAAACGCGCATCATAAGTCAGCCTCTTCTTTTGATGGGTGGTTGCATTAGGTGGAAACACTCCGCTCACCAAGTAATTGAAAAATTCTACATACCACGGTAATTCAGCCACAGGGAACTCTTCTTGAATCTGAATTTGCTCCCCAACATGCGACGAACTCTCCAACCTAGACAAGTGATCTGCAATCTGATTTTCAGAACCTTTTCGGTCCTTGATCTCTATGTCGAACTCTTGCAGCAACAGAATCCATCTAATCAGTCGTAGCTTTGTATCTTTCTTATTGAAGAGGTACCTAATAGCTGCATGGTCGGTATAAACAACAACTTTAGTCCCTACCAGGTAGGATCTGAACTTGTCGAAGGCATAAACCAAGGCTAACATTTCCTTCTCGGTCAGAGTGTAGTTGGATTGAGCTGCATCTACTGTTTTGCTCACATAGTAGATTGAGTGAAATACTTTCTCCTTTCTTTGTCCTAAAACAACCTCTACAGCCACATCACTTGTGTCACACATCAACTCAAAAGAAAGCTCCCAATTTAGGGAAGTCAAGATTGGAGCTTCTATCAAATTCTTCTTCAAAGCCTCATACGCTCAAGTGCATTGTTCATCAAAGATGAATTTCATCTCCTTATCTAGTAAACTGCACATGGTCTTACAGTCTTACAGAAATGTTTAATGAATCTCCTGTAGAATCCATCATGACCCAAGAAGCTTCTCACCCCTTTACAGAGATGGGGGGTAGCTTTTCAATGACCTCTACTTTTGCACGATCAACTTCCAGCCCTTGCTTTGACATGTTATGGCCCAATATAATCCCTTTCTTCACTAGAAAATGACATTTTTCCCAATTTAGGGCGAGATTGGTTTCCTCACATCTAGCAAGCACCTTGTGCAAATTTTCCAGACATTTGTCAAAAGACTCCCCAAAGATTGAGAAGTCATACATGAATATCTCCACAAAATCTTCGAGCATATCATGATAAATGGCCATCATGCATCTTTGGAATGTGGTTGGGGCATTGTATAGCTCAAACGATATTCGCTTGAAGGAATATGTCCCATACGGATAAGTGAATGTGGTTTTCTCCTGGTTTTCTGGTGCAATCACAATTTGATTATATCCTAAATACCCATCTAGGAAACAATAATATTCTTGCCCAGCTAACCAGTCTTGCATTTGATTAATGAAAGGAATGAGGTAGCGGTCCTTTCTGGTGGCCTCATTCATTTTCTTGTAATCCATGCATATGCGCCACCCGGTCATTGTCCTGGTTGGAATCAGCTCATTCTTTTCATTTATGATTACTGTCATGCCTCCTTTTTTAGGCACACACTGAACCAGAGCCACCCACTTACTGTCAGAAATGGGATATACAATTCCTGCATCTAGCCATTTAATAACCTCCTTGCGCACCACATCTTTCATCACTGGATTTAATTTGCGCTGAGGTTGTACACTTAACTTGTGGACCTCCTCTATGAATATCGTATGCATGCACAAGGCTGGGTTGACGCCATGTATGTTAACCATCTGCCAGCCTATCACTTTTTTTTTCTTCTTCAATACTTTCATAGAGGCTTCAACTTGCACTTCAGACAAAGCAGCAGAAAGGATTACGGGTAACGTTTCATTAGCATGCATAATAACCAAACATAATAAAACTTATTCCAACATTCGACAGGTTAACCTTATTATTGATTCACAAGGTTGAATTATGATCATGGTCTCCCGATCTATAATCATCTACCACCATTGACAGCCTAACTACATCGATAAGCAGGGATAGACATGAACCAATCGCAGAGCATTAAGCTATCGTCTTGTACATTAACCAAACGAGGCATATAGGAATATTTTTATCCTATATGCGAAACACTCTTAAGTTTTTTTACCTTAGAATGAACACGTTCCTCACATTCATTGGTCTATCCCTTCATTCATCTTTCGAGTTCAAGAGTGGACAAAAAGTTTATTTTAATGTTGATCAGACATCAAAATAGCAAAAACTAGAATGTAAGCATAAATCATAGGAAAACATGTCTCATGCTAAAGATAAACAATATTACACTATCAATCGTAGCTACAACCCAAGAATAAGTGAATTTAGCTACTCATAATATGATTCATCATAAAATAATGTTCAAAGAAAATTAAAGCGTTTATCAAAATGAAAGAGTAAAAGAAAAGTCCTAGAGTTCGTCAGCAAAATTGCCCAAATTGTGTTCTCCTCATTTTTCAAAAATTGAATATTCAATAAAATAATACAGTTGGACTATTTATAGGGTGAAATAAAACACATGACCAAATTCTAGGGTCCATGTCCCCAACGCGAACTTGTTCCCTCGCTTCACATTTTAAGAAGTTCAATCCTCCTTTGCGACGCACCTCTATCGTATACTCCACTATTTTGTGTAATTCATTTTCCACAATTATCTTCCAGCTCCGCGAAGTGGATATGCTCCTATACAGTGCATTTTTCTAGCTTCTTGGCCATTTCTCCGTAGCAACTTTGATTTCTATTTTCCAACATCTTGGATGGTTTTCTTTTTTGCTCATTTTCCTTTCTTTTCACCCTAAAAATACCTAATCATATTGGTTAGAGGAAACACAATCAATTGACTCTAAATTTGTAATTCAAACTAGGAATTTCCTCACGAACTTGGCTATACATATGGGATAAATTTTTTATTAGGCGCATAAACACGCCTAAGATCATACACGTGACAACCGGGTTTTGTGGTATTGTTTAGAATAAATAAGTTTTTTGGCCTTTGTATTGTTCTTGTTTTATATTTTCGTATTTCTTTCATTTCATTGGGTTGAGGCTGATTTGTTTTCGTCTGAAAAGACAAGTGTCATCACGTCCATTTTTTAGTCATGACAAATGGTATCAAAGGTCCAGGTTCATAGGTCTTACGTGTGTACAAGCCAAGTTTAAGTAGAGTCTTGAGGATCAGTATGGAGACGTTGGTACTTATCTTCAAGAGGCTACAAAGATTGTTAGGGAATTTCCTCTTATTCATTATTTTTTATCGTTCGTGGTTACCTTCGCTAGTGCTGAGTTGCCACGTGTTGTTTTAGTAGATGTTGATGACCACAACTACTTTTTCCAATGGTAGAGGCTAGGTAGTCCCCGAGCCTGTTGTTAAGACGCTAGTTAGGTAGAGGTAGGGACCGAGCTAGAGGTTGTGCTCGTGAAGTAGCACCATCTAGAGGTCATGCCCATTGAGCGGCACGGCGATCGAGCAAGAGAGGCTTCTCTTAAGATACATGTTGAGGTTACTTAGGACCGGGTTTCTCCCAAGTTTGGAGCTCCTTTTATTTAGGAGTTTTTGTTGAGGATGCTAGGTGTGTTAGAGAACCTCTCTCAAAACTCCTTAGCAACTTCGATTTCTATTTTCCAACATCTTGGATGGTTTTCTTTTTAGCTCATTTTCCTTTCTTTTCACCCTACAAACACCTAATCATATTGGTTAGAGGAAACACAATCAATTGACTCTAAAATTGCAATTCAAACTAGGAATTTCCTCTCAAACTTGGCTATATATATGGAATAAATTTGTTATTAGGCGCATAAATACACCTAAGATCATACACGTGACAAAAGGGTTTTGTGGTATTCTTTAGAATAAATAAGTTTTTTGGCCTTTGTCTTGATCTTGTTTTATATTTTCGCATTTCTTTCGTTTTCGTTAGGTTGAGGCTGATTTGTATTGGTCTGAAAAGACAAGTGTCATCACGTCCATTTTTTAGTCGTGACAAATGGTATCAGAAGTCTGGATTCATAGGTCTTACGTGTGTACAAGCCAAGTCTAAGTAGAGTTTTGAGGATCAGTATGGAGACGTCGATACTTATCTTCAAAAGGCTACAAAGATTGTTAGGGAACCTCCTCTTATTCAATATTTTTTATCGTTCGTGGTTACCTTCGCTAGTGCTGAGTTGCCACGTGTTGTTTTGATAGATGTCGATGACCACAACTTCTTTTTCAAATGGTAGAGGGTAGGTAGTCCCCGAACATGCTGTTGAGACCCTAGCTAGGTAGAGGTAGGGACCGAGCTAGAGGTTGTGCTCATGGAGTAGGACCATCTAGAGGTCGTGCCCATTAAGAGGCACGATGGTCGAGCTAGTGAGGCTTCTCTTAAGATACAAGTTGAGGTTGCTGAGGATCGGGTTCCTCCAAAGTTTGGAGCCCCTTTTATTTAGGAGATTTTGTTGAGGATGCTAGGTGTGTTAGAGAACCTCTCTCAGGGTAGTGCGTTAGGTACGCCACATGGTGCTCAGGCGAGGGTAGGGGCGCAAACCTTAGGTCAACAACCGACTCCGTGTATTCATGTTCAGGTGGGGAAACCACCAATAGTTCATGCACCGAATGTTGGTGCATAGATTGCTACTCAGGTTATTCGGATAGTGGCTGATCAACAATGTTATGAGTATTTCAAAATATAAAACCACCCCAGTTTCAGGGTGGTAAAAGTGAAGATGCTCATGAGTTCTTGACTTTATGCCATGATATGCTTGAGGTTGTAGGTACGGATGCTCGTGGTATTTGGTTTGTTGCACTTCGTCTTTGTGGTCGTGAAAGTGAATAACGTAGACCTCATCAATGAATTCTTGAGGATCTTCCTCAACCTTAGAACCATGAAACTCTGAAGGATTCATCCTAGTGAAACGGGATTCCACGTGCCCCATGCTACTCGGGTCAAAGCGTAAGCTAGTGATGCTTTCGGCTACTAGACTTTCGCCATCTATGGTGCAGCATTCAGGCTGCTTCGCCTAGCAACACGAGATATCGTTGTACCCACATTTGGGTTTATGGGAATTGAAACCTCTCTATTGGCTTGGGCCTTCATAGCTTGAGCTAATACTTGAAAGCAACCCTAAACTCCGCATTAGTCACTTAATCGGCCAAAGGATCGACCGAAACTTGAGGAGCTTGGGGAGGAGCTTCTTGTTCCGCATTCTCCCTCACATTCCTTCTAGCATAAGCTCTTCGAGTAGCCAATCATGTAGGGCAACGAACGAGGATTAGGAGAGAGACTTTATGGAGTTAAACTTTATTGCACGATTTAGACTAATGAAAGAAATGGAGTTTCCTAAACATCGTGTAGCCTCTCATTCATAAATGTGGTGCGCTTCACACTCATGAACAAGACTCTACTTGACGTGGCTTATGAGACATCCTAGGACCATTCTAAACCTTGTGCTCTGATTACCAAGTTTTTCACAACCCAGGGGTACACCCTAGATGTAGCATAGCATACAAAACCCCAAGGGACCCCATACAAGCCACTTAACATTCATAACATAAGAAATAGAATATAAGAGATTAAAACACATTTCAAGTCCAATTATTTTATAAAAGGAAGCGGAAGTAAACACTTTTTCTCAATAGCCATCTAATACAATAGAATGAAATTAGGTCTACCCCATACATCATGTCTAAAACTGAAATACAAGAAGTAAACTAAAACAATGAAAATTTGTCCTCAAATCATGAGAACTCACCAAAGCTCGAGAATCTCAAAATCAACCACTAGCCATGAAACTGAGGACCCTGACTGTCGGACCCTACATTTGAGAAAATGTAGGCAAAAGTATGCGTTAGTATAAAACAATGTACCAAGTATGATAGCTATGCATAAAACATTTAAATCATGCTAAAAGAGGACATTTCATGACATGCAATTGACCAAGCTAAGACATGATATAAAAGAATTAGCAAACATAATTCATAAAACCATGGTCAATGCAAGCTAATATCTTTAAAACATTTGAACTCATATGAGATACTTCTTGAAGTAACCTTAGTTCATTATTAATGTGGGAAGTAGCCTTAATCGACATAGAGACCATGTGAGCTATAACATGATCCCTCGGTGTCTCCCACACCGAAAAGGGTTGTCCTACTTGCCAAGATAATGACCATGAACTTCTAGCTTAAGTGGATCCACTAGATAATGTCTATCTAGACAATCATACTATGGGGCCAATAGGTAAGGGATAAAGAGATTGCTACTAGAAACTCGACCTCTATTAACGGGAGAGTCTCCATCTCAATATCCTCTCGGTGCTAAGCATAAATCCCACGAAATAGTCATTTCTTAGTTGTTCTTATTTTCCATGGATAGGCACGCCATCTTTCCAATTCAAGCTAAATCATCACCCATGGAAAGGTATCATTCAATAACCAATCCAAGCTAGGTTTCATTAGGATAGCTCTTAATGTTTAATTCAATTAGGTGAGAAGACCTTTCAACATTAGAATCCTTTCTTATGTGAGAAAATCTTTCACAGTTATGCTTTCATGTGTTTATGAGAAAATTCTTTCACAACACAACATTAACATCATCATTAATACTTCACTCTCAAAGCATCCTTTAAATATTTTCATAAATTTCATAAGAACATGCATAATTCCATAATTTACCTTTCAAGGTTCAAAACTCACTTTCAATCATCAACATTTAGAAAACATGGGTTAGCTATGTATTTCATCATAAAATCATATAAATCTATCAATACATGCTTAATTTCATAAAACTCATCATTCATAATCAAAATCTCACATCATATGATTATAACTTGAAAAACATGGGAATCACATGGGTTCATATGGGAAAACATCATAAAACCATAATATTTCATCAATTCATGCATAAGAGATCATAATTCAATCATTTAAATCAATAATCAAAAGAACTCATGGCAATTGAAGAAACCCCTAACTCAATTGGGGAATTCTATCTTTGAAAATAGGACAATTGGGAACTTCATGAATGGAATCAATCCATGTATGAAAACTATCATACCTCAAAGTCAATTGCTTATCTTCAATGGAGGAATGGAGACTTTGGCTTGAAACCTAGGTGAATCCTTCTTCTTCTTCAAGTTCTAGAGAGACAAATATTTGAGAGAGTTCTTCTTTAAAGGAATTGAGAGAATGATTTCTATTGGGAAATTTGGGGATTAAAATACTTATGTAGGGGTCTTAGACATAGGCAAAACGACATAGTATTAGGCTAGATTAATTAGGAAAAGACCCAACTACGCCTAAAAATAATTGTCATCCACCGACTCACGGACCGCTGACGACGGTCGGTCCTACACGACCATCGTTCGTGGCCAGAAAGGGGTCTCTAGGGTCTGACCAACAATCCGTTGGTCAGGCCGTGGTTCTGGACCTCTGGCAGTGAGTTAGGGTGGCCAACCACGGACTACACCTACGGTCTGTGGTCCCATCTACGGGCCGTGGGTGGCCTTCATGGGTTGGCACCTGCAACTTCTGAAAATGGTTATCTTTCCTTTTTTCGGATCTGGGGTGTAGCAAATATCAACAACGAGATTATCAACACCAAGAGAAAACAAGAAGACTTTTTTATATTTTGTGATTTGAGGGAAAGTTGAGAAATAACAAAAGAAAAGAAAAGACTTTTCTTGAAAAGAATGGGGTCGGGTCAGGTTAAACGAATATTACAAGAGTGAGCATCACGCGCAACAACCCAGACGAGGGAATTGGTCAAAATGGTCAATTTGCAAAGATATTAAAAAAGTTTTGTGAGGTGATAAGACACTTCCAAAGTTAAGATGTATTTATTAAAACATGAGACAACTTTAGCGGTGACTTCATGTCTTTTCTCTATTTTAATGTGTGACATTAGTTTGTATGAAGCTCATCCTATCAACGATATTCAATAAGAAAAAGCATCATGTTTCCTACCTAATAGCTTTTCAGATAAAGAAATAGTGTTGTTTGGAGTGTAGTTTCAGTTCGAGAATTGATATATTTATCTTAACAACATTTCTATTACTCTTCTACAAAACAACAGTAGTGATTTTTCAAATCCAAAATTGGTAGCGAAAGAAGTCGATGAAGGGCATTGCACCAGTAGGGTATTCTTTTCCATGATTTCTTCTCCTTTTGTGAGGAAGGAAGCAGATGTGGTGGTTGAAATACATATCATGTTTCATTTTATCAGATAAAAAAAAAGCAACTAATCGAAATAGCGGAAGAATTGAGTTAAAGATTATTTGATTTGTAATTGCTCTTCTTTGCGCATGCCTATCTTCAGCTTGACTTGTAGTGGTAGATTGCAAAAAATCTCATAAATGTCTCTAGATCATCTTAGTTGCGTCACTTTTTTTTAATTGTTTTGACTTCCTCTTTTTATTTTGTCAAATTTAGCTTTTTTATTAGATGTTTTTATAAATGGATGGACTTGCCCATTCATGTAAATTCATGATTGATTTATAAATTTGATCCGTTGTGTTTGTTTGGCAAAAATAAAATATGGAGGAGACTGTAAAAGCGTACAACTATTCATATATCCAATAATAATCACTATGTCGTTTGATGGTTTATTCACAAATATAACAAAATTATCTTCCCTTCTATATGAGGTTTTTTAAATTTTTTTTTTTTTACTCCTGCGACTTGACGGAAAAAATGAGAACAATAAAGGAGAACTTTTGAAGATTAAAAAATCTAAAAATTACCCCCCTAAAATTTTATCCACCACTCTTAACTTAATGACCCGACTATTGTTTAAATAGGAAATTGAAAATCATCAATAGTACAATATCATTATTTTAAAATTGTGGGCCAAAACCACCGGCTAATAAAATATCTGCGTATGAAATCTCATCCATATTAGAATGAATTTCTAGACTATGCATAATATCAAAATGAATATTAACAAATGTAACGAATAAAATGAATATTAAAAACTGTAACGAGCGTAACCAATGGCATATAAAAATGCAATTTAACATAAATAATGATTAATAAAAAATGAACAAATATTTGAACATATTCAATCGGCTCTGACAAAAAATAATATAAAAAAATTATCAGATAAAAATTCTAATATTTTGAAAAATCAGGATAATTATCAACGAATTGCATTAAAATTGTAAAACGTGTATTTTGAACTATTTAACGAATAAAATAATTAAAAATATTAACTTTAAAAATATCAGATCAAAATTTGATGTCCACAACTTGTCCCTTTGTTTGATTAGGATCGATGAAAAAGATCATGGTCAAACAAAGTTGACAAACCCAAATTTAGTTTGATAATCTTTGACCAAAATGATATAAGACGTTAGTAGGGCTTTTGAACAATACTCTAAGTCCATCAATAATTTATCAAAACAATGATAACAAAGTATATTAAACAAAACAATAATTAAAATGAAAATAGTAAAAAAAAACTAATAATCACTCAATGAAAGCCATAAATTAATCAAAACAATAACTTAATAACTTTAACATTTTGTAATCTAAACAGTAAACACTAGAAATGAAAAGACGCTCAATAATTAGAAGATAACACTAAAATTAGCCCAATAATTTAAGCTGAAGCAAACAAGCAGAACAAATCAACCTTATTTACTTAATGGCCGAATATGTTGTTCGGAGTTGTTGTTGCCGGTATTCGCTGGTTCGGAGCTCGCTGGTGATAATGAAGATTTTGGACTTCTGGCAGTGAATGGAGGTGTGGTTTTAGATGTTTGTTTGGTGGTCTAAAGGGTCGCTCGGTGGTGGGAGCTCGCCGGAAATAATGGAGATTTTATGGAGGTGTAGTTTTAGGTGGTTGTTATGTGGTCTGGAGGGTGGTGGCGTGAGCAGAGGGAAGAAGAAGAAAAGCAATTGGGTTACTATTTGGTGGTTGTTTTTCCAGATCGGTGAGCTGCCTGGGTGATGGAAAACAGGGAAGGGTGTAGTGGGCAGGTTGGGGTCTCGATGGTTGCTCCGGCGGTGAGCTGGCCAGCGAGAAACAAGTTCTGAGGCTGTGAGGTTTGTTTGCGGTGGTTGTGGAGTCGTTGGCTGCTGGTGTTTTCCATTGGGGTTTTGGGTCTGATTGGAGATGGCGAATAGGAGAGGGAATGATGTTTTTTTTTGGTTTGATTCTTTGATGATGATTGTGAAAGAAAAATGAGGGGTTTCAGGTGGTGGACTAACCGGATTCCGGTGGAACTCCGGCGACTCGCCAGAAAAAATAATGAACAATAAAAGAATAAAAATTTCTAAATTACAACCCTAAAAAGTATATTCACCACCTCTAACTTAATGAACAAGAAATTGCTTAAATACAAAATTGTAAACCACCAATTGTACAATACTATTATCTTAAAATCATAGATCAAAATCACCAGCTAATAAAATATGTGTATAAAATTTTATTCATATTTGAATAAATTTATAGACTCTGCAAAATATCAAAATGAATATTAACAAATGTAACGAATAAAATGAATATTAAAAAAAGTAACAAACGTAACAAATGACATGTAAAAAATGTAATTTAACAGAAATAATGATTTAATAAAAAAATGAACAAATATTTAAACGTATTCAACCGTGTGTGACAAAAATAATATAAAAAGAATTAATTGATAAAAATCCTAATATTTTGAGAAATAAGGATAATTATCAACGAATTGCATTAAAATTGTAAAACATATATTTTGAACTATTTAACGAATGAAATACTTAAAAGTATTAACTATAAAAATATCAGACAAAAACTTGACGTCAACACATACATTAAAACCACTGCATTGCTAATATCTAGAAATTCATGGTATAAGCAATACACACCTTAACACACAATAGAGTGCACAAACCTTATTTATATATAGATTAGAAAAGAGTACGAAATAAGGTACTAGTAATACACTAGGCTAATGCATGTATTATTTTTCCTAATACACTCTACTAAACAACCCCATAGTTTCTTCAAACTATCCTTGATCGATGTCATTTGTGATTTTTTTTAAAACAATAAAGAAAAAATACAAAATCATTCTTACAATCTAATGCTAAAAATTAGTTAAAACATTTAGTTGGCGATTTTGTGGTGATTTTTGTCGCTGCTAAAGGTCCAATTTCTTGTACTAAATCCTAGTTGGAAACACATAGGTGGAGGGATTAATCTCACGTGGCTTGCCTCATCACTAAAAGTTTGAGTTGTTAACTCTTGATGGTATTTGTGTTCTCTTGGAATAACGGCGAAGACATTTTTTTTATCCCAAAACGTAATAGACCGTAGGGGTGTGCATCGGTCGGTTCAATTCAGTTTTATGTATTATCGGTTCGGTTTATCAATTTTTTATTTAAATACGCAAACAAATAACCAAAAAAATAAGATATTTTTTATCGATTTTTGGTCCTTAATGGTTGGACTTTCGATTTAACCAATAAAAAATGCTTATAAATAAATATGTGACCTCTCCAATAGTTTGACATGACAAGGCAATAATGTAACTTTAAAAATGCTCCTCAAAAAATAATAATAACTAATATAAAAAGAACTATACAAGTGTAACACAAAAATAAATTAAGAGGAATATGATTCTTACTTTAAGTATTGATATTTTGTATAATGTGAAATTATGAACTCAAAGTTAATGTGAAGTGTGAATTGATGGCTAAAAGTCAAAGGCAGTAACTAGCAAGGTATTGAGATTAATATTTAATACATATGTAAGGGTAAAATTACTACACTCTTAATGGGATATCAATTTACCAAATAACTCACTATTAGAAACCCAAAAGCAAATCGATAATCCGATAAACTTTTTTATAAAATCATTAAAAATTGTTGACCCAATAACCTAATAGCAATAAACCAATAATACTTTTTTTAGTTGGGTTTTTTGCACACCCCTGAACGAAAGATACAAACGATCTATTTCATATAGTTCAAGCGCAATTTTAACCATTATCCGTTTTAAATTTAACACACAATTTTTTTCTATATTTTTATCACACAAAAGTTTTTTATCTTTAAAGTTTATCACACAAAAAAAGTTCATTCATTTTTATAAGATTTTTATAAAATTTACTATACAAAAGGAGTATATCAATAAATAAAAATAGTCAAGACATATATTTTTTTTTAATATTAATGATATTGTGTGCTGAAACTATTATAAAGAACACAAATGTGCGGAGGTGATATATATTCTATGGTATTAGTTTGATATGCCATAATTATCGAAATAAAATGAAGATCTCTTATAGGCTTGTACTAAAAACAAGTTTGTAAAAGACAAACGAAATCTCGAGAACCTCAGATCCTATATATGAGATAATATAGGCACAAATATACATTAGTTCGATGAATGCACTAACTATGAAAAAATGCAATAAAATGTAAACATGATAATATAGTGAACTCAACATGATATGTATGGCCAACTTAAATGTAATAAAAACATTTAAAGAAAATCATAGTTCATGAACAAGGTCAATACATATACAAAACCACAGGAAAACTTTGAAAATACTTTCGAAGAAAACACAGTACCGTTAACTAACAATAAGAGCATGTGAGTTATAACAAGAAATCTGGTGTAACCCTCACACCAAAAAGGAGAGTCTACTTGCCAATGTAGAACTCTGTATCATTCATATTGCTAAGATAGATCCACTAGCTAGGTTATTTAAGATAATTTTATAGGGGCACGTAGTTTGAGACAAGGGAATTACTACTAAGGACCAAACCTCTACAAACAATGAGGCCTTCATTCCAAATTCCTCTCGTTGTTAAGTAAATCCCAACGGATTAGATATAATAATATCAAAATACTTGTAAAGGCAAAATTAAGACTACCAATCTAATTATAAGTCCATATTAGAATTGCTCCTTTCAAAACCATGATCTCATAAAATGTTCATACTAGCTACTTACCTTTCTAAGTATCCAAATTATGATTCCTTTCATATGTGAGAAAACATTTCACAAATCATTGACACTTTATCTTAAAAACATCATTTGGTCATAAATCATTCCTTTCATAAAATATGCATAGATTCATATTCATAATCATAATTCATAAGTTCATAATTATAGTGCATATTCATAAAATAGACGTAGGCATAGGTTCATGTTAAAACAATTGAAAATCATGCATAATAAAATCAAATATAAGTAAATGAATCATAATAAATTGAACCCATGGAAAATCATATGAAACCCTAAGAGAATTGGGTGAAATTGGATGAGAGATTGAGATTCTTTTGGAACCCAATAGATGAGAGGGATCCATTTGTGAATTTCCACATACCTTGGGTAATCAAATCCCTAAAATAAATAAAGAAAATCAAAGCCCTTAAAACCCTAGTTCTTCACTTTGGGGTTCTTGAGAGAATTTGGAGAAGATACCTCATTTGTGAGTTTCAGTGAATAAGAGGGAATGTATATTGTATTGAGGAGAAAAATTAGTTACATGAGCAGTTATAGGGTCAAAACAATATAGTTTCTGGGTTAGGTGGGTAGTAAAAGACCAAAACACCCTCACTTATAAACTATTGGATGGCTCCTACCGGATGGACGTATGAATCGTAGGAATTCCTACTGTCCGTCATGGCTAGTCGTAAGGTCAACTATTGGAACCCAAAGTCTAAACAATTCTCACGGCTGGCTTCTACGGGTCGTCGACCTTCTTACTGCATGTGGAACTCTTTCGTAGAATCCAAGTTTAAGTCCAAAATTTTACTAAGTCTATGCCAACTCTACGGGCACTTCCTACAACCTGTAGAAATTATTACGACTCATCTTGTTCATTTGTATATCATCATTAGAGACTTGAAATTTCTCAAAAACTCACCAGTTCCTACAACAACTTTCCTACGGTCCGTAGATCTAAATCGTAGAACCAAACTCCAACCCATTTTCCTGCGCTTTCTTTCCAAATTCAATTTTCAATTTCTGATGTGTTACATAGAAGAAGGAGAGAAGACACCAACCTTAAGCGGATTGACATCAATATCCAAGAAATGAAGTAAAGATCGCTGCCTTCCATATCAACCATCAAACACGTCCACTCCAGCACCATCAAAGAAGAAACACACACAAGAGCTCATTCAAAAATAGAGAAAAAGGTAATAAACAACAAACTAAACATGAAAATACTAAGGAGTTGGAAGAAGAGTAAAAAAAATATACCTTAATTGGCCGGAGGAAATGAATCGATGGATTGAAGACAACTGCGGACACAATGAGGAGGAAGCTAGCTTCATGACTTTTCTCTTTTCAATTTCAATTTGAAATATATTGTCCTTTTGTATTTTCTTTCTATGGTATTTACTTTATTGTAAAAAAATTAAATTTTAATAAAATAGTCAATGAGACCTGGACCCGCTGATCTTAATCTAAAAAAAATCATCACACAAAATTACTTTCTTGTTTTTCTTGCGTAAAATTCATCTAATTTTAAAATCGGAGAAGGGTTAAAATTACCTCTAAACTATGAAAAATAGATCGCTTATACCCTCTATTTCATTTTGGGATAAAAAAAAATATCCAGTTGTTATCCTAAGATCACAAATACCCTCAAGAGTTAACAACTCAAAATTCTAGCGATGTGGCAAGTCATGTGGGACTAATTCCTCCATCGAAGCGTTGCCAACTAGGATTCACTACAAGAAACTAGAGCGACAAAAGTCACCACAAAATCTCAAAATATTGTCACTAAAGGTTTTCTGTGATTTATAGCGGCGACTAAGGCCGCAATAGCCATTGCCAGTAAAATTTATTCTTTCAACAAGAAAATATGGTAATTAATTTTTGGTTACAACCTAATTTTATAAAATCAGTTACATGTACTATCAATAGTTACATGTACTATCAATTTTAAAAACATCCAATATTATTACAAAAAGCATCAAAATTACTTCTCAACTCAAATCTCCTACTACACAATGCATTATTGTACATGTTATGCATTTATATATGACATAAATATAAAATATTAGAGGCCGTTTGGTAGATTATATAAGAATAATGCTAAATAGAGTGTATTAGTAATGATTGCATTAGCAATGCATGTATTAATTATGCTTGCATTAATTATACATAGATTTCTTTTATGCACTATTTGGTTTGATGCATTAAAAATTGTGTGCATTGCATAAAAAAATTATTTACAAAGATATTCTCCACTATTATGATGGAAAGATGTAAAGAGAGGTTTTGAGGGGCAATTGCGTCTTTAATCATATTAATATATACATTAAAACCATTGTATTGCTAATACCTAGAAATCCATGGTATTAACAATACACACCTTAACACACAATAGAGTATATAACTAATACAAACATTAGTTATACATATATTAGAAAAGAGTACCAAACAAGGTACCAGTAATACACTAGGCTAATGCATGCATTATTTGTCCTAATACACTCTACCAAACAACCCCATAGTGTCTTCAAACTATCCCTGATCGATCTCTGATTTTTTAAAAACAATGAAGAAAAAACACAAAATCATTCTTACAGTCTATTACTAAAAATTAGAGAAAACATTTAGTGGCGATATTCTAGGATTTTGTGGTGATTTTTGTTGCCACTAAAGGTCTAGCTTTTTGTAGTAAATCCTAGTTGGAAACGCTTAGGTGGAGGTATTAGTCTCACGTGGCTTGCCACATCACTAAAATTTTTAGCTGTTAACTCTTGATGGTATTTGTGTACTCTTGGATGATGACAATTTTGCTTTTGGACATTTTGGTTGTTTCTTAATGGATTCCTTCCACCCTTAATTGTTACTACTAAAAACTATTCCTCAAATTAAAATCGTATAAAAAATATTATGAGAATGGAGTAATTAGGCCTCATTTTATTTAGATTTTAGTAATATAAGTCAACAAGATCATCATATATGATTAAAAGTGGGAAGCTTCAAAGTGTAAAGTTGGATTACTATTTTACCCCTACACTATATAAAAATATTATAAATTATATATATTAATTAATTATTAATTATTCATCCAACACAAAATTTAATTTTTTTATTTGTCAATTACTATGAGTTATGTCACTTTAATGGCTCAATCCCTTTTTTTAGCAACCATGCAACTTCAGCTATCTAAACCGTATATTATTTTCTGTTTTCAAAGCACTTAGTTAGTATTCTGTATTAAATTAAATATTTTCAGTTTTCTAATTATTTAACTAATTGAATGGTATAACTGATGCATAGACTCTCTTCAGTTTTGAAATATGAATAGTTGTTATTTTTACTCCTACGCTAAATAAAAATATTATAAATTATATATATTAATTAATTATTAATTATTCATCCAACTCAAAATTTAATTTTTTATTTGTCAATTACTATGAGTTATGTCTCTTTAATGGCTCAATCCCTTTTTTTAGCAACCATGCAACTTCAACTATCTAAACCGTATATTATTTTCTGTTTTCAAAGCACTTAGTTTTTCATATTAAATTTTCAGTTTTCTAATCATTTAACTAATTGAATGGTATAACTGGTGCATAGACTCTCTCTCTCTCTCTCTCTCTCTCTCTCTCTATATATATATATATATATATATATATATATATATATATATATATTGTAAATTAATTATCAATTCTTACTTCTAATCCTTTTTATAGTTTTCTTTTGTATTTTCTTTGCCTTTGTGTTTGCTAATTACTACTTTTAATTTAATTTTCTTTGCTTCAAATCTTATCTTGCAAATGTGAACTCTTCCCTTCTTCCTCGCATCATCAGGTACATAATGGATATAATAGTCATATCATTGGAATTATGCTTAGTCATGAAGAAGGTAAAGATACATTAGGCCAATTCACTAGGAATCTTTTCAGTTTGTTAAGATATGTCTCACTAGGAAATATAGAGAACTTGTATTGTTTGAGATCCATAAATTATTATTAAATACTAGAATGAAATGAGTCCGAATAGAGCGAAATGAATAGTGAGAATGTATATGCCGACTCTAAGAAGCATGTAATTGAGGTATGTTTGTAATGGGGTTAAAAAGAGTAATAGAAGTAGATGGATCATTGTAGATGATAAATAACTGCTAACTTATAAATCAGACACAAACTTTAAGATATGAGACATTTGCAAACATAATCAACGTTACTTATGTTTACCTATAAACTATATTTCATTGAAATATTAAAAAAAGAAGGAAAGTGTCACACTGAGTATAAGATATATGAGAACCACATAAGAAAAACGTTATACTAATTTAATTATTTGTGTATAACTACAAATAATTACTCTTTCCTAAATTTAGTCACTTATTACTTACATGTTTTAGCATCATCTATATCATTTTAAAAAATTGTACTTACTAGCATGGGACACACATGCAACGCACGTGTTCAGAAACTAGTTCTATTAAAAGTGGAAAGAGTCTAAGTTAAAAGTTGAATTATTAAAATGTCCTTTAAAAATATATTTATCATTTTATTTTTTTTTTATAAAAAATAATTTGTCTATTAAATTTAATTGGAAAGACCTTTCATCTACCATTAGACCTGTACAAATTCTATGAACTTTTTATTTACAAGTTTAATATGTGTCATGTATTTATTTTCTTCACCTTTAGCTTCCAACCGTTTAAACATATCATACTATTTATCAAATTATATATACCTTATACAATATTTAAGTGACTACCATATTTCAACTATCGAACAAACTATCCCCTGAAATCTGACCATGTGGATATCAAGCTATTAAATCCAAAAGCACTAGAAAAATGTAGTCGAAAATAAAATTATCTCCATTTTGGGATTATCCAAATCACTGCTAAACCTCTCTCTACGGAAGGTCTAGATACCTTTCTTCTCCTCTGTCTAAGGGACTCGAGGTTCTTAGACTTCAATGATTCCCTCTCAAGAATGGTAGAAACCAATCTTCTTTGCAATGGTCCTATCTACTTTGATTGTTTTTCAAATTTTACTATTTCTCTAAAAGATGTAAATATTATGGATTCTTTAACACTAAATGTTAGGACATCCAATTACAAAACAAAAATCAGATTCCTCCCTGTAGTAATCATTTATAGAATCCAATATAAAGCAATGAGTTCAGCCTTCAACACTGGAGCTATGATAAGTATCTATAAAGGTGAAATTGTCTTTTCAAAACAGATCTAAATGATCTCATCTATCGGTGCCCAAGCCTGTTTCTTGGATTCATGTTTCGTTACCCTGATAAAAGCTCAACTAAACCTCATCCAATACTAGATGTATGCGATCCTAATCTAGTATAAATATAGCGACCTATTCCTATCGTTATAGAAAAGCCAACGGGGGATAATTTGGAGCCAAAAAACTTTTTCGTAATATTGAGATTTTTCCAACCTTGTCTAGATTTGGACGAAATTGGAGTCCTTGAAGTGTGGGGAAATTTGGTAACAATCAGGTGAGTTGTTTTTGATTTTGATTACATGAGTGGTTAGATAACTCGTTAACGAACCCGTATGACTTTACGGAATTGAATTCGGGCGAGTAGAACTCCCAAAATCGATCTTAGTGTAAAGGGTATTTTCTGATCGTCGTGGGTTAGAGATGTGTTGTAAATGGGATTTTGAAATTTCTTCTTTCAGGTTCCATTTGTGCTGCCTTGGCGGGAGTTTTATCTCTCTAGCGGGGCCACTATAGCGGAATGATGGCCGCTGTGGTGGGTACGACGAACCTCAAAATTGTAGGTGAAAGATGAAAGGCTCACTATTAAGCGGAACCCGCTGGGGCGGGGTTTTTGGTTGCCTTGGCAGAGACGCTACAGTGATTTGAGGACTGTTGCAGCGAGCCCGATGCGACTTAAACTCATTAATAAACCCCTAAACGATCTCGTTATGCACTTTTGACCTTTTGAGCTAAGAAACAACCTCCAGGCGACTCCTACTCATTTTTCACTATTCTTGAGGCTAACTATAAGCTTTTCACTCCCCAAATCTGTTTTTTGATTCGTAGAATGTAATATAATGGGTGAATATTGATGGGGGAGGATTTTGTTATAGATTCTATGGTGGAAACAACCCTAATTTGGATAATTGGGATCATGGGTTTGATCTAGGGTTCAAAGAATCATTATAGTTTCGGGTAACTAGTGATTGTTTGTTAATTCTCGTGTTATTATGATTGTTTGTAGACCAAGAACAAGCAGAACAAATCCGCAAAGGGAAGGATCAAGTTTCTTAGGGTTTCAAGCTTGTTTCAAGGTAGGTGATGGTTATGATCCTATGATTGTGTGATGTATGTTTGTTCTTGCTTCATTATGATACTTGTATATGTATGAATGTTGCAATGTTGATCACACTTGTTGTAAATGGGTTAGATGAATTATTAATGCCATGAAATCATGACTTGAATGTATGATCTTGAGGATATACTTGTGTTTGTGATTATGGTGTGTGAATGGGATTAGTTGCCACATTCTGTCATAACTAACTTGGATCGGTTGCCACATTCCGACATAGAATGGGATCGACTGCCACGTTTCAGCATAAATATGGGATTGGTTGCCACGTTCCGGCATGCTAACTATTTGGGTTTGATTTCCATGAGAGGACTAATGATTTGATGTAAATTGTGAAGTTGCTTGTTGTTCGTAAATGTTGATAATGTTGTATATGTTGATATATATGCATGTGATTATAATGTTGTTTGACTTGTTTATGTTGCACTAGTGGGATAGCCGCGTGAACCTATTAGTACACTCTGGTTGTGTACTGATACTGCACTTGCTCTTATTTTTGTTGAGTACATGGCATCTTCAAGCGGCTACTGAAAGACTTTGCTTAGGAGATCAGTGATTATTGCTTCAAATTCAAGGGTGAGCCAATTCTTTTAGGCTGCCATGAGATTCTCTTTTTTCTATGTCCACCATTTTCGACTTAGACATTTGTTTTAGCTAGTTGATTTGTTCATTAGTTAGGGTTGTATCCCTTTTTGTTTAGACTTGGTTCATTGTTAGAATGTTTTGGTACATTGACTTTCAGGTTCTAGGTTATTCTTCTGTATTGTTAGTTATTATTGTTAGAATTTTGTTAGAGTTTATGGGAACTCTATTTTTATTTCCTTAGTATTTGATTTAAATGCTTTAGTTATTACTTTAGTTGCTTGGTTTAGGTTGTAGTAGTGGTTCTCCCACCGGAGTGTTAGTGTGGGTGCCAATCACGACGGTCTGAGTCATGACAAAGTTGGTATCAGAGCCTAGTTTCGTTGACCTCAATATACCGAAACGAGTCTAATAGAGTCTCACGAAACGGTATGGGGACACCTTTAATTTTCTTCGAGAGGCAATAGGACTTTAGGAAATCTCTCTATTTTTCTCTTGTCTCATTTTGTGCTATGACTTGATTTCAATTGGTATCTGTCGATTCAAATTGGTATCTAACTTCCTTCACTCTTTTATCCGCAGATGGTTAATACAAGGTATAACGGTGTTAGGCCCGTACTTTTTGTCAATGCTTCAGATGAGGAAACTGTAGCGAGAGGTCACGGTCAAGGCAAATATAGAGGAAGAGCTAGGGGTAGAGGTCGTGGGAGTGTAGCACCTGCTGTGAATGAGGTACTGATTGATAATGTTCCTATGAATAAGAACCGTCCTGCACATAATGAGAAGATAAAAGAGGATATTGAGGAAAATAGACAAGAGGAATAGGTGCCAACGGAGACTGCGATTATTCCTCTCATCGATCCGGTGTTAGCTCAATAGATTATGGCATTTTTGAAAGGGTTGGCTGGTTCTAGAGTGCTTTCATCTGCTCAAGCAACTCAAGCTCCTACTAATCCTCCTCTTGCTAGCACTGAGCCCAAGACGGGTGGAAATGTGGGTACTGATGCTTTCTTCTATCCTTTGTTGGGTTTCGTTATGACTGATAATGAGCATGACATGTTGACTAAGTTTTTGAAGTTTAAACCTCCTGTGTTTTTGGGTTTTGAGATTGAAGATGCTTATGAGTTTATCTTAGACTATTATGAGAGGTTGCATAAATTGGGTATTGTTCACCAACATGTGATTGAGTTCGTGTCTTTCCAACTTCAAGGTGAGGCCAAGCAGTGGTGGAGAGCTTATATGGAATGTAGATCTTTTACTTTTCCTCCAGTTACTTGGACCCAATTTCATGCTCTATTTGTAGAAAAATATGTGCCTAGAACTTTGAGGGATCACAAGAAGGATGAATTTATGGCTTTAGAGCAAGGTGGTATGTCTGTGGCTGCTTACGAGGCCAAATTTCATGCTTTGTCTAGATATGCTACTCAATTGGTTACTACTGAGAAGGAGAGGATCCGGTTATTTATTAGAGGTTTGAATTCTGACCTGCAAGTGTTATCTGTTCATATGACTATAGGGAGGAGTTTTAATGAAGCGACATACTATGTTAAGAAAGTGGAGGGGGTGAAGCGAGACTGTCAAACTAAGGTTTGGGCAAAAAGGGCAAAAAATTTGAGTAACTTTCAAGGCTCTTACTCTAAGGGGTCTAGAAGTCCAACGCTTGCAACCAAGCTAATTCAGTCTACTATGCCCGCCTCTACAGGTAACTATTTGGGAATTCTATCTTATAATTTTCAGGATAGTCAGAGTGTTCGTGCCTTCGACAGATAATAGACCATCTTTTAATCGTACTTGCTACAATTGTGGTGAACTTTGGCATATGAGGAGAGCTGGTCCCCACCCACGTGTGTTAGATTCTGCACAATAGCAGCAGTCTAGAGCAGTGGTACCTACGGGGAATGGTAATAATGGTAGTGGACGTCAACAAGGTGGGCGAGGAGGTAATCAACGAGGCTATGGACGTAGAGAAAATGGTAATAGAGGTAGGAATAACGCGCAACCAAGAAGGGAAATAGCTCAAAAAGATGATAGGGCTCAATGTTACGCTTTTTCGAGAAAGAATAAGGCGGAGAGGTCTAACGCAGTGATCACATGTACTATTCTTGTCTGTGACCGGATGACTAATGTGTTGTTTGATCCGAGTTCTACTTATTCATGTGTATCTGTGAGATTTGCCTCTGATTTTGAGATGATTTGTGATATTCTTGACACCTTTCTACCCCAGCTAGAGAGTCAGTCATAGTTACCCATGTCTATCGTGCTTGTCCTATTGTGTTTATGGGTTTTCAGACTTAGGTTGATTTGGTGATTTTGGATATGATTGACTTTGACATAATCTTAGGCATGACTTGGTTGTCCCCCTATTATGCTGTGCTTAATTGTAATACTAAGTTCGTAACTCTAGAAATTTTGGGAAGGGAAATATTAGAGTGGGAAAGGGGTGTACAAGACTATGCAAGCTAAGATTATATCCTCCATTCGAGCTAGTAAATTAGTAGAGCAGGGTTGTTTGGATTATTTGGTTCATATTAGGGATATTGATATTGAGGCTCCATCCATTGGGTCTATTCCTGTGGTGTCTGAATTTAGTGAAGTGTTTCCTAATGACTTGCCTGGTACGCCTCCGGATAAAGATATAGATTTTTGCATTGATCTAAAGCCTGGTACGTGCCCCATTTATATCCCTCCATATCGCAAGGCTCCGACAGAATTAAAAGAGCTTAAGGCTCAAATTCAAGAGCTTTTTGACAAGGGATTTATTCTCCCTAGTGCTTTCCCATGGGGTGCTCCAGTTTTGTTTGTTAAGAAAAAAGATGGTAGTATGAGAATGTATATAGATTACCAGCAATTAAATAGAGTCACTATTCGAAACAAGTATCCCTTGCCTCGAATAGATGATCTTTTTGACTAATTTCAAGGCGCATTAGTCTTCTCTAAGATTGATTTGAAATCCGGTTACCATCAATTTAAAATTAGGCCAGAGGATATACCCAAGACGGCGTTTAGAACTCGTTATGGGCACTATGAATATTTGGTTATGTCTTTTGGTTTGACTAATGCGCCTGCAACTTTCATGAGTTTGATGAATAGGGTGTTCAAACCATTTCTTGATTCATTCGTTATAATTTTCATTGATGATATTTTGGTTTATTCAAAAAATGAAGAAGAGCATGCCAACCATCTTCGTACTGTTTTGGGTGTTCTTAGGAAACAAAAGTTATATGCTAAATTTTCAATGTGTGAATTTTGGTTGAAATCAATTGAATTTTTGGGGAATGTAGTGTCAAAAGAAGGTTTAATGGTAGACCCTCAAAAGATTGAAGCGGTTAAGAATTGGGTTAGGCCTAACTCTGTGACGGAAGTTAGGAGTTTTGTGGGACTCGCTAGCTACTATCATCGATTTGTTAAGAATTTTTCTTCAATTGCTACTCACTTGACTAACTTGATAAAAAAGGAGATACCATTTAAATGGACTGGAAAATGTGAGGAGAGCTTTCAAAAGCTCATGACTCTCTTGACCACCGCGCCCATTCTAGCATTACCGGTTGAATTTAAGGATTTTATTATTTACTGTGTGCTTCACATTCTGGTTTGGGTGCTGTGTTGATGCAGGATAATAATGTTATAGCTTATGCCTCGCGTCAATTGAAGGTGCATAAGAGGAATTACCTAACACATGATTTAGAATTGGCAGCGGTAGTGTTTGCTCTTAAGATTTGATGACATTACCTCTATGGGGTCAAGTGTGAGGTGTTTATTGATCATCGTTGTATGCAACATCTATTCACTTAAAAGGATCTGAATTTGAGACAGCGAAGGTGGATGGAGTTACGTAAAGATTATGATGTGACCATTTAATACCATTCGGGCAAGGCTATTGTAGTGGAAGACGCTTTGAGTCGAAAAGCGGTGAGTATGGGTAGTCTAGTTTGTTTGAGTGTCTCCAAGCGACCTTTGGCTAAGGAAATTTAGACCTTAAAGTCTAAGTTCAGGCATTTGGGAATGTTAGAAAGAGGTGGGGTGTTAGCTAGTATCTAAGTAAGGGCCACCATCCTGGAGGAGATCAAGACCAAACAAGTGGAAGATGGGAATTTGGTGGAGCTTAGAGAGAAGATTGTGATAGGTAAGGCACATGATACCACCCTTAATGCATAGGGTGTACTCTATGTTAAAGGAAGAGTATGTGTTCATAGAGTAAATGTCTTAATTGAGACATGGTTGGTAGAGTCTCATGGTTCGCGATATTCTATTCATCCGGGTGTGACCAAGATGTATATAGATCTGAAGCGAATATATTGGTGGCTAGGCATGAAGAAAGACATAACGGAGTTTGTGGCGAAGTGTCAAAATTGGCAACAAGTGAAGTATGAACATCAAAGGCCTGTCAGTTTACTTAAAAAAATGCCAATTCTGGAATGGAAGTGGGAAAGAATAGCCATGGATTTTGTGGTTGGTCTTCCCAAGACCTTGGGGAAGTTTGATTCTATTTAGGTTGTGGTTGATGGATTGACTAAGTCAGCCCATTTTATTCCGGTCAGAATAGATTATAATGCTGAACAATTGGCTAAAGTGTATGTGAAAAAGATAGTGAGGCTACATGGGGTGCCCTTCTCTATTATCTCAGATCACGGTAGAAGTTGCATGATGAATTAGGTACACTACTCACTTTTAGTACAACCTTTCATCCACAGACAGATGGACAATCGGAGAGGACCATTCAAGTATTAAAAGACATGTTGAGAGCATGCGTGATCGATTTTGGAGGACAATGGGATAAGTTCTTACCTTGTGTGAATTCTCTTATAACAATAGTTATCACTCCAGCATTAATATGGCACCATTCGAGGCACTCTATGGGAGGGGATGTAGATCACCCATAGGTTGGTTTGAGGCTGGAGATGTGAAACCATTGGGGTTTGATTTGTGAGGGATGCTCAAGATAAGGTGATGGGTATTTAAGCTAAGCTTCTAGCAGCCCAGAGTAGATAAAAGAAATATGCAGATCATAAGGTAAGAGATATGACATTTCAATCCATTGAAAAAGGTATCACCCATGAAAGGGGTGATGAGATTTGGCAAGAAAGTTAAGCTAAGTCCTATATACATTAGTCCATTTGAGATTCTTGAATGTATGGGACCGATGGTGTATAGATTGTATTTACCTCCTAAATTATCAGGTGTTCATTCGGTATTTCATGTGCCCATGTTGAAGAGGTATCATGGCTATGGGGATTTTATCATTAAGAGGGACTCAAATGTGTTAGATAAAGACCTCCAATATGAGGAGGAACCGATTGCAATTCTTGATCGTGACAGACGTAAGTTGAGGAACAAAGAGATATTTCAATAGAAGCATTGTCCAGTTGAGGAAGCTACTTGGGAAACCAAGACGGACATGCGAGAGAAGTATCCCCAATTGTTCGCCGAATCAGGTACTACTTCATTCCTTCCTTAGCCTATTTTCCTAAGTTTTGTCACTCGGGGATGAGTGATGGGTAAATTGGTATCTATTGTAACGACCTATTCCCGTCGTTATAGAAAAGCCAATGGGGGAAAATTTGGGGCCAAAAAACTTTTTCGTAGTATTGGATTTTTCCAACCTTGTCCAGATTTGAATGAAATCGAAGTCCTTGAGGTGTGGGGAAATCTGGTAACAATCGGGTGATTGGTTTTGATTTTGATTACTTGAGTAGTTAGATAAGTTGTTAACGAACTCGTACAACTTTACAAAATTAAATTTGGGCGAGTAGAACTCCCGAAATCGATCTTAGCGTAAAGGGTATTTCTAATCATCGTGGGTTAGAGGTGTGTTGTGAAATGGGAAATTTATTCCATTGACTCTCTGGTTCCATTTGTGCCACCTTGGTAGGAGTTTGGTCGCTTTGGCAGGGCCGCTACAGCGAAATGATAGCCGCTGTGGCAGGTATGACGAAGCTTAAAATCATAAGTGAAAGACAAAGGACTCATTATTGAGTAGAAGCCGCTGGGGCGGGGGATTTGTGGTCATCTTGGCGGGTCCGCTACAACAGGATGAGGGCCGCTGCAACAGGCCTGAAGCGACTTAAACTTTTTAATATCTCCC
This sequence comes from Solanum bulbocastanum, assembly GCA_037074985.1. Classification (NCBI taxonomy): domain Eukaryota; kingdom Viridiplantae; phylum Streptophyta; class Magnoliopsida; order Solanales; family Solanaceae; genus Solanum; species Solanum bulbocastanum. Next base: position 24,558,511 of record CM073604.1, on the reverse strand, counting down.
TAAACGGCCTCATTATGCACTTTTCAACCTTTTGAGCTAAGGAACGACCCCCAAGCGACTCTTACTTGTTTTTCATCATTCTTGAGGCTAAAGATAAGATTTTCACTCCCCGAATCCATTTTTAGATTCGTAGAATGTAATAGAATGGGTGAATATTGATGGGCGAGGATTTTATTATAGATTCAATGGTGGAAACAGCCCTAATTTGGATAATTGAGATTATGGGTTTGATCTAGGGTTCATAGAATTTTATAGTTTCGGGTAATTAGTGATTGTTTGTTGATTCCCATGTTATTATGATTGTTTGTAGTCCAAGAACAAGCGGAGCAAATTTGGAAAGGGAAGGATTAAGTTTCTTAGGGTTTCAAGCTTGTTTCGAGGTAGGTGATAGTTGTGATTCTATGATTGTGTGATGTATGTTTGTTCTTACTTCATTATGATACTTGTATATGTATGAATGTTGCAATGTTGATCACACTTGTTGTAAATGAGTTAGATGAATTATTAATGCCATGAAATCATGACTTGAATGTATGATCTTGAGGATATACTTGTGTTTGTGATTATGGTGTGTGAATGGGATCAATTGCCACATTTTGTCATAACTAACTTGGATCAGTTGCCACATTCCGACATAGAATGGGATCGACTGCCACGTTTCAGCATAAATATGGGATTGGTTGCCACGTTCCGGCATGCTAACTGTTTGGGTTTGGGTTCCATGAGAGGACCAGTGATTTGATGTAAATTGTGAAGTTACTCGTTGTTCGTAAATGTTGATAATATTGTATATGTTGATATATATGCATGTGATTATAATGTTGTTTGACTTGTTTATATTGCACTAGTGGGATAGCCGTGTGATCCTACCAGTACACCCTGGTTGTGTACTGATACTGCACTTGCTCTTATTTTTGTTAAGTACAGGGCATCTTCAAGCGGCTACTGATGGACCTCGCTTAGGAGATCAATTATCATTTCTTAAAATTCAAGGGTGAGCCAATTCTTTTGGACTGCCATAAGATTCTCTTTTGTCAATTTCCATCATTTCCTGACTTAGACATTTATTTTAGCTAGTTGATTTGTTCATTAGTTGGGGTTGTATCACTTTCTTGTTTAGACTTGGTTCATTGTTAGAATGTTTTGGTACATTGACTTTCAGGTTCTAGGTTATTCTTCCGCATTGTTAGTTATTATTGTTAGACTTTTGTTAGAGTTTATGGGAACTCTATATTTATTTCCTTAGTGTTTGATTTAAATGCCTTAGTTATTGCTTTAGTTGTTTGGTTTGGGTTGTAGTAGTGGTTCTCCCACCGGAGTGTTAGTGTGGGTGTCAATCACGACGGTCTAGGTTGTGACAATAATACCCAACAAAGAGTTGGGGTCCAACCCACAGGGAGCGGTACAAGTTCTAATTCAAATATGAAGTTATAAATGTGGTCTAATCGATTGTAGGTATAGAAATGATCGAATTCTGTTAGATAAGTAAAAGGGGTTGGCACGAATGTTAGATGGGGGGGATTGGCTTGTCAATTAACAACTATAGCAATTATCAAAATAAAGGAATCAATAAGTAGAGAGGAATTATTGGGGATGAGGCTAATTTCTCTATATGAGTAATTGGAGTTTACTAACACTTTCTGAATCTCAATGAGTAGGTTATACTATAGATGCAATAGCTTTCTCTCGAACAACTATTACGATTCAGACGAGTTATCTTGAACCTTGACAAGCATAGCACCAAAAGCATCCCAATACCTCAATGTATCTACTCTCTCAAGCTAGATAGCTAGAATCGAGTTTAGAATTCACTCTCTCGAGCTGAACCTACAACAACCCAATAACTACAATCATCAATCGAAAACCTTAGTTCTAGAACTTCTCTCTCATGCAACCCCAGAGCAGCAAATTAAAATTGTATTTGCAACTACAATTCATAGATTATTACACAACTATCAATTAAATCCACTTCAAATCAGCATTGAAATCAGTAAACAACAATTCCCATAAGCTAATTAAAGAAAATATCACATGATCACACCCCAAGAATTGGAGTTTTAGCTACACATCATAAAAAGGAAGAAACAATTACCAATTATGTTATCCATGAATTGGGCAATGGTTCTCAAATCTCTACAATGCTTCAAATCAACTTAATTCAAAAACCCAATTGAAAATTCCTCAAAATCAAGTCTCCAAAGCTCTAAGTTTTACAATGGAAAACTTAGGGGAATAACTGGATTCGACTTGATAGGACTTAACTCCCTTCTTCAGCTTTTTAAATTTCAATTTATAGTTTCCCAAATTTTGGTCTTCAGGACCTTTAGGCGAAGTAAGTCGAGCATCGTTGACCAAGTCGGCGACATGGCCATTGCTCCATTCCATCACTAGTTTGCCTTGGCTATTTATCTTTTGGCGAGATGAAGAGCAACTCGCCGGTTCACCGAGTCATCTTGGCTATCACTAGGATTGTGTTTCTTCAACTTCTTTAGCTTTGTTCACTTCTTTTTGCCTGGTAATGTCCTTGCCTTGCTCCTTACCATTCATTGTTGAGTATCAACACTTTAATATTAGTTTAGAGCATAAATTAAGAATTGAGGACACTAAAAATATGAAAATAAAGCCCCAAATAAGTCGAAATATCAGACTCATCATACCCCAAAACTAGTTGTTACAAGACACCACTCAGCAGAAAAACCTGAGAATACTACAATTTCTCAGACCCAACAGTTTTCAAGTGGAGTTGTTTCTATCTCTTTCCAAAGTACTCTTAGCCAAAAAGTCTCCACATCATCATCTATTCCGCATACAAGCCCTTAGCATATCATAAACATAAAAGTCATAGAATGATGCGGAATTAAAAAAATTCTTTACAATCGAAGTCTTTCATAAAAAAGAATGAGAGTCTAGACATTGTCTCATTTATCCATCTAAATACAATCGATTAACAAATAGGGACACAACCCTTACAATAGTTCTCAAATGACATACTAAAAGAAACTACTAAGTAAAGATACTCGTCCTTGAATCTTGAGGACTCACCAACTAGCGAAGGAGATTATCTATCCCAAGCTTGAACCAGTAGGAGATCACCTTCAAGAACCAAACCCTACACTTATAGAAAATGTAGAAATATGGGTTAGCACAAAAATGTACTAAGTATGGAAGCCATGCATAAAAACCTTTAAAACATGATAAAAGGGACATTTTAGTTGAAACTATGCTATATTCCAATTTGAACATCTTCCTTGAAAGAGTTGGAGAATATCACTCATAAAGCAACTCATATATAGTTCATCATAGCACAAAGGATAACAACATAATCATAAGCATAGTCTCCAATCATAGACATAGTGCAAATATCAATCATCATGAGACATAATGCACATACATAGTCAAATATCAAGATCATCTCATCATAATAGAATCATCACCTACGTAACCCTAAGTTATACTTGTGTCATGCATAGATAAGTTCCCATAACCTTATATATACTAAGTACCACTTTAGGTCACCATGCTCATACTTTTCATACATTAGTCTCATCCATAGTTAATACTCATAGACAAGGAAACATTCATATTCATTAGCTCGTGTCAAGGAAATTCAATCATAAAAACAATCCAAATTAAGCATGCATTAATTCATAAATCATCATAATGTAATGAAACCACACCATGTCTACTCTCAAAGTCTACTTGTGCCATGTATGAGTGAAGTCCCATACCCTCACTCATACTAAGTAGATCTTCTTGAGGAGCCATTAGTCATAGTTCATGTTTCATGTTCATAGTTCATTTACATAAGAGAAATGCACCATGGCTACTCTCAAAGTTTACTTGTGCCATGTACGAATGACATCCCATAATACCACTCATACTAAGTAGATCCTTTGAGGAACCATAGCACATAACTCACTTTCTTGTTCATTAGAGGGAATATAGCCTTAACCGACATAGACCATGTGAGCTACATGGAATCTGGTGTCGTGTAACTCCACACCGAAAGAAGGTGTCCTACTTGCCTAAGGTATAACTAAATGTATTAGCTTTTAGGTGGATCCACTAGCTAAAGACCTATATGGGTACATAGTTATGGGATAGGGAGATTGCTTCTAAAAGCCCGACCTATTGTATTGACGGAGGTGCTTCCATCTCATGAGAATAATTTAGAGAACCCGAACTCTTGCATTGACGGAAGAGCCTCTACCTCACTTTCCATATCCGCTCACTACTAAGCATTATTTCCAAAAAATACTTGTTTAGTATTGAATTGGATTCACATGGTTGAAGGAGTATTTTACCCTTCGTTTAACCCAACTCATAAATTTGCTCATAGATTCAAATAGGTGAGAATGAACTTTCAACCTTAGAATCTTTATTAATATGTGAGGAAAACTTTCACATTATGATCATGTGTTTCCATGAGAATGGACTTTCAATCAACACAATAGGATCATCATGGTCATATACATTTCATCCATAGTAATGTGTAAAGGTGCATATGAGAACTAGACTTTCAATTGACACTATAAATACATCATATTCATGTTCATGCATGAAGTGTGTATGCGTGTATAATTGCCCTTGCAATAACACTGTAACACCCCGTAACTAGAAAGAGATAGAATGAGAAAGAGTGAGTTTTGGAAATAATAAAAATCTAGAAAATTTTGTTAAGTTTGAGTTTTCGGTCAACTTCAAACAACCATAATTCCTAGCTCAGGATAAGTTAGGTGTGTTTCCAGATATCGTAGGAAAGATCTTGGGATAATCTTTCCAATGCTGCCGAGTTTGTATGAGTGAGATATTCCCATTTGAAGTTGGATTGTTCAAATAAGGAAAGTCTAATCTGGATTTTAGAAGGGCATTATGGTCTTTTCCATACCCTATGACATAATTTTGTTTTTGGGTAATTATTTGGGGTCTAAACTGATAGGATTCAGTTTATACTTTTACAATATTGAGTTAGGGTTTTAGAGAAGAGAAAAGAAGAACAGAAGAGAGGAAAAGAAGATAGAATCGTCAAATTCTCGAAGCTAAGATTGTGGATTTTGTCAAGGGGTTATCCCTACGAGGTATGTGAGGCGTTCATAACGTTGGGTTCATTCAACCACGTGCCAAACATGTTTATTTCAGTGTGAATTCATCCTAAAAGAGTTTGAAAATTGATTTTCTTGATATTTATTCTTGAAATTGATGTCGTTCTTGAATTGGGTAGAGATTGAGAAGTTTTTGAAATAATTACGTCAAATTATTGATATGTTTGGAGTTAGGTTCTTAGGTACATTTGTTGGGTATCTGTATCTAAAAAGGGAAAAATAAGTGAGTTTGGGCGAATTGGAGCTGGAAAACAAAGAAGGAAAATAGTTAGGCAAATCTGGGCACTAGCTCCGCGTCGCGGACTTGCTCCCCAAATTTGGGAAAAGTTATTTCGTGTCGCAGAGTTGTCACAAACCATTCTACCTCAAGACGTATTTTTGCGACCAAAAATCTCCATGTCAAGGAACCTGCTTTCAAACTGTGATTTTTTTATCTTTTCTCATGTTTAACTATCTAAAAACACTCCTAAACATCATGAGATATTTCCTATCACAAATCAAAATCCTTGAATCCATAATTCAATTCAAGGAAAATTAAGAGTCAAGTCTAGAAGTTAAGAAGCAAGTCAAGAGAAGTTTATAAAGTTTTCAAAAGTCTTTCACAAACGATTTCACTTTGTTTTAAACTGAAGTTTTGAGTTAAGCAAAGAGTAAAGAGTTGAGTTCATTTATCCAAAAGTTATAAGGGAACTAAGTATTCCCAAAAGTTTAAAATGTTTTCACATTTGAACAAGAAAAGGGAAACACCGATTTCCAAGAGAGCTTTTAAGCCAAGTTTTGAGTAATTATCTCAAACCAAAGAAAGAAGTTTTGTTTTAAAAACATATGAGCTAAGTATATTTTGGGAGTAGTATTGAGCATCGATATGGGGATGCGAGTTCATAATAACTTAAGTCTCCATAAACCATGTAGCCATCATGGGAAGTAAATGATCATACTTTTTAGATGATTCCTTAAGTTCTTTTTAGCAAGAGACTAGTGGATCCACTTATTTAAGGTGTTTTATATGACAACAAAGTATAGGAAAGTTCTGGCAGCGTGGGCAAGACGTTGTATCACCACTTATGCTCATAATGGTGGTTGTCGGTTAGAGAAACTCCCACAGAAACTATATTACTTTATTACATGAATAAAGTTGAGTTTGTTATTGCATTTTCTTTAACGAACTAAGTTGTTTTCTACAAATTTTTTTTCAGATCGTGTGAAAGTTGATCCAAAAAGATGTGGACTTGACGTTATCCCCACCTTCCTCTAGTATATCACTGGCAGTCCTTCGTGAGTGCGGGACACACCTTTTTGTAAATTTCTCACATATACAAGCTCAAACTACAGCCAAGAGGGTGGAAGTTGTTTGTTTAAATGAAGTAAAAGATTTTCAAAGCCACGTCCAAGATGGACGGGGCGGAAGCAAACCTTCCAATCGAGAACCCAACCAGTGAATAATAAGATAAGAAAGGAGTACTCAATAGGGATTTAAAGGCTTTCTATTTATTGCATGTGTTTTATTGTTTTATATTGAGTTAAGTTTTGCATGAGTTGAGTAAAGTGAAGGTAAGTGTTTCTTTCAGTTCCTTTCAAGCTTATGTCGTGTTTTAGATTTCCCCTTATACACTTGTACATTCAATGTACTGATGCCATTTGGCCTGCATCTTTTAATGATGCAAACACATGTAACCAAGATCAACATCTAGTGCATTGTTGATTCTAGTTGAGCTCCAGAGTTTGTTGGTGAGCCTCCTTGCTTTCGGAGGATCCCTTTTTATTGCTTTTTAGTATTTAGTTCATTAGGATGTTATGAGTCTTGTCCCGACATCCATCTCAGTTATTAGAGGCTTCATAGATAGAAAGTTAGTAGTCAATTGTCTTTACATTATTATTTCATATGTTAAGACTTGAGTTTCCATTTTGGCCAAGTTGAATGTTTAACCTTTAAAAATTCTTAGTTATTTTATTTAATAGTTGAGTTATCTTGCATTTGAGTTCTTTTCTTAATGCATAAAGTCTTTTGCTGAGTAAGTAAGCCAGGCCAAGGGTTCGCTTGGGGCCAATAATGGTTCTCGAGTGCCAACCACGTTTGGGGTGTAGGCTCGGGATGTGACAAACTTAGTATCAGAGCACAGAGTTCAAGAGTCCTTTGGAGTCTATGAAGCCATTTCTGTAGAGTCCTAATTATTGGTGTGAAGTGTACCACATCTATAATTAAGAGTCTGCAACATTTAGGAATTTCCTTCACTTTCTTCATACTCAGTTTGTGTGATAGAGTTCATCTCTATACAATTTATTTCTAACCCATGTTTTCGTGTAACAGATTATGAGTTGGACTATTTTTGAAAGTGCTTCCATGGAGCGCTTCTTTCCCCGTGAGCTAAGAGAAGCAAAGAGATGGTTGCCGATATAAGAAGCAAGATGAGTTTATTCATTGTTGGGTTGCCTCGTCTGTCAAATAAGGAAAGTAAGGCAGCCATGCTAATAGGTGACATGGGCATAGCAAGGCTGATGATCTATGTGCAACAAGTTGAAGAGGACAAGCTAAGGGATAGAGAAGAGTTTAAGAACAAGAGAGTTAAGATATCAAGGAATGAATTCAGGCAGCAAAAGAGTAAGGCGAACCGGTCTTCTTTCCAACATAAGTAGAAGGGACCTGCTCCATTATCTTCTAGTGCACCTGCACCTGGGAATAAATGTGAGTACAATAGTCAGAATTCCCAGAATTTCAGGCTAGACCTGCACAGTCGCAAGGTAGTATGGCACAGTGAGGTACTAAGATTCCTGCATGTGTTAAGTGTGGTAAGAACCACTTAGGGACGTGTCGTGATGGTTTCACTGGATGTTTCAAGAGTGGACAGAATGGTCATTTTATGCGAGAATATCCAAAAAACTTACAGGGTAATGGTAATAAGAATCAAGTCAATAGAACCCAGTCTTCATCTGTTACTCCACCAGACAAGGCTGCACCTAGAGGAGCTACTTTTTGTACTAGTGGAGAAGCAAACCGCCTTTATGTGATCACTAGTCGGCAAGAGCAAGAGAATTCTCCAGATGTTGTCACTGATATGATCAAAGTCTTTACTCTTGATATTTATGCTTTGCTAGACCCAGGAGCAAGTTTATCTTTTGTAACCCCTTATGTTGCAAATAATTTTGATGTTTTTGTTTCTAAACTCTGTGAACCCTTCAGTGATTCTACACCTGTTGGTGATTTTATTCTAGCAGAAAGAGTCTATCATGATTGTTATTTTCGTCAATCACAAGGACACCATGGTTGATTTAGTTGAATTAGACATGGTATATTTTGATGTCATTCTTGGTATGGACTAACTTCATTCCTGTTATGCCTCAGTTGATTGAATAACTCGAGTTGCCAAGTTTCAGTTTCCAAATGAGCCAGTCTTAGAGTGGAAAAACAGTTCAACAGTGCCTAAGGGTCATTTTATTTTATACCTTAAGGCAAGAAAGTTAGTTTCCAAGGGGTGTGTTTATCACTTAGTCCGAGTTAATAACTCTAGTGTTAAGATACCTCCTATTAGTCAATTTCAGTAGTAAAAGAGTTCTAGAAGTCTTTCTAGATGATCTTCCCGGAGTCCTTCCTAAGAGAGAAATAGACTTCGGTATAGATATTTTTCTAGACACTTGTCCTATATCTATTCTTCCATATAGGATGGCACCAAAAGAGTTAAAAGAATTAAAGGAGCATTGAAAGATCTCCTAGAGAAAGGTTTTTTTCAGCCAAGTGTCTCACCTTGGGGAGCTCCGATTTTGTTTGTGAGGAAGAAGAATGGTTCCCTTAGGATATGTATAGATTATTGTCAGTTGAACAAGGTTACCATCAAGAATAAGTATCCTCTTCTAAAAATAAATGATCTTTTCGATTAGCTTCAGGGTGCTAGTTGTTTCTCTAAGATAGAGCTTAGATCAGGCTACCATCAGTTGAGGGTACGGGAATGTGATATTCCAAAGACAACATTCAGGACCCGTTATGGTCATTATAAGTTCCTAGTTAATTCCTTTGGTTTGACCAATGTGCCTACAACATTCTTGGACCTTATGAATAGATTATTCAAACCTTATTTAGATATGTTTGTTATTGTCTTCATTGATGACATACTAATATATTCAAGGAATGAGGAAGATCATGCTAGTCATCTCAGAATAGTTCTCCAAACTCTAAAGGATAGGGAATTGTATGACAATTTCTCTAAGTGTGAGTTTTGGCTTGAGTCTGTGGCATTCTTAGGCCACATTGTACCGCTGATCGAATTAGAAGTGACACCCAGAAAATAAAGGCAGTGCAAAATTGGCCTAAACCCATATCTCTAAATGACATTAGAAGTTTCTTAGGTTTGGCTGGGTATTATAGAAGGTTCGTAGAGGGGTTCTCATCTATTTCATACCCTTTGACCAAGTTAAATCAGAAAATAGTGAAGTTTCAATGGTCTGAAGATTCTAAGAAAAGCTTTCAGGAATTGAAAAAGAGGTTGACTACTGCCCCAGTATTGACCTTACCAGAAGGTACTCAAGGTTTTGTCGTATATTGTGATGCGTCTAGATTTGGTTTGGGTTGTGTCTTAATGCAAAAATGGCAAAGTTGTAGCTTATGCCTCCAGACAGTTAAAAGTTCATGAGAAGAATTATTCGACCCATGATCTAGAGTTGATTGTCGTAGTTTCTACTTTGAAAATATAGCGCCATTATCTTTATCGTGTTCATGTGGATGTGTTCACCGATCACAAGAGTCTTTAGTATATGTTTACTTAGAAAGAGCTTAATCTCAAGAAAATGAGATGGTTAGAATTACTCCAGCATTATGACATGAGTATTCTTTATCACCCAGGTTATCTATGGGTAGTACCGCCCATTTTGAGGAAGATATGAAAGAGTTAGCAAAAGAGGTGCATAGACTTGCATGACTAGGAGTTCGACTAAAAGTAGGCGAAAGTTATCGTAAGTTCCTTTTTAAAGATTTCTCTTAAATTTGGGTCAAATGTTTTCAAAGTTTTCTCCAAATATATAATGAGATATAGGGCCCATGACCCATTAAATCGAAGGTCTATGAGTCTAGTTTCCAATGCATCAAACAGTTTGTTAATACAACTTCAGAATAGAGAGATATTTGCATTTATATGAGACTACACAAGCAGGCACTTGAGGTGTCCCCTAAGTCGGTGGAAGCTTATAAATAGCATCTTTTTCATTTTTCTTCATTCCAAATCGTAAGAAACCCACGAAAATCAGAGAAATACTCCTCAAATCATCCTTGTGTGTTCATGATCTCTTCTTGTCCTCTTATCAAAAATTGCCCTACGTCGTGAGCTCATCGTTTTGGTATAATTTTCACGGTGAATTGAGTGGTGTAACTCCGTGGAGGTTGTGGAACCAGGGTTTTTTTTCCAGTGGAGTGATTGTATTCAAGTGTTTTGGTCATTTAAAGAAAGGTAGGAATCACCTTTTATAATTTTACGGATACCTTAGGTCTTGGATTGTAGTTTACGATAGGAATCCGTATCGATTGTCTAATTGTTGTAGTAATTTTTATTCTTAAGTACTGATTGATTTTACGTTTTCTTTAGTGTTGTAGTGGTGTGGACAGAGGTATTTTCAGCATAAATTATAAAGGAAAAGGTATGTTAAGGCTACTCCCTTCGTTCGACATGTTTCCTTAGAGCTTAGGAGTGATATAATAGGGTAGTTAATGTTAGTTATGTTGTAGATGTAATTGTGAGTGGTTTGCTGATTGAGTGGTTATAAACCCTCATTTTAGGGACTCATAATTTGTTCAGAACAACCCTAAGTTAGGAACGACTTTGACATTATTCATATATATTGTTTATAGCTAAATTGCTCGCCTTCAGCCTATTTAATTGTTTGTTGTCACCCTTGGGGCTATTGTGGTTAGCCGTTGAGCTATGAACTGCCTATGAGGGATATGATGTTGTCTAATAGGACTATGTTATTGCCAAAGAGGGTGATGTGTTGCCCACGGAGCTATATTGATGCCAAAAAGTGTTATGTGTTGCCTACGGAGCTATTTTGATGCCAAAGAGGGCTATGTATTTCCTATAGGACTAAGTGATGAAAAGGAGGGTTGCGTACAACCCACAGAGCTATGATGTTGCCTAAGAGGGCTATGCGCTACATATGGGGCTATATTGTTGCCAAAAAGGGCTATTTGACTTCTTACAAAGACAAGGGGATACTGATAAGGTTATATAGATTGATTTGGCACCTTTTGGGCTTATGGGGGACTAAGTAGGTGGTATGTTGTTTGTACCTACCGAGCTTATGGGGGCTTGATTAGGTTAAATGTTTGATCATTATTGTATTTTATTAGATCCAGTAGTGGGTTGGCATGTTTATCTAAATTTGATTTCCTTATCATATTGCTTTTGGTATATTATGATACTTGCTCATTTAGTCTACAGCCTTTCATACGTTGTACATTATTTTGTACTGACGCCCCATTGTCTGGGGGCGCTGCATTCATGCATGCAAGTCCTGACAAATGATCGAGTAGACCTCATAAGTAACAGGATTGACTTCTATCCTGTTGATTAGCCCCTTTCCTCAGGAGCTACCAGAGTTTGGAGGTTTGTTAGCTTTTGTTGTGTATATTTTTATGGGTAGGATGGGGACTTGTCCCGCCAATCTTTACTACTATTTGAGGCCTACAAAATAGTGTGTGGGGTGTATGGCTAGGTTATGGCCATGCTGGCCTAGTTTTGTTAGTTAAGCTTGTGAGCTGTTTGATATATTATCTTGATATATACCTGTTTCTAGTTTTTGTATAGAAATCTGATGGCCTCGATGACCCAGTCAGGACTTCTGTGCTAGTTGCCTATTTCTTTACATGAACTCTTGGGTGTAGCTGTTTCTTTTATATATATGTTGACAGGGGCCTTACCGGCCGAGGGCTTAGTTTTAAGCCAGGATATACTAGTTTGTTTTCTTGATTGCATTTGTCTGCCATGCGCTAGTAGCAAATGGTTCAGCAGGGTCGACTCGGGCCTGAATTTTGGCGTTAGGAGCCAGTTGCGCCCCTTGAGTTTGGGCCGTGACAAACTTGGTATCAAAACAACGTCTATCCTAGGGAGTCTACAAGCCGTGTCTAGTAGAGTCTTGTTTATAAATGTGTTGTGCACCACATTCGATAAGCAAGAAGCTACCGAGCATGTTAGAATGACTATCCTTCTTTTGCTCACCTCGTGCTATAGAGCAGTGTCTTAAGGGTTGAGGTTTCTTGCTTATAATTGATACTTGTATGCAGATAGAGATGCCTGACACTGGATAGACCATAGCTAGCCATGGGCTAGATACAACTACAGGCAAGTGTACCGGCAAGGTACCACGGGTGGAGGTAGCCCATTGTGAGACCCATGGGGAGACATCTTCTCAGCCCCCTATAGCTTCTCCTCATCTTCAAGAGCCTTTGAGGGCTACAGGACTTCTGGCTCCACCAGTAGTACCACCTTTAGTTCCTCCTATTCCATCTAATCAGGACTTCAAGAGTGTAGTGTATATGTTAGCACAGTTGTAGTTGCACAACGCTAGCTAGTTGTGCTAGATGTTGCCGAACCTTCTGAAGGTCATGGAAGTTCGAGAGTTCATGAATTTCTTGCTTAGCATCCTCCACAGTTCATAGGGACAGATCGCATAGAGGACCCACAATACTTTTGTTGATCAGCTTCATAGGATCTTCAGAATCATGCATGCCTCATCAACTGAGTCAGTTGAGTTAGCAGCATTTCAATTGCGTGATGTTCTAGTATTTTGGTACGAAAGTTAGGAGAGATTTAGGGGAAAATATGCATCTCTACCTACTTGGGATAGCTTTACAGAAGCTTTCATAGATCACTATTTACCTCGAGAGATTAGGAATGGCCGGGTGGACCAGTTTTTGAACCTACGACAGGGTAACATGAGTGTCCGAGAGTACAGACAGAGATTTGATTCATTGGCTAGATATGCACCAGTATTTCTTGATACGAAGCATGACAGGGTGCGTAGATTTGTGGGAGGGCTTGACTCAGACTATATTGATGCTTGTTCTATCGCTACACTAAATAATACTATCGATATCTCGCAAATTCAGGCCTTTGTACAAGGCATAGAGGATCGCCAACATCTATAGTGTATGAGTAAGAGGGTCAAGAGAGAGAGAGAGAGACAGAAGAGGGATAGGTCCGCTGGTTCACAGGGAGATTCTCAGGGTGGTCCCAAGCCTCGACATTCTATTAAGCCACCTAGACCTCTACCACAACAGTTCCAAGGTAGTAGATTTGATTGTCAGGGACATTCAGGCCCAGGTAAGGGTTTATGAGCATCAGGCTCACAGCAGCAGAGGGTTCAGACCAGGCTAGGACAGCCCCGCTGCATTGCGCTACTTGTTGTAGGATGTATTTCGGTAGGTGCAGACAGGGTTCCACAGGTTATTATTCTTGTGGACAAAAGAGGCATGGGTGGAGAAACTGCCCTACCATAGGTTAGGGTGGTATAGGTTAGTCGACCAGGTCAGCAGTAAGTTCCTCCTCTTCTGCACAGTATACAGGGCATGGACCCCAGAATGTAGAGTCATCACCAGATGTGACATGTTCATTGATTGCTTGTTCCCATTATGTTTATACTTTAATAGATCCTGGATCTACTATGTTTTATGTTACTCCATTTATTGCGGGGAAATTATGTATAATAGCAGAGTCATTAGATCGACCCTTTATTATATCTACACCAGTTGGTGAGTCTAATATTGCCAGGAGAGTATCGAGGTTTCCCAATAGAAATTATCAACCGTCAAACATTTGTAGACCTGGTAGAGTTAGAGATGGTTGATTTCGATGTCATTATGGGTATGGACTAGTTAGCATGTTGTTATGCTAATATTCAGTGTTAGAGAAAGATTGTTAGATTCCACTTTCTAGGAGAGGCAGTTCTGGAATGGAAAGGCGATACATCAACACCGAAAGGTAGGTTTATTTCCTATATTAAGGCTAGAAGAATGATGGTTGTATTTATCATCTTGTTCGCGTTCATGATATAGATGCAGAACCACCGACTCTTCAGTCTATTTCGGTAGTTAATGAGTTTCTAGATGTATTTCAAGACGAGCTCCCTGGTATCCCTCCAGAACGAGAAATTGATTTTGGTATCGATATGCTACCAAGTACACAACCCATATCTATCCCTCCTTATAGAATGACTTCTGCTGAACTAATGGAGTTGAAGGATCAGCTGAAAGACTTGCTAGACAAAGGCTTTATCAGGCCTAGTGCTTCACCATAGGGTGTGCCAGTGTTATTCGTGAAGAAGAAAGATGGCTCACTAAGAATGTGTATCGATTATCGACAGTTGAATAAGGCGACTATAAAGAATAAGTATCCCTTCTCAAGTATTGATGACTTGTTTGATCAATTACAAGGTGTTGAGTTTTTCTCAAAGATTGATTTAAGATCAGGGTACCACCAGATACAAGTTCGGGAGAAAGGCGTTCCAAAGAAAGCTTTTAGAACCAGATATGGACACTTTGAGTTCTTGGTAATGTCTTTTTGATTAACTAATGCCTCAGCAGTGTTCATGAACCTAATGAATAGTATATTCAGGCCATATCTAGACTTGTTTGTGATTGTATTTATTGATGATATTTTGGTGTATTCACGTTTAAAAGCTAAGCATGCAAATCATTTGCAAGCAGTCCTTCAGGTTCTTCGAGAGCATGAACTTTATGCGAAGTTCTCCAAGTGTGAGTTCTGGTTGAGCTTTATGGCTTTCCTAGGCCATATTGTATCAGATGCAGGCATTGCGGTTGATACACAAAAGATTGAGTCCGTAAAGACTTGGCCCAGACCCATGACTCCGACTGAGGTTCGTAGTTTCTTAGGGTTAGCTGGTACTATAGAAGGTTTGTAGATGGGTTTTCTTCACTTTCAGCACCATTAACGAAGCTGACTCAAAAAGAAACTAAGTTCTAATGGACTGAGGCTTGCGAGCATAATTTCTAGGAGCTTAAGGACAGGTTGACATTAACACCAGTTCTAATATTGCCAGAGGGTTTAGAAGGCTATGCGGTGTACTATGATGATTCTAGTGTTGGGTTGGAATGTATTCTAATGCAACATGGTAAGGTTATCGCATATGCTTCAAGGCAGTTGAGAAAGCATGAAAAGAACTATACGACCCACGATTTAGAGTTGGCTGCAGTTATGCATGCGTTAAAGATCTGGAGACACTATTTGTATGGTGTTCATGTTGACATCTTCACAGATCATAAAAGCCTTCAATAATTTGCGACAAAGTGGATGGCTTGAGTTACTAAAAGACTATGACGTGGATATTTTATATCATCTAGAAAGCCGAATATGGTAGTCAATGCCCTCAGTCAAAGATCTATGGGTATTTTATCCTATTTAGGTGTTGAGAAGCATGAGCTAGCACGAGAGCTTCATCAGTTAGCTAGCTTAGGAGTCAGATTATTAGAGGTAGAAGATAGTGGAGTAACAGTTCAGGACATAGTCGTATAGTCTCTAGTTGTAGAAGTGAAATCACGGCAACAATAGGATCCTAACTTAGAGCAGCTCAGAGCCAAGGCTCAGAATCAACAGACTTTAACATTTGATGTAGCAGAAGATGGAGTCCTTAGAAGTAGCGGTCGATTGTGTGTTCCTAATGTTGCAGGGTTTCGACATCGGATTATGGAAGAGGAACATCATTCCCGTTATTGTATTCACCCTGGTTCGATGAAGATGTACCATTATATTAAGGAGATATATTGGTGGCATGGGCTAATCTTAGTACAACCTTTCACCCTCAGATAGATAGCCAGGTTGAGCGTACAATTCTTGCACTTGAGGATATATTACGGGCGTGCGCGCTAGACTTCAACGGAAGTTGGCATGATCACTTGCCTCTTATTGAGTTCACATACAATAATAGTTATCACTCCAGCATTAGGATGACACCTTATAAGGCTTTGTATAGGCGAAAATGTAGGTCCCCCATTGGATGGTTCGAGGTAGGTGAGTTAGGGTTGATTGGACCTGACTTACTATAGCAAATAGTGGAGCAGGTTAAGCACATTCGGGAGAGGTTGCTAATAGCTCAAAGCCGATAGAAGTCATACTCAGATGTGCGACGAAGGGACTTAAAATTTTGTGTCGATGACTGGGTATTCTTAAAAGTCTCGCCTATGAAGGGTGTTATGAGATTTAGCAAAAAAGGCAAGTTTAGTCCAAGATTCATTAGGCCATATCGGATCCTTTGGAAGGTAGGACGAGTGGCTTATGAGTTAGAATTTCCTTCGGGACTAGAATTTGTTCATCTATTTTTCCATGTATAGATGCTATGGAAGTGCGTAGGAGACCCTTATCGGGTTGTCCCAGTTGAGGATGTTCATATCATAGAGGATTTGTCCTATGAGGAAACTCCGATTGCCATATTAGATTGACAGATCCGTAAATTGAGGACCAAAGAGGTGGCTTCGATTAAAGTATTATGGAGAAAAAAGAATAGAGAAGAGGTGACCTAAGAAGTTGAGGATGACATAAGGTCCAAATATCCTCACTTGTTTCATACCCCTGGGTGATGAAATATCAGTTTATATTAGTGCAGTGGGGTAAGATACCTATCAAAATTTTTATATTATTGCTTATTATTTTGTTTGTCGTCATTGTATTTTTGCTAGCACTGTTATTGCGGAGCTATAGTGCTTAGCTATTTATGTCGTCCTGTGAGACGCCTAGGTTAAAAATTTATGCGTTACAGGTTCTGGATAGTCACATTCACAAAGGATACTTTGTCTAAACTTTGGCAACTCCTAAGGACATAACCGTATGACTCGGATTTTTCATTTAAGGACGAATGTTTCTAAAGGGGGAAGGATGTAACACCCTAACTTTTCTAAACATCTAAATTAATTCGTACATTCGTGGAAAGACAAAGAGGGTGAGTAATAAATTAAGAATGATGTGGTATGTCATATTTTAAGTATTCAAGGGTTGTATCTCAAGTTTTGAAGTAAGAAAAGTCACAAAATAAAAGTGGGCGAAAGTTATCGTAAGATCCTTTTTAAAGATTTCTCTGAAATTTTGGTTAAATGTTTTGGAAATTTTCTCCCAATCTATAACGAGTTATGGGGACCATGACCCATTGAATCAAAGTTCTAAGAGTCTAGTTTCCAAATCATCAAATGGTTTGCTCATACGACTTCAGAATAGAAAGATATTCACGTTTTTATGAGACTGCGCAAGAAGGCACGTGATGTGGTCCCCTAAGTCAGTGGAAGCTTATAAGATAGCATCTTCTTTATTTTTCTTCATTCCAAATCGTGTGAAACCAACCCACGAAATTCAAAGAAATACTCCTTAAATCATCCTTGTGTGTACATGATCTCTTTTTGGACTTTTATCGAAAATTTCCCTTCGTCGTGAGCTCGTTGTTTCGGTATTATTTTCATGGTAAATTGAGCAGTGTAGCTCCGTGGAGGTTGTGGCAGCAGGGTTTTTTGTTTTTTCTTTAGTGGAGTGATTGTATTCAAGTGTTCTGGTCATTTAAAGAGAGGTAGGAATCACCTTTTATCAGTTTATAGATACCTTAGGTCTTGGATTGTAGTTTACGATAGGAATCCGTATCGATTGTGGAATTGTCATAGTAATTTTTATCCTTAATTAGTGATTGATTTTACCTTTTTCTATAGTGTTGTAGTGGTGTGGACGGAGGTATTTTCAGCATAAATTATAAAGGAAAAGGTATGTTAAGGCTACTCCCTTCGTTCGGCATGTTTCCTTAGAGCTTGGGAGTGATATAATAGGGTAGTTAATGTTAGTTATGTTGTAGATGTAATTGTGAGTGGTTGGCTAATTGAGTGGTTATAAATCCTTATTTTAGGGACTCATAATCTATTCAGAATAACCCTAAGTTAGGAACGACTTTGACATTATTCATATATATTGTTTATAGATAAATTGCTCGCCTTTAGCCTATTTAATTGTTTGTTGTAGCCCTTGGGGCTATTGTGGTTAGTTGTTGAGCTATAAACTGTCTATGGGGGCAATGATGTTATCTAATAGGACTATGTTATTGCCAATGAGGGCTATGTGTTTCCCACGGAGCTATATTGATGCCAAAGAGTGTTATGTGTTGCCTAAGGGGCTATTTTGACGCCAAAAAGGGCTATGTATTGCCTACAGGGCTATGTGTTCAAAAGAGGGCTATGTGCAGCTCATAGAGCTATGATGTTGCCTAAGAGGGCTATGTGCTACCTACCAGGCTATATCGCTGCCAAAAAGGGCTATGTGACTTCTTACAAAGACAAGGGGCTACCAGTAAGGTTATGTAGATTCATTTGGCACCTTCTGGGCTTCTGGGGGACTAAGTAGGTGGTATGTTTTTTGTACCTACCGGGCTTATGAGGGCTTGGTTAGGTTGATGTTTGATCATTATTGTATTTTATTAGATTTAGTAGTGTGTTGGCATGCTTATCTAAATTTGATTTCCTTACCTGATTGCTTTTGGTATATTATGATACTTGCTCATTTAGTTTTTTGGCTTTCATACTCTGTACATTATTTTGTATTGACGCCCCATTGCCTGGGGGCGCTGCATTTATGCATGCAGGTCCTGACAGACGATCGAGTAAACCCCCTCAGCAGTAGGATTGACTTCTAAGATCGTGGATTTTGTTAAAGGGTGATCCCTACGAGGTATGTGAGGCTTTCATAATGTTGGGTTCGTTCACCCACATGTCAAACATATTTATTTCAACATGAATTCATCCTAAAAGAGTTAGAAAGTTGATGTTCTTGATATTTATTCTTGAATTTGATGTCGTTCTTGAATTGGGTTGAGATTGAGAAGTTTCTGAGATCATTACGTCAAATTATTGAGTTGTTTAGAGTTAGGTTCTTAGGTACATTTTGTGGGTATCTGAATCTAAAAAGAATTTGGGAAAAAGAACCGAGTTTGGGCAAATTGGGGTTGGAAAACAATGAAGGAAAATAGTCGGCCAAATATGGGCATTGGCTTCGCGTCGTGGACTTGCTCCCCATATTTGGGAAAAGTTATTTCACGGAGCGGAGCGATCACAGACCGTTCTGCCTCAAAAAAGTATTTTTGTGACCAAAAATTTAAATACATCTCCGCGTCGCAGATCTGCTTTCAGACAGTGATTTTTTTTATCTTTTCTCATGTTTAGCTATCTAAAAACACTCCTAAACATCATGAGATATTTCCTATCAATTCCTTGAATCCATAATTCAATTCAGGAAAAGTTAAGAGTCAAGTCTAGAAGTTAAGAAGCAAGTCAAGAGAAGTTTATAAAGATTTCAAAATCTTTCACAAACGTTTTAACTTTGTTTTAAGACTTAAGTTTTGAGTTAAGAAAAGAGTAAAGAGTTGAGTTCATTTATCCAAAAGCTATAATGAAACTAAGTATTTTCTGGAGTTTAAAATGTTTTCAGATTTTAACAAGAATAGGAAACACCGATTTCCAAGAGAGCTTTTAAGCTAAGTTTTGAATAATTATCTCAAACCAAAGAAAGAAGTTTTGTTTTAAAAACATATGAGCTAAGTATATTTTGGGAGTAATATTGAGAACAGGTATGGGGATGGTAGTTCATAATAACTCAAATCTCCATAAACCATGTAGCCATCATGGGAAGTAAAAGATCATACTTTTTAGATGATTCCTTAAGTGATTTTTAGAAAGAGACTAGTGGATCCACTTAGTTAAGGCATTCTATATGACGGCAAAGTATAGGACAATTCTGGCAGTGTGGCAAAGATGATGTATTACCACTTAGGCTCATAGTGGTGGTTGTCAGTTAGAAAAACTCCCACAAAAACTATATTACTTTATTATATGAGTAATGAGTTTGTTATTGCATTTTCTTTGACGAACTAAGTTGTCTTCTACTGTTTTAAAGGCTTTCTATATATTGCATGTGTTTTATTTCTTTATATTGAGTTAAGTTGTTCATGAGTTGAGTAAAGCAAAGGTAAGTGTTTCTTTCAGTTCCTTTCAAGCTTATGTCGTGTTTTAGATTTCCCCTCGCATACTCATACATTCAATGTACTGATGTCATTTGGCCTGCATATTTTAATGATATAGACACAGGCAACCAGGATCGTTGATTCTAGTTGAGCTCTAGAGTTTGTTGGCGAGCCTCCTTGCTTTTGAAGGATCCTTTTTTATTGCTTTTCAGTATTTAGTTCATTAGGATGTCGTGAGTCTTGTCACGACATCCATCTTAGTTATTAGAGGCTTCATCGATAGACAATTAGTAGTCAGTTGTCATTACATTATTATTTCATATGTTAAGACTTGAGTTGCTATTTTGGCCAAGTTGAATGTTTGGCCTTTAAACATGCTCAGTTATTTTATTTAACAGTTGAGTTAGCTTGCATTTGAGTTTTTTTCTTAATTCATAAAGTCTTCCGCAGAGTAAGCAAGCTAAGCCAAGGGTTCACTTGAGGCCAATAATGGTTCTCGAGTGCCAGCCACGTTCGGGGTGTAGGCTAGGGGTGTGACAAACACAAGCACAACATTATCATCATAGATACTTCCCTCTCAAAGTGTTCAGAAGCATGTGCATAATATCACAATCATGCATAATTCACATATATTGCATTCAAGGATCACAGACCATATTAAATCAACACATCTATCATTCATCATCTTAGACATGGACATTATTGTAATTCAAGTAGTTCATTCGTTGCATGCATAAGTTCATGTAATCATATTGTAGGTCATATGGGTAAAGTCTTTCCACAATAATACCATATACAATCCAACATGCATATTAACTTCCAATTTAAAAGCCTTACCATTCATAGCTCATTCATATTAGCTATTACCCTTAGGCCCTAGAAGTCATCTTCATATTACAAGATTTACTCTCAAGCCTTACCTCACATGGTCATTTTGTAATCCTAATTCTCAAGGTACACTAACCACATGCTTCATTCTTGATCAATTAAAGTCATTTAATATCATATAAAGTTAAATCTCAATACTACTCAACCATGACCCGTCATATAAGCCCTAATCAAGTTCATTCATGTCTACAAGCTTTAGTTATAAAAAATTCATATCTAGGTAATCTAATCTAAGGCAATTCATAAAGAAATTCATCAATCTTAGAAGATCACATCTAACCCCTCAATTTGCCTCATTCATGGCACAACATTAGACTATATCAATTTTACCCTAGAATTTTAGGTTAATCAAGAATACATGTATATTCATACAAAAATCATGAAATTACATCATGATCAACCCACATCCACTCAATTGGAACAATTACCACATACATAACTCTATCACATTCTACTAGTATCAACCAATACCCAAACTTGAGATCCAATTTGGGGAAAAAGGGAAATCGATGGATTATTGGGCAATTCATCATTAAAATAGTAGTAATTCATCAATATAATCATAATATAAATCAATTAAGTCATTGAAATCATTTTTGAAAAGGAACCCATGGCTCCACTTTTGGGAATTTGAGAACTTTGAAATCTAATTTTCGAAGGGCTCTATGGGTGAAGACTACCCGGCCCATAGATGAAAAGCCACCATACCTCTTTGAAGATTCTTCATGAACTTTGGTAGGAAAGTTGAGTTCTTGAATCCTAGACTTCAAATCTTTATTCTTCTTCAATGGAGGTTTCCTAGAGAGAAATATTTGAGAGGAGAACTTTTTGATTTGATTTGGGTCTTGGGGGTTAATGAAGTAAAAGGGGTGGTTTATGACTTAAAATAGTATATATATATGTGTGTGTGTGTGTGTGTGTGTGTGTGTGTGTGTGTGTGGGTGTGGAATAAAATAATTAAATCGACCTAATTAATTAATTAATTAATTAAAAAGAAAATTAATAAAATGACCTTCCCTTGGCAGCCTACTCCCAGGCACCACGAGAGGACCTCACGAGTCGTGGTCCTTGGGCAATGGCTATGGCTTGGGGCTCTTGGCCTCTAAAGAAGAAGGCATGACCGCGAGACCTCCCACGATCCGTGGTCAAGACCACAAGTCGTGGTGAAGGTCATTGTAACACCCCACAATCTAGTAGACCAAATTAGAGCCACAAGCTAGGGTTTTAAGGTGTGATGTATGTGAAATAGAGTCGTAGATGAGACTTTCCATACTTTGAATGAGGGGCTTAGTAGTTGAACTTCAAGATACGTGTTAGACCCCATAGTTTAGAAGACTATATATGGAATGTTATAGGGTGGTAAGGACCTATGATAGCAAGAAAGAGTGAAAGAAACCTTGTTCTTTGAGTGGTCTTTTGGCGATAGGACTTCATGATCGCCCAAAGGGTTGGGCGAGTCGCCCTTGTGCCTTATCATCTCTAAGTGGGCTATCGCATTTGGCCTAGATTCTGGAGCAAAGGGCGAGCTAAGTCGCAGCTCGCCAACCAAGTTGGCGGATCATCCTTTAGCTCCCTAGATCGCTTAGTGGACTGCCTAAATTCCAAACTCGCTGGAATATTGGGCGATCCAAGGGTGCATTTGGCGAGTTACCTAGTGCTAAGGGCGAGCTCAAGCGGGCAAGACACAAGAATTCGTATTTTAAGTGAGGGTCTTTAGGTAATCTCTCCAATACTTTAACCAAGACTTTCCCACTCCTTTCCTAACAAGTATATATGTTTATTAGACCTAACATTACCTCTATTATATCATTCTCCCTAGAATCAAAAGAAAACCCACTTCATCCTCTCAAGAAATTCTCTCTATAGAAGCAAGGAAGAAGAAGAAGTTGGGGCAGCAACTAGGTCGAGTTTTCTCCATGGATTCGAGCTTGTGCTAAGGCTTTGATAAAAGATATTTTTAGCTTTTCATCTATGGGTTCTTCCACCCATAGATTCCCTTAAGATTTTCCCCTAATTTGTGAAGAAGAACCCCAATCTAAGCTAGGGTTTCTTCCAAAGTGTGGGTATAGTTGGGTATGACTCCAAATGGTTGGATAATACTTATTGATGGTTGATTTAGCATTGAATTGTGATATTATGATGAAATTATGTGATTTAAATGGTTAACCCTAGTTTACTTGATGAGTTTCATGTTTGTGGGTTGATGCCACTAGAGAGGAATATGAAGGTTCATGCGTAATCTACCTAGACTAATGTCATTAGTAGTAATTTATCAAAATGTTAGGATCAAATGATTATGAATTCAACTAGAATATATTATATATGATGGATCTTGGAATGTAATGTTGAAGTTGAACCTTTAGGATAAATTGTAGCAAGAATCACATAGTAATGAAGAGTGTGAATGAATTTCTGGAAATTTAGGTTCATAAGATGCTTGCATGTTGTAAAGTTGTTAAGAGTTAAGACTCCTAGTTGTGAATGTTGAAGGCTAATATGATTGGCTTTAGATGCTAAGCCTTTGAGATAAAGTCTAAGTGAGAACAGAGTCTAATAGGTACAATTATGGTGAAAGGCCTTTACTCACCTAACCTACCTTATGAATGCTTGATAGATAAAAGTGATAGAATCACTTGAACATGGATTGGCTGTCAAGGACCTCCTTCCATGAGTTATGAGTGTTAAGCAAGACTTAACAAGTAAACCTTGGGGTGTATGCTTGGATCCAAGTGGATATTGACAATGAGATGGAGTGTCACACAAGAGAGGGTTCGGACTCCAAGAAGAAAGGAGAGCCACACCTAGTTAATGTGAGGACTATCCAAGCTAAATGGGGAACTCTTACATAGTAGAGTGTGGGGTTTCCCAAAGTTAGATCTCATGAGATGGGAGCCTTTACATAGTTGAGTAAAGGTTGCTAGTAGGAATCTCCATATCCAATGAAATAAGACATGTTTAAGAAGCATCTCATAGTGCTCAAAGCATAATGAACTAAGACATGCTTAAGAAGCATCTCATAGTGTTCAAAGCATATTGAACTAAGACATGATTGAGAAGCATCTTATAGTGTTCAAGAATATAAGTGGACTTAGACATGCATAAGGTAGTATCTCATAGGGTCCATGTGAAGAATGAACTTAGACATGCTTAAGAGAGTATCTCATAGTGTTCAAGGTAGAAAAGGGGTTAGACATACTTAAGTATCTCATAGTATCCATGCTAATAGTGAACTTAGACATACTAAGAGTAGTATCTCATAGGGTTCAACCTAATAATGAACAAAATGTGCTTAAGAGAGTACCTTGTAGTGTTCTAAAGTTAAAGAGAGGAACTAGGTTCCAACCCAAGAAGTGTTAGCATGAGGACCTAAAGGTAGTACTTAGCATGTATAGTATTATGGGGTGCTATGCATGCATTGCACAAGTATGACTTAGGGTCACTAAAGAGAAGTCTTGGGATAGGATTGTACTAGAGTTGCCTTTCCTATTTATAGTTGACTAAAGGTGAGAGATTCCCTTAGTTATGAGAGTTAAGCTAATTATAAGGCCAAAGTAGGGTGAATATGACTAGGATGACTTCAAGGCTATGCTTAGTGTGAAGGGTAGTATGGGATGTCTTTCATGCATTGCACAAGTGTGTCGTGGGGTTACTTAGAAGTATGGTACCCTTATGGCATAGAGAAGTTTAAAGAGCTAACCATGAATATAGATTATAATTAAGATGACATGAAGACCTAAGTCTTGAATATGAAGGTGGACTACGCTCTAGAATGACCAAAGAGAGGTACTTAGCATGGATGGTAGTAGGGGATGCTATCCTTGCATTGCACAAGTATACTTGGAGGTAGCTTGTGAAGTAGTTCTCTTGTAATATGAAGGACTTAAGGTTGAAGTGTGTAACCATGAAAGTCTTAGTAAAGACTATGCCATGAACATGTTGTATCTCTAATGCTCATTAAAAATGTCTTATGCTGACTTATGTTTATATAAAGTTTATGTGGGAGACCATGCTATGACTTGTTCATTGTGTTATGACCATGTTGTTATCTCTTATGCTTATGTCTCATGCTGACTAACCATTTGAGATGCTCTTATGATGTTGTGCTAGCTTTCTTAATTGGTACATTTTGTACTAATGCATATTGTCTACATTCTAATCAAATGTAGGGTTTGGAGATTGAGTTTACTTGGAGATAGGTTTCTAAGGAGCTAAGGAAGATTGAAGACTTGGTAAGTCCTCATAGCTTCGAGGACAATAACCACATTCCTTTATGACATTTACTTTTAAGTTTTAGACTTTGTATGGGCTACGTCCCAAAGTTTTATATTCTAAAGTCGTGTTCGATGGTTTGAGACAAAGTATAGAAAGATTTCCGCTTGCTTTTATAAAGATTTCAATTGTAAAGAAAATTTTAAAATTCTCCTGTATTTTCCTACTATCTCATGTTCAAGATATGCTAAGGGCTTGTACAAGACCCCTTCGGGGTCAAGTATGCCATGTAACTTCTAGGGTGTACTCCCAGGTTGCTACAGTAGTGGTCTTGAGGCAGCATTTATGCTTCAAAGCCTTGCCTCCCACACACCTAAGGGATCTTCACCAACACCCTTCACGAATTGTCAAGGGCACCACGGCTAGTGGTGGTGCCCGTGGTCCATTGACCAGTAGCTCCTCTAACCTGTCATTCCTCCCATGAGGCTAAGGCAACCCCACGAGCCTTCCCAAGGCCCGTGATTATAACCACGAGCCATGAAGTGGTTCATGAAGGGAAGCCTTGGCTTCGCACCTTTGAGAGTGCATTGCCTCACCAACCACGGGTGAAACCACGACTCGTGGTGGCCACCACCGGTTGTGAAGATCCTCGTGGTCATGGTAGATAATGGCTAGGCTATTTTTAGGCAACATTGGCTCCCTAGCCATGGCTTTCACCCAAAACCCTTGGCCCTTGCCCTTAACCCTTGACGTTAACCCTCACGTTTAGGCTCTAGTTAACCTTACTAATTTTTGAGGTGTTACATTATCTCCCCCTCGGGAACATTCATCCTCGAATGACACATTAGACACCTTACAAAATTATAGACACAAGATTAGCATCCCATCAAGCATGACACATCAATATAATGCACAAATCATAGGATGAAGCATCAACTCCATTTCAATATGCTCAATGAAACACAAGAAAGTAGGAACTACATATGCAAACCCATTATGCATGAAATTCTCATAACTAGTCATGTTCAAGGAGGAACAACCATCTCCTAGTCATAACATGCTCAACATACTCTCACGGAGCTCATATGCAATTTACTCTCAAAAAGAATTTTATTCAAGGAGGAATTTCTCAACTCCTAACCAAAGCATGCTCAAATATTATTCTCATGATGTAAAATAGGAACTCATAATCAATGTATTACAACATGAGGAAAAATAATTCACATAAACTCATTTTCTTTCAAGACACAAGTTTTCATGAATATGTATTATAGAAGGAAATCATGGCAACATCAAACACACATTATACCTTGTTAGCTAGGCAAACTATCTCCCCCTTGGGAGTAAGCTTATACGAACTCTTCCAAACATCACCTATCATATAAAATAAGAGGAACTATCTTCTCCAATCAAAAGCAAGCTCAATACAACATTATGGAGCCAATATGCCATTTCATCAAAAACATACAAAGCATGTTCATCAACTCTTCCCATGAAGTCAAATATGTCATCATCATACTAAAATGCACAACATCATGAGGAACATCTATCATGAAAACTCATTTTATTATTAAACATGAATTCTCTCGAGAACATGCAAAAAATAAGGAGATCATGGAAACACATAAATCACACATGACTCCAAATTGAAACAAGTCGCAAGGAACTCTTTCTCTCAAGCTAGAATAGGAGTGGAAGAAAGAGATGAGGATATCGAGACTCTCAAAATCTTGATATCTAACCATACTATCTCCCCTTTGGGATTAAGTCCCCTACTAAAACCTCAATTACCACTTATTTCAACCAATCCTCAAAGACACAGGCAAAACACATAGTAACCTTGTTGGGTTCTAAAACCACTGGAGGTATAATAACCATGCATCCAAACCCTACCAAGGTTAACAAGAGTAACTCTATGGGACAAGGGAATCCTGGGATGCACATAACATCCAAGACTCCATAATCATGAAACGAGTTAAGGAAAACTTATCATCTTAAGTTAGAGAAGGAATAGAAGGGAACATAAGGATATCAGGACATCTCATTGGCCCTTGGCCTCCCAAGTAGCACCCTCAAATAAAACCCTTACTAAAATACAACTCTTCATCATTCTTATAGAAGCACTTCCTTACTCTTCTATTTCTTAACTTGCCGGTCTAAGATCCTAATTGGTACTTCTAAATTAGAGAGGTTCTCATTAAGCAACTCTAGCTCACAACCAACCTTACCAACACCTCTCAATGTCTCTTATGAGCCTACCAAACTAGGACTAAACTTCTCAAACTCACTACACCTCTTTAGGTGAGAATTTCAAGCCAATCCAAATCATGAGCATTTAGAATACTTAACGACCTTGCTAACTAAGCACATTTCTTTCAACTTCTAAGGTCGGAGCAAGTTATCACTTAAATTGCCCATCTATCACACAACGTGATTCTAAACCATGGAGAATTACACTTCTATCTTCTTTTAAAGGAGTCTACTCACTCAACATCTCTAGGCATCACTTAAACACCACTATTCATCAAATCTTCCATCACATCCTAAAGTTCATTATGGCTAAGTTTGGTTCTACCAATGAACACATATAACCATAGTTAGTCCCTTTTATACTAAGGACAACACAAAAGCTCATCATGTCCAATTTATCAAGTCACAAAAGACAAGCACTACTGGAATAGAAATAAGCATGAAACACATACCAAAACCATTTCAACCCATATCATCACCTTTGGAGGGATCTACCAACCATTCATATTTAGGTATTATCTAACACCTTACTCAAAATGGCCATACTTAAGATCAATCTTAAAAGATAACTAACTCTTTAAAGTTGGTCAACACTTACACTCTTCTTCCTCACTTTAACTAGGTGGTACAAGCAACCCTCAAAGATAATTTTTTTAAGAAAAAACACAATCCAAACTTATGGCATAGATATTCCCCCCCCCCCCCCCCTCCACTCTTGGATAGGCTCATTCGGGAACTAACAATTTGACTAGATGGGTTCTATCATCAAGTAGGAGCTTGACAATAACACTACCAATCCACCCTAACGGTGACATCTAAATCTAGTATATCAAGTCCAGTCTAGTCACATAGCCATAATTGGCATTACAACCAACATCTTCTCCCTGGATCTTTGTAGCATGATCCTTTCAAGTAGTCATATCTTGAAGACTATCAGATAGGGATAAAGACCTTATAGAATTAAGCTCTATGGCACGACTAGAGAATGAAGAAGTGAGATTTCCTAATAATCTTGTAGCCTCTCCTTCATAAATGTGGCGCGATTCACACTATGAACAAGACGCTACTAGACGTGGCTTATAAGACATCAACCTAAAATCATCCCAAAATCTTATGCTCTGATACCAAGTTTTTCATGATCCAGGGGTACCCCTAGACATAACACAGTGTACTTGACCCCGAAGGGGTCGTATACAAGCCCTTAGCATATCAAAAACATAAAAGTCATAGAATGATGCGAAATCAAAAACTTTCTTTACAATTGATGTCTTTCATAAAAGAGAATGGGAGTCTAGACATTGTCTCATTTAGCCATCTAAATACAATCGAATAACGAATAAGGACACAACCCTTACAATAGTTCTCAAATGACATACTAAAAGAAACTACTAAGTAAAGATACTCGTCCTCGAATCGTGAGGACTCACCAACTAGCAAGGTAGATTATCTATCCCAAGCTTGAACCAATAAGAGATCACCTTCAAAAACCAAACCCTACACTTATAGAAAATGTAGAAATATGGATTAGCACAAAATGTACAAAGTATGGAAGTCATGCATAAAAACCTTTAAAACATGATAAAAAGGACATTTTAGTTGAAACCATGCAATATGCCAATTTGAATATCTTCTTCGAAAGAGTTGGAGAACATCACTCGTAAGGCAACTCATATATAGTTCATCATAGCACAAAGGATAACAACATAATCATAAGCATAGTCTCCAATCATAGACATAGTGCAAATATCAATCATCATGAGACATAATGCACATACATAGTCAAATACCAATATCATCACATCATAATAGAATCATCACCTAAGTAACCCTAAGTTATACTTGTGTCATGCATATATAAGATCCCATAACCCTATCTACACTAAGTACCACTTTTAGGTCACCCTTTTCATACATTAGTCCCATCCATAGTTAATACTCATAGACAAGGAAACATTCATATTCATTAGTTCATGCCAAGGAAAGTCAATCATAACAACAATCCAAATTGAGCATGCATTAATTCATAAATCATCATAATGTAATGGAACCATGCCATGGCTACTCTCAAAGTCTACTTGTGCCATGTATGAGTGAAGTCACATACACTCAGTCACACTAAGTAGATCTTCTTGAGGAGTCATTAATCATAATTCATGTTTCATGTTCATAGTTCATTTATATAAGAGAAACACACCATGGCTACTCTTAAAGTCTACTTGTGCCATGTATGAATGTAATCCCATAATACCACTCACACAAAGTATATCCTTTGAGGAACCATAGCACATAACTCACTTTCTTGTTCATTAGAGGAATATAGCCTTAACCGACATAGACCATGTGAGCTACATGGATTCCGGTGTTGTGTAACCCACATCAAAATAAGGTGTCCTACTTGCCTAAGGTAGAACTAAATGTATTAACTTTTAGGTGGATCCACTAGCTAAAGACCTATGTGGGCAAATAGTCATGGGATAGGGAGATTGCTTCTAGAAGCCCGACCTATTGTATTGACGGAGGAGCTTCCATCTCATTAGAATAATTTAGAGAACCCGGCCTCTTGTATTAACGGGAAGGCCTCTACCTCACTTTCCATATCCACTCGGTGCTAAGCATTATTTCCTAAAATTACTTGTTTATTCTTGAATTGGATTTACATGTTTGAAGGAGTATTTCACCCTTCGTTCAACCCAACTCAAAAAGTAGCTCACAGATTCAAAAAGGTGAGAATGGACTTTCAACCTTAGAATATTCATTAATATGTGAGAAAAACTTTCACATTATGATCATGTGTTTGCATGATAATGGACTTTAAATCAACACAACAGGATAATCATGGTCATGTACATTTAATGCATAGTAATGTGTAAAGGTACATATGAGAACTAGACTTTCAATTGACACCATAGATACATCATATTCATGTTTATGCATGGAGTGTGTGTGTTTAATTATCCTCGCAATGACACAACCACAACATTATCATCATAGACACTTCCCTCTCAAAGTGTTCATAAGCATGTACATAATATCACAATCATGAATAATTCACATATATTGCATTCAAGCATCTAGACCAATTAAATCAACACATCTATTATTCATCATCTTAGACATTGACATAATTGTAATTCAAGTAGGTCATTCGTTGCATGCATAAGTTCATGTAATCATATTGTAGATTATGTGGGTAAAGTCTTTCCACAATAATATCATATACAATTCAACATGCATATTAACTTCAATCTTAAAAGCCTTACCATTTATAGCTCATTCATATTAGCTATTACCCTTAGGTCCTATAAGTCATCTTCATATTACAAGCTTTACTCTCAACCATTACCTCACATGGTCATCATGTAAACCAAATTCTCAAGGTACACTAACCACATGCTTCATTATTGATCAATTAAAGTCATTTAGTATCATATAAAGTCCATCTCAATACTACTCACCCATCATATAAGCCCTAATCAAGTTCATTTTCATGTCTACAAGCTTTACTTATAATCAATTCATATCTAGGTAATCTAATCTAAGGCAATTCATAAAGAAATTCATCAATCTTAGAAGATCACATCTAGCCCCTCAATTTGCCTCATTCATGGCACAACATTAGGCTATACCAATTTTACCCTAGAATTTTAGGTTAATCAAGAATACGTATATATTCATACAAAAATCATTAAATTACATCATAATCAACCCACATCCACGCAATTGGAACAATTACCACATACATAACTCTATCACATTCTACTAGTATCAACCAATACCCATACTTGAGATCCAATTTGGGGCAAAAAGGGAAATCAATGGATTCTTGGGTAATTCATCATTAAAACAGTATTAATTCATCAATATAATCATAATATAAATCAATTAATTCATTGAAATTGATTTTGAAACGAAACCCACGGCTTAGATTGAAAACCCACTTTTGGGAATTTGAGAACTTTGAAATCTAATTTTGGAAGGGATCTATGGGTGGAGACTGCCCATAGATGAAAAGCCACCATACCTCTTTGAATATTCTTCATAAACTTTGATAGGAAAGTTGAGTTCTTCAAAATCCTTCTTCTTCAATGGAGGTTTCCAAGAAAGAAATATTTAAAAGGAGAAGAACTTTTGATTTGATTTGGGTCTTGGGGGTTAATGAAGTAAAAAGGGTGGTTTATGACTTAAAATAGTTTATATATGTGAAATAAAACAATTAAAATCGACCTCATTGATTAATTAATTAAAAAGGAAATTACTAAAACAACCCTCCCTTGGCAGCCTACTCCCAGGCACCATGAGAGGACTTTACAAGTCGTGGTCCTTCCCGTGGTCCTTGGACAGTGGCTATGGCATGGGGGTCTTGGCCTCTAAATTTGAAGGCATGACCATAAGACCTCCCACGATTCGTGATCAATACCATGAGCCATGGTAAAAGTCGTGGTCTTGAGGCAGCATCTAGGCTTCAAAGCCTTGCCTCCCACACACCTAAGGGGTCTTCACAAACACTCTTCATTAATCGTCAAGGGCACCACGGCCCGTGGTGGTGCCCATGGGCCCTTGACCAGTAGCCCCTATAACTTGTCTTTCCTCCCATGAGGCTAAGGCAACCCCATAAGCCTTCCTATGGCCCGTGGTCATGGCCACGAACCGTGAACTAGCTCGTGAAGGGAAGCCTTAGCTTGGCACCTTTGGGAGTGCACTGTCTCACTAACCACAGTTGGCCACAAAGGGGCATGAAGACCCTCGTGGTCATGGTAGACAGTGACTAGGCTAGTTTTAGGCAGCCTTGGCTCCCTGGCTACGGCCTTCACCCAAAACCCTTAGCCCTTGCCCTTAACCCTTGATGTTAACCCTCACATTTAGGCTCTAGTTAATCCTACTAATTTCCGAGGTGTTACAAAAATACAAACTGCAAGGCATTCAGTCTCCTCATTTCCTACTAGAGTTAGAAGTCGTTAATTTGGCTCTAGGATCCCGCAAGCCAAATACTCTGCTGAAACACCTCCTCCAACAGAAGTCAATGATGATCAACCTCAATCCCCCACTTACTCGTCACTAGGTGGAGATTAAGATTTTTTGACACAAGATTTTCATATTGATAAAGAAAATCTGAATAAAGAATTTTATTCACAAGGAAATGTTCTAAAAAGGGTTTTTAACAAATTTCAAATCGAAGAAAGACAAAACCTTTAAGAAATTTACTATAATTTTCTAAACTCTTTTCAAAAACAAATTAATTTCTTCTAATGGTTTGAGGCTTATGCTGATTATCACAAAATAGATTTTTTCTTTTTCAAAATCAATTAATGTTTCAAAGTTATGGAAAACGTTAAATGGGGGAGACGTAAAATTTGAACTTCCCCCCATTAGAAGTCTTTACAATGTCCTTTGGTGATAACTCCATTATTGCAACTCCTTTTAAAAGAAAAATTGACAACGAAACCATTAATAGAAGAGATATTAAATGTAACACCCCGAAAACTAGTAGGCTTACCTAGAGCTTGTCGTAAGTGTTATAGTAGTAGCATTTGGTTCTCAAACTTAGAATGAAGGGTTTAGGGGTTAAACGTCAAGGTACGACCCCCCAAGGACCAACCAAAGGTCCTTGAGGAGGACCCTAAAGTCTACCCCAAAATTGCCCAAAAAGGTGACCTATGGATGGGAACCTACGGGGAGTAGGTCCATCCACACCTCGTAGGTGAGCTTCGTATCTCAAGCCCCCACTCAACAAGCTGTAGACCATGAACCACGCCCAACCAAGATGGGTCATGGTCCCACCCACGGTCCGTGGGTCATGTCGCGGGTCATGCCTCGTAAGAGTTTTTAAGTCATTAACCAACCCATTCACCTCATTAAATACCAAGACCCAAATCCATAGCCAACTTTCCCAAAATAAACTCTCTCTAGAACTCCAAGGAAGAAGAAGAAATGTGAAGCTAGGGTTGAAGAATCAAGATTTTCTCCTCAAATTCGTGGTAAATCTTCAATAAGATATGGTAGCTCTTCATCCATGGGTAGCCTTCACCCATGGAGCCCCTTCAAAGCGCCCCCCCCCCCCCCCCTCCCCCCAATTTCAAAGTTAGAAAAGTTAGGGTTTGACTTCAATCTCATGGATTCCTTTCAAATTCATTTTTTTAAAGGTTGAATTATGTTTTTTTATGAATATATATATTATTTTACATTATTTTAAGTTGAATTCCTCAAGAATTCATGAATTTTCCTATTTTCCCAATTTGGATCTTAAAGTGTGGGTATTGTTATATGTTGATCCAATTGAGTGGATAATGGTTGTTTAAGGTGTAATTACATGATTTTAGAATGATTATACATGTATTCTTGAATAACCTAAGGTTTTAAGGTGACATTTACATAGTTTGGTTTATGTCATGAAAGAGGCAATTGAGGGCCTAGATGTGATCTTCTAAGATTGATGAATTACTTTATGAACTACTTAAAATTAAAGCTTGTAGACATGAATTAATTAGATTAGGGCTTATAGGATGAATCATGACAAAGTAGAGTTTAGAGTGAGTTTACATGATAACATATGATTATAATTGGTTAAGAATGAAGCATGTGGTTAGATTATCTTGGGAATTAGGCATACATGATGACTATGTGAGGTGTTGCTTGAGAATAAGGCTTGTAGTATGAAGATGATTTCTAGGGATTTAAGGGTAAAAGCTTATATGAATGAGTTAAGAATGTTAAGGCTATAAGAGGGAACCTATTATGTAGGTTGAATTGTATATGGCTTTATTGTGGAAGAACTTTACCCACATGACCTATAATATTAGTACATAAAATTATGCATGTAGTAATTGAACTATTTGAATTAATAGCTATGACTAATGTAGTGAATCCTAGATGTGTTGATTTAATGTGATCTATGATCCTTGAATGCAAAATATGAGAATTACGCATGATTGTGAGATTTTGTACATGCTTTATGAACACTTTGAGAGTGAAGTGTCTATGATGATGATATTGTTGTTTGTGTCATTGAAAGGACAAAATCACACACACACTACATGCATGACCATGATTATGATGATATATTGTGTTGATTGAAATTCTATTCTCATGAACAAATAATGAACATGATGTGAAAGGTTTTCTCACATATTGAAGATTCTAGGTTGGAAGTCAGTTCTCACCTAATGGAATCTAACATGAAGACATGGACAGTGAACGGTTATTCTCACGCATGATCTAATGAGTTATCCTAATGAAACAAGTTATGATTCAATAAGTACTCCATTGGAATTATGCTTAGCACTGAGTGGATATTGAATATAAGATAGAGGCTCTCCCGCTAAGTAAGGCCGGGTTTCTAAAAGTAATCTCATGAGATGGAAGCTCCCCCATTAAGTAAGGTAGGGGTTTCTAGTAGCAATTTCCTTATCCCATAACTACGTGCCCCGGTAGGTTATTTAGCTATTGGATCCACCTAAAAGCTAATGCATGTTAGTTCTACCTTAGGCAAGTATGACACCTCTTTTCGGTGTGGGGAATGACACCGCATTTCATGTTAAGTTCACATGGTCTACGTCGGTTAAGGCTAATTCTCACTATGATCAAGACTATGAGTTATGAACTATGGTTACTCAAGAAGCTCTACTTAGTATAGGTGAGGGTATGGGACTTCATCCATGTACTGTACGAGTAGGCTTTGAGAGTAACTATGGTATTTTCTTTTTATGTTATGATGATTTATGAAATGGAGTATGTTTAATGTGGATTGTTGCTACGAGTTGATTTCCTTGATATGAGTTGGTAAATGTGAAGGTTTCCTTGTCTATGAGTACCATCTAAAGATGATATCAAAGAATGGTAAGTATGATTATGGAAGCCTAAAAGTGGTAGTTAGTGTAGATGGGATTATGGGATCTTATCTATGCATTGCACAAGTATAGCTTAGGGCTACTTATGAGATGGTTCTATTATGCTATGATGATTTATATGATAAATATGCTTGTGACTTATGCTTTTATACTAATGTGCATGGTGATTCTCAAACTTAATAAAGTGCATGCTTTTCAACTATAATGTCCTTTTTAGCATGTTTTCAAGGTTTTTATGCATGACTATCATACTTAGTGCATTTTTGTACTAACTCATATTTTCCTACATTTTCCCAAAGTGTAGGGTTTGGCAATATTGACTTCCATCCTCGTGGCTAGGTTCATAGTAGATCAAGAAGAAAAGTTATGGTGAGTCCTCATAGCATTTGAGGGCTTGACCACCATGTCCTTTAAGTTCTTCCTTTATGTTTTAGATTTTTGTATGGACTGCGTCCCAAAGTTTTAGTTTAAATGGCTATAGATGGTTTGAGACAAAATGTAGATTTCCGCTTGTTTTTATAAATGACTTCGATTGTAAATAAAGTTTTAAATTTCTGCACCATTTTCTATTACCTTATGTTATGATATGCTAAGAGGCTTGTATGAGGCTTTTCAGAGTCTTGTACGTCGTATCACATCTAGGAGGTACTCCTGGGTCGTAACATTAAAAGTATTTTTGAACAAAATAATTATACAAATAAATATTTACATGGTCTAGGTAAAATTTTGATGTCAAAACAACACTCCACACCTACTACTACCTCCAAATTGTCAAAAACCTCTACATCTTCAATTCCCTTGTTTAAACCTTATGAAATTCCTAGGACATTTGCTACAGAACTCCAAATTCATAAGGCAAGGCACGTTCCTCAACTTTCCATCCTTCAACGTCGAATTCTCGAAATTGAGAAATCCTTAAATCATGTAGCTCCTGATACCCCTAACAAAGATGCATCATCTGGATTTGTCACAGTCCTTCAAGAAGATTTTCCAGACTAACATTCGGACAAGACGCCGAAGGAACACATCTCTCATAAGGTGGCTCCTATCAGATCTGAATACTAACTGGCGAAAACTCCAAAAACTCTATTATTCTAGAGCTGACCATCCAAACATTGCTTTAGAAGAAAAACCTAATGTTATGCATAACAAATACAACGGCAACAACATCTATGAATGTAACATATATGCATGTTCTGATCAACATTCTCTTCAAATTACAGCAAATGACAATGGTTTCCACTGCTTATAAGACCTCTCATAATTGTTCAAACCAACTAATTACCCATGTCCTTGTAGCAAGGTTCACCGACTAGCTTAAAGGATGGTGGGATACACATCTTACAGATGAAGATAAACAAAGTATCTTTCAAAGTGTTAGACTTAACCCTGTAGGAAACCCAATTCTCAAGGATGGCCATACCAATCCAGATTCGACCAATACTCTGATTTATGCCATAAACCTGCATAGTGAATCTATGTATTTTTAAGGAAATGTCCTCTTAAATACTCCACAATATTAAGTGTAAAATACTTTCTCAGTTTAGAGAATATAAAGATTCTTTCCTCACTAGAATCTATGAAAAAACATATGGTAACCTCCTATACTGGAAAAAGAAATTTCTAGATGGATTGCCCAAGTCTCTTAGGGACCTAGTCAAAGAGGAACTCCAAAACCTACACCCTGGTGATATTATTCCCTACAAACAAATTACTTATGGCCAGCTAACCAGCCTAATACAACAAGTTGCACTTAAGATTTGTAGTCAAGATAAAATTTTAAGACAAATAGCAAAAGATCGAGCTCAAACCCACTGTGATTTAGAAAGTTTATGTGAATAGTTTGGTCTTCCACCTTATCGAAAGAAATCTTTCCAAAAATCAACCCCAAGAAAAGAAGAATATACTTCCAAGTCATACTCAAAATTTAGAAAATCAAAAACCCCTCCTCCAAGACCTCAGTAATCAACCAAAAAGACTACCCATCCAGTACCCAATATTGGTAATTTGTATATGTGTAATAAGCCTGGCTATATTGCCAAATATTGCAAACTCTCCAAAAAGGTTAAAAATCTTAACCGTGATGAATTTGTCCTTAACCAAATTCAAAATCTATTACTAGAAGACAGTGAAACCTCTGATTATGCAGGAGATGAATTTGAAAATAGTTTCAACCAAATTGAAAATGACAACTTAGAGTCCTCTGAGTCTAAACAAGACTATACTAGCCAAGGTCAATGTCCTCACTAGAGAACATGATCTCCTACTTGAACTTATTAGTAATTTACATGATTCAGACCAGAAAAAATAATATCTAGAGCAATTCAAAAGGGCTTTAGATAAACCTTCTACCTCTTTCTCTCATATATTTTCTCATCTTCAAGTGACAAACACCTACAATATTACTGATATCCTAAATCGATTTTCCTCCAAAAAATCAAAAGACATAACCATCAAAAAATCTCCATTCTGAAATAGCTTTCCTTAAGGAAGAAATTAGAGGCTAGGCAAGAATTAGACCGCGTTGTCCTCCAGCAATTCTCATCTTTCCCAAAGCAAGTAATCCAATAGATCATGGAAAAGAACAAGGTGATTTCATTAACTTTCTACCATGAATCTCTATTCGTAGATGGCATATGAGGGTAACCCTTGTAGTAAACAAATCATTCATCCTAGATATTGTTGCCTGCCCTATTTGACGCAAGTGTTGATCTTAATTGTGTCCAAGAAGGACTCATTCCTACCAAGCTCTTTGAAAAGACCAAAGAAGCCTTTAGAGCTACCAATGGCAATAAACTAGAGATTAGTTACAAACTCTTTGATGTCGAGGTTTGAACTTCAATAGGAGACTCTATTCTTTCAAATTCTACTTCGTTCGTGCCAGTAAAAGATATTACAAATCCTGTAATACTTGGCACTCCTTTTATAGAGGAGCTTATACCTTTCAGAGTGGCTAACTAAGTAATCGAAATTGAAAGAATCAACATTTTCCTTCCTTTAAATAAACCTCGTATCAAGAAGGTTCCTTCCACCTTAAAACACAAGGAGGCCCAAATCAACTTTTTCAAAGAAGAAGTCACTTTCCAAAGGTTGCAACAACAACTACATGAACCTTCTCTCCAATCCAAAATCAAAACCTCAAATATCAAAATACAAAAGGAGCTTTGTGTGGATTTACCCACAACTTTCTAGAATAGTAAAAAAACACCTGGTTAGGCTTCCTTATGAGCGCATTGATGAGACAACACCAATTGAAACCCACCTATAAGCCCACACAACATAAGCCTTAGAAGAACAACAGGCTTCTCTTGAACATCGAGGAATGACAATTGCCTAGACAAGGAACTTAGTACAGGGCACCTCAATCCATTTCTAACCCTCAAACCAACAAACCAATCTAAAACACAACCTTCTAAACCCAAAACCCTAGTCCAAAGGAAGACCATCATGTGAATGAAAAGGTAGCACTGAGCCCCTCTCCGGCAACCTATTCAACCCAAAGGAACTTCTGAAACACCGGCACCACGAGCCTACAGACTGCTTTGCCATCAAAAAATCCAAGCCAAACACCTCATCCTAAGGGAAACCAAGCCAGCAAGTGGCGTATCAACATAGTTAACTAGAGGGTAGTGGACAAGGGTTCCAACCCTATCATAAACCTGGAAAACTACCAAACATGACCAATGAAAACCGTGCATCCTAAACTAGAGCAAACTCAAAAATCCCACGTATTATCATGAACCCACCTTGAAGATGAATCATCTTAGCAAGTTTCCCTTTCCCAACAGGGCTAAGGCTTGAAATCACCAATGAACACCACTATTGTGACTCTAAATCATACACCAGTCTCGAAGGATATCACACAACAATAAAGAACTAACAAAGCAGTTAGTCCACGCACAACAAAGGATCACACCTCTAATTTCCAGTTGTCCAGAACCAACCTCCAAGACCACAACAAATGGCCAAATCTAAAAGGAGTTGAATGAGCAAAAGCACAACCTAAAATCAAGGAAAGACTAAAGCAAAGAGAGAAAGAAACCAAAAAGGACTACCACAACTAAAGAAGGCTAACTACCCAACATAAAACTCTGATAATTAGCAATCTTTCAACCACTACTCAAAAGGGATAGCTCACAAATAAGCCAAATATGCCTTACAACATACAAAACTCAAATCGGGCAAAGCTAGTCTAGCCATATATCAAACATGGATCGACATCACAGCAAAAGCACACAACAAGGGTGGCAAAAAGGGAAACCATCAATCCCAAGGCCATAGCCATAAAAGTTTTTATCAAGGAAAAGGCACTAGGAGTTACTTAACCACTACTCCCAATTGAAGCAACACAGCCTAGTCAATCCACTACTAAAAAAAATAAACTACAAAGGCAAAACACATACACAATTCTCAAATTAAGCTGCCACAACAAACCAATGATAGATAATAGGCCAGATAAACCCAAACGGGTATAAAACCCCAAATCACACAAAATATGAACCAACAGGATAAACCACAAAATCAAATCCAAAGAATGAATTCCTGAAGCCTCTGCCACTGACTAGCCTGCAGAAGCATAGAATGGACCGTGTCTGACCTCAACATGAACACCTGATATAGTAATGGAAACACCCAAGGCGCCACCTCTAACTGAAGGAGTGGATAACCATAGGATTGATCTAGATTAATACCTCTTATCATAGTCCCATGTAGGGTGATGAAAAAGCTCCCCACACGTACAACTAAGTCCGACCACCCCATCCTGGAGACTATGAGATGTTTGCAATACTTGTAAAAGAAACTCCCAACTAGAGCACTCTCTAGACTAGTGGCCCAACTTTCCAAAATCATAGCAACTTATATAACGCAAAGCCCAGCGCGAATAATGCAATGATCTTTCTTGTCTACCTTTGCCAAACTTAGAACCACCCCTACCAAAATGCCCTAGGGCCTTGCGACAATCTCTAACATAGTGTCCTATCTCACTACACCCATAGTAACCATTATCGAGAGTAATCGTCTGCAAAGACCAACTTGGAGTAATATCAGACCCAACACCCAAAGATCCAAAATTACCAACATGAGAAGTCTAACCTAAAATATGGCTGCCTTCAATACCATGACTACCTTAGAACCCCTTGTAACAAGAGATGCTACCTCTATAAGCCTAATAGGTCCAAAAGAAAGATGTCCCTTGCTGAATTGATACTCACCTCAAAGTGGAATTTTGTCACTATTGTAATAATGGCAAAGCCTATTACCAATATCACTGTAGGTCTTAAGGCATTCTTTCTCCACAACCCTCATATTACTAACAACCAGGGGAAACGTAAACACTGTCGATATTAGATGCTTCAATACTAACCGGAGTGGCAAAGCTAACCTTCTGTTCAACCCCTAACTCAACTCCTGATTAGTAGGAAACAATGTGGGGTTATGCCCAGCCTACTCTGAAAATCCCAACATATAGTCATAAACGGACAATAAACCCTGCGGAGACTAGCCAACCCAACTTTGCTCTGAAGAGCATCCGTTTCACCAAGAACTATACCTATCTGAGATGTACCCTTGAATAAGCTCGAACCTCCTAAGACTGAATAACATGGAATCGAGGTAGCCAAAGCGTGGGCTTCCTCTTGACTTTCTAAATGATGAGGAATGCCTCCGACCTTAAGGTCCATCCCTACTTGAGGCCTCCTATCCCGATAATGTTCTGAAACTCTAGTGGAATGTGTTGATGTTATGCCCACGTCCATTAAGTGATTTGTGCTATCCATCAATAGAATATTCTAAAGAAGCAATTTTAGAGGTTACTCAAAGAGAAAAAACACGATAAGAGTAAAAAAAAAAAAAAGTAATTTCCTAAGAATACCTTATAGCCTCCCGAAGATAGCATACAAACGTTTCTGCACCGATCCCCAAGACTCTACTAGGCTTTTTCTCTCATAGTAGTGCTATCGATCAACCTAGAGATTTAATACCAAAATGTAACGATCTGATTTCTCAGGTCATGATGGAACCTACTACACCCCCCACCAATAGTTAAGCTTAACCCATAGTTGTAACACCTAAAAATCCAGTAGGCTAAACTAGGGTTTAGTGAGAGGGCAAAAGTCAAGAAAATGAGAACAGCTTGGGCAGCCTTCACTAAGCCATGCTCACATCCCACGACCACCATGAAACCTCATGGTAGGGACCACCAACGGTGGTGGAACTAGTAGAGGTGAGGCATTGAGCTCCCAAAACTGCCAAAAATGTTAGACCCTTCCACAAGCCACTTGACGACTCGTGAAGGCCACCATGGGCCATGGGAGAGGTCATGGTCTTAAGTTAGGATTTTAAGGGAAAGGGTGGCAAAACCAAGCCACTAGTAAAGGGACCACGGGCACCACTACAGGCTGTGTGACACTTGATGGACCGTGGTGCCTCACGTGGTGGTGGTTCGACATTTTTAGTTCATAGGATTTTTGGGTCTTTTTTTATTTTAATTAAAACAAAGTTATGTTGTTTTACCCAAGCCTAAGACCCCTATATAAGTGATTTTAACCCCAAAACTCACTCATTCAAGTCATTATTTCCAAAACCCAAAAGAAATCCCAAAGTTCTTCTATCAAATATTTCTCTCTCTAGAACTTTAAGAAGAAGAAAGAGTTCAAGCTAGGATCAAGGTCAAGTCTCCAATCCTCAAGAATTTTTGGGCTTTTTTTTATCAACGTATGATGGCTTTTCACCCATGAAATCCTTTCTTCCATGGAGTCCCCCAGATTCCCCATTTGAAAAGTAGAAATTCCTAAACTGAATTAGGGTTTTCTTCTAATGTTGTGGATCTTGATGAATATTGATTCAATTGATTGGGTTATGATTGTTTATTATTGATAGGAATACATGTTTTTAGGATGAATTTACATGTACCCATGCCTAACCCATGTCTAGAAAGATGAAATTGATATAACTGGATTTTATGACATGAAAGGAGAATTTGTGGGTTTAGATGGATTCTATTATGATTGATGAGATAAATTAGAATTTCTTTGAGATTTAAGCTTATGAGATGATTATGATATTGATTGCGTTGAGAGTGAAGCATATATGATGATTATGAGATGCAGTGCTTTAAGAGCAAAGCTTGTGATATGAATTGTTGATTATTGATGTAATTGTGTGGAAGAGATAGTTCTCACATGAATTTCTTAAGTATGAATGTGAAAGGCTTTCTCATATTGAATGATTCCAGTTTGGAAAGGATTGCTCACCTAAAATGAATCTAGACTAAAGACTAAAATTGAGGAGGTAGGAGGTGAATACCTATGACCTATAGATGAGAAGGATATGAGGTTATTTCCCATATTCTTTAGAGGAGAGAAAGAAGCGACTCTTATTCCCTAATGATAGATATCCATGCAATTAACCATGATTCCCTATGATGAAAGATGTGGGGGGGAATACCTGCATCTTATAACAAAAGGACATGGAGGTGAATAACCGCATCTTCTAATGAAAGGACATGGAGGCGAACACTTATGATTCCTTATAAAATGATGTGGAGGTGAATACCTGTGTCATATGATGTTGGGCATGGAGGCGAATACCTATGATCCTATGAGATAGACATGGAGGCGAGTAGCCATGACCATATATGTAAGGCAAGAGGCGACTACCCATTAGCCTTTATAGGAAGTCAAGGAGGTGATTCCCTATGTCTATAAAAGATAAGCTAAATATGAGAATGATAGGTGATTAGCCTGGATGATTGCTAAGGTTGCGTACTATGATGAGTAAGACTAGTGGAGGATTACCCATGTCTTGGCTAAGTATGTTTTGAGGTTACTTTATGAAGTATTCCTTTATGATATGATGATCTATTTTATGCATTGATTAAGCTTATGCCTTTTATTGTCTAATTCTTATGTTTATGTTGGTTTTTTTGTAAGCTATCATATTTAGTATATTTTAGTACTAACACATACTCCTGCCTACATTTCTTATCCAAATGTAGGGTCTAGCATTCCCAACTCTCATCCCCGTGGCTAGGATCTTAGTAGAAGCAAGAATTGAAGATTGGTGTGTCCTATTAGCATTCGAGGATTTGATCACCATTTCCTTATGTCTTTTCATTTTATGCTTTGAACATTATTGTATGGGTTATGTCCCAAGAATCTTTGTATTAGATGGTTTTGAGACAAGTTGTATGAGGCATTCGCATTGTTTTATAAAACTTTGATTGTGTTGAAAATGTTTTGAATTTTACCGCATTTCTATTATCATGAGTATGAAAGATAAGTGGCTTATATAAGACCTCTCAGGGTCTTGTATGCCATGCTATGTCTAGGGTGTACCCTAGGTCATGACAGTAGCCCAGAGCCATAAGCAACAGACTACCAAGGGAAAGACAACAACAAGAAGTAAAAGCTTAGAACCCAGTAAAGAAAGGATAATCAACTATCACGATCCGGGGTTACCCCCTAGGAGTAACATGGTGTAATTGACCCCAAAGAGGTCGCATAAAAGCAGTTAGAATAATCACCACATAAAGACATAGAATAATACAGAAAAATTTAAAACTTTTACAATAGAAGTCAACTTCTTTTCAAAGCGAAAATAGGATACTAGATTTGTCTCAATTACCATCTAGAACATAAGAGTACGAATAGGGACTAAGCCCTTAACATCAATAAAGACTCCAAAAATAGGAAATACAATATAGACTAGAACATAGAAGGTAAACTAGAAACTAGAATCAATAACTTTTTTTCCTCGAACTTGAGGACACACCAAGCCTAGGGAATAGTTGACCCAAGCTTTAGTTGAATAAGTAGTAGTCTCAACAACCGG
This sequence comes from Solanum bulbocastanum, assembly GCA_037074985.1. Taxonomy (NCBI): domain Eukaryota; kingdom Viridiplantae; phylum Streptophyta; class Magnoliopsida; order Solanales; family Solanaceae; genus Solanum; species Solanum bulbocastanum. Next base: position 24,514,413 of record CM073604.1, on the reverse strand, counting down.
AACCTACACTCATAGTAAGTAGAAAATATGGGTTAGCACAATGAATTGTACTAGGTATTGAAGACATGCGAAAAATCCTTAAAACATGCATAAAAGGGACATTTAGTTGAAATCATACATTTATCAAGTTTAAAATCCATTATGCACATTTATGAAGCAACACAAGTCAAACCAACATATAAACAACCCAAGGTCATACTAGTGCAATGCAAAGGTAAGATCCCACAACCCTACCAAATGCTAAGCATCACATTTAGGGAGACATTCATATTCATAACTTATAACAAATGAAGTCAACATTACATTCACACATACCTTTCATACATAATTCATAAGTCGTCATAATCATAAGAAAACCTCACCATAACCCCTCTTAGAGTCTACTTGTGCAATGCATAAGTGAAGTCCCGAACCCCCACTCACACTAAGTAATATTCCTTAAGAAGTCATAATTAAAGTCCATGTTCGTACCATAGTTCATATTCATACCATTAGGGAATAATTGCATTAACTGACATAGACCATGTGAGTTACATGGAATCTGGTGTTCTACCCCCACATCGAAAAGAGGTGTCCTACTTGCCTAAGGTAGAACGTATATTTTAGCTTCTAAGTGGATCCAGTAGCTAAGATCTATGTGGGCACATAATTATAGGATAGGGAGATTGCTACTAAAAACCTTGACTGCTAACGTGGAGGTTTCCATCTCATGAGACACCGTATTAGGCACCCAACTACTAGCGTGAAGGAACCCATCTCATACTCCTATCCACTCGGTGCTACGCATAACTCCCTTTAAAAGTCACATTTAGTCTTTACATTAAGTTCACATTCCTAAAAGAATACACTAGGCACTCATTCAAACATATCATCATAATAGCTCATAGGTTCCTTAAATGAGAATGCTCTTTTCACTTTAGAAACATTGGCATGTGAGCTAACCTTTCACATTGTAGTCGTATTGTGATCATGAGAATGTCCTTTCAACCAACCCAACAAGATCATGATAAACATACATACATACTTAATATATAATCAAATGGTTAGGGTATAAGGAAGAAGGATCTTACATCAATACCACAACATTAGATATAGGATCATTACTATCCAAGTAAATCACATAATCATATAGAATCAACATCAACATACATAAACCCTAGCCAATTGCCCTTTAAGGCAATAAACCATCATAGCGAGATTTCATGATTCAACAACCTAACAATAAAAACATAATCAATTATCAACTTCCATGACCATTCAAGTCACATCTTAGTTCACAATTTAGGAAGAAAGGGAAATCATGGGTCCAAGAGAGATTTTCATCAAAAACCATCAATACTACAACAATATAACCACAAACCATCATAATTAATCATAATAGATCATAATTGAACAATAGAAATCATTTTGGAAGAAGACCCGTGATTGGAATAAAACCCTATATTTTGGAAGTCTTAAAAACACACTTTGAGTGGACTTCTTGGGGAATAGCTACCCAAGAATGAAGAGCATCCATACCTTAGGTTGAATTCCTCGCGAAATTGGAGAAGAAAAACTTGTTCTTGAACCCTTGGCTTGAGCTTTGACCTAGTTCTTCAATGGTGTTTAGGAGAATATTTTGAGAAGGAAGTGAGTTGAGTTTTAGGTCTTGTGAGTTATGAGGAGTTAAGTTGAGTTTAATAGTTGAAATATACTTATATATGTCTAAATAACCAGTTTAAACCCTCCTTTTATTTTATTAATTAAAATAGAACTTACCTCATTTATTGGACCCTTGGTCGAATTAGGCAGTTTCCCAGGCCTCTATCCACGAGACCCCATCCACGGGGCGTGGATGGAACCACGAAACATACTGGTCACTCATGGTTTGGGGTTGGGGCTTGCCATCTTAGCCTTGGTCCAGGCCTCACTCACAAGTCCCTTCCACGGGGCGTGAGTTGGTCTATGGACCGTACTACATGCTCGTGGAATGGGACTGGAACTTGAAGGTTTTGGAGGGAGTTTTGGGAGACTAAGTCTCGACTCACGACTCCCACATACGGGGCGTGAGTCACCCACGTGGCGTGGGTGCCCCTCTCGTGAACCAAGTTGTTTTTGATACCTTTTTAGGCAGCCCCTTGGCTCTCATCAAAGACCATTGGGGGGTCCTTGTGGGGGCCATGCCTTGTCATTTAAGGACTTAGACACTAGTTCTAACCTAGGGAGTTCATTTTACGACTCTTACCTTGACGTTTAACCCTTTTTAGGACTCTAGACTACATGTTAGGCTCTAACTTAGGTCATTAGATTTTCGGGATGTTACATCAACAAAACTATACAGGAACCATCCCAAGACTTGACATCGGTTCGTGGTTGAGCATCTAATCCAAAATAGGAGTATAAGGCTTTCACAGTTACAAGACAAGTACAGGCTGTCTCTAAATACAATATATAGACTAACCCGTGCAAAAACAACCAGAAACCGGTAGCTCCAGATGCTAAGAGCTCACCTAATCTCCGAAATCCCAAGTTGCTCCACACGACTCCAAATCAACGGTGATAGCTCAATTGCAATTAGCAGGGGGCAGAAGTGTAGTAGTACCAAAAATGGTACTCAATAGGCAATGACCAATTGAGCCCAAAGGATAACATGAGCATAAACAACAACTAGTAAGGAAAGCAAAGAATAAGTAACTAAAGAAAAGATATTAAAGTAGCCAAGAAATAAAGAATAGAAATAGAAAAAACGAGTTAGAAGTCGAATCAAGAACGCACTTGGATAACAAGATAACAACCTAATAAAAAACAACTAAGATACTAAGTCAACTGCCCAGTGTCAGGAGGACCCACAACCACAATTCTAATGTCGAAACCTACCGGGCAACGATAAAACAATAGTATAGAATATAATATAGTCAAACAATAACCTAACTAGACCTCATAAGTCCGAAAAGTACAAACAACAAACATAACCCTATTGGCCCCCATAAACCAGAGGGTATAAACAACAAAAAAGTATACATGTGATAGGCAATGCATATGAATGTAGGGTGTGCAACAAATCCATCCAAACCTATAATCAAAGGTAACGGCTTCGAACCACGAGGCTGATAGCCTTAGACAGGGAATAACGGCCTCAAATTGCATAAAATGTCTTGTCTAAAGAAGATGCTTTTAGTTTCACCATGTAACACCATGATATATATATATATATATATATATATAAAGAGAGAGAGAGACAGAGAGAGAGTTAGGTAGGTATAGATGGGTCCTGCATAAAATGTTGTCTAAAGAAGATGCCTTTAGTTTCACCATGTAACACCATGATATATATAAAATGTTGTCTAAAGAAGATGCCTTTAGCTTCACCATGTAACACCATGATATATATAAAATGTTGTCTAAAGAAGATGCCTTTAGTTTCACCATGTAACACCATGATATATATATATAGAGAGAGAGAGAGAGAGGGGTAGGTACGTATAGATGGGTCCTGCCTAAAATGTCTTGTAAAAGAAGATGCCTTGTAGTTTCACCATGTAACACTATGATTGATGAGATATCGACTTGGCAAGGAGTACAAATATTTATATGGTAGCTACAATTAAATATCTTTTTCAATCAATTATAATGCTCCAATTTTAGCATATTTACGTTAACACCTTTCTGGCCAATTTCACAAAAGACGGGATAACACAGTATTCATAGCAATTGAGTGAAAAGATCTTGAGTTTTTTTTTTTTTTTTCTTTTTTTGTCATTTTGTCCATAAAAATAATTTTGCACTTTGTACGAACAGAAGCAGCATTGAGTATTATATAGAATGATCAAAGCATACCTGTTAAACAGCTCCTGTGTCCTCTAGACTTTTGTTATAAAGTAGTAATTAACATGAAAATTTATGAGAAATATCAAAAAATATATATATATATATTTTAATGATTATATCCATATGTGAATAAACATTCGATTTGAGAAATGTCTTTGGTATTGAAAAATATTTGAAGCTTTACATTTGCATTCAATTGGTAGAATATATCCGTATATTAATTTAGAAAAAGAAATCACCATTTGCAATCAATTACTACAATTTTGGCCAGGGGCGGCTGGCAAGGCTTAAAAAAGAGTCTTTTGCCTTAGGCCCCCAATTTTAGGAGGCCCCATTTTTAGTTAATTAGGAAGGATTAAATTAAAAAATATATATTAGAACTAAGATAATAAATGTAAATGCCCTATTTTTTAGTTAATTAGGAGGAATTAAATTTTTTAAAAAAGTTATTAAAACTAAGACAATAAATGCAAACGGCTAAATGAAGTGATAGTACTATGACTTTTTAACTTTCCAATAAAAAGCTGTGTACTTTTTTTTAATGCACAAGTTATCTTCTATTTTTTTACCTTATTTTTTTTTTCTAATTTTATTTTATATATTCTATCCTCCTCCCTTCTATTTCTTCTCACTTTCTCTTTTCTAATCTTACATCTCTCTCTTATTCAAAGCTTAAAAATTTACTTGTTCTATTGATATTTTATATTTTAAATTTGGAGAAACTACATTACAACAGCTCGATTCATTTTCGGAAATCAAGTCTTCATAGCTTTTGAATTGGGTAATATCATTCTAATTTCTAATATTATTTTTGTTTTGTGTCTTATGTTTATTATATTTTTTATTTGATATTGTAAATAGTGTTTAAAATAAAAACATTTATATATATATTTTTTTAAGGCCTCTAATTTGATTTTGGCCTTAGGCCACCAACGGGTTTGAGCCGCCCCTGATTTTGGCCATTGTAAATGCTAAGAAATAGGCTTTAGTGGCGCAAATCTTTACTACAATTTCGACCATTGTAAATGTTAAGAAATAGGCTTTAGAGGCGCAAATCTTTTACTACAATTTTGAGAAATATTCTTGGGATTGAATATATATATATATAATGTATGTATGTATTAATTTTAGCACGTTAGATCACTATTTTAAATGTTTTAAAATAACCTTTTTAACGGATCAATGAATCATTGGTGCAGATGTATGGAGAAATGATGATGACATGGAAAACTAAAAAATTCACTCAACACATAAAACTTTTTAATGAGTCTGTTTGGCATTTCTGCAAAAGCAACTTACTTTTAGAAGAATTTTTTTAAAGTGGCTTTTTAGAAAAATGCTTTTGAAAAAAAATAATTTGTGTTTGATTAATTCATTTGAAAATTGCCTTTCATAAGCAAACTGTGTTTGGCTAATCTTCTTTTTTTCAAAAAAAAAATGCTTCTAAGAGTCAAATTACAAGAAAGGACAACCATTATGGAGAAATAATGATGACTAAAAATTCACTCAACACATGAAACATTTTAGCCTAAGAGTTTGTTTGACATTACTGCTAAAAATAGTTTATTTTTAGAAATATTTTTTTTAAAATGATTTTTCAGAAAAGTGCTTTTGAAAAAAAAAATTATGTTTGGCTAATTCATTTGAAAATGTGGGGGTAGGTCGTCGGAATTTGGGTTATGTTTTATTTTTATCATAGTCTTTTTATTAAGTGAATGTTTTTTTGTAATATTCATCTTCTTTTTCCTTCTTATGTAGAATAATTTGGGCTCCTTCTATTAGCATTTTTAAGTATTGTAGGTCCTGTGTTTTAAAATACATTTCTAAGTAGGTTTTTATAATTTGTTCCCATGAATCTATTTCAGTTGATATTTCTTTCCATAGTTGAAAATATTCTTCGTTAATCATTTATGTTAATCACTATTATAATCTGATGAGTATATGAAATCTAAATAATCTGTACTCTGTATTATATGTCTTATGTCATCAAACCATTCTTGTTTTAATAAGTGATTTATCTCGTCTTCCTCGTATTTTAATATTTTTTTCCATATTAATTTTCTTAGATTAGGTTCGTTTATCTTTTCTAATATTTTAAAAATAAGTATTTTATAATTATCATCAAAATAACTGTTATCAACTACTACGGTTATTGGATTTGTTATGTTCATGTATTTAATACCTGTGCTTTTATCAAATTATTTATCATTCCTGCCCTCCATGTCTACCATATGGTACTCTTATGATAGCTTATTATGACCTAAAGTATTCATCTTTTATTATCTTGTCACTACTAGCATGATACCTTTTTCAGATATTATCTTCCTAAACAGCGCCTCAACAATTAGGTACTCCCCTAACACGGCCTTCTTGCCTTCACTGGTTTCCCATTTTTGGATGGCATAGTTTTGGAAGTTTTCTCCTACTTTTCTCTATGCTAGTAAACTAGATAACAAAATATTGAATAATTTTAAATTATAATAACAAGCATAAGCATATCACATAATATAATATGGTTGACAGGAATTAACTAATTTAGCTAAGCATATTTATCAATATCATAATTATTGTTATCATAATCATCAATATATATTATATGAATATCATAATATTATAAGTAAAATGGCATGAATAAGATCATACCTGTTGTAGGTTTGCATTTTCTGCTAAGTTTTGCTCCATAATGTGGGGATTGAAAGTTAAGTTTTTATTGATAATATAAATTTTTACAAACTTAGAAATATGAGAGAGTTTTTGAGAGGATTGTCGGTTTTCCCGATAGAAAATGAAGAAATAGATAGACAAAAAGAAATAAAAAACATACAGCAAATAACTGACACAAAAAATGATAGAATAAAAGAATTAGAAAAAGAACTACAAACATTAAAAGAATTATATGAGAAGCAATGCAAACAGAAAGAAGAAGAAAAATTGCTGATAGAAATACAAAACTATAAAGAGAAACTTACAGAAAATCAAGAAAATACTGAAGCAGAAAATAAAAATGAAAACAAAATGGAATTACACATAGAAACTATAGAAGAAGAAAATATGGAAATAGATCAAAATTCAGATATATGTGAATCAGAAATAAGTGAAACATATACAGAAATAATAACTAATATAGATAATAATAAGAAATTAATAGAAAATACAGAAGTAGAAGTAAATTATGATGAAAAAATAAAAGAAGAACCTAGTAGTAGCAGTAACCCAAGAGTATATCTAAAACATAAAAAACCACAACAAATTACCCTAGATTATACGAATTCAGATAGAGAAAAAACTTTATGGAATAAAAGACTAAATATACAAAAATGGAGTCCTACACAAATAAATGAACACCCTGAATATTTAGATTTAGACTGTGTAGTAGATATAAATCAAACTATACAATTATGGATAGGTCATATATCAAAACAAATAATAGATAATAAAATTAGTATAATAGAAGTACCAGGATACATAGAAAGGACATTAATAGGAGAAGTAAAATTATGGCTCTTAAACTTAGAAGAAGAAAGTAAAAAGACATTAAGATCAAATAAAGACACACAAGCTAAAGAAACAACATCAGCATTAGACATACTTTATAAATATGAAACAGCTATAAGAAACGAATTTAGTAGTATGACAACAGAAGAAGAAGAACGTCAAAAAGATAAGATTATAAATAGAAATTTAATGAATAAATTAGGAATATGTAATATGTGTTATTTAGAAGAATATACTTGTGCATACAAAGAATATTACTATAAAGGAGTTTATAATAAGCAAGAAAGTCCAGGAATAAGGCATTTATATTTTACAAAATTACCAGAACCATTTAGTTCAAAAATAATTAAAGCATGGGAAGAAGCAGAATTACAAGATACATTAGGAGCTAGAATAAAATTTGTTAAACAATGGTATGCAAACATATGTGAAAAATATAAAGAAGAAATAAAAATGGAAAAGACAATAAGGAAAAACTTAGCATGTTGTAAAGATAAAATAGCACCACAATTTGGTTGTAGTGACCAATATTATAAAAAATATAAAAAGAAAAGATTTAAAAAATATAAAAAATCAAAACATAAATACAAAAATCCAAGAAAAAGATATTATACAAAAACTAAACGACCATATAGAAAAAAGAAAAATATAAGTGAATGTAAATGTTATAATTGCGGAAACTTAGGACATTTAGCAAAAGACTGTAAAGTACCAAAAAATCCGAAGAAAAAACAAATATCAGAAATAATTATAGAAGAAGAAATCTGTTTACAATTAGAATACATAGATTATGAATTAGAAAGTGATGATAGTATTTATGAAGTATCTGATAATGAAGAAGAATATCAAACAGATAATGAAATAGAACAATATGTTGACTGAAGAAAATATACAAATTATACAAGAAGAATATACAACAGATGATTATTCAGAACAAAAAATAATATTTGATAATAATATATTTGAAAAAGTAAAAGGAAAAGAAATTGATTTAAGCGTAGAAAAAATATTTAATATACCATTAATAAAAAATCCTTTTAAAAGAAATAGAGAAGAATTTTATATAATTAGTCAAAAAGAACATATTATAGATTGTAAATATACCCAAGGAAAAGCTAAAGTACCAATTATAAACAAAAGAGAATTAAATAAGGAAGTACAAAAAATAAAAAGTAAAGAACAAATTAAATATGTACATTTAGGAGGAATAGAAATACTTATAAAAGCTTGTTTTAAAGAAGGAATAGATACACCAATAGAAATATACTTAGCAGATGATAGAATATTAGAACCTATAGAAAAAAGTGTAATAACAGTAGTAAGAGGAAATTTGATTTACCAAAAGTTTAAATTTACAGTAAATACTAATTATTCAGTTGCATTAACAGACCAAAATATAGATAAAGCATTAGTATTATATTGGAAAATTAATGGAATAACATTAACCCCAGGAAGTAAAATATGTACAGCTAGATGTAAAAATTTATATGTATTAACTACTAAACACAAGATAAGTGCACAAAGCAAAATAAAAGGTATAGAGATAGAAACTCCATTTGAACAATTTGTAAAAATAATAGATAATAACAATTATTCATATAAAGAACTAGATACTAATGAAAATTTAGAAATTATAGAAGAAAGAATAGGAAGAGCTAGAAAAACTAAAAATTTGCAAAGAGAATATACAAAAAAGGTAGCATATGACATAATCCCAAATAAATATTACATAATAGGAATAATAGAAGAAAAAGAGCATTTAATATTAATAGATACTAAACAAGAAGATAATTATATAATAGATAAATTATTGGATAAAGAAGAAATGGAAATAAACAAAGCTACAAAACAAAAATGTTCAGATTTACCAGCACTAATAGTAGCACAATTAGAAATAGAAAAAGAAATAATAATAGCAGATATACCTATGAAAATAAAATTAGAAATCAGTGAAACTTTACAAGCAGATATTATATTTGGATTAAAATGGTTAGAAGAATTAAAACCTTATAAAATAGAATCTACTCATATAATCATTACTTATAAAAATAAAATGATAACAATAAAAAGAATAATAATATGAAAATACATGTACTTATGAAAATAATAATAGAAGGATATTATAATAGATATTATACACCAATGATAGATACAGGAGCAGAAGTTAACATATGTAAATATAACTGTTTACCAAAGGATAAATGGATAAAATTAAAAACACCTATAATAGTAAAAGGATTTAATAATGAAGGAAGCTTAATACATTATAAAGCAAAAGACATAAAAATACAAATATGGGATAAGATACTTAAAATAGAGGAAATATATAATTATGATTTACCTACTAAAGATATAATTCTAGGAATACCGTTCTTAGAAAAATATTATCCACATGTAATAACCAAAACACACTGGTGGTTAACAACACCATGTAATCATAAAGTAGGAGCAAAAAGAGTAGTAAATAAAATACGAAAAGAAACGGAATGGATTGAAGGAAGTGAAAAAATTACACAAAAATTAGAAAATATGCCAAATAATACCAATAATATAGAATATATAATATTCACAATAGATAAACTGAGTCTAATAAAAAATAAATTAGAACAATTATATAGTGAAGATCCATTAAAAGGATGGAATAAACATAAAACAACTATAAAAATAGAATTAATAGATGAAAATAGTATCATAACTCAGAAACCTTTAAAATATAATTTTGATGACTTAAAAGAATTCAAAATGCATATAACAAAATTACTAGAAAAAGGATATATACAAGAAAGTAATAGTAAACATACTAGCCCAGCATTTATTGTTAATAAACATAGTGAACAAAAAAGAGGAAAAAGTAGAATGGTTATAGATTATAGAAATTTAAATGCAAAAACTAAAACATACAATTACCCAATTCCAAATAAAATATTAAAAATTAGACAAATCCAAAGATATAATTACTTTAGTAAATTTGACTGTAAATCAGGATTTTACCATTTAAAGTTAGAAGAAGAATCTAAAAGATTAACAGCATTTACGGTACTACAAGGATTTTATGAATGGAATGTATTACCATTTGGATATAAAAATGCACCAGGTAGATTTCAACATTTTATGGATACATATTTCACAAAATTACATAACTGCATAGTATATATAGATGATATATTATTATACTCAAGAACATATGAAGAACATATAAAACTATTAGAACAATTTATAAATATAGTAGAAGAATCAGGTATAAGTTTAAGCAAAAATAAAGCAGAAATTATGAAAAATCAAATAGAATTCCTAGGCATACAAATAGATAAAAATGGAATTAAAATGCAACAGCATATAGTCCAAAAAATTATAAATTCAGAAGAAATGTTAGATACGAAAAAGAAATTACAATCATTTTTAGGCTTAGTAAACCAAGTAAGAGAATATATATCCAGATTAGCTGAATATTTAAAACCTTTACAAAGAAAATTGAAAAAAAATATTGAATATAATTTTAATGAAGAAGATAAAAAACATATTAAAAAGATAAAAGAAAAATGTCAACAATTACCAAAATTATGTTTTCCAGATGAAAACAAAAAATTTAATTACATAGTAGAATCAGATGCAAGTGAAAATAATTACGGAGGAGTGTTAAAATATAAATATGAAAATAATAAATTAGAACATCACTGCAGATATTATTCAGGAACATTTACGGAAACAAAGGTAAAATGGGAAATTAATAGAAAAGAATTATTTGCCTTATATAAATGTTTATTAGCATTTGAACCATATATTGTATATAATAAATTTATTGTTAGAACAGATAATACACAAGTTAAATGGTGGCTAACACGAAAGGTACAAGATTCAGTTACTACAAAAGAAATTAGAAGACTAGTACTAAATATCTTAAATTTTACTTTTACTATTGAAGTAATTAAGACTGACAAGAATGTTATTGCAGACTACCTATCAAGATAAGGCAGTACAGACAGATTTTGAAGAAACACTTACAAACACAATACTTATGGAAAAGTTACTAGAACAAATTACGATGCTTAATAGCAGAGTATCCCTCATGGAGGAAAAGATATGTGTAGTCGGACCACAATAAAAAACCAGAGCTAGTAGTGCAGTCGGAGCACTCTAAAAAACCAGACCTAGAAGGTGACGATGGGAAACACCTAAAAACCCAACTTACTAACAAGCTATCTATTGATGCAGGTACAACAGATAATAAAGAATCATTTACAACTGTTACTAAAAGAAAAAATTACAACTTGAATAAGGTATTTGATAAGCCTTATGCCCCACCAAATATACCAAAGAACGAATTATTCGTACCACCTCAGGTACATACTTATGCAACTTCAATTAGCCATACAAAAAAGACATACAACCATATAACCCGTACATACATAGAAAACCTTGATAAAATACAAACTTTCTTAAACACCCAACCTATTGAATCACCAGAAAAATTAAAAAACCACCAAGGTTATATTACCAATAAATTACAAAATTACAATAAATTAATTGCTTTACCAGGAACAAAACCTAATTTAGTGGCAACATGTTATTCATACGGACTTATATCAACAGTATACACAACTACTGGAGATGAGCTCGTACATATACCAGAATTATACCAAGCATTTATGAACTACAAAAGAGTTACAAAAGGACAGCTATTTTACATCAGATTTTATTCGGCACCAGCAGAAATATTATTTGATGAAATTAAACCAGTTATTACAGTTATAAAGATAGGCATGACAAAGGACTATATTATCCCAGAAGAAATTACAAAACAACCTATTATACAGAAAAACGAGATACCAGACTTTTACGCGAACAAAAGAATTATCGAATTAAGCACAATATTAGCAGAGTTATCCAATGCTTATGACGAAACGAACTACATATGGAAATATCATTCGAGGAACCATTTATTAATCTATTCTACAGCAAAAGAATTAAGGTATATGGATAAATTAGAAGTTAAACAATGGGCATTATCACTACTTAAGCCAGAGCAGGAGCCAATTACAAAATCTATCAGAAAATGATTTATTTCAGAAGACAGCTTAGAGCAGTATTGCAAAACTATTGGAACAAAATATACGGAACATGAATGTAGCAGATGCAGTGGAATAAGCAATCACATACCAGCAGTCAACATAGATTAAAACAAAGATACGTGGACGGATGATAATCACTTATTGATGGAAGAATCTACTTTTGAAAAGAGAAGAAAAAGACAAATACAAGTGGACGGCTAGAGATAAAGATAAAGAGATAAGAGATAAAAAGTTAAAGACGAAAGCGACCTAAAGCAAAAAAGATGTAAAGCTATGTTGGGGACTGACATGTAAATAATTAGGACTTACATTGTAAATTAAGTTTCTTATTTTTGCATTCTTAGTCCTTAGGAAGATTGTATATATAGGCTAGTCATTTGTAAAGAAAGGATCATCGGGAAAACCGACAATCCTCTCAAAAACTCTCTCATATTTCTAAGTTTGTAAAAATTTATATTATCAATAAAAACTTAACTTTCAATCCCCACATTATGGAGCAAAACTTAGCAGAAAATGCAAACCTACAACAGGTATGATCTTATTCATGCCATTTTACTTATAATATTATGATATTCATATAATATATATTGATGATTATGATAACAATAATTATGATATTGATAAATATGCTTAGCTAAATTAGTTAATTCCTGTCAACCATATTATATTATGTGATATGCTTATGCTTGTTATTATAATTTAAAATTATTCAATATTTTGTTATCTAGTTTACTAGCATAGAGAAAAGTAGGAGAAAACTTCCAAAACTATGCCATCCAAAAATGGGAAACCAGTGAAGGCAAGAAGGCCGTGTTAGGGGAGTACCTAATTGTTGAGGCGCTGTTTAGGAAGATAATATCTGAAAAAGGTATCATGCTAGTAGTGACAAGATAATAAAAGATGAATACTTTAGGTCATAATAAACTATCATAAGAGTACCATATGGTAGACATGGAGGGCAGGAATGATAAATAATTTGATAAAAGCACAGGTATTAAATACATGAACATAACAAATCCAATAACCGTAGTAGTTGATAACAGTTATTTTGATGATAATTATAAAATACTTATTTTTAAAATATTAGAAAAGATAAACGAACCTAATCTAAGAAAATTAATATGGGAAAAAATATTAAAATACGAGGAAGACGAGATAAATCACTTATTAAAACAAGAATGGTTTGATGACATAAGACATATAATACAGAGTACAGATTATTTAGATTTCATATACTCATCAGATTATAATAGTGATTAACATAAATGATTAACGAAGAATATTTTCAACTATGGAAAGAAATATCAACTGAAATAGATTCATGGGAACAAATTATAAAAACCTACTTAGAAATGTATTTTAAAACACAGGACCTACAATACTTAAAAATGCTAATAGAAGGAGCCCAAATTATTCTACATAAGAAGGAAAAAGAAGATGAATATTACAAAAAAACATTCACTTAATAAAAAGACTATGATAAAAATAAAACATAGCATAAATTATAAAATTTATTACATAAAAATGAAAAATAAAATTCGTAAATGAAATTTAATCAAACTTATGAGATATACTAATTAATAAGAAATATATTGGTTAAATATGTATATACGAAAATGATATTTTAGACTTGAGAAAAATAAAATTTTGTTTCTCCTTTTGCTTTTTTTAAAAAGTGAAAATTTTTAGATTCTTCACAACAATAGAAAAACTGTTTCTGCTTCCATTTTAAAACACTTTTACTAATTTATAAAACACTTAATTTTTCAATAAAAATGTTTTCAAAATAAGTGTTTCTATCCTCCAACAACAATGCTAAACAGACTCTAATTTAAAGTGAGGAGATGAGGCTTATGTTAAATTATAGTAATAAGTAACATATTTACGGCAAATAAGTTGAATTAAAATGTGAAAAGACCACAATTTTGCACAATTACAGTTGCTTACCATAAATAGGAAAAATAAAACAATCTTCCTCTTATCTAATTCAATGCACAACTTAAACTACCATTTAACATATTATTGTTTTATTTTTATGTTGATTATTAAAATTGTATTATTTAGTACATAATACTGTTAGTTATTTTAAAAATAATTTGATGCCTCTACTTTGGATCTATTTATGATTTTTTGGTTGGTGTTTTAGATTTATTTGTGTAATATTGTTTAAATTTGAGTATTGGCAGACGAAAGTTTGGCATTGTCCTGTTAACTTTTTTTCAATAGGACCAACATAAATCTTGACAAATTGCAATCATGTTACACAGATTCACGTGGCATTGTTTCTTTTTAACTTTTCGGTTTGTCTATTCGTGAAGTGGTATCTGTTTTTCTTTTTCCACACGAAAAAACTGACTTATACATATGGTCCCTATATATATTACTAGAAATAGAATTAAGCAAATTAATCAAATTTGATATGAATTTTAGATAATTTTTAAATTATTAATTATTGTGATTAATAATAATTTTGTTTAATTTTTAAAATAATATATGTCATTTTTCCTATACCAATTTATGTGGTATTGATAGAATTTTTAGAGTTAATCAAATTTTTTATATGTCTTTAAAATATTTTAAATTGTTAATTATTGTTATTTATATTTCTTTTAAGCAATTTCCAAATAATATATGTTACTTTCTCTTTTCTAAATTATGTGGTACAAGTAGAATTTTGAGAGTCAATCGAAGTTTTAAAATATTTTTAAAAATTAGTTGTTAATCATTGTTATTTATACCATCTTTTACGTAATTTTAAAATAATATTTATTATTCTATATTTTCAATTTATGCGGAACATTTAAAATTTCTAGACTAGATCAAAATTTTCATGTATCTAAATATTTGATGTTTTAGTTCAAATAAGACATTATTTTTTCTATTTCATTCTATGGAAAAGGGCCTAAAATACCCTTAAAGCATTGAAAATGGTACACAACTATCCCTCATCCACCTATTGGTTCCCAAATACCCTTCTCATCCACTTGTTGGCTCACAAATACCCTCTCTGTCCACCTTTGGGTCCAATTTTAGCCACTTCATTAACAAAACACCATTTAAAATAATTAAATCATTATTTTAATTACGTGACACTCAACCATTGGTTGCAATTTTATTATTTAATATAATTTTAAACCCACCCATTTTTAACTAAACCCGCCACAATACTTATTAAACTCGCCCGCTCCAATACAAAAAGAACCCAACTAAATAAAAAAGAACCCTAAAACCTTCTTTCTCAAATTGAGAGTGATTCAATTTGGAAGATGGAGAGTAAATTTGGGAACGAATGTTTTAGGATTCTTTTTTAGTAGTTGGGTTCTTTTTGTATTGGAGTGGGCGAGTTTAATAAGTATTGGGGCGGGTTTAGTTAAAAATGGGTGGGTTTAAAATTATATTAAATAATAAAATTGCAACCAATGGTTAAGCGTCACGTAATTAAAAGAATGATTTAATTATTTTAAATGGTGTTTCGTTAATGAAGTGGCTAAAATTGGACTCAAAGGTGGATAGAGAGGGTATTTGTGAGCCAACAAGTGGATGGGAAAGGTATTTGGGAACCAATAGGTGGATGAGGGATAATTGTGTCCCATTTTCAATACTTCGAGAATATTTTAGGCCCTTTTATGTTTATTCTATGCAGCATCGATAGAATTTCACAGATTCATAAAATCTTTTTATATTTTAATTATTAATTATTATAAATATCCAAAAATTAATACAATAAGACAATAATTAAAACGTGAAAAGTGTCAAAAGTTACAAAATACCCACAAAAGTGCTCCACCACGCAAAATGATGATTGATGAAACATGAATTTGATAAAGTTGTACGCCAATACAGAGCCAAGCAGCGAAATGTGTGGCAAGAAAATTTGGTCAGAATTTGTTTAGAAATTTAAAATGTCTATAATATTTTTTTTATTTTAAAATAAACTTTTTTTTTTCATTTTCTAATTGAAATGTATTAAAGTTAAAAAGATAAAAATATTCAAAAAGATAAAATAACATAATGTGAAATATGTTATTTTACCATTCTGATCA
Source organism: Solanum bulbocastanum (assembly GCA_037074985.1). Lineage (NCBI taxonomy): Eukaryota > Viridiplantae > Streptophyta > Magnoliopsida > Solanales > Solanaceae > Solanum > Solanum bulbocastanum. The sequence goes on along the minus strand of CM073604.1, from coordinate 24,497,999 downwards.
AATTTTGGCCAAATTTTCTGGCAAAATGAATTTTTCTATAAAAGAAAACACGAAAACACACAATTATACCCTAGAACAGACAGACAAGCATGTTGACCTCTTGTCTGTTTCAGTGGGTAAACGGTCTCTTATGAGCCCAATATATATTATTTTATTTATGTCATATTATGAAATTTGAGAAGTTATTGAAATTTTTATATGATTTTAAAAATATTTTAAATTATTAGCTATTGTGATTTATAGTATTTTTTTTTTTTTTTACATAATTTTGAAAATGATATTTATTACTCTCTTTGTTCCAATTTATGTGGCACATGCCGGATTTCAAAAATTAACCATTTTTTATGTCTCTTTAATATATTAAGTTGTTAATTATTGTATTTTATAGTACATTTTGAACTTTATTTTTTACATAATATATGTTATTTCCCATAACAATTTATGTGGCATTAATTGATAGATTTTTTGGAGTCGAGCGATTTTTTTTGTTAATTATTGTAATTTATAGTTTCTTTTTCATCAATTTCAAACAATATATGTTGTTAATTGATAGATTTTTTAGAGCCGAGCGATTTTTTTAAAAAAAATTATTGTAATTTATAGTTTCTTTATTGTCAATTTCAAACAATATATGTTTATCATTTAATCCATTTATGTGGTACTAATAGAATTTAGAGAGTTAATAAAACTTTTTATATAACTTTTAAATATTTAAGCTGTTAATTATTGTAATGTATATTATTACTTATATTATTTTTAAATATATTTAAATATTATATGTTACTCTTTTTATTCTAATTTATATGGTATTAATAGAATTTAAAGTGTCAAATAATTGTTAATTATTGTAATATGTAGTACTTTTTATGTAGTTTTTATTATTTTTAAGTAGACTAAATTGTTAATTATTTTAATATATAGTACTACTTTATTTTTATTTTTAAAATATGTAATCAACGAAAAATAGTGAGACATGATAATTAAAATAAAAAAATACACAATAGTATTGGTCAGCCGACGATATGGTGGGCCCCACTTAAATTAATTAAAGAGTACAACTTTTTGATGGATATATGTGTCATTATGGAGATGTAGGCTGGTATTTTTATCTAAAGAAAGAAAAGGAAAGCACTGGCATACAAAAGTTTTAAGGAGCAAAAGCTACTAAATACCAAAAATACCCTTGTCACTGAAATTAAAGTAGAAAAAAGATATGATGTTGGCAAGGTTTGGGGTCAAAACCTTGCAGTTTAAATGTCAAGCTTAAACCACTAAGCCAAACAGCTGAATATGAAAATAAGCACACAGCTAAAGCAGACATATTGATCTCAACTGTGTGCTTAATGCTTATTGACACTTATATAGTAATAGTAGATATAAAAAATATAAAAAATACTAGTATATTGTTAACCCATGCACGACACGGGCCCAATAATGCTCTGCTATTTATTAGGAATATAAAAAATATTTATTTAAAAGTTTTTTCATAATTTTTGTTGCTCCGAACTATTACTCAAGTTCTAGTTCAGAAAGATTTTTTTTTTTAATTTTTAAATTGCGTCAATTAGCATTATTTAAAAATTCTATTTTAAATTTATATGTGTAAACAATATAATTCTTCATAATAGTATCCCGTGGAATACGATAACACTTATAAAAATATTTTTTTAATAAAATTAATTATAAATTATTTATATATATTTTTCTGCCTGTTAAATTTTACTTTACTTTATTAAAAAAAATGTTTACTTAAAAAGGATTATACTATTAATTTTTACAAGACTAATCCAATTTATTTTTATTTTATTAAATTAATCTTATTAATTGTATTTTTGAAAAATTAAACCTAGCTATCACTATTTTATAAAGTTATTTAATAATAAAACTTATCTTGCTTTTGTCAAAATAAATAAATAAAATAATAAAATGAAAAATTATAAATGTACATCTTCTTCCACTACTAGAGGGGCGTGGGCCCGTGCAACAGACTCTCACAAGTAATATTTCTTTTATAAAAATAATAATAGTGACGGTAACAAAAATTAGTAAAAGCTTACATATCTCAATGAATTTTATAATGTAGAAAAGGAGGCATTATTAGGAGCTGCTAGAAGCAAATTACACACGTCATGTCTTCTTGGTTAACTTTTCTTGAACAATTTTTGTACTTGTTTACATAAGTCAGTCTTGTAATGACAATTCTGTCTGGATAAAACAGAGAACAACCTTCGTAGAAAGAGGGTAAATACTTGGAGCTAAGTTAAAAAATATCACAAGAAAACTCAATGTTGCAACATGTATACCAATTCATCTGGCTTCAAGCCGTGAGCACTGAGCATAACCCAAGTACTTCTTGTGCAGAGACTGAAAAACACAAAAATGCACAAGTTAAAAACACAATTTTACCAAAATATAAGCATGCACTACCACATGAATGTCTTTTTTGAAGATAAAATATTATATTGAAAAGTTATCTCATTCTAATAATATTCAAGTTATTGATCTAGAAATAAAGAAAAAAAAATAAGCAAATGAGATTTCAAATTTGATCTGAGAAAGCAAAAAGTATTTATGCATACTATATTATAAATTTATTCAGCTAGATAATGGCTAATCAATTAAAAAACTTATGAAGCATGTATATTTAGAAAAATTATTCTCCGAAAAGAGGCAGAGATTGAGCAAGAGAGAAGAATTACCGTCTCTCAACAACCTTAGACTCTTTTGATGTTTTACTCTCAGAATTCTTCTTTGTACTCTTATTTAAGTAAATCTTCTCATTAGAATTATCACCAATTGTCATGCAAATGACAGGCAACCATCACAATTTTTCATGTTCAAAGTCAAAATTCGATTTCCTTGTTTTCTTCCAACACATAACGCTAAAGAAAAATAAGTTGCATAGCATGTGGATCTAGTAAGAATTGTTATATCGTTATTTTAACAAGGTTCTACTTTGAACAATATTATCGAAATTCCCACATTGCTTAGAGCTAGCACATTTGTATTCCGTATCTTCCCTACAAGCTCATTTGTAGTGATAATAAAAGATTAGATGTAACCAGATATCAGTGTTTACACTGGATATCAAATCTCATGAAATCTTCTTACAGAAAGAAGTAGAGTTTCCAAGAAATGCACAACAAGTCATAGGAAGAGTAACATTCGCAAGTCCGACTCAAACTGAAGTAAACAGGCTTTAAAAAGGCTGAAAATCACAAGTTTTTCTTATTTCAGCCGGAAACACTTACTTTGAGGAAATGCATGAAAGAGTTTCCAAAATCAACAAAAAAAAAGCCTTCATAATGACCACGCCATGCTCCCTGCCTCGAAAAAGAAAGCATGTGGAGCAACCTTGAGCCACATTCATGAAGAAAATGTAGTGGTTCAAGGTTCAAAAAAGTAGAATCGCCTCTCTGTGACCAGAAAACAGTATGTGACAGACCTCCATTTTTAACTTCTGCAATAAGTTTTCCGCTATCAATGTAACAGAGTATGTTTCCAGCATATTGCCACTCAACTGTAGGTCTATTCATTCTCTTAACTAATGAAAGAACTCACCGCCTGCCTTAGTAGTTTCAAATATGCCATTAACAAAATTTACATTCTTCATAAAGGCATCCAGAAAGAGAAAGCAATACGCACATATTGACATGTGATAACATGAATAGAGTAAAGTTAAGAATGATATTATTTTGGAAAACTTCACAACCCACTCATTTATAGAGAAAATACCAAGATTTAGTACAAAGAATGGATAATAAAACAATAATAAAAAACATAAGTTAAGATTTTTCTTTTGATAACTGTAAAAAACTAAGTTCAAGATTTTACATCTGAAAAATTCAAAAGAGAGTCAAACAAAGTTGCTATCTTTAGGACTTTGCTAATTTTTATGCTAAAAAAACAATTATATCTCTAAGAAATCATGTCACATTGAGTACCCAATAATTCAATATGATATTTGTAGGAATAGTTCTGTTTTATTTAAGATCAATTTTATTTTGAAAATTCCAATTCAATGTTTCTTTTGACATTCAATTTAGGTCTAGCACTGATGGATGACTTGTTGGGGGAAATTTTTGATGTCACAAGTATAAACAAAATGAAGAAGAAATACCAACTCTATGACAATCAAAAGTGACATCTAATGGCAACAAAGAGAAGTACAAACAACCTTAACAGGAATCTCCATTGTAGGGAAAAAGTATATTGAGCAACTTAAAAAAGTGAATAAAATTTGTGGAGTTAATTCTCTTAAAATAGTCGGTGAAAAAGAGTGAATAAGGTTCAATGTTTTATACATATTTTATGGAGAAGAAAAATAGTACACATCATTAATCATAATGCAGAAAACATGTTTCTAGCGAGAGACGACAATTACAAATTTAGGTTGAATTAATCGACAATTTTAAGGCAAGTATTTCTATAACTTTACATTAAAATTAAGTTGCAAATCTAAATTTTTTTAATATACATCCATGTATGTAGATGTTAGTAGGGGTTGAAGCATATAAATAGGCAACATGTAAATGGTCCACTCACCAAGATGGTGAATAACTTAAATAAGGATTGTGCTTGCCGTTCTTTTTTTTCTGTGCTATTCATGTAATATTATCTCGATTCATGACGAATCTAAGGTATACCATGTGAAATCTCTTTCTAATTTCAAAATCTGAAACCAAAATACTCAAAATGTCAAGAGGTGAAATAATCGAAAATCTTAAACCAAAATTCATGATATGAGACAAACATCTAAACTTAATCACACTTATTCACAAACTAGCCACCACCAGTGTACTAATCCTATTTATAAGCCCATCAAAAACCTCATATAATATTTAACATTTTAGAAAAAAATTGAAGAAAGTTCACTGCTAAAAACATTAAATTTAAAATAATTTTTATAAAATAATGGGTAAAACCAGACCTGGTTGAAGAGAAGTGTTGGTTAAGCTTTAAAGAGTTGATATGGCAGCCATGGTTGCAAGAGTTTGAAGCAATTGAGGGTTCTCTGCATGGAGATGCTAATATGGAGGAAAGATGAATCTGAAACAGAGCACACAGAGACTCAATTAGTGTTTGCTTCAAACTAATGACAATATACATACAAATTAAGGTGGGGGATTTCTGTACATTACCTTTATTTGATTTTACCTGTCCAATCTAGTCAATATATATAAAAAGACCCATAAAATTTTCGAAAAATCTAACCCACGCAAAGTTAAATGACGAAGAGCTCTCCGACCAATTGGAAAGAAAGACCAATTTGTAGCAAAGGCATGCAACAATCTGTAGAGAAAGGAGAGGGAAGCAGGGGGAGAGAAGTCTGGGAAAAAATGGACTAGAACAAGTGAAAATTAATGGGCAAATTAGTTGTCTCAACACAGATGTAATACGTGTCTGTCGGAAAGAAAAAGCTAGTGAACTCAAATGCCTACACGTTGCTGAGCGAGAAAAAAATAGAGAAATAGAGTGGGTCCAATTTCATAGTACAACTTATATTATTTTAAGTACAATAATGGGATGCTGTGTTCGTCCTATCAAGTCCCATTTCTATATAGGCTAGGGGGTGAGTGCCCGTGCCTTATATTGATGTGAAAATAAAAAAGACGTGGTTGTGTTTTAAATATATTACATATATTATGTGAAAGGTTATACACGAATCTTGGTGCTAAAGAGAGTATAAATATTAAGTTCAAGTTGAATTTTGAAATGAGTCAACAAAAGTAGCATGGTGCATGCCGAATGTTTTTCATTATCGTGAATCACTTTTGGTCACACGGGAATGATATTTTTGCTTCAATTGAGAGTGGTTGTACGCGTATTAAGGAAATAATGAATGTAAGTATTTGTAGTAAGTTTTAACATTAAATAATGAATGAATTTTTGACTAATATCTTCTTGGGATTCAGTGTTTGCAATTGGGATGACTTCTTCATCTACTAGGACAGAGATGAGAGATATAGATTTGGATGTGCTCCTCAAAGAAAATGAAGTTTTCCTTTGTTCTATGTGACCCTCCAAATGATGTCAAAGAAGGTTCATTGCTGGTAATGTTGTTATTTGCAATTTTGATGATTTGACAAACCATGGGACCCTGTAAAGGGACATGATCCTTGTGTCAATATACACATAAATGTCAGGCTGTAAAAAGTACAATTGGTTGGTGCACAATCTCGAACTGTGGCAGAAACCTCGGCCAATGGCATAGCCTCGAAGGTTGTGTCTATTGTTCATAAAAGTTATGTCCAATAGACACAACCTTAGTTTTTGCAACTTGAATATCCTCAAGAACATTTGCAAAGACCTACTTTCAAGAAGTATCATCCATAAGAGCAACAAGGAACTGATAGTGCTGCAAGCTGTCTAGTTGTCTTAGGATTATATCTTTCGTACTTACATTGTAAATCTGCTCCTAATCTATAAAGGATTCAGATCTCTTGTTCGGTTTGTAAAAGGTCTAAATTGGTTAGAGTTAACTGATTTAGTGGGGAGTGTTATATCTACTCAGTCAAAATTCTAAGTCATCTAGGAGATAGTTGATTTAGTGGGAAGTGTGGTATCAGCTTAGTTGAATTCTAAGTCATTTAGGGTTGATAGCTTAGTGGGCAGTGTGGTATCTGCCTAGGTTTAGTAAGTAATAGAGTTATTACTTAGTTTTGAGATTAATAACTTAATCTCATTTGGTGTTGTAACTGTAGTTCACTTTTGCTTGAAAAGATTAGTGAAAACAGTTGAAAATCATGTATGATAGGTCGTGGTTTTACTCCCATGAGCAAGGAGGTTTCAACGTAAACTGCTTATGTTGTCTTCTGATTGTTGTTTGAGCTTTATTACTGTTCTTGCTGAGTCAAGAGTCCCGGTCCATTGACTGATAGTGGACACACATATTCTATCAAACGTTAATTTGATATGTAAAAAAAAGACAGTGAGAATATATTAAAGAGTGTTTTAATACCATGCGTGTAATTGCTTGCGTTGTGGATAAGGTGGATCAATTAGTAATGTTGTGCCGAATTTGGTTGTCAACGATACACCTACATTAAGTACATTAGAGATTAATAAGTTTGAACTCAGAGAGGAATTATCATTCAAATTAAGTATATTAAGACTAATCAGTCATTACTAAACTTAATCAATTATTAGTTGATCCAAACATGCATTGACAGGACCATATAGGCAAAATCAACACCACAAACAAAGAGTATGTTCCATTAGCAAGGAACAAGGGAGGCAAATAGAGTTTTATAGATCTAAAAGAAGGTTAACATGTAATAATATGAAAGTAAGAATTAATACTTATACATATACAGGTAATATAGATGTAACATGAAGTTTTAGTAGCTAACAGTCTTTATGTTGACAGTGAATCACCAAATAGAGATATCATACTTCATAGGAGGTAAGTTGAGATAAAGGAATATTAGCAAATGAAATGGTTGAGGAAGATGTAAAGTGTTTATGTTCTCATTACTGACAGTTAACAATTTTATACAGTTTCAATTTTTCTACTTAAACTAAGTTATTCCTTCCACTTTATCCGGAGCAAACTGACTCATCTATGGGGAAATACTATAACTAAAGAATTGTTTCTTTCTGTTGATGCAACATCAATTATTCTTGATTGGGTTCGTATAAACCATTGATGGTATACTTCCTGAAGCATCTCTGAAGCAGAGGTAGACTCGTATATAATTCAATTCAACACATACATTAAACGAATGATGTTAAGTGAAATGACCACCTATTGGTTGTAGCTCACAAGTTTCACACAAGAACAATTTGTTCTCCTTTTCTTTTCCAAGCTGAACTAAGACTATTTATGTATTATAAGGGCTTAGCATACATCAATGGATCTCCAAAACCATTTCTACTAACCAATACTGAGGATTAAGTTTTTATTCTGCCTTCTTTTTGTTTTCCCTTTGCATTAAGTAGAACTTCTCACTTAAATTGAGCAGTTACTTAAAACTCCACACAATATACAATATCCATCCAAAATAGCATATCCTACTTAGGAGAGAAGAGAGTCCCAAATTCATGTTTGAAGAAAAACATGGGGGATAGATATTCATAGAATTCACTGTGTTTACACTTAAATTTTTTTCATAAGGTTCACATGATATGCTAGTAATTTATTTAATGACTTATTCATAATCTTTTTCCATTGTTGATTTGCAGATAAACTGTGCTCATTTAGAAAATTTCCTTCATGAAGAAACAGAGGAAGCTCAAACGCATCTGTGTACAGCTAATAGAAGAGCCTCAAAGCATTACTTTTTCGCAAGTTTCACACGTGAACAATTGATTGTTCTCCTATTCTTTTCCTAACTGAACTATCACCATCTATGTATCAATCTTAATAACATTTTCACAAGTTTTACACGGGAACAATTTGAAACCAGCAATAACCTTGGATGCTTTCAACAACAAATTTTCCCCAATTCAAAGTAACATTAAGTTTAAAACAGAAAACAACAATTTAAATATAACAATTGGAACATTGAACGAAGCACAGAAAGCAAAAATTTAGGTAACAAATAGAACATTGAAGGAAGCATAAATTGAAAAAATAAAGACGAAAAGATGCATTAGAATGACAAAACTCAACAGAGAAAACCATATATAGCAAACAACCAACGGAAACACAAAGGAGAAAGCTCAAGACAGCAAACAAGCAATGCAAAGACAGAAATCATACCTTTTTGTTTGTTCATAAAAATGAATCTCTAAAAAATTGATGTAAGCACAAAATGAATATGTTGTTTTTCCTTGGAAATAAACAGAGGCTTTCTAGAACCATCAACATAAATAAACACAGATTCAACATGTACGTCACCGTAGATGGGAGCAAAAAAACATGCGGCAGCTCAGGGAAAAAAGGCAAAGGGAGATTATGAATTCATCCTTTTGGATGATATCCTTTAGAGAAAATGGCACGGTTGCCCCTGAATGTTTGTAACTGAAAAGATCTCTTCTGGTGAAATGACGGGTTTGCCCTTGAATGGCTGGAAAAACTCGCTCTTATTAAGAAAACTAGGGGGTGAGTGCCCGTGCAAGGCACGGGCAAGTTTGCTATTGACGTGGAAATAAAGAAGCCATCGTTATGTTTTAAATATATTACATAACTTTTGTCCAAGGTTATACAGAAAGCTTGTTGTGAAAGAGAAGCAGCAGATGTTAACGTTACAGTTACATGTTGGGCTGTTGAAGTTGGATTTTGAAATGAGGCAACAAAAGTGGCCCGGTGTTGTTATCTGGGAAAAAAGATCAAGAGTTTAGCTGCCACCTGAGAAGGTGATTATATGGAATACTATTGGCAATAAAGTTTATTGACCTTTGTATCATGGTAGAAACTATACAAAGTGGTTAGGCAACTAATTATTTTTGGAGAAATTCAAAAGTGAGCAAGCTTTGTATTTCTTGTAAGGTAAAGACATGACATCAAATATTTGCATTTAAGATTATGATATAAACAAACGAAATTGCATGTACCTTTTCTGAATAGAGGTCAAAAGTAGTTGCCAAAAAGCCTGGATAAACTGTAAAAATTATTTTGGGAGATAATGTTTGGTTAGTATGTGATAGAAATAGTATTTGAAGAAAGGATTAGAGGTAGAAAGGTGGTAATTTCCTTCAGATTGATTTTTTTGGAGTTGGTGGCTCCAACTTCTGTTTCATTTTGGCTGATGATGATTTAGTCCGTTCACTCATTTGTTCCGCTTCTTGTTTTCTCTTGCTTCCTTCCTGGATATTGGTTGTGTTTGGTGCTTGAACAGTATTTTCCTTTTCAACGCATGATTGGATATATAGTTTTGCAGCAGTTGCGATTGAGGTATGGCCGAATGCTTTTTTGGCTCGAATAGAAAAGATCTTGTTGATAAAGCTTGTGTGGATATCTTTTATAGGCGGACAGTTGCTTTCAGAGAGTGAAAAGTATAAATCATTTTGACAAGTTTATTTATGTAAAAATTATACATATATTATTTAGTTTAAACCTATACCTTAGTAGAGGCTCCTTCGTAAATTTGTTCTGCAATTGGGGATAATAATATCTCTCCTTCTTTGTTCATGATCATCCCTGTTGTTGAGCCAGAATTATCTTCGAGATTTACATCAAATCGACTCATGTGACATCGTATGTTTGGAATATGATTATTTGTGTTCTTAAGAATTAGAAGAAGTTGATATTGTTGGTATAGTAATAAAGTACCTGGGAACGAACATTTTTTGTTGGTTGCAGTTGATGCAGTGTTTTTTTATGATGATTGGATCACAAACTTCTTGTCCACAATTGGAACATACTAAAACATAGAATCTCTTTTGGTCACTCGGGAAGGATATCTTTGCTTCAATTGAAAATGTGTGTCCCTGTGTTAGGAAAAGAATGAGTGTAAGTATTTGCAGTAAGTTTTAATGTGAAATAATGAGTGAGTTTTTTACTAACATCTTCTTGGGATTCAGCGTTTGCAATTGGGATGATTTGTTCATCTACTAGAATGGAGATGAGAGATCCAAATTTACTCCTCAAAGTAAATGAAGTAAGTGTTCCTTTGTTCTGTGTGACCCTACAGATAATCCCAAAGAAGGTTAATTGTTGGTAATGGAAAATTTATATATTAAAAAAGAGACATAGAGAATACATCAAGAAGCACTGTAATACCATGCTCGTAGCTGTTGGCATTGTGGATACGGTGGATCAATTAGAATGGTTGTGTTGGATTTGGTCGTTGATGATGCGCCTGTGCCAATTAATTAGATATTAAGAAGTTTGAACTTGGAGGTGAATTTTTAATATGCAAAATCATTCAAAGCTAGTATATGAAGAGAAGCAGTCATTACCGAATATAATCAATTATTATTGCATCCAAATATGTATTGGCAGTACCTTAGTAAGCAAAATCAGTATCAGAAATAAAGAGTGTGCCCTACTGGCAGGGAGCAAGGGAGGCAAATGAAATTGGGTAGACCTAAATGAAGGCTGACATGCAGTAATATGAGGGTAAGGGTTAATGCTCATACTCATACAGGTAAAACAGATATGACATGAAATTTGAGTAGTTAACAATCCTTATATGAGGCAAATTAAGACGAAATGGCTAAAGAAGCTACAAAGAAGGACAAAGTAGCTTCATTTAATTTTAACGTTTGTTTTATAGGCAGTAACATTCGCCGCAGGTCCAATGATCACAGCTGTCCCCACTGAAATCAGAATCTTTAGTTGGATCGCTACCATGTGAGGGGATGTACATAGACTTTATCCTGAAGTAGTAAGGGGAAAAATATGCGAAAGAAAGTAAAATGCAAAATAATCTAGCCATTGCACATAAAATGATACAGCTAATTCTGCAAATGTAATGCCAATTGGTACACGAATGAATGAATCATACAGATATAAGACAACAAATGAATGCCCACATGCTTCGGAGTAAAAGTAACATTGGATAGTACCGACTGGGATAGGTTTTCCAAATTCAAAGAATCAGCTAAGTTAAAGTTAAGTTTAAAAGAATGCTAGCATATCTAGAGTTTGCTATATGAAAATGCTGTAAGAAACATTGATTAAAAGCAGAGAGCATTTTTTGGGCCAAGACATTGAGCTAATGGGATGTACGAAGTGAAAAAGGAACTCTTAACAAATAGTCGTTTGTAAAGTTTTGCTATGGAGAATTTCTGATAGTATACCAGAATTACCTGCTTATAGGAAAGTGTAAATATCACGAAAATAAATTGGAAAGTATACTTTATCGTAAAATGCTTTGACAGCAGGTTCTCGAGCTGAATAAACTATAGAAGGCACATAACATATTATATAAAATTTCACTTTGGTTAATACTATAAAGATACAAAGCTTTGTGGGAAAGAAGAGGTGTATTTTCACGCTGTTTTTTTTGTGAATTTAAGAATAAAATTGTCAATTTGATGGAAAGCAAAGTCTGCAAGTGCAGAAAATAATACGTGGTACAGTTGGTAAGTCATTAAGACAGATAGGAGGAATTATTTTTTGATAGCTTACCGTTGTATCTTGACCCTCCAATACGTCGTGCGAGTATTATAGGATATTCAGACAGTTGGTGCAACATTCTGTTACCTTAGTTTTCCATAATGCCTTGATCCCATATGGTGAAGGTAAAAGTTTGTTTACTGTGAACCGGTGAAAATTCATATGCATATTTATTATTCAAAAGTTTAAGAGAAAAAGGAATCAAATAGTTTTTAGTGTATATAAATATACTTACAAGATATCCATAACTATAAGTTCTTGCAACCATTTGTTCATAGTCGTAAGCTGTCTTCGCGGAAAACAGTTGACAACGATTGCTAGTATGTCTGTTGAGAGTAGCATTTAAAATGAGTATATGTACATTTGAAGTATGAAGTTGACAGTTTTATTAGGATGTTGTTTAATGAATGTAAGGGTGAAGTAGACGTACCAAATTCTTGCCTTAGATCAGTCGTTGCCCGGGGAATCTGCTGTTTAATATCTGGAAAAGATGTGAGAGTAAGTTTTGTTGGAGGTGGTAACACAGCTACATCATTTTCCTCAACTGAAACCAGTACAGTTCTTCTGTCAAAACCCAATTCAAAAACGTGCAGCGGTTTTTCATATTCTGAACTTGACGGTTTCATGCGTGATCCCGCTATGTAGTAGGTGTGATAAAGCTTGATCCGATCGTCATAACGGGGAATGACATCGCCATGAACAACAGCCTTGATTTGATCTTCCTGTCATTTGACATGAAATTAAGTGTATTGAGAGGCTGAATGGTGAGGAAAAATTAACAAAAACAGACAGTGATGTTGAACGAAATGAAGAAGCTTTTGTACATATTTGACAAATGGAGCCGTAAGAATCTTTCAAATTAGAATATATGCAGTGGACACTTTTTTTGAAGTTGAGGGGAAAAAGAAGTCTCTCTTAGAAGAACTCCACAATCATATTGTTCTTTCAATTATTTCCTCTTTCTGGAGGATATTGTGGAATAGAGTGAATGGTTGCAGTAATGAGTTGAACCTCACTTATGAGATGATGAGATTACATGGAGTATGTTGTAGCGATCCAATTTCACAGAAATGCCTCGGGGGTAGTTCACTGAAGGGAGCACTTCATTGACAGTATACCATTTTTATATTGTGTCGCAGAAAGCATTTGTTTTGATCGAAATGAATACAGGTACAGTGGATGAAGAAGCAGAATTGAATTTGAAATAAATGTACTTTTCAGACCACTGAAACCAAGGGAGGATGTGTTTTGTAAAACGTATTAACATTAGCTGCATTCGTTTGCCTTGAAGATTCGAAGCGAAAGAATCTTTTCCGTTACGGGGGAAGGAAAGAGTAGACTGGGGTACGGATTTACTTACTATTTGACTCGAAGTGGGGCACTGCCTAGATTAGAATGAGAATTCAATAATTCGTGGTAGTTATCATGGACTGAAAAGGGATGGACCAATAGCAACGCAGAAGCTTCGCACAACTTTAACACTGTAAAAACTCAAGGGTGGATGTGTTTTTTACAATGTCTTAACATTAGTTGACCAGAAAATAGACAGTAATATCTATTTTACACTGCTCTAAACAGTAATGTCTATTTTCTGGTCTTAACATCGGTGTTTTAGTGTTTAGCAGTTTCCAATAGAGCAGTGTAAAATCAAAAGTGGGTAAAACGAAGGCAATAATAAACAGTAATATAGTACCTGCTCATCTTGGATGATCATATTTAGCTATTTGACCTTTTTTTCTTTGTCTTCTGCTGGTCCACATATATCCACGATCTGTACCTTACAAATCCAATCTGAGGTCCGCGGAGTAAATTCACGTATACGAACATTTTGCTGCATCTTCTGATGAGACAGAGGGAAAAGAAGAAGTAAATATATATATTATAACTTAGCATGGATACATAAGAAAAAAACGAAAGTGATAGCTTACATGATAATACATTGTTATATGCTATATGGCTAATGGATCAATTTAATAGTACGCCTTTTTAATAACTTCATTATACACTATATTGTAGGTGGAATGATCATCATGGCTATCTGGTATGGTAGGTCGAATCAGTATCTTCACACGGTCAGAGCTCTTTGCTCGCGATAAAGCAACATAAAGTTGGCAATGTGAAAATACGGGTTCACGCAAATAAATTCCTACATTGACCTTTATTTATAGTCATGGCAAAGCATAATCTAATTGGAAATTGTGTTCGTTTAAATGGAATAGACAATTTTTCATCTTGTGAAGATAATAATGGTATTCGAGGAATAAAAACATGTTTTCCTTTAAAATCACCAGTGACAATTTTTGCACTAATAATATGAGTTTTAAAGTCAAGACAAATTAATCGTTTTCCGTTACATAAACCTTCAGAAGGATTTAAATTGCGTAAAAGGATAATAGGGAAATTTCGATTTAGAATTAACTTATATGGTGGTAAGCCAAAAGGATTCAAAATATGCAAGTAATCTTCATATTGACTCTGGTCTTTCAGTTCTATGGTTTCATCAATTCCAACAAATGTCATAGTATTTCTCGAGAATTTATCAACGAACATCTGATTAATTTCAGCAATAAATCATTTTTGGTAGTTAAAATAACACGGGATGTTATAGAGGATATATCTTCAATGACCATGTTTAAGTTTGGATGAATAGCTTTAAATAAAATGTCTAATGATTCTTTTTCATTTGTAAATGGAATAAGAAAAGATTGTGGAATTTCAATTTACTTAAGTCATTTACAGTTTCTTTGCCATCTCCAATCTTTAGTAAATACTCATAGAAGATAGGATCTGTTCTGGCATGCATATTTTGTACTAGTTGATATTTTTCAAGCTGATTCCAAATGTTAGAGTTTAATAAACTTTCATTGATGAAGTCTTCTTTTTTGCCATTTTGTATTACAGGTAAAGTTTGTCTAAAGTCACCACCAAAAACAATAACTTTTCCACCAACGAGCATGTCTGTGTCCATAATATCTTTTAAAAATGAATCCGAAGTTTCAATAAGTCTTTTTTTAGCCATTGATACTTCATCCCATAGTATCAGTTTTGCATCTTGAATTAAGGAAGCAAGTGAACTTTGTTTACTAATGTTACAAGTATAATTTTCACGTGTGTCAATAGGAAGTTTAAAGCATGAATGAGCAGTTCGTCTGCCAGGAAGTACAGAAGCTGCAACACCAGAAGTTGCAATAGTTACTGCTATAAATCCTTTAGATCACACGGTAGCTAATAAGGCACAATATAAGTAAGTTTTGCCAGTTCCTCCAGGACCATCAATAAAGAAAGCTCTTGATTCATTTAGGGAAATTCTGGAAAGGATAGCGTTGTAAGCCTTTTTGTTGTTCTTTGTTTAAATGTGTATGTAACAATAGGTCTTACGTAGTAACAATTATGGTTCTTTCTAGATGGATGTCTTTAGTTTGTTGTATTGTAGTGGAAGATATAGTGGAGGAGATAGTTTTGGATATTAGCTTGAATTCATTCACGTTATGGCCCATTGAATGTAAGATATCGTTAATGTGATTTAAGACTAAATAACAAATGTCATTTGCTTGTGTGTTTGACATATTTGTAAAATCTTTGGACATAGGACGTTCAAATTTCTGCCACAATTCTTTTGGATTAGTAGGATTACAATATACTAAGAGTGTTGCAAATAAATGCCTGATGCTAGATGGCATTTGATAATCAGTAGCCTCTAACATGCATTCAACTAAGTTATTATCAGAAGCAAGCAAACCACTTTTTTTAGCTGCTTCTCTAAATGTGGTATAATATTTTTCATTGACAGTTTTAAGATCTTCGTAAGATTTAGGCCCTCTTATGTTCCTCAACAAAAGTCGAAGATAGTATCTCTCTCCTTCTGTTGGATGACAGGTAGCGACACGGCCAATAACGTTACCTTGTTTTCTTTTTGTCCACATTTTATCTCTTGTAGATCAAACGAAATGCTCTGAAAATTCTTTGTATAATAAGTTAAAGTTCAATTGTAGCTTGATTTGTTTTGTTCATTGACAAGAATTCTATTAACATAGTTCTTTTAACTGCAGGATTATTCAAACACTGAATTCAGATTTGTGGTTGTCCTAAATGAAATACATTGTTGTCCTTCAAGATGAAGTTGAAGATGATAAACCGCTGGAGTCATTTCACTAATAGAGAAGGCAAACGGACGCCACATAGCTTCTAGCGGTGAAATCCATCTAGCTGATCGGTAATCCTTTATTTCATCTATTTATGTATTAGAATCATTATTGTGTATATGAAAAGCAATTTTATCATGTCCTTTGCAAATGTATTTATAAATATATTTGGCAGCTTTAACGTCTGAGCAAATTTCAACATTTATGTGACAATTAAATTTTGCTAAGAGGTATGGATTGTAAGGAACAACCCATGAATTATCTAAATATTAATTAATATTAAAATATTTAGCAGTGCTTCGTCTTCTGTAAATTGGGTAGGAATTCTTTCCTTTAGATGTTTCATTGACATAGTATTGAGGGTATTTAAATTTACAATGACCTAATTTTTTCATGCATGGACTATTAGAATTTAAAACTCCACAAGGACCATGTATCATATGTTTAATAACTAAGAAATGTAAATAACTATTTGTAGTAGGATCGGGTATTTCAGCACAAATCAGTCGATCATAGGCTTCAGGAGTTAAATAATTTATATTCATCAGTAAGTATGATAAGAAAAGGTGCATAAGGTAAACCACGTTTTTGAAATTCTATAGTGTATATAAAGGCAGCAATTTTACCAAAGATTTTTCTCTTGACAATATCCACATTTAATTCCTCAATCTTTTCCTTAAATATTCGAGTTATTAAATTGGGTCTATTTTGGACCTCATCAGTTGGTAATAGGAAATCTTGTATTTCTGGCCAGGAAGGATTACATGTCATAGTTAGAAAAATGTCGGGTTTTCCAAACTGTTGTACTAATGCAATAACGTCCATATATCGACGACGCATGTCTCGTGGACCTCCAGTGAAACTGGCAAGGAGGAATGTTTTTATCCCAATGTTTGAGGTGCCTCTTTCTCCTTGCCTTAGAAGATCCACAAGTCCAGCCAATACTTCATGCTGAAATAAATCTTGGTTGAATAACATAAAGTCTAATCTCTGTGTTTCAACTTTTATAAATTCATCCACCAAATATTGTTGGAATAATCTGCCAGAATGTAAAGTACCATTTTCATCATCATTTCTAATTTGAAGCTTATAAACGTAATACTCACGGCATGAGATTGTGTTTTTTTTTTCTTTGTTTATGTAAAAATTGTTCTTCAACATTACGAAGGCCATCAACTGAGCACCAATTAGATACAGCAGGAAGTTCTTCATTATTAGAAGTAGAACGTTTTCTGGAGAAAATGGGTTGTCGTATTAACCTTTGAATGTTGCAATGCCATCCATTTTCTCCGTGGGGAAATAACAGAGGATATTGTAGTGAGTCATAACAACCATAATAATAGTGTATCAGTTGGCTATTATTAGAATGAGTATATATTCTAATATGGGGAGTAGAAATAGTATTATTTGATTCATCGTCAACCCATATACCAACAACCTCTGGAATAGTGGGTAAATTATATGTTCGTCGATCCATTGCAGAATCACATTTAAGTGCAATATAGAAATCATGTAAGTTTGGAATGTTCGTTTGGGATTTTAGAAACATAGGGTATGGATTAATCTTTAAAATGTCAACCAACTTTGCAATAACTGATCGGTTAAGATTTTCGGAGAACATCATTTTGTTAATTATGTCAACATCATTATCATAAAAGTAGATTTGTAAGTTTCTCACTTCATTATTGATAGAAATGAGGCTATTTATGAAATGATACATTTGTCCTTGAACCTTAAATGTAAAGAGATTGAGAATCAAAGCAAACTTCTCAGCTTCTTTTATTCAATCGTAACATCAACTTAAATACAATAAGATGTAACTAACTTGACTAAATCTAAGGAACTACTCTAACAACTTAATATGTAACTAACTTGACTAAATCTAAGGAACTACTTCAACAACTTGATAAGAATTGATAATCGATTACTGATTATCTCAATATACCCTCTCAAGTTAGGTGAGGTGCAACAAAGCCTAACTTGGATAAACACCGAAAGAAAGCAGGTTTGGGCAGCGGATTTGTGAGAGTGTTTGGAATTTGATCTATGGCAGGAAGATATTTGACGATCACTCTACCGGAGTTTACACTGTTGTAGAGGTAATGAAAGTCTACTGCAATGTGCTTCATCTTAGCGTGGAAGACCGGGTTTTTGCTGAGATATGAAACACCAATGTTATCACAAAAAAATGCTTGGCATTTGCGAGATTGGATATCGTAACTCATTCAACAGGTTGTGGACCCAAGTAATTTCAGAGAGGGCATTGGCTACCGATTTGTATTCTGCTTCAATAGAAGATCGAGCAAATGATTGTTGCTTCTTAGAGGACCAACAGATATGATTTGGTCCCAAGAAAAGTATGTAACCAGATGTGGAGATTTTGTCATAGGGATTACCTGCCCAATCGGCATCGGCGTACATATATAGATTATTATCAGAGTGGCGAGAGAGTTGCAGACACGATGTTGATGATACCTTGAGATATCGAAGAACCCTTTTTACTGCTTTCCAGTGCTCTAGACTTGGGGATTGCATAAACTGTGATAGTTTGTTAACTGTAAATGCAATATCAGGACACGTGAATGATAAGTATTGCAACTTACCAAGAGTGTGTCGATACAAGGTTGCATTGATAGGAGGGGAACCGTCGCCTGCTTTGGGTGGTGAACTTGAGCACATGGGTGTCGTAACTCCTTTACAGTCGGTCATATCCATATCTGAGAGAATCTCAAGTATGTATCTGGACCGTCATAAGATAATCCCATTTGGAACATGTTTGACTTCGATCCCTAAAAAGTAGTTGAGTTCACCAAGTTTCTTTAGGGAGAACTTATAGGCGAGAGAGTTGATTACATGTGCGACCAAGGTTGGGTAATTTCCAGTAATGAGGATATCATCAACATACACCATAATATACATTGTGACAACTTTAGATGTGAAGATAAACAGAGAAGCATCTGATTCAGACTTAACAGATCCAATTTTAGTCAAGTGAGATTTAAGAGCTTCATACCAGACACGTGGAGCTTGTTTTAGGCCATAAATGGCCTTGTTGAGACGGCATACATGATTGGGAAAATCAAAGTTGACATAGCCTTTCGACTGAGCCATGAATACCTGCTCTTGTAAGTTACCTTGCAAGAATGCATTGTTCACGTCAAGCTGTTGAACTTTCCAGTTATTTTGAATTGCAATGGAAAGAACAATTCGGATGGTGGTTGGTTTGACAACCGGACTGAAAGTTTCATGAAAGTCCAATCCTGGACATTGTGTGAAACCTTTTGCTACTAATCGTGCCTTGTACCTATCAATAGAACCATCAACTTTTCTTTTAATGCGAAATAACCATTTACAATCAACAACATTATTCATCGGGTCTCTAGGTACTAGTTCCCAAGTGTGGTTTTTTATTAAGGCTTCGTATTCCAGATCCATGGCATTCTGCCATTCAGTGTGCTTAACGACTTGCTTAAAGGTAGTTGGAGTGGGAGAAAGGTGAGCCAAAAAAAGGAAGTGTTTCTTTGGTGTGAATATATTATTTTTGGACCTTGTGACCACACCGGAGGGTGGAAGGGTAGCTGCAGGCGGCATAATTGCTGGAGGATTTGATGGCTGCTACTGGTTCAATATTGATGGAGGAGGACTGGAATCAGGTAATGGGGAAGAAATGTTGGGGGCTGTATTGTTATATAGGGAAGAAGGTTGAGAAGTGATAGGAATCATACCTGATGAAGTGGAGACTGCTGGTAGTTGCCTTTCAATTATAGACTCTTGAGTGTTTGAACAAGAGCGAACTTTTAGGGGAATGGGGATAGGTGGCGGAAGAATTGGAACAAGATTGGAGTCCAAGTTGTATTGGACTTTTGGATGAGTATCCTTACAGACTTGGGACTTGATGATTTTCCATTTTAACGTGGAAAACTTATTTTTCAAGTGTGAGAACATTTGAGTAAAAGGAAAAATATCTTCACAAAATTGAACATCGTGACTGACAAATATGCACTGGATCAAAACAGAGGTGTGCATGATGAACAATAGAAACTCCTAAGTAGACACATGGTGTAGATCTAGGCTGAAATTTATTATGTGTATATGGTTTAAGCCATGGATAACAAAGACAACCAAATATTTTTAGCGAAGTGTATTTTGGAGGTTTGCCAAATAATTTTTTTATACGGAGACTCATTTTTCAGGCCAGGTGTAGGGAGTCTATTTATGAGATAGACAGCATGGTGACAGGCAAAGGACCATAGTTCAAATGGTAGGACGGTTTCATTGAGAAGAGTTCGAGCTGTTTTGACAATGTGACAACGTCGTCGTTCAGCTATGGCAACTCGTTGGGGTGTGTAGGGTGGGGAGATTAAATGTTCAATTCCATTGCATCGTAGGAGGTGTTTAAGACCTGTGAATTCACCCCCTCCATCAGTATAAAGTGAGACAATTTTGTGTTTAAAAAAGTTTTCCACTAAAGGATGAAATTGTGCAAAAATTGAAGCGACTTCACTTTTGTGTTTTATTGTATAAAACCTAGTATATTTGGTGCAATGATCAACAAAATGCAGTACTACAAATTTTTATCAATGAATAAAATGGGTGATGGACCCCATAAATCACTAAACAAAGTTTGAAGCGGGGCATTATTAGTTAAAGTGAGTCGTTGAAATGGCAAAAAATGAGTTTTATTTGATGAGTAAGAATTACAAAACTGAAACTTTTCTTTGGTGGAAAAAGGAAGGGAAAATTTATTTAGTACTAAGTCTAGGATTTTCAGATGAGGGTGACCCAAGCGACGGTGCCATAGTTGACGAGAAACTTTGGTGGAGGTAAAGTGGGCGGAAAGTGACATAGGATCCCTCTGGGGCCACTCATAGAGTCCATGTTCATTCCGGCCTTGTACCAGTAGTCTCCGAGTTTTGAGATCCTTCACAAGAAAAGAGTGGAAAAAATTCGATTGAGGTTAGATTGTTAGTGCAAAACTTAGCAACAAAAATAAGGTTCGTTTTGATAGCTAGAGCACAAAGAGTGTTAGAGAGCATGAAAGTGGAGTTAGAAGCCTTAATTTGAGTGAAACCAGTGTGAGTAATGGGAATAGTTTTACCGTCACCCATGGACAATTCTTCATTGCCAGTGTATTCTTCAAGATTATCTGAATTTGTTGTGACATGATGGGTTGCTCCAGAATCAAGGATCCAAAGATCTGCATCTGTTGGATGATTTGGCACAAAGCTGACCTTGGCTTCAAAGTGATTGTGCGATTTTAAGCGACACATATCAGCTGTGTGACCGATCTTGTGGCAGAGTTGGCATTTCACTGCTTGCTTGGGTTGTCTCCCATTTTGTTGATTTCCAGGGACCGCTTGTCGTGGAGTATGTGGTTGCGAAGATTGATTGGGGAAGCGAAAATTATTTTTCTGATGTTGAGGCTGAAAGTTGGTCCTTTGTGCAACGACAGCCGTGATGATGGAGGATGACCTGTCAATAGCTTGATGTTTGAGAAAGATTTCATGGTCTGTGAGTTTCTGGAATAGTTCCTCAAAGCTTAGGGTTGTGTCGCGCGCGCTTATAGCAGTAGTGATTTCATGGTACTCATGACCTAGGCCACTCATGATCTTGACTGCTAGTTCATCATCAGCCACCGGAGAGCCTGCTACTTTGAGAGCATTAACAATTGATCTGATTTCCTGTAGGTAAGTAGCAACTGTCTTGGAGGCTTTGTCACGTTTTGCAACTGATCTCGCAAGCTGAAGATGCGAGTGTGACTCCTATTTGCATACGCTATATGAAGGAGATCCCATGCTATTTTTGTCAAAGAGGCAGTTGCAACAGTGGGAGCAATGGTAGGGTTAACGGATGCCAGCATTTCCTGTTTAATTAGTTGGTCTTGGCAAAACCATATCTCATATTCAGGATTTGAGGTGGTACTATCAGTTTGTGTGACAGTTGTTGGCGGAGCAGATTTGGCATTAATGAGATGCCCAAGGAGCTTGTGTCCATTGAGTAGCATCACTAGTTGGGCCTTCCAGGTGGCAAAGTTGAGGTTACCTTGCAGTTTGATAGGTAATTGGGCAGCTGAATTGAACTGTACCACATGAGTGGTAGTCGAAATTGCAGCAGCAATGTCACTGGTGGTAGCAGGAACAACCATGTTTGGACGCAAAGAGAGATAGAAAAAAAAAATTGGATCAGACTCGTGAGAGTTTTAGAGGGGCTTTGAAACCATAAAGAGATTGAGAAACAAAGAAAACTTCTCAGCTTCTTTTATTCAATCGTAACATCAACTTAAATACAATAAGATGTAACTAACTTGAATAAATCTAAGGAACTACTCTAACAACTTAATATGTAACTAACTTGACTAAATCTAAGGAACTACTCTAATGACTTGATAAGAATTGATAACCGATTACTGATTATCTCAATAAAATGTATAGATACCCTGATTTCTTTTTGCTAATTCCTTATCATATTTGACTCCAAGTGAAGTGAAGGCAAACATATTATTATATGCTCTTATATAAGTACGAAATGATTGGATTCATCATTGGTTCCAAAGTAAAGGTTTTTTAATGCCGCAGGTAATTCACGGGAAACTAATTTTACACAACCATTGCTACAGCAGAAGCCAGGGGGTTCATATTCAAATCTTTTGGCTGAACAAAATTTACAGTTTGGAACTTTCTTTAAAAGAGAAGGACTATAAGGCAGTGTGTTGACATTGGGATATTTCATTCCTGCTAGTTCAGGTTCTACAGAATGGAAGAACAATTTAGAAAGAAGCAAACGAAAGAAAGGGTCACAGGGGATAATAAGTTAAATACAAATAAACATCTAGCAGTTGATTGTGGTTGAGAGGAGGTAGATCGTTCATTACATGTATTTGATGTTGACCCTGCAATTTTGGATGTAATAATGTATATAGAAGGTAATCGTTCATCATTATTTGTGAGTTACTTTAATCAGTACTCACCTATTTCATAGACACTATCACAATGAATTGATTGAGCTTGGGAGGTAGTAGCTGAAGGTTTATTTTGGGTGAACATAGTAGGTTGCAGTGGAGTTTTAGTTTGAGAGTCAGAGTCAAGCGGGATAGCAGGAAGATTTTGGGAAAGAGCAAGCTTTTGAGCAAAGTATTCTGCGTGGCGTCGTGCTAGAAGAGCTGCCTTTTTTTCGGATGGCATTTGTTCATAAGCAGTTTGATTTCTATGTTTTTTGGCAGCATTTGTTTGGGCAATTATGTAACACCCCTAAATGCTATTTACCTTCGTTAAACTACTTCAATATGTTTTATCCACATTTTGGGGATCTTGAAATTTGGTGATAGTTGCAAACTTGCTTAGCGTAAATTGTTATCGTAAGTTAAGGGATTGTATTGGGGTATCTAGAAAATATTCTATTCTAATTATGTATAACTAATTGATGATGAGGCATATACATATTAATATGTAAATATGCATTTTTGGGCAGCACACAAGGTGTTGGGCAGCACCTTTACCTGCCAGCTGTCCAAGTGATAAACATCACTTGGATGGATGTGTTTATATATATATATTGACCCTTTTCAAGTGAATTTTTAGTCCCTTTAAAGACACAAAACTTTAGAACTTAAATTAACCTTTTCTTCATCAGAATCACAAGAAAAACCTTGGTCTTTTGGCTGAAATTCAAGATACAAATCGCCTTGTTTGGTAAGTGCTGAAAATCTGTTTCTGAACTAGGCAGTGTTTGGTAAATTGTGTATATCTTGTGATCTGGAAATCCTTTTTGGGTGAATAAATATGTTTTGGAAAGCTGGTTCATATATCTACAACTCTTATGTTTATTTGAAAGTCTGATTTAGCTGTTATGGATGTGAAAACTGGGACGCAACACAGGATAAGTTCTGTCCAGATTTCTCTATTGTTGTAGCTGAGTAGGTTGTGTTACGTTTAGAATATCTCAGTATCTAGAACTCTGTTTTGGGTGCATAAATATGATTTGGAAAGCTGGTTCATATATCTACAACTCTTATGTTTATTGGAAAGTCTGATTTAGCTGTTATAGATGTGAAAAATGGGACGCAACACAGGACAAGTGTTGTCCAGATTTTGGGTTTAGAATTCCGGTAGGAACC
Source organism: Solanum bulbocastanum (assembly GCA_037074985.1). Taxonomy (NCBI): domain Eukaryota; kingdom Viridiplantae; phylum Streptophyta; class Magnoliopsida; order Solanales; family Solanaceae; genus Solanum; species Solanum bulbocastanum. The sequence goes on along the minus strand of CM073604.1, from coordinate 24,473,737 downwards.
ACTGTTAGCGTATTGATGATATCTTTTTGTACAAAATGTATTTTTAAGTGATTCTTGTTGCGTTGAAATCTTAATAGATGTATATACAAATTTAATGAAGGTTAAAAAATCTATTTTGGCTGATTTCCTATTCAAATTTAAGTTGCAACATGGGGTACTAAACTGGCCAGAATCACTGTTTTGAGAAAAGAATTTTGTCTGTGTGGGCTGAGCTTACTAATGATGATAATCCTGTTTTATTTTGATATTATTGAGATATTAGGACTTAAAGAAGTTATTTAATTGCATTTTTAAGGTTGTATAGACTTGTGAACAGTTGAGGAACTTGACACGTTGGTTAGTCTCCGGTTTGAGCTTGCGAAGTTTATTGGACTATTGCTACGCTAAAGCATTGAGGTTTGTGTATAAACTTGTACTTGAACTCTTGTGATGGCTGGTATAAATGAAATTTGATCTTGATACCTCAGCTACCTCTTGTTACTTTGCACTGTCATGTTGGTATGATGCTTGTGTAACTCGCCCACTTGTACGAATTGTTTGATCACTTGGCACTCTTGTTGGGACTATGTCCTTCTTGTGGCTACGGCTTTGTCACTCTTGGCAGGCCTCTTGATTCAGATCATTTGCCATCTTGACTCTGGATTTGTAGTTCGTCTTAGGAATGGAAGTTATCCATTTTAAGTACGAACTAGAAAGCCATTTTTAATATGGTTCTTGGTTTTCTTGATACTGGGCTTCGGTCCTTCTTGATACAGGGCTTCGGTCCTTCTTGATACAGGGCAGCGACCCTTCTTGATACTTGCTTGTGCCGGGTGTGACGACATGAAGTATATATGGGGCGAGCCTTGCTATTGAAATTCTTGGAAAAGGGTGCTATGAGCTTCTTGATATTTGTATCTTTGAATATCGAATTTGATACTTGTTATCTATTGTTACTTGATTTATTTATTATATTTCAAGTATGATGCTCATTGACTTGGAAAAGGTGGCTTGATGAATTTTGAGGTTTTCGACCCTATAGTTTTTACACCACTAAGCTTTATGCTTAGCGATAGTTGTTTCTATTGTAGGGGCTGATAGAGAGGAGTGATGAAGATGGCCATGGGAGATGGAAATTTTGAGAACTTAAAAGAAGATCACATTTGCATATAGGCATATATATTTTGTATAAATTTTGGTACTTATATCGATCTATATGATGTATATATTTGCATTCAATTTTGAAGCCTTACCGTATCATGTTCATGGGTTGTAATCTAAGTATGGCTATGTGTTTGGTTTATTTGGGGTGTGTAAGCCCAAGTTTTGTAATATGTTACATGTCCTACTTGTTGGTAATGATTGTATAAAGCATGAACCCAACTAGTTTGGGTACTCGGAAGTGGATAATTTTTATTATCATTAATTACTTGCATGAGGAAAAAAAAAATATATTTTTACATCTTGTAATTTATGTGCATATGGAAAATGGAAAGGGGTCGCGACAAATTAGGAGTGCATCCATTTTGCGTTTGGTACCAGACATCTGATGGCAAATATTCAGAAAAATTCTTTTATTCAAAGTGAAATCTTAGTCTAATTAAGATCGAGGCAGAAAGAGTTATGCAGATAAAATAAAGACCATAACAATCTATTAATATAGGTAAATATGTAGAACTCAAAAATGGAGGAACGCAGGTAAAATAAAGAACAACACAGTGTATATATTAATATAAGCCAATATGTAGAACACAGAAATCAAGTAACTTAGGTTTGTCAGTGAACAATACAGTCTTTTTTTCCTTAGCTGGAGAAATGTGAGCTACAAAATTCTACAGAAGGTGAAGTAACCATACATTGTGTCAGCCAGAACTAAAATTTAGATGAAGATTTTATTTTAGAAACTACTCTAATTAGCAGTCAAATGACAGGTGAAGGGAAATAGCAAAAAAATAAAATTGCAAATAATGGATTTCTGGCACAGACAAACATGTATGTCGACACGTTAGGTTAACATCTCACCGCCTATGATAATTCCCCAACCTAGCTGTCTCTTCATTACACAAGATTTTAATGAAGAAGAGCTTGCTGCTCTTTCTGGTTAGCCACTGTAACGTGTGCTACAAACCTAAAAAGAACTCCCCTTTGTTGTTGAATTATGTTGTACTCATGTAGCAAGTCTTTTTTTTAATGAACTTCAACAACATAGAAGTCACATAAACTGGAGGTTACAACCTTGGAACTTCCTTTTTACCATACATAGATATAGATAGACAGCTGCTACAGACCAATCGCAACGTAATAATCTAGGTCAAGCAACCATTGTCGCATATGAAATTGGTGTTTGGGAAAAATGACAATTTCTATTTATAGAGAAAAACACTATCACAGCAAAGCTAGAAACCCCAGGAAAAAAGAAAGTGAGGAGCACATAATTCAGTCAACAAAGTCAATATTGCAGCTTCAATTTTTTCTACCACAATTACATACAATTTCAGTCCATAAATTTGCTGATTATGAGATCCCCATTTACAAGTTAATTGAAGAGATAATGGAAGCAAACACAATTGAACTATTATTTTTTCGCGAGACTGACAGGTGAACATTTGGTTGTTCGTATAACTTTTTCGGCAATTTCACTCGCGGACAATTTGTTTTCCAACCTCAATTATCAACATTTATGCATCATTTTTAATAACTCTTCTGCCAGTTTAACACGTGAACAATTGATTGTTCTCTTTTTCTTTTGCTACCCATACTATTACCGTGTATGTACTATAAGAGAAATAGTAATACTTTTATGTTCTACTGAATACCGCTAGATAAATCACACTTAATGTTTGAGAGTCAGAGTACTAATAGACCAATAGGAGTGACAGCGAAGAAGAAAACAGAGATAAGCAGAGGATAGTTTATTGGCTGCAATTGCACTGAGAAAGAATTAACTCAAAACGATATCATCACTAGAAATAACAACCTAGTAAGAGTAGAACTTTGTATAAGTAAACACACTTGAACTATTACTTTTTCGCGACATTCATACGTGGACATTTGGTTGTTATCTTTTTCTTTTCCTAACTGAACTATGACCAACACGTGAACATTTGGGTGCTCTCTTTTTCTTCTCTCACCTCAACTATCACCATGTGTGTTCTAATAACTCTTTCACAAGCGTAGTTTGTCATCGTATTATACATTACCTAAGGCAATATGTAAACTAAGGCGTTGTGATAGCATTGATATTATTTCAGTAGCATTTTGGTGTTACCAAGGGATAAAGTTTGTGTACATTCTACCCTTCACACAACCCATTTGTGCAACCACACCCATTTCATTTGGTAATATTCCTTTGTTTCAACTTACCTCCTATGAAGTATGATATCTCAATTTGCTAATATTCACTATTTATTCTCTGTCTAAATGAACCTTCAATACTTTGTTTCCCACCAGTAAAACTGCAGAGGTAACACAATTTGTTGCTACTTGTTAGTACTAAAGTTTTAGTGTACTATTTTATGTGTTATGGGGAAAGCAGTTGTCTCCATGTTGATAATCAACTTCAAGTGTAACAAACATCTCAACGCTACAAGGAATATTTGCTTTCTATTCATAAAATCACGCTGACGGCAAAATTCAACACTGCAACACTAATTGATCCACCCTACCCACACTGCAAGCGTGGTATTACAGCACTCCTTAATATATTCTCACTGTCCTTTTTTTACATATCAAATTAACATTACTGTGACTCAGAGTCCTAATAAAGCAATAAAAGTGACAATAAAGTAGAAAGCAGAGAGAACCAGGCAGTAGTTTATCGTCACTTAAAATAACAACCTGTTAAGAGCAAAACTTTGTCTACTCCACACTGAACCTTTTTTCATTACTACACGTAGCTACTATATAATTTTAAGTTGAAGTATAACTGGTAAAAACCAGGAACTATATATCTAACCTATAGACTACAAACTTGTTACTATGTTGTTACTGATATACAATGAAGAACTGAAGTCCTTTTTTTCCCATTCTAATTTTTCTTATTTAGCACTTTTTATACTTTACTTTATATGAAGTTTTTGGGTTCTAATATTGCAGCTCCTACGTTTTGTCAAGGTCTCACAGTTGCCTCAGCAACTCAATAAATTAAAGCTCTTGCAGAAAGGAACCAACTCGGAAGAAAAGAAGTCATAAGTAAGTCAATAAATTAAAGCTCTTGCCGAAAGAAAGTAACTCGAAAGAGCAGAAGTCATCGAACACGATGGAGTTAAAGGCAAATCAGAGAACATTTTCCAGCACTGAGAATTCACAGAAGAAAACTCAGACGATGTAGGGAGTTAAGCTCCTCCACGTCGACATGTATGCTTCATTATAGGGGCAATTCGGACAATTCACTTCAGCCTTGGTGGACTCTGCACACGTACCTCCCTTTTTGCCACGTAGAAAGTCACAGTCTCCCTTTCCCAACAAGTACTCCTCCAATTTTATCCGACAGAAAATCACAGCTTCCTCAATTGCTTCTGCTCCTGCTCACTGAAGTTTTCCATTTTGCTTCTGCCCGCTGACGCTTCTTCGATTCAGGTGAGTATCTTCGTAATAGAAGAACCCAAGTTCTGGAAAAATGTTAGAATTTGGCTTCTTTATACCTTTACCCTGCAGCGATTTCTGATTGTCCTTCGTTTTCGGGATTTCGCTATAACCCAAGCTCTATGTTATATTTCATAACTTCCTTTTGGTTATTCTGATTGTCTTTGAATTTTGTTATTTAAATTGGTCTGGTTCCTTAAATTTTCTCAGGTTTTCTGCCTTCATATTCCTGATTAATTACATAACCCTAAATTTGAATCTGTTAGGGATTGTAGTTGTGGCAAAAATTGCATTCTTAATAAATAGATAGGCAGTGAGTTCATGACAATCTCTTTGTGATGAAAAGAAAAGTCAGGCAAAAACTGAATATATGCCAATAAACGGCTTAGCGTACAAATGAACCTTCATCAGTACTGGCCTTTGCTTAATGTCTTCTCCCTTATTTGTTAGTTTAGCTAAAAGTAAGTATTATAGAGGTAGATTAAATATTTAAAGTTTATGAATCGCTATAACAATCCCAAGTTAGTTAATATGTACTAACAAAGTTCGCTTTACAATTTAACTTTTACAATTAAATTGTATTCAAAGTAGAACCGTGTTATGTTACAACAATATTCAGGGTATAGAATAATAGTATATATACTACTGTATTCAAAGTATAGAACTATAGTGTGTAGAATTGTATTCAGAGTAGCAGTAGTCTGATCAAAGTATAAAATTTATAGAAAGAAATAGGAGTGCTTATTTTACGAAAAGGTTTCTATGTGCGCAGTTTCAAACTAAAAAGTATGTTCAATCTTTTCGCAATTCATTGGTGATAGCAATGTTTGTTTAGTTTTACTCGAGAGAGATAGTATGCACTTGTTTAATAAAGTTGAAGAACATGTTCTGTTGCTCTGCTCTATTCAATATTATTATCTTGAAAGGTTTTAAAAATGGATGTTAAAATTTGGCTTCTTTATACCATTACTCAGCCGCGATTTCTGATTTTCCTGCGTTTTTGGAGTTACGTATATAGGCGGTTGGCGATTTTTCCTTCTCAGGAGAACCCAGCTACTTCAAAAAATCTAACCCAGCATTTTTGGGCATTGCTATAGTAAAAAATTGAATGGTCAAATTTCACTTCTTTATGCCTCTACTCAGTTGCAATTTACTGATTGTTTTTGGTTTGCTGGATTTTCTGTATTTTTGTTGCGTGTGACTTCGGTGTTCCTATTTCTCCCTAATCCTACACTCAGTAGTTATTTGGAAAAAAAATATTTCTCCTTCACTGCTTCTCCTATGGTTAAAAAGGCTTTGGTCTTGAAATATCAGCCTAAGTCTTATTCACTGCTTCTCCTATGCAGCTATCCTTAAAAAAGCTTTGATGTTGAAATATCAGCCTAAGTCTTGTGCTGTAATGATAGCTTTTCCTTTTCAGTTTAACTCTGCTTTGTAAGAATTGAATAAGTTGAAATATTTAATATTGTTATCTTGAAAGTTAAAGGCTTACTACCTCTTTAATTAGTTCTTGACTACAACTTACATTAGGGGTGTCGAATAGACGGGTTGAGCTGAAATTATGTCAGCTGAATGAGCTAAATGAACAAACGAGTATGTTGTAACCTGAAAAGTTCATCTTAGCACATTAGTACTAACTAACATCAGATAGGCACAACACAACACCGAATGAACACAACACACAAAATATATTTCCAGCAAAACATGAGAATATGCAGCAACAGAAAGTAACCAAATTAGACCAGATTACACTAGCTTTCAATTGAGCATTTTCATTCATGCATACATGTTTTGTCTGTGGCGTGTGAAATTTCTTGGCTTCCTGTATGCAGATGACACGTTCAGAGCAAAAGAAAAAACGTCCATGTTTGTCGAATACAAACGCTGAAATGAAATTCAATCGACGCAAAAAATATAAAGAAATGCCTGCTAACAAAGAGACATTACTAGTACAAAGGCGTACAAGAGTCCTTGAGTCAACAAGATGTCTTCTACAAGTTTCTGCCTTCAATAACTCTGTCAAGTCATTATCTTCCACATCTAATTCGCCGTTTACGTCAACAGAAGGTTAACAAGCCAAATTTACACTCTTTACATACATGTATGTTTCTAAATGCATATGTTGTTTATATACATGCATGATCTGCTTTGATGCATTTCGAATTTATTTAATAGCTGTGATGCTTGCATAATCAGGACACAACTTCCGAAGCAAGTGTCTACGATCGTACAATAGTAAAGTAATCCAACCAAGGGTTAGGTCGAATCCCAAGGGAGTGGTTTTGAGAAATAGTAGAAAAATAAAATTTAATTCTAATTAGTCATAGTTAAAGATATTATCGATTAAAAAAATGTTAAATCTAAGGGGTGATGCAAGCGTCAATTAACAATGGAGGTTTTGTCACAGGTAATTAAAAACGGCAAAAATACAAGAAGTACTAATCAAGGAGATGGGGTTCTTGGGATGTGATAGGAATACGGGAAAAACTAAACTATTGGGTACATGCTTTTGACAATAAATCTGTTGAATATTTGTGACTAGGCTAGATTATAGAGGGGGTAAATTCTCTCTCGAGCAACTTACCCCGAATCAAATGGGTACCTCTCGGACACCCACTTGCTGCATGAAGAGCAGCCTCTGCCTTAGCCCACTCAATCTCTCGAGCTGAGTGTGTGGGAATGAGACTAGGGTTTACTCTCTCGAGTTGAACCTCATGTCGACCTAATCCCACCGGCCATCAATTTAGTAGTCTTAGTTTTACAACCTCTCTCTCTCGCAAGCCGAAAACACAAAGGTGAAATCGTATTTGCAACTACAATTCATTAAGTTCCACCACAACTACTAAATGAAATCACATCTAAACAACAAATAAATCATTAACAAGCAAGACCCAACAGATAATCTAACCCATATTCATAAAATCACACCCCAAGAATTGGGGTTTTAGCTACACATGTAAAAGAGATATAAATTTATACCAATATGAGTTTGCATTTAAATGGGTATGAAGATTTAAGTCTTAAAACAAGCAAAGAGTGAAGAATCCAAGAGACCCAAACCCAAAATCTTGGAGTTGAAACCCTTTGAACCTTCAAGTTCTTCAAAGCCCTCTCCAAACTTAGAAGTCAAAAGTCTATATTAAAAATTCTATATTAAAAAATCTGATACTAAACTACAACTCTTTAACGAGTATTTATAGTTTTCAAAAATGTGTGCTACAGCGGGTCATTCGGCGACGTTAGTCGAGATCGCTGATCAACTCGGCAATCCGCCCTTTGGTAGGTTTCATCGCCATCTTGCTCTATCCTTCAGCATCGTCGTGTTTGGATCATTGGGCAACATACTACAACTTCATGGAATTGCTCGGCAGTACGCCGACTGCTCCTTTTCACCGCCGATTTGATCCTTTCCTTCATGGTTCAACACACTGTAACAAAAGGCGAGGATAAGACCTTTTGGCGACTCGCCGAATGGGTTCGGTGATTCTCAGATCTTCATTTCTTCGATCTTTTAGCTACTTTTGTTTCTTTTTGCTAAGTAGTGTCCATGCTTTTCCTCAAACTTCAAATACCGAAAACTTAAGGGTTTTCATCAGATATTGAGACAAAATATGCATTTGAGGACACTAATTCTATCAAAATATAGCGCTAAATGAGCCTAATTTGTGGGCTCATCAATACCCCCAACTTAAACTTTTGCTTGTCCTCAAGCAAACTCAAGTTCTGCCGTTCAAAAAGGGTGTATCGAACAATGCTACACAAGACTCAATCATGAATGCACATAACAAGACTCAATTTACTTATGCAAAGATCAAATGTGCACTAAAAGATTCAGATAGTGGCTCACCAATATCAAAGAACCTCATGCTCACAATACTTGCTTCAAATGCAAGTTCAAGCTCAACCAAAGTGTTAAAATGCCCTCACACAAGGAATGATTCCATATTCACACAATGGTTCACAGTTTAAAGCTTCGGAATCAGATGCAACGCTCACACTCACAAAAAAGAACACAATGGATGCTTTCACCCATAGGTTTGCCCCTTTTTTCCAATCAACATTTGTTTCAGCTCACTCAAGATCAAAAAGGTCTTTTCAAGGCTTGTAATGGGGTTGAGTGCAAAGGTATGATCATTTAGGCTCAGTGACTTTCATCCTCATGAAATCTGGTGCTCACAACACTTCCTTTCCTTTTTCTTCATCATTCTCTTTAGTGCTCATAAGTCATCCTATTATTCACTTTCCATGGATTGTTTGGGAACCCCATTTCTTTTGTACTTTATTCCACAACTTTCTTTTCATTCTTTTTCTTTTTATTTCTCTTTATATATATGTGTATATATATATATATATATATATGGAGGGGTTCCATTTTTCTTCAAAACCATGGGTAAGAGGGACTTTCTTGCACTTCTTGATTTGCCCTTATCTTTTCACCATACCCCCAACTTAGGCTTTTTGCCTAAGTTGGCCATTCAACTAACCACAACTTCATGAGGATTGTGGGTAATGGATAAAGAAGGGTCTAGATTTCATCAAGTTTCTTCCAAAGAAAGGTAAGGCTCAAGGGGTGTTCAAAAGCAGTTCACACACTCACAAGGTAGGTCACAAAAGAGGTATATGTCAAATTGGTTCACACTCTTAGAAGTTGCCTAAGAGCATATCAAGAGATAGCATCACTTAGTTAACCGGACCAATGAGGCAAATTCTAGGATCTATCATGCATGATTCAAAGTAAGTTCATCATATTAGGCATTGATACTACAATCAAACAAGACTCCACACTTTCGTTGGTGTGCAATGATCATCACAAGAGACTCAATTCGATACTAGGTTAGTCATACCGAGATGCAGAGAGTTTACATATTGTCTATGCAACTTCATTTGGCCTCATTATAGCTGCGCATTCATGTTCGTTCGATTGAGAGCACTATTCAAGTCATCGATATTGATCGGAACCGAGACTTAAATTTTTCAAAAGAACAACCATATTCAGCACACGAGAGGTGGCAAAACTTTTCGGATGGGTCAAAATCATTTTTGCAATTTTAAAATAAAAGGAGTCGTGAGCTCAAACATCCAAAGAAACAGTCTATCAAACACAATTTTTAAACATAACAGCCCAAAAATATGCACAAAAGCACGAATCACAAAAAGCACACAAAAGGTGAGCCTCACCCCGCCACAATTAAAAAGTATTTGTCCTCAAATGCAAATGAAATAAAGTATCCAAAAGTGAAAGCAAGTAGGACAGAGAGGGAGGTACAGAAAAATCCTGTCTATACAATCGCTTCATTTGTCTGGGCATCAGTGCCCGATGTGTTAGTCTGGAATTTGATAATGGCACCCGGAGCTTCTTCAGAAGATTCAGAGACATCTGACTTACAATTAAAAAGTCATGCGTCGCCAAAAAGGAGTGGATAGCTGTGAAGAATCCATGTCTCCACGAAGGAATAGTGGGGTCTCGAGGATTTGTTCTCTTGCTGGAACTGGGCTTCTTGCCCTCACTATCCATTTTAGGAGGATTGGTTGCCTTCGTATTTTTTCTGAAATTTTTCACTCTTGTTTGTCGGGGTGGCATATCTCTTCCACCTACTTTCGGTCTATCCATTTCTTCAAAGCTTCGAGAAAAAGTTAAAAAGTATTCAAACAAAAGCAAGGCAGTTCAATTGCAAAATCACTTTGCTGACCCAGTTGGCGAAGCGGGCAACTACTTTGGCGGCTTGCCGAGTGCAGTGCATAGAGAATACAAGGGTGCAGACAAAGGGCGAACCAGAAGTCTTTCGGCGAGTCGCCGAATGCTTTTGGCAATCAAAAACTTCTCGCCGAAAGTTACGAAATTCAACATCATATTTGGCATTAAATTAAAGGCGAGATGAAGATTTAAGGCGAACCGTCGAGTGATTCGGCGAGCTCGACCCAGCTCGCCAAATGACCCAACGTGCCTACTTTTGATCCAACTTCCTAAATTCAACCCCGCAACCCCCAAAAATAAATTAAGGCATGCACGACTCAAATTTAGCTTAGACCCAGTGACAATCATGCACAACCCACGATTTTTTCAACCAATTTAAAGTGCAACCTTTAGGAATTAATTATTTAACTTAGTATAGGTGAAATTTGCGAACCTAACAGGCAAACAAATATTCTAATCCTACCAGAGAGGCCTAACACACATCATCAAAGTAATGTCATTACATTTGAGTACAACTTTTTAAGGAAAGGAACGCAGGGCTCGAAAACCAACCTTGGGTGCCGATTAAGAGAAGATTGAAATGCTAGGCGGCAATGTAATCCAACTCCGAGCACAAATCAACACTAGAAATGCAAAAATATAGGAGCTAGCGTGCGGGTGTGAGTTTGGGAAGACAAAAAGTGAGGGAAGGTGAATGAATTTGAAAATTTTAAACCTTTGACTTGCAAAATCATTCAGTTTTCACCCATTCGGCGACATTAGTCCCGATCGCCAATCTATTCGGCAAAATTCCAAGTAGTCATTTGCCTCGCCGAAGTTTACAGAACCTCCATGTTTTGTGGGAGTCCAAACGGCCGTCTCTATTGGGATCGCCGACATGGTCAGCGATTCTCCAATAATTTCCTGTGCTCGCCGAGTTTTACAGACTCCAATGCAAGATGGTCTTGAGTCTAACGGTGGTCTAGTTCGGAGTCATCGAACCATTTGACGATTCACTGATTGGGCTTGTTGCTCGCCAATCTGCACTTTTCGTTCACTCTCCACACTTCCATCTGCACAATCAACATATCATTATTTTATCAAAGCAAAAGAAAGCAATAAATGGTTTGGGTTGCCTCCCAGATAGTGCCTTAGTTAATGTCGTGGCACGACGCAAGTCCACCTTCAACCCTCATTTTTGGGGTTGACCATAGTGTCACTAGGCAAACCCCCTTCCTATCTTGAATTTAGGTGAGACGAGATATGACCCATTTGGGTCTCTAACTACTTGATCAAAACTGAATAGGAGGTGACGGTCTCGCCAAGGGTGGACACATATTCTTTCATGCCTTTTAACATTTTGTCTGACCCTTCAACTTTGTTGAGAATACATGAGAGCATATCCTCAGACCTACCACCTTTTGAGTCCTTGGGATTTTAGCGCTCATAGGGAGGCACATATCTATCCTTCTCCCCATCCTTCCAATTCAAATTACGATCCCTCCATTTATGATCTCGATCCTTCCAGCCTTCTTCTCTAGCCCATCCTTGGTTACCACCCTGCCTTGGGTAGTTTGAGCGATAGCCACCGCCTTGGTTGGCTAGAAAGAGTACCTCCTCGTTATATAAGGCTTCAAACTTCATCTCCTCAGAATTTGCACACCTGACCCCCATGGCATTGACACCCCGGGCACCAGCCCCCACGATATTTTTGGATAAAATGTCAAGTTATGTCATGATATTGGCCATATTTTGGTCTCTCTCATGATACTTTTCAATCTGCTCCTTAGATAGCTTGAAGGTGAGAGGAGAGCCTTGGTCCTCACGAGTGTACCACGCTCTGTTGATAGTTGTCATGCCATCTAAAAGTTGGGCTGCTACTGCATATGGCTTCTGCATTAAGCCTCCAAGTAAAAGTAGTCAGCGACCCCTTTGTTTACCGAGTCCAAACTCCGGTAAAAGTACTACAACAACATATTATCGGGTAAACCATGGGTTGGGCATTGAAGAACCAACTTTTTGAATCGTAACCAAGTCTCATGCAGAGACTCTCCTTCCAAATGCTTAAATCTCTGAATGCTATCCCGAAGGGTCATCATCTTCGAGGGAGGGTTAATCGCACCTGAAATGTGTTTACCAATTCATCCCAGGAAGTGATGGATTCACACGGTAACTCGGCCAGCCATTTGCACGCCTCTCCCATTAACGAGAAAGGGAATAATCTTAATCGGACTGACTCCTAAGAGATGTTTTTGAACGAGAATGGTCCGCACACATCCACGAAGTTTCGAAGATACTCATGAGGATCCTCGTGAGCCAACCTGCTGAAGAGCCTCTTTAGTTGTAAGAGTTGCAATATAGTGCTTGTTATGCGGAACACTGCATTTCCCTCGGTTGGAGGTAACCGGATAGCTCCAATACCTCCCATGAGATGAGGACCATTGATGTTGGGCTCTTGGACATCGTTGAGATTTTCGATATCGTCTTGGTGGCCCACCTGGCTACCGTTAACACTCATGCTTTCTGAAATATTCACACAAGCAAGCAAAACAAAACTAAAAATTAAGTAAGTAAACTATGACTAAGAAGAACAAAAATTCTACTAATCTAAAAATTCTCAAATAACACCACTCCTCGGCAGCGGCGCCATTTTGATATTTGCGTAATCAAGACACGACTTCCGATGCAATTGTCTACGATCTTACAATAGTAAAGTAACCCAACCAAGGGTTAGGGTCGAGTGTAAAGGGAGTGGTTTTGAGAATTAGTAGAAAAATAAAATTTAATTCTAATTAGTCATAGTTAAAGATATTATCGATGAAAAATAAATTAAATCTAAGGGGTGACGCAAGCGTCAATTAACAATGGGGGTTTTGTCACAGGTAAGTAAAAACAACAAAAATACAAGAAGTACTAATCAAGGAGATGGGGTTTTTGGGATGTGATAGGAATATGGAAAAAACTAAACTATCGGGTACATGTTTTTGACAATAAATCTGTTGAATATTTGTGACTAGGCTAGATTATAGAGGGGGTAAATTCTCTCTCGAGCAACTTACCCTGAATCAAATGGGTACCTCTCGGACACCCACTTACTGCATGAAGAGTAGCCTCTGCCTTAGCCCACTCAATCTCTCGAGCTGAGTGTGTGGGAATGAGACTAGGGTTTACTCTCTCGAGTTGAACCTCATGTCGACCTAATCCCACCGGCCATCAATTTAGTAGTTTTAGTTTTACAACCTCTCTCTCGAGCAACCAGAAAACACAAAGGTGAAATCGTATTTGCAACTACAATTTCATTAAGTTCCACCATAACTACTAAACAAAATCACATCTAAACAACAAATAAATCATCAACAAGCAAGACCCAACAGATAGTCTAACCCATATTCACAAAATCACACCCCAAGAATTGGGGTTTTAGCTACACATATAAAAGAGATATAAATTTATACCAATATGAGTTTGCATTCAAATGGGTATATGAAGATTTAAGTTTAACAGGCAAAGAGTGAAGAATCCAAGAGATCCAAACCCAAAATCTTGGAGTTGAAAATCTTTGAACCTTGAGGTTCTTCAAAACCCTCTCCAAACTTAGAACTCAAAAGTTTATATTAAAAATTCTATATTAAAAAATCTAATACTAAACTACAACTCGTCAACGAGTATTTATAGTTTTCAAAAATGTGTGCTATAGCGGGTCATTCAGCAACGTTAGTCGAGATCGCCGATCAACTCGGCGATCCGCCCTTTGATAGGCTTCATCGCCGTCTTTCTCTATCCTTCAGCATCGTCGTATTTGGATCATTGGGCGACATAGTACAACTTCGTGGAACTGCTTGCCGATACGCCGACTGCTCTTTTTCACCACCGATTTGATCCTTTCCTTCAGGGCTCAACACATTAAAACAAAAGGTGAGGATAAGACCTTTTGACGACTCGCCGAATGGGTTCGGTGATTCTCAGATCTTCATTTCTTCGATCTTTCAGCTGCTTTTGTTCCTCTTTGTTAAGTAGTTTCCCTCAAACTTCAAATACCTGTAACTTAAGGGTTCTCATCAAATATTGAGACAAAATATGCACTTGACGACATTAATTCTATCAAAATATAGCTCTAAATGAGTCCAATTTGTGGGCTCATCAAGCTGCTACATCTGAAGTTCAGTCTAGCTGACACTTCTCCAAAAGGGAAAAGTATGTTTCACCCTTCTTCTGCCTTTGAAACAGGCGAGTATAACAATTATATTATTTTTGTTAGCTTCCAGATTCCATAAGACATTTGCTTCTCTAATTCATAACTACTTTTATAATTAGGATCCACATCAGCCACATCTCCTGACCCCTGTACTGTTACCTCGGCCCCTGTATCAAATACAGGTTTGTCTTAATTTCAACATAGAATAGGATTCACATTTCCTTTACATAGAATAGTATTTAGTATTTTCCTTTCACCTCAAACCACTTCTGTGATATTTAGGAACTAGGCCCAACAGAGGTCCTCACATAAATGTTAATGAATCTCAATCTAAGTATACACCTCTCAAAGTTGTCCCAAATTGTAAATTTTGCGGTGCAAAAAGATTTCAGTATGAATCACCTGGATTTTGTTGCGATAACGACTCAATTAAGCTTACATCACACAAAATGCCTATAGAACTACAAGATTTATTTTTAAATTCTTCCGAAGAGTCTGAACATTTTCGAACATATGTTAGGACATACAATAATATGTTCGCTTTTAGTTCACTTGGGGTAAACTATGACAAAGAGTTGGCTAAGAGATATCATGGTATTTATACCTTTAGAGTTCAAGGAAAAATGTACCACTTTATTGATGATTTGTGCCCTACAACTGGAAAGGGAAAAAACTTACAACTATATTTCTATGACAATGAAAATAAGGTGGCAAATAGAATTGCTTGTTCCACTAGAATTCAGGAAACTATGATAATAAAATTGATGAATATACTACAAACTAATCCATACTCTTTCTTCCTAAAATCTCTAACTGATGTACCAGAACTATCACAATTTTATATTGCACTCAAATGTGATTCGGGTTTAGATCAACGAGTATATAACCTACCTACTACATCAGAAGTTTCAACAATATGGGTTGACGAAGGAGTACATACTATATTGAAACCTCATATTCGAATTTATCCTCACAGTAATAAAAGTCAAATAGTTAATTACTACTATGGATGCTATGATCCCTTACAATATACACTGTTATTTCCATATGGTCAAGATGGGTGGCATTGTGGTATTAAGAAAATACTACAGCGAATGAATACAACCAGCTATCATGTCTCCTGTGAACGGGAATACTTACCAAGTGTTAAAAACATGTGCACAAAAGATACTTTTCTTGATATGGAAGCTAAAGTGCTCGAACAACAAAAGAAAAAAAGAAATAATGTCTCTTGCCGTGAATATTATTGCTACAAAATTCAAATGCGAGATGATGAAAATGATGAACTCTTACATACTGGAAGAATTTTCCAACAATATATCGTTGATGTATTCATAAAGCTTGAAACACAAAGACTAGATTTGTTTTTCTTCAATCCAGACTTATTTCGAATGGAAGTTTTCCAAGGTCTTCTGGATGTCTTGAGACATGGTGAAAGATGCTACTAAAATTGGAAAACAAACATTTCTTCGTGCCACATTTACTGGAGGACCAAGAGATATGCGTCAGTGATATCTTGATGCTATCGTTTGGTGCAACATTTTGGAAAACCTGATTTATTTCTAAAAATGACTTATAATCCAATGTGGCCTGAAATAAAAAGAACATTTACCTATTGATGAGGCACGAAATAGACCTGATTTGATTAGTAGAATATTTCGAGGGAAAGTTGAAGAACTAAAAACTGATATACTAAAAAGAAATATCTTCGGAAAGGTTGTTGCATTTATGTACAATATAGAATTCCAAAAATGTGGTCTCCCACATGCACATTTCCTTATTATTCTTTGTAATGAATATAAATTGTTGACACCCGAGTCATACGACAAAATTATTTGTGCTGAATTACCTGATTCTAATAAAGAAGTTCACTTACATTTAGTTGTTGTGCATCATATGAAGCACGGCCCATGTGGTCATTTCAATCCTACAAATCCATGTATGAAAAGTAAAGGCTACTGTAAATTTAAATATCCTAAAGATTTCGTTGAACGAACATCCAAAGGAAAAAACTCATATCCCATTTAAAAAAGACAGCACACAGGAGAACTTATAAAAGTTAGAGGGCAATATCTTGATAACTCCTGGGTCTTACCATATAATCCATTTTTACTTGCCAAGTTTAACTGTCATATGAATGTCGAAATATGTTCTGACATTAAAGTTGTGAAGTACCTTTACAAATATATTTGCAAAGGACACGATAAAATTGTTTTTTCTCTGCATGAGAACGATAAACAAACAGAGGTAGAGGTTGATGAAATAAAAGAAATATCAATCTGCTTGGTGGGTCTCTCCGCCTGAAGCTATATGACGCTTATTTGGTTTTCCTATCAGTGAGATGACGCCGAGTGTTTACCATCTTCAGTTACATCTTCAAGGACAACAATATCTTTCTTTTAAAAGCACTGAAAGTATAAATACAATTATGATAAAATCCAATGATTAGAAAAATAGTGTTAACTGAATTCTTTGTTATGAACCAAACAAATGAGGATGCTCAACAACTTAATCTATTATACAAAGAGTTCCCTCAATACTTTGTATGGTCAACTTCATACAAAATGTGGACACGTCAAAAACAACGTACAATTATTGGACGTGTTGTGACATGTCATCCAACAGAAGGCGAGAGATATTATCTTAGATTGTTACTTATGAATGTGAGGGCTCCATAGTCATACGAAGATCTTCGTATGATCAATGGAACATATTGTACTACATTTAGGGAATCTGCTGAAGAAAGAGGATTACTACATTCTGATAACAGCTTAGTTGACTATATGATTGAAGTTGTAAGCTATCAATTACCATATAGTTTAAGACGATTATTCGCTACATTATTAGTTTACTATAATCCTACTAACCCAAAAGAGTTATGGGAACAATTCGAAGTGTCTATGTCTGAAGATTTTAAAAACTCCAAAAGTATTGAACTGAGAGATGTTCAACATAGAGGTTTAAACCATATTAATGATGTGCTACACTCAATGGGACATGATATAAATGAATATAAGCTTGTTCCAGAGAATATTCAACCTTCCGCAATCGAAAAAGAGGTAAAAGATGTTCATTTTGAGAGAATTATAAGAGTTTCCGAAGAGGATTTGTTATTGGAGAAAAAACTAAATAGAGAACAATGAAAAGCTTATACTATAATTGTTGATAGAATATTTTCTAATAAAGCAGGAGCATTTTTTATTGATGGGCTAGGAGGAACTGGCAAAAGTTTCTTATACCGAAGTTTATTAGCAACAATAAGATCTAAAGGATTTGTGGCATTAGCAACTGCAAGTTCTGGTGTCGCAGCTTATATTCTTCCTGGAGGATGAACTGCTCACTCACGCTTTAAGATTCCTATAAATGTTGATGAAAATATTGGTTGCAATGTCAGCAAGCAAAGCTTACTTGCATGTTTAATTCGGGATGCAAAACTAGTTGTCTGAGATGAAGCATCAATGGCTAAAGCAAAAACTATTGAAGCATTTGATTTACTATTAAAAGATCTGATGGATACGAGAATGCTTTTTGGTGGAAAAGTAATCGTTTTAGGAGGTGCTTTTAGACAAAACCTTCCCGTTGTTCGAAATGGAAAAAAGGAAGACTTCATTTCTCAAAGTTTATTATACTCAGAAATTTGGAACCAACTTGAAAAATTACACCTATCAGAGAATATGCATGCAAGAACAGATCCTGCTTTTTCAGAGTACTTGATGAGAATTGGTGACGGAAAAGAAAAACTTAACTCCCAGGATAAAGTTGAAATTCCCATTCTTTACTCATTCCTTTTACTACTGAAGAACAATCCTTACAACTGTTATTTAATGTAACATACCCTAATATAGATTCATTGTTTCATGATTCTTCCTCCTTATCTTCTTATGTGATTTTGACAACCAAAAATGATTATGTTCATGAAATAATGATATGCTAATATCTAAATTTCCAAATACTGCAAGATAATTCATTGCAATCGATGAAATTGTTGAACCAAATGATCAAAGTCAGTTTGAAGATTATCTCCATTCTTTAAATCCTGTTAATTTGACACCTTACAGATTGACTTTAAAAGAAAATTGCCCAGTGATGTTACTACGAAAATTAAACCCTTCTGAAGGTTTGTGTAACAGTACACGATTAACATGTTGTAACTTTAAAACACATGTTATAAGTGCAAAAATTGCTAGCGGTGACTTTCAGAAAAAACTTGTTTTTATTCCAAGAATACCTTTACTAGCTTCAGAAGATGAAAATTTGTCAATTCCTTTCAAAAGAACACAATTTCCAATACGATTATGTTTTGCTATGACTATAAATAAAACTCAAGGTCAAACTTTGGATTTTGTTGGAATTTATTTGTGCGGGCCTGTATTTTCCCATGGTCAGCTTTATGTTGCTTTATCGAGAACTAAAACCTCAAAAGGCATGAAGCTACTAATTCGATCATTGAACTCTGACAGCAACGATGATCACTCAACATACAACATAGTCTATGATGAAATTATTCAAAAAGCGTTCACCTAGCTAACAACGGGTAAGAATTTGTATGCATGCTTAGCTTCTTGTAAAAAATAGTTGATTTGCTCTTCTATAGTTCTATTTTAAAATGTCACTTAAAGCTTTCCTATATAACCGTTCAGATTTCTACAATTTGGTCTATGAATCAGCAAATGTTCCTCACAACCACTTCACAGAAACATCAACAAAACAACTAAAAGCTTCCATATTTAGGTAACTTTGTTGCATTAACAAGTAAAGGTATGCCTTTGTTATGAGAAGTACGAATCTTATTACATGATAATACCTAGTTTACTGAATTATTGTGTTCAAATTACATTATTTGACTGATGCAACTATGTTTCTGATCAATTCTAAATTGTTCAGGCATATTCAACCTACATTTTGAACAGCTGTTGACTGAATCCTTCTAATTCATATATGTGAGGATGCCTACGTTGATCATGTTGTCAAGTTAGAACATTTTGCACTCTTCTTTAATCAAGTCAGGTAGATTCTTAAAAAAAAATAAGAAATCATAATTGACCACATAATTAAATTTCGTTATGTCTATAGGGCCAATGTTGTTGTGCTGGTACCCGTACCTATATAAATGAACAAGTATATGATGAATTTGTACAGAAGGTAAAGGCAAGTGCAATGAGACGTGTAATTGGTGATCCCTTCAACAATCGTGTTGAGCGAAGTTCTCAGGTACTATGTTCTGCTTTCGCAACTATAAACTTTCATATTTGACATTTCTCTGCATTTTCCAACCTAAAGCTGATCAGCCCTTCTGTTATGTTCCCAATTTCATCGCATTACCGTGTTGTCTCTGTCTCTCCTCGATTATTAAGTGAAAAATAGTCCTCCAAAGAGGCACTTCTCCCGTTTCAACAAAATATTTCCTAAAGTATCTATCTCCTAAAGTTTGATCGTCCACCAACTGAAACAGGTAAATTATTGAAGATGCAAAAACTGGACCAAGGATAGTTCCATCATTTGGTTTCCTTTTAGGTTTTCACGTGGTTTAGACACAGTAACAACTCACACATGTTTTTTCCCTCTCCCAAATAAGAATTACCAAGGAGCAAAAATGAGCACTCCTTTTGCCCTTTTTGCTTCCTTCTTTGGTTTGTTGTTTCGTCATCATTCTTCACTCAAACTTTTCTACTTCTTTTTATACATCAAACATCTACTGTCCACATATAGCTGGTCATAAAAGTTATTGTTGGGGTCCTATTTTGTTTTCACCTTCATGTATTGATTTCATTTGCTTCATTTTGACTTGCTAAAGTATATGGCATGTTGCTGCTTTGTCGTTACTTGATTGGTCCTACAATGAGTAACTAGGCTATTTTGGTCATTCCAATAGGCATTCTGTCTCAGGCATGTTGATTCTTAAGGCACCAACTGTCCTGTATCTATCCTTAACATGGTTGTGCTTTGTTTTGTATCT
The DNA here is from genome assembly GCA_037074985.1 of Solanum bulbocastanum. Classification (NCBI taxonomy): domain Eukaryota; kingdom Viridiplantae; phylum Streptophyta; class Magnoliopsida; order Solanales; family Solanaceae; genus Solanum; species Solanum bulbocastanum. The sequence goes on along the minus strand of CM073604.1, from coordinate 24,453,349 downwards.
AGCTATGTATTTTGTTTTTTCTTGTTCCTCATACTTACCTCCGTCTGTTCCTCTAATTAATCAACTTCTTGTACGTTTTACATGAGTCTTCAATATGTTTTTTATCTGAGGTAAATCTTCAATCTCTTACTGTTGTTCTGTGCTAATTTACAGATGTTGCTATGATGTTGCCTAGATGTTTAAGAAAATTAGAGTGATAGTTTTGCAGGTCTTCTGCTGACCACCTCAGGTTCAATTCATCTTGAACTTTGAAAGCTAGATATTAAGAAAAAAGTATTAACTTTCTCCTCACCTCCAAAAGTTAAACAGAAAGTTTATGAGGTCCTTGTATAAATAGTAAAGGAACAACCCATTGCACAAAACATCCCGTATTAGCACACTCTGGTAGATGTGATGTACAAACAGTAATCGTTAACTATCTTTCTAACTATATCTGCTCGCACGTGTTTAGATATCACAAAAAATTAGGTGTCAAGAAAAAGCTTTTCAATTGTTACTGCTATTGTGCTTAGAGATGAGAGAAATTAGCAAAATGCTAAAACTCTCTTACGTTTTTTCAAGCTCCGTAGCAGACTTAGGAAACCATGTTGATATCTTTGATGCACGGGTAGTTTCAGTTTTCAAGTTGAAATGAATTACCAATATAAAAAACATGCTTGCCTAGTAGATGACAATTGTTGCGCCAACTTGCCGTCAAAATACTGAAAACTCCTTAAGGTATTGATTTTTACTTCTTAATTTTGAGTACTTTTTTGTTTATTAAAACAGATTGGTCCTATTTAAAAATAGAATTACCATGGATCATGATTGACTCACTTGATTCCTCTCAATATCATACGTATTAATGTATACATGAAGTTGACACATTCTTTGCCTATAATGATTGGATGAGTGTTAAAATATTAGTAACACCCTCAACCTAGCTCCAATCCATATTCATTTTTACATTTTGATCCATTATATTAGGGACAGAAGATAGAGTATATGTTGTACAAGTATGATCACAATCTGAATGAATTTTGAGAGTAATCTCTTTTTTGTTCACCTTCCGAAACTGTTTAACTGATCATTGTCCGACTCAGATGGATTGGAAAAGATAAGGGATTGTCAAACTTTACTTATATTTAGCAAGGAAGTCTTTCACTACTTCTCCAGACCCGGAGTTCAGCTTCAGCAATCACCTAACCCCAAACTTCGTTTCTAATCTTCCCCAAACTTCGTTTCTATCTTCCATTATTTGATTTAACTCTTTTCTCATCTCAAATGAATGTTAAATCTGTTACCATTGTTCCATTTTAATTTCTGGATGTATTAAATTCCAATGTAATTACATTTCTCTTTCGTTTTGAACTGCTGCAATACCTTTTAATTTTTTTTATATCATGTTATGCAGATTCTACCTTCTTATTTATCTATGAACAAAGGCTTTTGATGAGCTGAATATATAAGTTCATTCTGCATACTTTCCTCATAACTAAGTAATTTGCCTTTACATTAATTGTTTAGTTTATATATCAGCCAATTACTTTTATATGCCTTTACTTTTAAATAACCTAGTTACATATTGAAGTTTACAAGTGCAAAGTTAAGTACATGTGTACCCTTTTAATTTTCACATTTTATATAAGATGATCAAGGTTTCGTAGTTCGAATAAGCTTGAGTTTAATTGCAATTTGGCCAAAAGGAGTGGACTCTGAGTTTAAAGTAGAAACAATTAAAGAAATTCTCCAAAGGAAAAACTACAGCTTATTCTTTGCAAGATAAGGTAAAGTTTGAAAAGGAAATAAAAATTGTTTGTTCTTTCAAAGTTTTCGAAAAATATTAGCTTGTCAAGTCAAACATCAAGCAATCAAATGAACCGCACACTCTCAATTTTACAGAGGTTTCGACTGATGAACATAAATCTACACTTGCATCATTCCTTCTTACTTTCTGTTTCCCATCTCTTAAGATTAGATGGCGTGTGCAGGTAATGTCAACATTTACCTCACTTGGAGTCAACAATAACAAAGATATGTCCAAAAGAAACCATGGAAAGAGCTTTTATTAGCAGAGACATGACACACTCTCTATTTCACTATTACGCATAATTTATTGTATTAACTTTGAAAAATTTACAATAACACTTCATTCATGTTGCCCGGGCATCCTTACGAGTTCCCATAGAAATAATGGAGTTTTCCACAACCATGCAACACGTGCATCCCTGTGAATCGAAGTATAAAACACGTGGCAGCTGAGAAGAGGAAGCCAAACACGGTACATTTTGGATAACCACAGCTTAGCCCTGTGGATATCTTTTGTGGAAATGACAAGTTTGCCCTTGAATGGCTGGAAAAATTCCCCAAGTAAAAAATGCGTGGCAGCTAAAAAGAGGAAGATTGGATAACCACAACTTAGCCCTTTGGATATCTTTTGTGTAAATGACAAGTTTGCCCTTGAATGGCTGAAAAAACTCTCCCTTATTAAGAATGATGAAGTGAATCTTTAAAAAATTGATGTAAGCACAAAATGAATATGTTGTTTTTCCTTGGAAATAAACAGAGGCTTTTCAAAACCATCAACGTAAAAAAACACAGATTCAACACGTACATCGCCGTAGATGGGAGAAAAAAAATGCGCGGCAGCTCAGGAAAGAAAGACAAAGGGAGATTACGAGATACGGTTGCCCTTGAATGTCTGTAACTGGAAAAGATTTCTTCTGGTGAAATGATGGGTTTGCCCTTAAATGGCAGAAAAAACTCTCTTAATTAAGAATGAAGCGAATATGTTGTTTTTCCTTGGAAATAACAGAGGCTTTCTAGAACCATCAACGTAAAGAAACATAGATTCAACACGTACGTCGTCGTAGATGGGAGCAAAAAAACACGCGGCAGCTCAGGGAAGAAAGCCAAAGGGAGATTTTGAATTCACCCATTTTGGATGATATCCTTTAGAGAAAATGACATGGTTGCCCCTGAATGTCTATAACTGAAAAAGATCTATTATGGTGAAATAATGGATTTGCCCTTGAATGGCTAAAAAAACTCGCTCTTATTAAGAATGATGATGTAATGTAGGTGGACTAAAAAGTTTGAGTGGGTACCCACAGTTTTAACTTGACTATAGAATGGAATAATTAACTACTTTGAGGCTCTTTTAATGAGTTAATTAGGTTGTACTATCCTTAATTCATGATATATACAAAAGACAACAGCATATGCAAATGGTAAACACCAAAAATACCCTTTAAGTAGTTGTTTAAGCTTAGGCTTTTATGTCGATCAAAACAAAAGTACACTTTTAAAAGCATAAATAAACTAAATGAAACCCCTAAAATACCCCTAACTCAAGGTAGACAAGCACCTTAAATGTCCTTTCTATATAGGCAGTAAAGTTAAGTAAAGTTAAGTGTGTATATGTATAGAAAAGAACAGTTACGAAATTTCCGTATTGCGTATGGTCCAATAATTGTTCACAAATTTAATTTTTTGAGTCATATTAATTAAATAATATTTCACTTCTTTCTAGTATTTGAAAATTTGGGTTATTTGTCAAAAATATTTATCAAATAATGACAAATTATATGGATAAACATTATTTGCCAATTTTTCCCCAAATTTTATTTGGGAAATCTAAGGTCAAACGGGCCCTAAAAATGAATGATTTGAAAAATGATTTAGAACAAATAATTAGTGTTATCCGTAATAACATAAAACAAACATGAGTTGCTCCTTTTGCGTTATATAATTATTATTTTTACCGAGTATATTATATGGATTGATTTAAAAAGTTAATTTTTTTAATTATTAGTAAAAAAAAAGGAATAATGTGACATAGGAGAGAAAGACGTTTTTCTTTCTCTAGTACATTTGGAGGAAAATATATAGAATTGGATAATATTGTAGTCCTAAAACAAACAAAAGTAATATTATTAGGTAATTTCCCAAACATGAAATATCTCATGTTAAACCAAAAAAAAAAAAAAAATTACTTAACAAAGCATACTAAACATGTGGTCAACAAAATTAAACGTGCCTACATTTCTTGCCTTGAGGTTAGATAATTTGGTGGATCCCTTTGCTTTAACTATTTAGGCTTCCATACACTGATTTTCTTTTATAATTGTGGGTCCAGTGTACAACCTTTTGGGTTTTCACAATTAAAAGCCACTTACATTTTGTACCGAAAGAAGAACAAGCCACTTTAATTTTTGTAAGGAAAAATTACTACAATACACACACTTAGTTAACATATTTTCAATATTTTCCTACTATTTTTTTAAAAAATACAAAAATCCCTATTTTTCCCACAAAATGAAACTACCGGATACATTATTCTTGAAGAAGTCCAAACCTTAGTTTCCCACCCCTAAATTTACTCCTCTAATTTCTCCACAAATTTCATTGTTCAAGAACCCACAATCCACTGAAACTGAATGTTTGAAACAAATAAATTAAGGCGTATTTTGGGGGACTTACTAACGTTAGCGCATTTGGGGGGATTTAATTAAATTTTCAGTTTCTAATCCCTTACTTCACGCAACAAACTGATAACCAGCATCAAATATAATGTATCACATGACATAATGATGTATCTGAAAGTTACTAATAAGATAGGATTTTCGTAATTTGTGAAAGAATAGGGATAGGAGGTAATTTATGTTTTACACTGTGGTTTGCATTACCTACAATATGTATTTAAATTATTTTTTTTCTATTTTTGTAATTTTTTGTATTCACATGTTATGAGTTTTGTGTAATAGTAGATACATTATTGTTAATTAAAATTTATTATGTATCTTGATTAAAATCTTCTATTGTTACACAAAACCTAATTTTTGGTACATTTTGTTTATTTATTACGACTAATGTATCAAAAAGTTAAAATTCAAATAATGAGATAGAACTGTTGATATTTATTATTAATGTATCAAATGTTGGTTTTGTGTATCATTTATTCATTTTACCAGATAAAGCATTATTGGTCATTTTTTTTGTTGTCAAAAGTGTATGAAAGTCTAAAGTTCAAATTAGAGGATTACATGTATGTTGCAGAACAACATAATGTTTCATCATTTGGCTCTATTAAGTATCAATTTGACTGATATATAATCTGTAGTTAGAATTATGTATCAAGTACAATTTTACATTTTTATATATCATCTTAAAGCTTATTGTTTCTATTAAGTATCAACATCATTTTTTTGAATTGCAGAATATGAATTATGTAGTTAAACAGATTCCAAAACACTCCCTTAAGTTTGGCTCTACTTACAATACAAATTTCATAAGAGACTTAGCGTTGTCAATAGGGGATGAGGGTATCCAATTATTCAAGGATACTATATTTGGTCCATATCTGAATATTCCTAAATGCAACTATCAAGGTTAGATCACCAAGTGTTTACTTCTTTTAGAGGTGGAGTAGGACAATCTAGCTGGAGAACTTCATATTTGCCATGCTAAAGGAAACATCTTGAATTTTAGTATAAAAGAATTTACGATTATTACTGGTTTGAAATGTAAAGGAAATAATAAAGATTTTACGTATCTAGATTCACCAAGAGGTAGGCTAGTTCAGAGGTACTTTTCTGGGCCTGATTATAATGTAAACAAATAACGTCTGGTAGATCGATTCATAATGGGTGGTTGGGATGACATTGATGATGCCCTTCAGATGGCTATCATGTACTTCATTCATACTTTTGTATTATCTCAACTTGGTGCTGCAACAATTCTAATTGAAGATTTCTTAATGGTTGAAGATGGCAGTTATCAGCAGTTTTCGTGACAACAGGCCTTCACAAGGTTAATGAATTCACTTAGACAAGAGTTCAAATCTGAGAAACAAATGTATCACTTAAACAGTATGCCATACACACTTAATGTATGGGTATATGAATGTGCGTCTGTGCTAGATAATGACATAGCTGTTAAAGAACGAAATGTTATTTCAAGGATATGCAATTGTGGCTGAAAAGCCCAAATTTGAGATGTTTATGGAAAGAATTTTTACAGAGGTAATTAATAAACAACAACTTTTTACTTTCTTTTTTTATAGTTCTCGATACATTTTTTGTTGCTTCTAATCATGATTCAACATTTTGTTTTTACAGAATAATTGTGCTAATATTCAGCCAACTACCAAGGAAATCACATCACTTGATTTACCTCATATTAGTCACGTATCTCCAACTGAACCTACCCCATCAAATGTTAATCCTGAGGTTGGGCAGCCATAAGAGGTTTCTGGATTTGAAGACTTTTCATCCAAACCTTCGGATCAATTGTTAAGGAGATCAATACGAGTCTCTAGCACACAGGATCTACCCCACCACCGAAGAGAAGAAAGGTTGTACATCCACATAAAACTAATGTTCCCAAAGCCACACAACCGTATGAGCAACCAAATCAGCCATTTCAAACTCCAAATTTACTAACATCAGAAGTTGGCAATGTATTTGGTGTTCCTGATAATTCAGATATTCGAAAAGTAATTTTTGACAATTCATAATTAGAGGGACTGAAGCAATACGTGAAGGGTTATGTAAGTAATTACAATCATATGTTTTATACATCTGTTTATTTATTCTTAATTCCTTGAAACATGTGTAATTTGAATATAGGTTGACCAAAAAGTTGGTTATCTTGAGCAGTGATATACTCAAATTACACCTCCCTAAAGAAGCGTAAGCAATCGTTATCAAGTAAAGAACCCAACTTGTAGGTTGGGGTCGATCCCACGAGGAATATGGTCTAGACTTAAGTTCAGCTTACGATTATATTCGTTTAGTCAACTTATTTTCGAAACAAGTAATTAAAGAGGGGGCGGTGGGATTTTTGAAACAAATTCTGAAAGTTATGTGAACAATTAGTAAGCAAGATACAAAGTTTTTGTTGTTATCAAGATGAGAGAGAAACTAGGGTGTACGTGTTTCCCATAAGTTCATAACGCGGTAATCCTAGTAATAGTAATCCTTTCCTAGTGTATTACATGCAAAGTGATAAGTTAGGTATCTCTAATTCCTTGGTCCGACAACTAGAGAATTTCACCCCGCACCTTGGTCCGGCTACTTGTGTGTAATTTACTAACTCTTACCGTTACCTCATATTAGACATCACATCGATGTATGACTTAGTTTTCACCCTCACACCAATCGACATTAGACTATTAGATAGTATCACACTAAATCTATGTTGATAATTCTTTTCTTATTAACTACCTCCTTGGTCCAGCAAGCAGCAACAAGGCGAGTTCTATATGTAAAAGTAATGAAGCTAACCCCTAAAAATGATATTTACATGCTTTATATATAGAAAAACAAGTCCCAACTAAAAAGGAAACGAACTAAGGAAATACTGTTTCAAGACACGATTTCGATCTACGACAATGACCTAATACCGTGGATTGACCTACGGTCCATAGGTCCCTTCCATGGTTCAGGATTTAGGCAAATTTTTCAACTTCAAAAATCTTTATCTCTGACGCAATTGACGGATTAACAGCACGGACCGTGGTTCAATCCACGGTTCGTAGATCCTCCTCCGTAGCTCCATACTTAGAATCTTCAAAATCAGGTACTGGAACCCCCTCTCTAAATCATTTGACGGACTTGCAGGACAGCCCGTAAGTCGACCTATGGTCCGTGTTTGCAACCGTGGTTCCACACTTGGTCAAGAATTCCCTGATTTTCCTTCTGCCTTGCCTGCCCATCTACTCTACTATCTACAGGGCGTGAATGGACCTACGGTCCGTAGTTCACATCCGTAGATGCCATTTTCTGGACATTCTTGAGCTGTGTCTCTCAACTTCCACGTCCGAACTTATTTCTTGCAAACATGATAAAAATACATTAATACCAATACAAAATGTCCCTAGACACACACAACTCTTATGTGAAATGTATTAAAAATACCGTAAACTCACGGTATATCAACACCCTCAACTTACATTCGTTGTTTGTCCTCAAGCGACACACTAAGATTCTAAATAACACATGTATAGAAGCAAGCATTCAAGATCACGAAATCACATGACTATCTATCCCGACTCTCTTTTTGAGTGCAAATATTTTCTCTTAGACTCAATAAGCTAATTCATGCGAATCAAAATATGACAAAGATCGACCAATCAACACACAACATACAGTTTTTTGCTATCACCAAGGTACCAACTTTTCGACAATGTAACTAGTGCCCTTACTTCAAACGAAATCTCTTTTTCACACGATGAATATGATTTTGAGTACAAGGATTCATTCAACACTCATGCTCAGAAGTAATTTCAAGTACAGTTAGTGCTCAGTACCATAGGCTTGCCCTTATTTTCACTGCTTAGACTCTCCAAACTAGTTGCTAGGATCACTATAGGACTTTTCTTAGCTTGTAACGTAGGCTCGGGGTCAGGTGTGGTACATTTAGGTACTTTTTAGTGACTTTCTGCCCTTCTTGACATTACATTGGATATTTACCTCTTCCTTGACCTATTTTTGGAAACTTTTCATCTAACTTTCTTTCCCTTCTTTCTTTGCGATGTGACTTTTGACTTTATTTTTTTCTCATTTTTCACTTTCCTTTTCTGTTATTTCTTTCAACACTTTATTTTGCTTTTTTTCTGTTATTTATTTTGCTTCTTTTCTTTTGCTTCTTTTGCACAAAGTCACATCCTCTTTCATACTTTTTCTTCTTTTCAACACTAAACTCTTTTCATACCCTTTTTTCATTAAGTTTCCTTTTTCATAACTACCCTTAACTTATGCATTTTGCATTAGTTGAGGTGCACAATGTCTGATGTCGGACCGAGGCCAAGATCAAGGTAACTTTTGGGGATAGCCACCCTCAACTTAGGCTTTTGGCCTAAGTCAAGGTGCACATATCCAAGGAGGGATCGGGGCCAAGACAATGTTTTTAAGGAAAGGTGAGTTAGGTGAATCAAAAGAATTAATCAATTTTAGGTTCAAATATATGAATCAAAAGGGAATACTACTATCATTTGGTTAGATTACTTTAGGCTTAAGTGGACTACTTTGAACAACGACCTATGATCACTTCCTAACTTCTAGCCTAGATTATCATAGCAGGACCAACGGGGCAAGTTCTAGATTGGCACAAAACTGTCTGAACAATCAACCATTCTCGCACACTCTTGGCACATAGTTTTATTATCAGATTACCCAGTTCAAGTTTTTAGCTTAAGTCATGAGATCAAGGTGGTTATTTATCATGTCATACTCAGAGCCAGCACATTCAACTCATTCTAGCCTACAGATTTTAGCACATGTCACAAATTGTGGACGGTATCATCTTTCTTGCTTAATTATGCCATCATGCTTCATTCTTTCTCATGCTTCTACACATACAATCCTAACACATACCGGTTTAACAGAAATTAAACAGTCTTTTGGGGAAAAAGAACACAGGCAAGAAAACCCTAAGAGAGGATTATAAGTTAGGTACTCAGACTTCACCCTATCACTCACAATTCATTTACCCCACCCCTAATAAAATTGAGTGAAATTGTCCCCTATTCACAAAAATAAGCAATAAAGAGTAGGGTGAAGGTGAATCAAACCTATGGCGCAAATACGTTGAAGACCTCAACAAGCAATTGGGTCTGATTTCCCAAAGCACACTGGAACAACACTTGGGTCACCCTCAATAGTGCCCACATCATCTATCTCAACACCATCAGTGGTGCTAACATCATCTCCCATGGTAGTCATGGCCTCAGTGGTGGGCCTAGAACTTGAGGCTCCAATAATACTCTCACGAGCCCTTTGCTGGCGCAACTCCTCATCTACAATGGAGGCTCTCATAGCATTCTCATTCTATTGGAGTTACCACTTCTTAGCTCGAGCATCCTCAGTGGTGTCAAAAACCTGACTAGGGCAGTGCCTCTTCCTTAGACCATGGGTGGGCTCGAGCTATGCTATGTCATCATTGAATAAGGCATCAAGCACAGTGCCATCAACCAATGTAGTAGGTGTAGACTCTGGCTCATCTGTGGGAGGGGCTATGATGGCATCAAGGTTGGCCCGGAGATTGTCCAACTCAATCTGTATAGAAGAGAGATCTGTGATGGGAGCTAGTCGTGCGAGGACTCTCTACTGGAAGGCATGCGGGCACTTATGAACGGCCTGGACCTTTTGGTCCATCATGGTCTCCATCCATCGCTCCATTCTAACCTCAGAGTCTACGATAGAATTTTGCATCCATAGATTCACATAATGAAACAGTGTGGCCATCTGATTTTCCAATTTCTGAACTCGAGCCAAGGGCACAATAATAGCTCCTGAAGGCGGGGTGGCTCTGGATGATCTAGGGGCCTGACTAGCGGCCTGAGATATGGAGGTCATCATCATTATAGGCTGGAGGGGCAGGGTCATCACCCTGCATATGCTCCACATCATCTACTAAATATGCTCCCAAAAGGGGTACATCAACCTGCGGCTCTTGGTGTGGTGCCACCACATTCGCCTCATCCCGAATCAAGCCTATATCCAAGGTCTCCATTGCCCGGATCAACTTTTCACAATGCCAGATCGGCACTCCAGAGTCCCTACATAACTGAAAGATGAGGCAAGGAAAAGGGCAAGTGGTGGAGGCCTTGAAACCCCTTTTATGAATCTCTGCAATGATCATGTGGGAAAAATCAATCTCAAACCCCGCAACCAATATTGCTACCATAACCGTGCGGTCTCAAGTGAGTGCATTATCAGCCTTCATGGGATAAACTCGATTTCATACCAACGCCAAAAAAACTTAGCCACAAATATGAGAGTGGCCTTCTTGATGCTTAAGCCCGGAGTGGTGACCCACTCGGCTAACTCTTCGTCAGTAGCAATATAACGAGACAACCAGTGTAATACAGTCTCCCTTTTTTAGGCACTCCGCTGGAACTCCCCGCCCCATATGTTGTCCCATCTATAGTCAAATTCGACCGTGTTGAGTGCCCAAGTATGGCCAGGGATAGGGTCATAGAGGAACCGACGATGGTGTTCTCAGAGATGTCACACTAGTGTTGCCTAGAGTGGTGTCTGGCCTCTGGGATTGGCATTTTTCTAAATAGAACCTCGAAAAGAGGTTGCGTAGGATGCATAAAACTCCCTCACGATCTCCTTGCTATATGTTCTTGGTTCCTTGCCCATCCACTCACACTTATGATGTTGAAAGAGTCGGTGGATGTCGGGTACAGTATGTAGGCACCCCGTGAGAACTTGCGTTCCTCTGTGATTAGTCGGGCCATCTTCTCTTTTTCATTCAACATTTTGGCATCCCTGTAGATTTACCATTGGACCTCTACGCACCATCTATTGGGCTCCTCAGCAACCGGAGCAGGGTCATTGTTTTATGGCACTTGAACCTCCCCCGAACTAGTAGCCTCATCAGACGAGGCGGACTGGCCATGCAAACTTGAGCCTGTAGCAGACCTAGAAGCAGACCCTATAGCAGAGGCAAACTTAGAACCGAAAGCCGACCCAGCTGGTGACCCGATCAGTATATCCTCCTCATCAAACTGGGAGGCAGTGACTATGTCGGGGACTACCTTCTTAGCTTGATTCTGAGTAGCTCGGGGTGTTGTGGGTGATGTCATTCCAGTGGGGGGGCATATTTAGGGTCTTTCATAGCATCATTATCCTCGTCGATTAGCCGACGAGTAGGAGCCATTGATTTTGATCTACCCTTGACGATTATAGCCTTCTTAGGGGCCATTGTACTTGTGGAGGAAGTATTAGTACCAATATGATCTAAAGACACTCAAAATTTTTTAGAAAAAATAATGAACTAAATAAAAAAAATAAAAAATTACAAACAGTGGCTTCAGTAGCCACCTACTATGGGTTTCTACGGTCCGAAGGTTGACCTATAGTCCGTGGATCCCCTCCGTAGGTCAGAAGTCCCAAAAAGTTGGGCTCTAATGGGATCCACAGATGTACAGAATGGTCCATTGATTGACTTACGAACCATAGTCCACCTCTGTGGTTCTACACTTAGTGAAATTGAATTGTGCCACAGACCATGGACCTAATCTACGATTCGTAAACTGATCTACGATCCATAGACGGGGTCTCGTGGATCTGGTCTGTGCCAGGTATCATGCCTCCTGTTTAAACCATTTATTTTTTTGACCATTTCAACCATCAAGCTAGGTCTAATCATGCATTACAACATAATATATGCTAGTTTGTCATCCCAATGGTTCCAATTATTTAATTTTCAACAGGTATTGAGGCTAGGAACCTTAAGTCGAAACTTGCATTTAGACTCTCATTACACTGTTTTTACACATTATAAAGACAACACAATCACAATCTATCGTCCCAAGGGTGTTTCTAATTGTAGTTAAACATGTAATTTCATTCAACAATTACCCAAGGTCAAGATCCACTTCCTGACTTTCTATAACAACAATGAACCAGAATTCAAAGTGAAGGGAAAGTCAATTACCTTACAAGCAAAGAAAATGGGTCATTGTGTGATGACTCTTTACTTCCAACAACTTCTACTCGCCTTTCGTACTGAACCCGAATATCAAAACCTCTGGGAAATTGGGAATAAAGGGATTTGGGATAGAGGTGAGTGAATTGGAAATATAGGAGGATGAATGTGGAGTGATTAATGGGGGAATGGTGGAAATATGGAGGGATTTTAGGATTTTGAGGGGTTTGGAAACGGTTTGGAGGAAAATATGGGAAGTGGGGAATGATTTGAAAATAAGTGGTCTTTATTTAAAAGAGGTCCAGGTCGGGTTAGGCAGAACTAGGGTTTGAACCCACGAGACTTCGTCTATGGTCCGTGGGTCGACCTACATTCCGTAGATGGGGTCCGTAGGTCACTTTTACACTTAGGAAAATTTAGAAGTCTTACCTGGTATCTACGGACACCATTCACGGTTCGTGGACTGAACCACGGACCATCGATGGGGTCTGTAGACCTCTGTACAGACCTTTTCTACAGATTTTTATTTTTCGCCGCTGCAAATGTAACAACCATTAGCCCTTTCGTTTTACATTTTCTAGACACTTTTTAGACATGGAACCTATGCTATATATAGCCAACATTAAAACAAAAATAAAGCACCTATCTAAAAGAATACAGAAAAGCAAATAAATAAAGAAAACTACTAAACCGAAAAAAAGAACCTATGGTTGGCTAGATTTTACATCTTGGGTTGCCTCCCAAGCAGGGCTTTGCTTGATTTAACGTCGTGGCACGATGCAGGCCTCTTGATTACTCAGGCTTCATCAAGATAGTAGGCCTCAATAACTTCTTGCACACTTTCCGCGTTTCCCAGATAGATATTGATTCATTGCCCATTTACCTTAAACCTTGTTCCCTCATTGTTCTCAAGCTCCACCGCTCCATATGGGAGCACTTGTGTGACTAAGAATGGCCCGGTCCACTTGGACTTGAGCTTGCCCGGAAACAAGCGCAACCTAGAGTTGAATTGAAGCCCAAGATCACCCACAACAAATTATCGCTTTTCAATTCTTTGATCATGATACTTCTTCATCTTCTCCTTGTACAAAGCTGAACTTTCATAAGCTTTTATGTGAAACTCATCAAGCACATTCAAGTCACTCATTCTATGATTTGGTGCAGTGCCCCAATCCAAATTTAGCTTCTTTAGCGCCCACATAGCCATATGCTCTAGCTCTTCAGGCAAATGACAAGACTTCTCATATACAAGTTGGTAGGGGGACATACCTTTGAGAGTCTTGAATGCGGTGCGATAGGCCCATAGAGCATCATCAAGCTTCCTTGACCAATCAGTTCTATTAGCATTCATAGTCTTAGCCAAAATCTGCTTGATCTCTCTGTTGGACACTTCAACTTGCCCACTAGACTGTGGATGGTAAGGAGTGGCCACATTGTGGCGGACGCCATATTTCTCAAGTAGCGCCTTAAACAACTTATTACAAAAGTGAGAACCTCCATCGCTGATAATCGCCTTAGGTGTGCCAAATATGGAGAAGATATTTTTTTTCAAAAATGTGGTGGCACTTTTACCTTCATTGTAGGAAAGCGCAATTGCTTCCACCCACTTCGACACATAATCAACCGTAACAAGAATATACTTCATCCTATGTGAACTCACAAATGGACCATAAAATCAATGCCCCATACATCAAATAACTCTATCACCAATATAGGGTTCATAGAAAGCTCTTGTCTCTTTGAAATTCCTCCTTCTCTTTGGCAACGGTCACAAGACTTGGCGAAATCATGAGCATCTTGGTGGATGGTAGTCCAGTAATACCCACACTGCAAAATTTTATGCGCAGTCTGAATACCACTATGATGGCCACCAATAGACGATGCATGGCATGCCTCTAGTATACTCAACATCTCGGCCTCGGTCACACAATGACAAATAATCCCATCAGCACAACTACGATACAAGTAAGGCTCATCCCAAAAGAACTTCTTCACATCATACATAATTTTTTTCCTTTGGTGAAAAGACAAATATGATGGCACCAGATTAATTGCCAAATAGTTAGAAAAGTCTGCAAACCAAGGAATCAGATCATGAGAAACGGCCAATACCTGTTCATATGGAAAAGCATCATTAATTTCAGCCCTATCACCAAGCTTGAACATAGCTTCTTCCTCCAATCTGGACAAGTGATCGGCAACCTGATTTTCTATCCCTTTTCTATCTTTCACCACAAAATCGAACTTTTGCAGCAACAACACCCATCTAATCAACCTCGGTTTTGCATCCTTTTGAGCTATCAAATACCTCAATGCAAAATGGTCAGTATGCACTATGATCTTAGTACCAAGAAAGTAGGATAGAAATTTCTCGAATGCGAAAACCACCGTAAGAAGCTCTTGATCAGTCACTGTATATTTCTTTTGAGCCACATTTAGATCTTTGCTAGCACATTAAATAAGATGAAGAATCTTTTCTCGCCTCTATCCCAATACAACACCAAGTGCCACTCCACTCGCATCACACATTACCTTAAACGGTTATCCCCAATTCAGTGAAATAATGATAGGTGCAGTAACTAACTTCTCCTTTAACTCTCCAAATGCTCTCAGAAAAGCATCATCAAAATCAAACTTATACTCCTTTTTGAGCAGTTTGCACAATGGTTGTGCAATTTTGGAGAAATCCTTGATGAACCTTCTATAGAAACCTGCATGCCCAAGAAAACTTCTAACACCTTTAATAGATATAGGTGGTGGAAGCTTTTATATTACCTCAACTTTCTCTCTATCAACCTCAATACCCTTCTCAGAGATTCGACGACCCAATACTATCCCTTCTTTCACCATGAAGTGACACTTCTCCCAATTGAGCACAAGATTGAACTCTTTATACCGTTTAAGCACCTCGGCCAAATGGTTCAGACAACAATCAAAAGAGTCACCTACCACAGAGAAATCATCCATAAATACCTCAATAGTGTCCTCCACCATATCAAAAAATATCGACCTCATACAACGTTGGAAGGTCATTGGAGCATTACACAACCCAAATGACATTCGTTTGAATGCAAAAGTCCCATAAGGGCAAGTGAAGGTGGTCTTCTCTTAGTTTTCCGGAGTTACAAAAATCTAATTGTAGCTCGAATAACCATTAAGGAAACAATACCAACCTTTACCCGCAAGTCGGTCCAACATTTGATCCATGAACGACATAGGAAAATGGTCCTTTTCTGTCCAAGTATTTAATTTTTGGTAGTCCATGCAGACTCTCCATCCAGTCACAGGCCGCATCGGAACAAGCTTATTTCTCTCATTAGTTACCACAGTAATCCCACCTTTCTTAGGCACATATTGAATAGGACACACCCATCTACTAGCTGCAATGGGATAAATAACTCTAGCATCCAACCACTTGATGATTTCCTCTTTAACTACCTCTTACATGGGTGGACTTAGTCTTTTCTTGTAACACCCGTATTCTACGTGTACTAGTTCTATTTATATGATGCTTATAAATCGTCTTGTGGTATAGTTATCAACTTGGTTTCCTGTAACAACCCGTATTATGCATATGCTTGTTCTATTCTTGTGATACTTGACATAGCCTTATAGTATAGGTGAGGGACTATCTTTCTTATATGATTAGCATTGGTTTAAACTAGCTCGGAAGGTGATGTGATGCCTTGCACGTTTCAGCATTTGTTCATATGGTACTTGTCCATCTCACCTAGGGTTGGGGTGTGATTTTTCTGGTGCTCAATGCTAGTCTTGTGATCCGGCATGAGTTGAATTTTATGAGAACAAATACCAGGAGGAATATTAATAATGTCCATAATAGTCCACCCAATAGCTCGCTTGAACCTCTTCAACACGAAAACTAATGCCTCAACTTGTACCACATTCAAATCTGCCACAATAATGATCGTTAAAGTACCAAATTTCCCTAAGAATACAACCTCAAATATGATGGTAGAGCCTTAAGCTCCAATTTTAGAGCCTCTTCAACAAATGGTCTAGCAGGTGGAGAGCCGCGATTCTTCATATCTAACTCCAATCTCTTTGGTTTTGAACGAAATTCAAATCTATCAAGTGCGGTGACCAATTCATCATAGTCTTCAATACCATCACTCTCAAGCTTCATCATTACTATTGCTAGTCCATCAACACCCAACCTCTCTTCAACAGACACTTCAGAACCACTCTCTACAATATGTGTCACCATGGATACTGATATGAGCTTACTACTCTGCTTCATGGACCTATAGATATTGAACGTTGTCTTTTCATTATTCAATCGAAACTTCATCTGCCCTTTCTCCATATCAACGAATGCGCACCTAGTGGCTAGGAATGGTCTCCCAAGGATAATGGGAACCTCAAAGTCAACATCACAATCAAGTATCACAAAATCCGTCGGAAAGATAAAAGACTCCACTTTCACTAGTACATCTTGGAGCACACCAATGGGCTTCTTCACAGTTCTATCAGCCATAAACAGTCACATCGCAATTGGTTTTGGATCCTCTAAACCCAAGTTCTTGTAAATAGACATTAGCATCAAATTGATACTAGCACCCAAATCGCACAACGCCTTTGCAAAATGTAGCAACCCAATGGTACAAGGAATATTGAAAGCACCAGGATCCTCCTTCTTCTGCACAAGGGACCTTGTAGTAATAACACTACAGTGTTGCAACTTATCATCATCTTCAAAACTCACGGCCTGTTTTTTAGTTACCAAGTCCTTCATAAATTTCGCATACCCAGGCATTTGCTCCAAAGCTTCTATCAACGGCACATTGATGGAAAGTTGCTTCAACATACTAATAAACCTGCGGTATTTACCTTCTTCAGTCTTTTTCACTAACCTTTGTGGGAAAGAAGGTGGAGGGAACAACTTTCTAGGTTATCTCCACTTTCTTCTCTGTCGCATTCTCGGACTCTCCATTTACCTCAATCACATCATCATTTTTACTAGCCTCAACTTCAACCCCAAACGGCATAAGTGGATCAATGGTCTGCTTACTCCCTCGAGTAGTGACTGCCATTCAATGTCCATCATTCTTTTGATTTTAGATGGTGTTGCTAGGAAGTGTGTCAGGTTAACGTGGGTTTATTGTAGTAGACAACTGAGTCATCTATAGCTCACAATGTTTGATCGACACTGCATTGGCATCAACTATGTTACCAATACCAGATAAGTCATTTCGTATCTCCTTCACATTCTCATCAGTTGCATCAAACCTCTTCATCATCTTTTGCATCATATCCTCAATATGTGACATATTACCTCCAGCTTTTCTATTATCAGATTCTCAATTTTGAGGAGGGACATAAGTTGTTTCGGTTGTAGTTGTTGTCGTAATTGTAGTTCTTATCCCAAATATATTGACCCTTTCGGTTGTAGTTGCCGTAGTTTCGGCCTTGGTTTCCATGACCTTAGCACCAATTCTCGTTATTGGAACCTTGGGCGTTGGCTCGAAAACCCCCATATGATCATTCACCGCATAAGTATCCTCTTCATAGTAACATTCCTCAACCGGTGGTGGATTTCTAGTAAAATAACTTACATCATTTACCTTTTCAGTATCTCCGGTTATATGCTTCAACACCAACCCCAGTTCGGTCCTCATCTGAGCCATATCCTCATAAATATCATTGGCAGATTGGTTAGTTGTAGCTTGGACTGCAAACGTGTTTCTCCCAGCATCTGACTTTCTAGTGCTCCATGCTTTATTATTTTGGGAAATCTTCTCCAGTTTCTCTGCAATCTTATCAAAAGTGCACTCACCATATGAACCTCCATCGATAGTATCAAGCACCGCCTTACTATTGTCATCCTCACCTTGGTAGAAGTATTCCTTCAGCGATTCATCATCAATGCGGTGATTCGGAACACCTCTTATGAAAGCAGTGAACCTGTTCTAAGAACTGCTCATAGACTCTCCAGGTAGTGCTACGAAGTTGTTGAGTTTATCTTTATGGATCAACTTCTTTGACACGGGAAAGTATCTAGCCAAGAACACCTTAGTTAATTGTTCCCATGTGTAGATTGAGTTATAAGGAAGCTTAATAAACCATAAGAAGCATCGTTGGTCAATGATAGAGGGAATACTTGCAATCCAATGGCATCCATGTCTAAGTCCGGTTGACCCATACAACTTTTGCAAACACTCCTCAGCTTGGCTACGTGAGCATATGGATCCTCCGATGCCAAACCAGCAAACAAATCCCTTGCTGTAAGCATCTGCATTAAACTACTGGTCACAAAAAATGTATGCCCCAGAGGTAGAGGGGGTAGGATAAGAGGTCCTTCAGATTCATCGACATTTAAGTTGACCATATAGTTATCACGCAATCTTGATCCTGGTGGATCCTGTACCCTCAATGCATCTCGATCTCCTAGTAGATTCTCAGCTTGAACCTGATTATTCTCATCACCAACCCTCGAAAGCTGCAACCCAACTCCATCACCTAAATTTCCTCCGATAGGATTGACTAGGACTCCTTAGTTATTCATTCTTCGCAAAGTTTTGTTCAATTCTAGATAGTAAGGAGTAAGTGGTTGACCTTGGCTCTGTGTACTTCGGATACACTAGAGTAGGAAACTAAGAGAAACAAAAACAAAAGAAAAAGTAAAATTAGGAAATATTTGAATAAAGTTTGATAATGTAGTTAAACTTAATCTAAAAGCCTTATTCCTTGGCAGCGGCGCCACAATTTGATACGCTCAAATTACACCTCCTTAAAGAAGCATAAGCTATCGTTATCAAGTAAAGAACCCAACTTATAGGTTCGGGTCGATCCCACGAGGAATATGGTCTAGACTTAAGTTCAGCTAATGATTATATTCATTTAGTCAACTTATTTCTGAAACAAGTAATTAAAGGTGGGGGGGGGGGGGGGGGGATTTTTGAAACAAATTCTGAAAGTTATGTGAACAATTAGCAAGCAAGATTCAAACTATTGTTGTTATCAAGATGAGAGAGAAACTAGGGTGTACGTGTTCCCCATAAGCTCATAACGCGGTAATCCTAGTAATAGTAATCCTTTCCTAGTGTATTACATGCAAAGTGATAAGTTAGGTATCTCTAATTCCTTGGTCCGGCAACTAGAGAATTTCACCCTGCACCTTGGTCCAACTACGTGTGTATAATTTACTAACCCTTACTGTTACCTCATATTAGACATCACATCGATGTATGGCTTAGTTTTCACTCTTGCAACAATCGACATTAGACTATTAGATAGTATCACACTAAATCTATGTTGATAATTCTTTTCTTATAACTACCTCCTTGGTTCAACAAGTAGCAACAAGGCGAGTTCTAATGTTTGCAACTGCTAAAAAGATTCTAAACAAAAGAATTATCAATGCATGATATAACACTATTCAAAAATAACTTAGTTACTATTCATACTTTGTTAATCACTCATGGTTCCCACAACCCTAGTTGTGGATTTAGTTACCCATAGTAGTAAGAACACAATTCATATTTTTAGATGAAGAAATCATGAACTTACGTAATGAGAAGAATAATCCCAGAATCTCAACTTAAATTTGAAGTCAAAATCTTCAAAACAAACCTAGGAAATCAAGAATTGCTAAAATTGCAAGTTAATCTCCAAAGCCAAAAACTAGAATAAAAGTAATGAAGTCTAACCCCTAAAAACGAGCCTTACATGCCCTATATATAGAAAAACAAGTCCCAACTAAAAAGGAAACGAAATAAGGAAATAATGTTTCAGGACGCGATTTCAATCTACGACATTGACCTACGGACTGTAGGTCCCTTTCGTGGTTTAGGACTTAGGCAAATTTTTCAACTTCAAAAATCTTCATCTCTGCGCAATTGACGGATCAACAGTATAGACCGTGGTTCAATCCACGGTCTGTGGATCCTCCTCCATAGCTCCGTACTTAGAATCTTCAAAATCAAGTACTGGAACCCCCTTTCTGAATCATTTGACGGACTTGCAGGATGGCCCGTAGGTCGACCTACGGTCCGTTATTTGCAACTGTGGTTCCATACTTGGTCAAGAATTCCGTGATTTTCCTTCAGCCTTGCCTTCCTATTTACGTCTACCATCTATGGGGCGTGACTGGACCTACGGTCCGTAGTTCACGTCCGTAAATGCCCTTTTCTGCACATTCCTCAGTTGTGTCTCTCAACTTCCACGTCTGAACTTATTTAGTGCAAACATGATGAAAATACATTAATGCCAATACAAAATGGCCCTAGACACACACAACTCTTAAGTGAAATGGATTAAAAATACCATAAACTCACAGTATATCAAGGAGTTAATAAAACAGAATGATTTTGAGTTGATGAAAGTTGTTGGCGCGAAATATAACAAAAGTGAAAAGGTATTATTTTTCCTTTTTTGTTTGCCTTTTCATATTGTGTTATACTGGTTTTTTTGATTCCTGAAGGATATTGGTGGCATTTCTATGCCATATATGGTGGATGATTCTGTAGATATAGATAACGTTGGTCCACAATCCACTTTTGACTAGTTTTTACAACAACCTGTTTCACCTGTACACATGGATTTTTCAATTCATGATCAAGATATTGATGGATCTGCTGTTGATGTTAAAGAATAGGTTATTGAAATCAATGTTGCAAAGGTATGTATCTGATACATAAACACATTATATACATTAATATCAATCTACCATTTGGAATAGTGAATCTGACACACTAGTAATTTCAGTCAGGTATCCTATTAGTGTATCATTGCCATAGTTTCTGAATAATATATGTTATTGTTATTGTATATACTTTATGTAAGATATGTTATATACTTTATATATGTTATTTAAATCAACTGTGTTGCAAAATAAATTATCTGATACGTAAACACCATATATACATTAATGTCAGACAATTTGGAATTTGACATATTGGTAATATCATTTAAGTTTTTTACTACTGTATCATTTACGTACTTGATACTTGATATAATCATTAAATTTATAAATAAACAATCTGATGTTATTGTGTATCAGTGACTATACATGGTAGATTAATAATGACTTTTTACTAAAAACATATTATTGAATCATGTTTATTATCATTCTAACATTTGAAGATACTTTAAGTGTATTGTTGTCTAACCTCAAACATGTTTAGAGTGATGATACATCATTTAAGGAACAAGTTATGGAGGATGCCACAGAGGTTATACACACAACACACCATAGTCATGTTTTGATTGATGAAGTTGTTCTTAATAAGGAAGCTGCAAGTACAGATTTTCTGGATCATTATACATTTATTATTTTGTATGTATCATAATATAATCTAATATCATATTTGTTAAGATGACGCAATAGATGTAGCCCCCCAATCAGACACAAAGGTGTTGAGTGGGGATGAACATGGTGTTGATACACTTCAGCAAAACCTAGAAAAGCACGCTTCAAATCCAGTTCTTGTTGTTTATTGAAAAACGTGATAAGTTGTCTATTTTTATTTCAACTTTTTCTTATAATTACCTAATATTATGTACGAATGTACCACATCAGCTTCAATTTCATATGGTACTGAAGTTGTCATAGAGGCACTTATATGCGCACTTCCAAACCAACCAAATAATATCAAACCACTGAGTTCGATCGGTCAACTCGAACTAACTGGCAGTGCTGATTGGTTATCTGACAGCCAACTACCCACCCAACTTCCAGTAAAAGAATCTGCACATAATCCAGATACAAAGACTCCAGCTCCACGCAATAGGATGCCTTCAAAGATTATACGGTCTCTGTATTTTACTTCTTTTGGATCCAGCGATAAGGCAAGGAGAAAATGGATGACGATGTTCGCCCATTGCATCCATTTGAAGGATGTGGCATCCTTTATCAAATGTTGTCATGTTTGAAGGATGAGTTCTCCCAGTGGATTGAAAAGGGACTCCTAAAATCACACGTGAATAAGTTTTTATAATATATCTTGCTACTTTTGTATTGTATAAATTCTTCTTCTTTTGACTATAAACATTCTTTCCATTTATAAGAAACCATTTGAGGACAAATATAGAGCAAAATCTGCTCTGTTTGGGGTTGATCATATGGATTTTGTTGTCGCATTTCCTCTGGACAAGAACTGGTTTTATACTATGTCGCAGCC
Source organism: Solanum bulbocastanum (assembly GCA_037074985.1). NCBI lineage: Eukaryota > Viridiplantae > Streptophyta > Magnoliopsida > Solanales > Solanaceae > Solanum > Solanum bulbocastanum. The sequence goes on along the minus strand of CM073604.1, from coordinate 24,430,790 downwards.
GAAAAAATGTTGGACTAATGAGGTATCATATACATTATTTTGATAAATTAAATTAGACTTCTTATAATTATGTATATGGTACTCATTGGATATGTATCACTTATAATCTCAAATTAGTTTTAGTATTTTTTTTTCCATGTATCATATACTTTTTATCATATTGTGCTGGTTTTATGTATTATGTTGTCTTCTATATTTTGCAGCATATAGATGTATTCTTTTATTATCTATGCAAGAAGTCTAAAATAAGAAGCATGAATCAGTACAGATACACTACAGTCAATTGCTTATTTAAGTCTCATATCAACAATGCACACACAAGGTATTATAATAGTTCTGCAGATGATATTATTAGTACACAGGAACACATTGCTCGTGGTGTTGCCGTATCTGTTCATGAAAGGTCTATCATTAACGTCATTAATGGATTTTCGATCCCTGCTACTTTAACATGGCATTTATAGATGAGGTTTACATTTCAGTAAACAGTGATGAAGAATTTCTTTGGGTGTTGGCTGTGATGGTTCTAAGGAAAAGGCTAATAAGGGTGTATGACTCAGATTTTGGACCAAGGAAAAAAGTTCATTCTGGAGACATAAAGAAGTTGTCTCAAATCCTTCCAAACTACCTTCATGATAGTGGGTTCTTTGAAAAGACAGAGAGAACTGATTGGGCAGCATTGGACGTCTATAAAGACAAGAAAACTGGGGAACTTTTGGGTCAAAACATTCGTTTGATGTGGAGTTTGCTCAAGACATCATGCAACAAGAAAGCGATAGCCTGTCAATATTGTATCATTCTTTTTCTAATTTTTGTATCTAATTCATTCTTATAATTGATCTTATTTTTTTTAGTGATTGCGGAATGTTCGTAGCTGCATTTGCTGAATTCTTGAGTGACGAAATCAACATGTCATATGATAGTTTTGGAAGTGACTATCTTCGCAAAAGATATGCAACGCAGTTATGGAAGTATGGTCTCGACAAAGCCAAGGCGGGATATGTAAGTGACAATGATGACCCTCCAAGGCTGAAGAGTGTCTTAAATCCAGCAACAGAAAATGAACTTGTTAATGTAGGCTAGTTAGTTTTCTATGTTCCTGTTCACAGACACATGTTGATGCTTATTTGTTTTTTAAGATATATTAATTAGTGTTTTGGAGTATTTATTACCCTTTTAATAATATAGTCTTAAATTTGGAAGAGTTTTGAGGTTTAAAATTGTTTATTTTCGCTTTTAATTTTTGTTCAGTTTAGTTAGTACATCAGAAAATTCTGTATCCGATAAGTGTGATAATAATGACATTATTGTATCTGATAAGTATGATAATAATTACATTAATGAAATTTTGTGTCTGAAAAATATGACATTAATGTATCTGATAATTTTGATACATATCATTTGAAAATTTTAAAATAATTATTATGTACATGATTCAAAATTGCTTACAAAATAACAAAATTGTTTGTATCACAAGTCGTGATACTATATGTGACACTTGATACATGTTAGTTAATTTTAAAAAATTAAATATCTTTTTACATGCCGACTCTTGCAACATTTTGTACAAATCACAGTACTTGATACTATATTATTAAGTAATCTAAACACATGATACTATATTGCTAAACTTGATACAATTACATATAATTTCACAATTTCACTATATTTAGTAAATTTTTCATGTTGTTTCTTATACCTTTGGGTACAAATCTCACCAATTGATACTAATTCAATATCTGATGCAAAAGTTTCACAAATTTAAGTATCAGATACATCTATGTCTATATTACCTTAAAAGCATGAACTCCTAACTTAATGTTAAATTACTATAATATCCCTAACTTAGTTTGTGACTTTTCGATGAGTTGTGACTTTTCGATGAGTTGTGACTTTTTTTGAAGGGTTGTGATTTTTCGATGAGTTGTGACTTTTCCAAAGAGTTGCGACTTTTTCAATAAGTTGTGACTTTAACAAAGAGTTGTGGCTTTTCCAAAGGGTTGTGACTTCTGGAAAAAGTCATGACTTTTCAGATAAGACACAAAAACATTTGTTCATACTACCCTTTGTTGACTATAAATAGAGGGGCTTCCTCTCATTTTTCAACCACAATTTTTTTAATCTTCTACTCTTCTTGTTCTAGCACTTTAAATTTTTTTGTGTGATTTATTGTCGTTGAGTGAGTTCAAAGCTTAGCGGAATATGAGGTACCACTATTCTGGTGAAGCAAGTCGTTCTACCCTAAGAGTGTATATTCCATAGCCTCGAGTACTTGAGGAAAAAAATTCTTGATGATACAATAATTATTTTTTTGCTTAATATATACATTAGTAGGTAATGTTCCAATCTATGAAGTTATCTTGATGTAGTCTAAATCCATTTGTTTTTGTTAATAATTTCTCTTGTGATGTAGATATATGCTTCTGAATATCTTTTCCAAAATTTAGAGAATTGTCACGATTTGTTTTTGATGCTCAAGATAAAATAATGACTTTATTTATCAATACTACTTATGTGATTTAGACTCCCATGAAGTTTGCTTCAAAGTAGTTATTACTATATAAACATTGCCCTTTTGTTTTACTTATTTACTATTTCTTAATATTTCAGTATTTTAGACGAAGAAAAGTTCATATGACTTGTAAAAACGCCACTTGAAGTTTGTATTAGTTTGATTTTTATTATTTAATTAATAGTTAATTTTCTGACATAAATAATTTCATTAATGCAAATATATATTTATATTTGGATAGTTATTTGTAATTAAATTAAAGTATTATATATGTTACAAATGTATTATCAAGTTAACAAGATCTTCTAACTTCAAAATTTATTATTTTAAAATGTTCCGAGTTTTTTTTTTTTTTTTTTTTTAAAAAACTCACAACAAATGTGAAAGTATGTCAATGTAGTTGTTTTCTTTGCATGTTCATATGACATCTAAACAATTTAACGTGGAATACACATGCAAAGCACATCTTGTTAGATAACAAGAAAAATACAAAGCATATTGTTTAGAAGGAAATATTAGTAAGATAAGACTAATTCCATGATTGAACCTTATCAAATTGAAATAAATATATACATTATTGCGTTTAAATAATAAAATTTTTCATTGATCATCTTCATAGGTTTGCATGAATATGATATATATATATATATATATATATATATATTACTATCCACGTTGAACATTCACAAAAGAATCTGCAATATTATTTTTTGCTAAGATTATTATTCAAATATTCGCTTAAATAAGCAATACTATTTACTATAACATATATTTTTGAAATTGATAATCACATGCAACGCATATATATATATGTATATATATATATATATATATACACACACAAAAAAAAAAAATTAACTTTGACAGAGTTTAACAAACAAAAATTATAGAACCCATTGATAAACGTTTCAATTCAATTTATTGCATCAGAATGTGTGTAACAGTGGAAACAAATGCTACACTTTGAGAATTATTAAACATGAAATATCAAAGTACCTTTGGAAAAATAATCATCAAGAATCTTTTGGGAAGAAAGTACATGTTCTTCTATTGTGAACTTCTTGTCCACATTATCCACAACAATTCGTGTTTGCAGTTAACTTTTCATCTGGATTTTTCTTCCATTTTTTCCTTGGTCTACCAGTCAATTTTTTGTATCTTGATGGCAAGACAATTTCTTCCAAAACACTTTCCGAAATTGTCCAATCACTTTTGTCTGGCATTGGTTCCACTGGAACTGCATATGTGTTTGCTAATGCATCATGTTTATAGTAATCAGAGCAGTAGGGGGGGGGGGGTGTACATCTTTAATAGTCCTCTTCTTGAAAACAGTCATTGCATGCGCACAAGGTATCTCATCATGTTGAAATCTACCACAAGAACAATTCTTTCTCTCAAGACAAACAATGTATCTTATCCCACCTTCATAAACTGAAAAAATAAATTCAGAGGATGGAACAACCTGCAATAATTTACAAGTTAGAGGTACATTACATGATACACACAATCTAAAGAAAATTTAAGCAAGATACATAATAATTGATATATGTATAAGTACCTTCATTTTCGCACATTTTGACGCGTTTATAATCAATATCTCTTCAAATTTCCTCCCTAATGTTTCCTTGGTATAAGATGCTATTTCTCTATTTTTGCAGTTCCACGAACCAAAAAGAATTCTAGCTTCTTCCAAAAAGTCCAAAAATGGTAGTTGTCGTGCCTCAACAAGGCAACCATTGATACATTCCGCAATGTTAGAAATCATCATTCTGCCTCTGTTCACTGTTGCATGAGATCTAGACCACCTTTCATACCCAGCCTCTTCAAGATACTTCTTAACTCTGCCATCTACTTTTTTCAATTTAGCCATCAATTTTTCAAAATCCTTTTTTCGATGAGCCTTGGCCATAGAATAAAACAGATCACTTGGAATGTTTCTACTTCTCTTGAAGTATGTACAAACATTTTTCCACATGTGCCATATGCATGCAAAATGAGGAACATTTGGATAAACTATACTTACACTCTTCATTATGCTTTCATTTCTATCTGATACAACACACATTTTTTCTCTCTCACCAAATGCATTTTTGAACTGTGTGAAGAATCATGTCCATGAACAATCATTTTTCATGTCTACAATTCCATAAGCTAACGGTAATATGCAATCTTAACAGAGTCAACACATAGTATTACGGTACTTGATACATAATCAGGGGCGGATCTATGAAGGGCTTGGGGGGTGCCACGCCACCCCCCAACTTCGACGGAAACTCTATATACATAGGTATATATATATATATATAGCGTGGCACCCAGTAAATAATCGATAAGTCTATTTGGCACCCACGGACTCTAAATTCTGGATCCGCCACTGTTAACATAATTGTGGCAGAATGTTATACTTACTATTTAAAAAAATTAAATTAATCAACAACATGACATAGCTGCCCCATCCAACGTACTTGCGAATACAAACGTCCCTTTGTAAGCTCCACTAAGATGTGAACCATCAACAACAACAACAGGCCTAGAGAACTCAAAACCTCTCATCAATGGCCTTAATGCTATGAATAGATACATAAATTCATTTTTTTTCGATTTGTGCATCCGTATATATGAATTTGGATACACAGTTTCCAACATATATATGTATCTTGGCATATGTCTATATGGATCTACAGGATTACCCCTTATCAACTCTAGTGCACGTTCTTTAGCACACAATGCTTGTTGGTAATAAATCTCAACATCATACATCTCCCTAACATCATCGATTATATTATTTGGAGTATGTTTTCTTTTGTGATTTATTGGTTTTGAAGCTGTCACACCACCAATAAATCCAACAGTAGCTTGTACCTTACTTAATACCCTATCCCTCAATGGATGTGTATGTTTGCTGTTGAAGTATCTTACTTTGAATATATCCGTATTTTTTCCTAACAGACGCCTTCAATTTCCAACAACAATCTTTAGAATAACACACTAAAACATAGCTGCAATTATACCATATATCTTAATTAGTTGTTAGCTTCTGATGTATACTTTCAATAAAAAAGATAAGGCTTGATACATTATTATAACTTAAATCAATGTTTGTAAAGGTATGTATCATTTACATAAACACCTTATATACATTAATGTCAGACAGTCGTACTTTATCATTCATATCAATGTCCACTGAGTTTTGCAACTTTTACACACAAATCAACAAAATGATACAAAACAAACAGTTGTGTCACAATTATCAATCCCTCTTCAATGATACATGATACTTTGTAATTAATCCGCACAAATACATAAACTCAGCACGTACAATAATTCAACGCTTATCGAACATGATGCAACATGATATTCTATAAATTGTGTAAACAACATTGTATTATGAACAACATTTTTGTACAAACAAATTTTAAAAATGAAATAAATATAACAAATCTGTTCACATACATTTTCGTATTAGATCGTTTAACTCTAAAATTGAGGCTATTCTTTATTTTGTATTTTGTCATTACAGCCACAAGAGTTGATTTATCCTTGTACAATTGTTTGATCTCCACCTTTGTGATATTTGTATCTGATATATAATTTGCTATCTCCATATCTGGTATGTAATAGGAATCACCAATTTTTGATTCAACAATGCTTAAAGCATTAGCGTCCCTTTTTCCACCTTCAATACACATGATTGTACCACTGCTTGAATCGAAACCTTGTACCTCTTCTTCACTTTTATCAGACGTATCAATGCATAGTGGATACATACTGAATCCAACCTCTTGCTTCTTTATTTCTACGTACAACTTCACTCCCATATCATTCCTAATTATCATAGGAGATGAATTACCTTCTACAATATATCGGATCTCAACATTTTTTTTCAATTCATCAATATTCAATTCAATTGCAATGGATGAAATAAGATCCACATATGAGATATTTTACCCAACCACTGTCCCATCACTTTTGTATCGCTCGTATCTAATCTCACTCTCTCATATTTCTGAATGCCTTAACAAGATCGAAATATTCATTACGAATCTTCACAAAATCACCTTCAAACTAAATTATGAACCACGTTTCTGAAGTTTTTTTTTGGACGAACAGGGATAAACAATTCAAAATTTGTATTTTCTAATTCTTTTAGTGTTTCATATAGACTAAAACTGAATGTTTGAAACAAATAAATTAAGGCATATTTTGGGGGACTTACTAACGTTAGTGTATTTGGGGGGATTTAATTAAATTTCCAGTTTCTAATCCCTTACTTCACGCAACAAACTGATAATCCTGCATCAAATATAATGTATCACACGGCATAATGATGTATCCTAAAGTTACTGAAAAGATGAGATTTTTATAATTTGTGAAAGAGTAAGGATAGGAGGTAATTTGTGTTTTACACTACGTGGTTTGCATAATTTTTACTTTTGTAAAGCACTATGACCGACACAATTTTGGTTTAATAAGTAGTCATTCACATTTTCCATTTACTATTCCCTCTGTTCAAAACTAATTGTCTACCGTTAACTTGACATATCCTTTAGAAATAATCAATAAATAGAAAAGAACTAGTTACAAAATTTCTATATTACGCATGGGTTTAATATTTATTCATAAATTTATTTTGTGACTTATATTAATTAAATAATATTAAATTATCTTATTAAGTGTAATATATATATATATATATATATATATATATATAGAGAGAGAGAGAGAGAGAGAGAGAAAATAACTAGTTACAAAATGTCTGTAAAGTTATATTATTGTTATACATATGTATTGTTAAAAAATTATAAAGATTGTTATAACATATTTTGATTATAATTGAACTAACATAGAAATTTATTTTTCATTTGTCTTTTTAATTTCAATTTCAAATTACAAATAAATATAGTCACGAGATTGAGAGTAGAAATGAAACATGTCTTTTTACATAGTAAAAATAAATAGAGTTGAAGTAATATTAGGGACATAAATAAGATGTTCGGTCGTTACTTTTTAAGAAATTCTATCATCTCAGAAAAGCAAAGAAGCAGCTCTGTAAAAGCATGAGTTGACCAAAATAGCCTCAAATTGAATTTTGATCCCAAATAAACATACTTGTTGACGGAGAAGAGGCTACTTATTCTCCTATCTTAGTAGTAATAAAATAATATATTACCTCATATTAAGATATTTGTGCATTTCATGTGCGAGAGATATATATAATATTGTTTTTTTTTAAAGACACTTTACCTAGTGAGGACAAGTAAGATATTAATTAGCGTGATTTATAAATTTTTTTTACGTAATTTTAAAATAATAATTGTTATTTTTTTAATTTTAATTTATGTGGCACTGATAAATTTTGAGAGTTAACTAAAATTTTAATACATTTTAAAAATATTTTTAAAAGTACAACTTTAAATAAATAACTGAATATATTAAAATGTTGATTATTGTGATATATAATATTTTTAATCATAGTTTAAATATAATTTAAAATAAAATATAATTGAGAGACTACTAAAGTGAGCCTCACACATTTCAATAAAAACACCTTGAATGCATAAGAGATTTGTAAATATTATAAAAAAATTTTAAAAAGAAAATATTATTTAATCTTCTCCTCATTTTAAAAGAATAATAATATTTCTTCTGTCCAATAATAGTTATCTACTATACTAAAAATAGTTGTTTTAGTTCAATAATATTTGTCCAATTTAGCAAATCAAGAGATAATTTACTTTTTGTGACTATTTTACCTTTGCTGTTAAACACAATTTATCATCTAACACATTTCTCAAAACATTAATTAATAAAATCAAAGAATAATATAGTAATACAACCCATATTATTTGGGTGATGCTAAATGACCAAAAAATTTGGTCAAAAATTTAAAAAAATTATAATATCTTTTTATTTTAAAATAAACTAATCTTTTTTTATTTTTTAATAAAAGGTATTAAAGTTAAAAATATAAAAAATTTATTAAAAGGTAAAATAGTATAGATAATTTTAATATTATTCTGGATAAATTCGAATTAAAAAGATTTTTTCTTTTATTATTTTTAAAAGGCATCTCAAATTAATAATAGACAATTATTTTTAAAGAGAAGAAGTATGTAAATTGAAAATGTGAATGACTACTCAACATTATTAAACCAAAATTGTATCGGCTATAGTGCTTTACAAAAATTAATAGGCCTGTTCATCTTTCTGTTCCGTACAAAAATTTAAGTGGTTTTTAATTGTGAAAACCCAAAAGGTTGTACACTGGACCCATAATTATAAAAGAAAAACAGTGTATAGAAGCCTTAATAGTTAAAGCAAAGGGGTCCACAAAAATATCTATTTAATAGGCCTGTTCATCTTTCTGTTCCGTACAAAAATTTAAGTGGTTTTTAATTGTGAAAACCCAAAAGGTTGTACACTGGACCCATAATTATAAAAGAAAAACAGTGTATAGAAGCCTTAATAGTTAAAGCAAAGGGGTCCACAAAAATATCTATTTAACCTCAAGGCAAGAATTGTAGGCACGTTTAATTTTGTTGACCACGTGTTTAGTTATGCTTGTTAGTAATTTTCTTTTTTTCGGTTTAACAGGAGATATTTATATGTTAAGCTGGTTCATTACAAGCATGAGCGGCATTCCCATTTTAATAAAACTGGCCATGGTATGTGTAACAATTCTGTTGATCGTTTTATGAATTTTATCCGTAGTTCCAATTTTAACTCTTTTCGTAGTTTTTATATGTAATTTATGATTTGTAAAATGAATGATATACTTTTCAATTAAATAAAAAGTTATTTTTATTGCTAATAATAATGAAATAACTAAAAATAAAATAAAATAAAATAAAAGTGCCAAGCCAAAAAGAAGAATAAATAAATTAATAAGAAATATTAAAATAAATAAGGTTAAGCTTTTGTTGTTGCTGCAAATAGCAGCAATGCAGTTTACGCAGAAAACAAAAAGAAAATTTACGCAGCGCAAGGAAAGAAAAAGAAAGGGAGAAAATAAAAGGAAAAACGGAAGAGGAAAATAGGAATTTCATTCCAAAACATCAAGGTAATGATATTTGTCCTTTTCGTTAAATTTTTACGTGATTTTGAACAAGTTTTTAGGGTAGAAATCAAACATGTAGAATTTATACTGATTGAAGCAAATATAGCCATAGGGTTCTTATAACAAAATTTTGATTTAGGATCGAATCAAGATCCATTTTAGCTGAAATTTTGCGTGTGAGTTGATTTTATCATGGGTGAACATAATCTGAAAGAAAATTTCAGATTCGAATATGGTGGCTTGGGTTGACTTTTGACTCGATTTTTGAGCCGAAACTAAATATAGTTTGTGAGTGTCATTAGATTCGTATTCTTATGAGAATTATATATTTGATAGATTGGAAACACGTTGGAGCTTTATGAAAGGGAAATGCAAGATTTTGAGGATTCGTGACATGTTTTCAACATTTGAGGTATGTCAAGACTTTTAGACTTTGTTGAAGAGCGTTTTTCTAATTAAAGATTTAAAAATGGAATAGACAATAGGTAAGGGCGAAATATGGGGGTCTCATACCAATGGTGTGACGAACATTAATACGAGTATCGATGTTATAAAGGGAAAGTTTATTATTACTATAGAATGATAGATTATAATCCAAGCATGTCAAAGCATATGAACATTAGCTGATGTATTGTTGACTTGATTTCTTTGTGTGATTATGTTTCTTTATTAAAATCGTATATTTGTGATAGTTGAGGTGATCATATATCATACTAATATTTGATTGGTTGAGATGTATCATCATTCCCTTTTATTGAAATTATATTGTGCACCTGCATTGACACGTGCTTGAGTATAAGTTGATCACGTGGAGATCGTTTATGTTGGGGATTGTGAGATGTTATGATTATATGTTGGGCACGTGGAGATCGTCCATGCTGGGGATTATTTGTTTATATGATACCGCGTTGAGATCGTCCACACAGACACGTAGAGATCGTCCATGTCGGTACATGGCCCTCGCAAGTCCTCCGTGGGTCATGAACTCTCGATGTATTTTCGAGGAGTATCATGTATATACGGTTGAGAGAGTACTTGACATTTGAGGTATATCATTTCATAGTGTCGCATTGCATTGCATCTCATTACATCCTTCATTCTTGTTTGAGTATGTGCTTTATTGATTTTGGACATTACATGACATTTGATCATCCCTATTGATGAAAACTTGATTGATAAGTATAATGTTGACTTGTAAAATTAAAGGATTATTTTCTTATATACTCCTGTCACTACTTCTTTGTTGTCGGACTATGAGATATACTTGGTACATGTGGTTTCATACTACAATTGTCGCACACTTTTGTCGTGCAGATTGAATTTCAAATTGAAGCGCATTTCATGGAGTTTTTTAGAGTTGAGTTTTGAATTATCTTGGAGTTGTGGTGAGCTACTTGGTTGTTCCGTGGCCCACACCTCCCTCTATGTCTTTAGTTATCATTTTATTTTAGTACTTAGGATGGAATCCTTATGTCTAGGTTTGTCATTTAGTTCCAAACTTGTATCGTAGTTTAGAAGCTCTTGTACTTATGACACTAAATCTTTAGGGTGATATTTTAGGTTTCCGCATTTCATACTTGTAAATGACTTAGTGTTTGGATATTATGTTGTCGCTTATCTTTCTTCTTTAAATATTGAATTGAATTGGTAAAAGTATTGAGTTGGTTTACCTATCCGTGGCGAACATAGGTGCCATCACAATTTGTGATTTTGGATTGTGACAAATTGATATCAGAACCCTAGGTTCATCGGTCTCATAAGTACAAAAGATGAGTCTAGTAGAGTCTTGTGGATCGGTGCGGAGGCGTTGGTTACTTATTTTCGAGAGGTTGTGGGACTATAGGGAACTTCCATTCTTTTATTATTTATCATGTGTATGTGGTTCATTTTAATATCTAAACTTCATTGTTTCATTCTCTCGCCAATAATGACAAGACATTCTCAAATTTGTATGTCAACAATAGTAGTGATGTTATGTGGTATAGTTTGAAAATTGTGATATGACTATAGCTAATAAACATTGCAACTTTGAATAATTTAATTGAGAAGGTTAGAAATAGTTAGAATGACTTGCTCAAGGTGTGATTTTGACAAGAATATTTCAACTTTGTTGGTTTTATTACGATAATCTCATGGTATAAATATATCAATAATAGATCAATAATTTAATATTGAAATGGTATAATATGGATGCTATGAATATAAATGTAATCTTAGTATGAATAATTGATTAGGTAAGGACATAGTAATTTCAGGCTATAATGAGAAGTTAAGAATAGCAAAAATAAAAGAGGTGATCATTTATGATGAAATATGAGATGATAGAACTTGCTATAAGATTTGTATGAAAGACTTTCTTTCTGACCTTTGAAATGGAGGTATAATAAAGGAAATTTAAATAGTTCAAGTTGGATAACATGATAACCACAATGGTAATTAAAGTTTCTTATGATAGATGCCACAATGAATGACTAAATATATTGTATTATATTATGAAGCCAAGTTGAGTGTCAATCAACAAGGACACTTAAAGTGGTGATTAAATATTAGAAATTGGCACATTTAAACAATGAAATGTCGTTTAGAGATTGAGTTGAGGATCAACAATATTAGTTGAAATGAATGAAAAATAGAATTTGATTTTGGGAAAGAATACATGTATGAAACTATGTGGGAATATTCATAAAGACATGATCATAGTGGAAAGGAATCACCCTATAAATCATGGATCACTGTTATGGTGGTTGTAAATATTATAAAGTCAGATAACTAAATCTATTGGAGTAACTGAGGTTGTCCCAAGTATATTTCAATATGATCTCGATTTTTGTAGTTTTATTTTGACCATGAATCTACTTTGATTTATGTAACTTATTTTGAATTATGATATGCTTTGTGACTCTCCTTCTAGGTTTGTACATATTCAGACAACCTTAGATGTTTCTTAGTGGTAGATTGATTAGATCGATCATAAATTGTTGATTTGATAGCATAAAATATGTGAATGAAATAAATTTTTCAGGATATGCTAGACATTAATATCACATTGAGTATATATATTAAATTTTTCCGTTTTATATAATTTTAGACTGTTACACAAAGAAAATGTGTTGGGTATTCTTAAACTTAAGTAGTCGATCACCCTTAGTATCTATTCGAGGAATGTAATTTATTTTCAAAAAATTAGTGTACGATTGAGAAGGATATCTCACCTATTTGGTTTATATTCATGATATGAGTATTGATAAATCTCCTTTAGAATCAGTATCAGTGATGAAATATTTTTGGAGATGTTTCATTTGATCGTGATTTTGATTTCACTATTGACTTAGAGCTGATAATTTACCTCATTTCTATCACTTCTAATTGGAACGCCCAACAAAATTAAAAGAATAATAATAACACTTGTTGCATAAATTCTTTTATTAGATCAAGTATTTCTCCTTGATTTGTTCTAGTCTTAATTGTGAAAGAGAAGGATGTACATCGACTATAGAAAGTTTAACCAAGGGATTACTAAGGACAAGGTATCATATTTTAGGTATTGAGGACCTGTCTAGGAGTTTTGTAACCTTTAGGATTTAATTGAGAGTTGATTACTATCAATTTAGGGGTAGAACGAATGATATATCTTTAACATAGCATTCAAGATCCCTTATGACATTATGAGCTCTTAATTATGAATTTTGGGATGACTAACTCCCTATCAATTTTTATGGAATTGATGAATAGGATGTTCATGACTTATTTAATATTTGTTTGCTATAGTATACATTGATGATAATTTGACCTATTCTCATAGTAGAGAGGAGAATGAGTAGCATTTGAGAATTGTACTCCAAAATTTGAAGAAAGAGCAACCTTATTTAAAGTTTTCTAAGTGTGAGTTCTATTTCAGTTTTGTAAAATGTGATCATTAAAAATGAAAATATGATAGAATTTTAGAGTATTGAGACAGTTAGAGACTAAGCTAGACATACTTCCTCTATAGAGATCTAGAGTTTTGTGGGTTTGATCGGTTACTATACATGGAATTTGGATGACTTCCCTTTTAATTGTTTCTCTATTGACAAAATAACTCAGAATAATTTGAATTTCTAATAATCTAAGGAGTGTAAGGATAACTTTCAAAAACATAAGGCCTTGTTGACCTCAGACTCGATTTTGACCTTACCAATAAAAGATAAAAAGTTAGTAAAGTATTATAATGCTTCACAAGTTGATCTTAGAAATGTTTTGATGTAGAAAGGTTAGGTAGTAAAGTATATTTTGAGATGGTTGAAGGCGTAGAAGAATAAGCCCTACTCATTATTTAAAGTTGTCAAGGATGTTTTTTTTTTTTGCTTTGAAAATTTGGAGACTTTATTTACTTGGAGAGCAATATGAGGTGTTCATGAATTAAATAGTGGTAGAGAGATATGAATTTGAGGCACATAAGATGGCTAAAATTACTCAAGGATTATGAAATCACTATCTTATATCACTTGGACAAGGTAAGTATAGTAGCAAATACATTGAGAGGAAATTCGGTCAGTATAGGTAGCTTGATTTTGTTACGAGTAGAGTAGATGTTCAGGGAGGCTAATAGATTTGCGAGACTTAATATTTTGAAGCATGATATGAATTTTTCCCATATTGAGGTACACTCTCCTCTAGTGGGTCATATCAAGGCTAGACAATTTGAAGATGAGAAGTTGAATATAATTCAAGATAAAGGGGGAGTATAAGGAAGGAATATAGAATTTGAAGGGCATTTTGAAAATTAAGGGTCATATTTCTGTTTCAAAAGTTGTTTTTTTTGACTAACTCAATTATGAAAGAGGCTCGTTACTCTAAATATTTTATTCATCAATGAAGATAGAAAATATATTATGATTTGAAGCATTATGGTGATGTCAAATGAAGAGGAACATTGTAGAGTAAGTTTCTCGATGTTTGAACTATTAGCATGAAAAATATGAATATAAAAAATAGGTATCTCACTCAGAAGGTGTCTATACTTGAGTGACTGTGAGAGTAGGTTGCCATGAACTTCACGACAGAAATATCATAGACTTAAAGAAAATTCGATATTGTCTACATCATTATGGATAGACTAATCAAATCAGTACACTTAGTGTTGATTTTGATTTCATATAATGTGGCGAAATTGCCTACTGTTTACTTTCAAAAGATAGTGTGTTTATATAGTATTCCCACTTTCATCATTTTGAACTGAGGTACTTAGTTCACATCTAACTTCTAGAAGTTAATATACAACAAGTTGAATATTCCATGGATCTTATCACAATTTTTCATTCATAGATAGCTGGTTAGTCCAAGTAGATTATTCAAGTGTTGAAGAATATATTGTAGATGAGCGTGATTGATTTTGATGGTTAGGGGGATAAATTCTTATCATTAGCGAAGTTTTCTTTAACAATAGTTACCAACCCAAAATTCAGATAGTATTATTGAGGCTTTGTATGATAGATAATCTTGTTCTTCGATTTATTGATTCGATGCGTTCGTGGTTAAACTTTAGGGCATGAATCTTTTGAGAAATTTGTTAGATAATTTCAAGTTGATTCAAGATAGACTTCTCACAGTCCATGATAAAAGAAAAGTTATGTGGATCGAAATGTTTGTGATTTGAAGTTCACAATTGAAGAGAAGTTTTTGTTGAAAGTTTCTCCTGTGAAGGGTGTTTTAAGGTTTGGGAAGAAGGACATAGTCAACCCTAGATTCATTGATCAGTTTGAGGTACTTCTACATTTTGGAGAAATGACTTATTTTGAGTTGGGTAGGCCACCAGACTTATCAGGTGTTCATCCAATTTTTCATGTTTTGATGTTGAAGAAGTATTGTGTCAATGGTTGTCAGATGATTCAGTGTGACTCAAAAGAGTCCGATCAATAATTTGGCATTTGAGCAAAGTCCTAGTGATTTTAGGGATAGACAAGTTAGAAATCCACTTGGAAGATTGAGTTCAACATACAGAGTAAGTATTTTCATCTATTTGATACTCCTTGTACTTTCTTTTTCTCTATGTTCGAGGACAAACGTGTGTTTTAGTGGTGGATGTTGTAATGACCCTCTTGATCGTTTTATGAATTTTACTTGTGCTACTAATTTTAAATCTTCTCGTAGCTTTTATATGTGATTTATGACTTGTGAAAATGAGTGATATAATTTTTAGATTAAATAAAGGGAATTTTTATTGCTAATAATAATGGGAAAAAAGTAAAATAAAATAAAATAAAAGGGCCAAGCCCAAAAAGCTGAATACATAAATAAATAAATAAGAAGTATATATATAAAAAAATAAGGTTAAGGTTAAAGTTTTGTTGCTGCTGCAAACAGCAGCAATCAGTTTACACATAAAACAAAAAGAAAAGAAAGGGAAAAAAAGAGAAGGAAAAAGAGATGAGGAAAGTAAGAATTTCATTCCAAAACATCAAGGTAATGATTTTGGTCCTTTTCATTAAATTTTGCATGATTTTGAATAGTTTTTTAGGGGAGAAATGTGTAGAATTTAAATTAAATGAAGAAAATATAACTCTAGGGTTCTATAACAAAATTATGATTTTGGGATTGAAAAACGATATGTTTTATTTAAAATTTTTGCGCGTGAATTTATTTTATCATGGAAGAACATAATTTGAAAGAAAATTTAAGGTTCAAATTTGGTGGATCGGGATGACTTTTTGACCTGATTTTTGAGCCAAAACTAAATATTGTAATATGGGTTTCATTAGACTCATATTCTTATGAAGATTATATATTTGGTAGATTGGAAACACATTGGAGCTTTATGAAAGGGAAATGCAAGATTTTGAGGATTCGTGACATGTATTCAACATTTAAGGTATGTTAAGACTTTAGACTTCGTTGAAGGGCATTTTTCTAATTAAAGATTTATAATTGGAATAGAAAACGGGAAAGGGCAAAAGATGGGGGTTGTACCAATGGTGTCACACCCCGAGCCTACACCCTGGACGCGATTGATGCTTGAGAACCATTGTTGGCCCCAAGCGAACCCTTGACTTACTACTCAAAGGAAGACTTTACTCAACAAAGATAAATTCATGAAATAAACTTAGAATGTTATAAAAGAAACATTCAACTTGCCAAAGAGGCAACTCAAGTCTTTAAACATGAAAATGAAAAAAACTCATGAACTAACAATATCTAACTGTCTATGAATCCTCTTATAACTGAGATGGATGTTGGGACAAGACCCACAACATCCTAATAAACTAAAATAATAAAGCAAATAAAAGGGATCCTCCGAAAGCAAGAAGGCTCACCAACAACTCTGAAGTTCAACTGGATCAACAAAGCGCGGGGTGCTGATCCTGGTTACATGTATCTGTATCATAAAACGATGCAGGCCAAATGGAGTCAGTACATTGAATGTATGAGCATGCGAGGGAAATTCTAAAACAAGACATAAGCTTGAAAATGGAACTGAAGAAACTTACCTCGTCTCAACTCAACTCTTTTCAATATAAAGCAATAATAAAGATGCAGTATAAATAAAGCTTTAAAACATGAAGATAACAACTCAGTGTATTGAAAATAAAACACCACAATAACTTAGTTTATACATGAAAATATATGTAACTCTGTGAGAGATTCTCTAACCGACAACCATCATTATGGGCTATGTGATGATACAACGTCTTGCCTCACACTGCCAAGGTCGTCCTATACTTTTTCGGGGTATAGAACCTACTACTAAGTGGATCCACTAGTCTATGCTAAAAGCATTAAGGAATCATTTATAAAGTATGACCCTTTTCTACCCATGTTGGCTACACAGTTTGTAGAGACTTTGAATTATGTGAACTCAAACTCGTCCCTATATCGGTGATCAATACTACTCCCAAAATGTAACTAGCTCATATGTTTAAAAATATAATTCCTTATATGGTTTGAGGTTATTACTCAAAAACTAGCTCAAAAGCTCTCTTGCAAATCAATGTTTTCTCTCTTGTTTAAATGTGAAAACATTTACTTTTTGGGAATACTTAGTTCTCATATAATCCTTTGAAGAAAATGAACTTCATTCTTACTCTTACTCAACTCAATGCTCAAGTCTTAAAACAAATTTA
Source organism: Solanum bulbocastanum (assembly GCA_037074985.1). NCBI lineage: Eukaryota > Viridiplantae > Streptophyta > Magnoliopsida > Solanales > Solanaceae > Solanum > Solanum bulbocastanum. Next base: position 24,413,125 of record CM073604.1, on the reverse strand, counting down.
AAACATATGTAGAAGACTTTTGAAAAGACTCTAAGAACTCCCTAGACTTGACACTTAGGTCTACCTTGAATTTGAATTATAGATTCAAGGGTTATGATCTCATGTTATGGATAATATCGTGACATTTATACTTACCTTAGAGTGTATAAATCAACTAGAAAACATATGTATGATTCGACGGAACTCAAACGGAAAGAAGTGGGAAAGGGTAGAGGACCTGACGACCCTTGCGTACTGAGTGGCACAAGTCGCCAGACCCATAACTACAGAACCTGGGTTGGGGCTCACTGAGTGGCATGGCACCCAGAGCCCAGACTACAGATCCTGATGTGGGGCACACTTAGTGGCACGACGCCTTACCCCTTTTCCCTGAAAGTTCGATGAATTTCCTTTCTCATTTTTCGACCCTAATTCATTTAGATTCGAGTGGGTTCTTCCCTAATCACTTATATTAGAATACCCATCATTATTGTACAAGAATCTACTCAAAAACAACCTTCAAACTCATACGATTTACTTAAGAACTCATCAAAACCTCAACAATCAAGATTATGAAGGAAACTTTAACAAAACTTATCAAGAACTCAAATATTTTACTTTCATGAATGAAATTATGCTGAATAAATCATGATTGGTGCATGGGTAAATGAACCCAACACTATGTGAACTCACATACCTCATTGGGATTAACCCTTGGCGAAATCTGCAACGAAACCTTCAAGAACTTGATGAAATCTTGACCTTTTCTCCTCCTTTCTCCTCTTGCATTCTTTTCCTAAAACCCTAGTGTGAATTGTAATTGCTTAAACTGAACCAAATCAATTTAGACCCCTAATTAATTACTAAAAACGAAATAACTTAATTAGGTAAGGAAAAGACCAAAATACCCCCTCTAAAATCCTAGTAACTTTCCATATCTAGACAACGCAACTTCAAATGAGCATATCTCCCTCATATGAGCTCAAAAATTAGCAAACTTGGTGGCGTTGAAAAGAGGATTCTAAGACCTTTCATTTGATACCTTATTGCCTACCTAACTTATGATGTACTAAAAGTTATGGTCATTTGAAGTTTACTAAACACTCATAACTTAAGCTTAACTTGCAAAATTTTAGATTTTGGTATTTCCAATTTAGTTCTTTATGTTTTTAGCTCTTTGAATCACCGAGGTGTTCCAAATAGTGTGACAAATACTGGTGGGAGTATCAATGTTATAAAGAGAAAGTTTATTACTATAGAATAACATATTGTAATTTGAGAATGCAAAAACATATGTTCATTGGTTGATATACTATTGACATGATTTCTTTGTGTGATTGTGTTTCTTTATTAAACCCATATATTTGTGATATTTGAGGCAATTATATATCATAATGAAATTTGATTAATTGAGATGCATCATCATCCCCTTTTATTGAAATCATACTGTGCATATGCATTGATATGAGATTAAGTATAAGTTGGGCATGTTGAGATCATTCGTGCTTGGATTGTGACATGTTCTAATTATAAGTTGGGCACATGGAGGTCGTCTGCGATGGGATTATTATTAGTTTTTTTTATAGTGCATTGAGATTGTTCGCACAAACACATGGATATCGTCCCTGTCGATATATGTACCTAGCGAGTCCCCCATATGTCATGAACCCTTGATGTTATTCTGAGGAGTATCATGTATATACAGTTGTGAGAGTACTTGACATTTGAAGCATATCACTTCATAGTGTCACACTTCATTTGTATCTCATTAGATCCTTTATTCTTGTTTGAGTATGTGCTTTTTGAATGTTGGACATTAAGTGACATTTGATTATCGATATTGATGAAAACTTGGTTGATAAGTATAATGTGAACTTGTAAAATTAAAGGATGATTTTTATTATTTACTGTTGTCACATTTCTTTACTGTTAGTGTATGAGATATGTTAGGTACACGTAGTTTCGTACTCATACTACACTTTCCGTACTCTTTTGTGGTTCAGATTAAATTTCAAATTCGAGCGCATTTTCTAGTCTTCAGAATTGAGTTTTGATTTATCTTGGAGTTGTGGCGAGCTATTTGGTTGTTTGGTGGCCCACACCTCCCTCTATGTCTTTAGTTATCATTTTATTTTAGTACTTAGATAGGATATTCCATACGTCTAGGTTTGTCATTTAGTTCTGGACTTGAATCATAGTTTAGAAGCTCTTGTACTTATGACACTAAATCTTGAGGTGATATTTTAGGTTTCTGCATTTCATACTTCTAAATGATTTAATGTTTGGATATTATGTTGTCCCTTATCTTTCTTCTTTAACTATTGAATTGAATTGGTAAAAGTATCGAGTTGACTTACCTATCAGTGGGGAACATAAGTGCCATCATGAGTTATGATTTAGGGTTGTGACAGTATGACCATTTGGTTCACTATTATGGCTAGAGATTGTTCTTTAAAAAAAATTCCTGACATGCCCACTGCTAGCATTGGTCTGGCACACACATGTTGAATTTAAAAAATGGTGGGGTCTCTCATGCTTCTCTACCTAGCTCCCACCTTTGCCGTTGCATCTGCGACCCTGTTTGGATCTCTGAATGTATGGGTCAGTGTTAATCCCATCTGTCTAATCAAGTACCTGCATTGGGAAATCACATTAGAATAAAGTATATGGTCGTTTGTGATCATACGGATAGTCATAACTGAGTCAATTTTCGCTTCAATGGGTGTGAGGCTTCTTTATTCCGCTACTTGTAGCTCATAGAGAATTGCTAAGATTTTTGCTTGTATTACATCTATGCAGGATAGTTTTTTTGAAAACCTGTATATCCATTCTCCATCATGGTTTCTGATTACCTCTCAAATTAATCCCAGGCCTGTAGTAGTTTCGACTAAGATATCAGTGCCAAGTTGGTAGGTTCCCTAAGGTGGTGCCTCCCATTTGACCAGGATGTGCCTTTTCATGTTTGAACTGGTTGTGTTGATCAAATGATGGAATTTGGTGTTGGCTTTCACTTGGTTTTTTTTAATGGTGTTTTTGTTACCATTAAAGACAATATCATTTCTTCCAAATCATAGATGCCAAATGCTAAACAAGGAAAACCAGATTCCCAAGGGTGTGTTTTTTAAAGGTTTTGTCCTTAGTGGATCTCCAAATCTATTCTATGTTGGAGGCATTAACGATTGAAGTTACCAAGTTGATCCTAGGTGTGCTCAATGACACAACCTCCTCCCAGTAGTTTGGTGCCTTAGGGAAGTTAAAAAGAATGTGGGTTGCATTGTCACTTTAGTTTTTGTAATGATGCCGATGATGTGAAGGTAGGTATGGACGGAAGCCTATTGTGGTGGAAGAACCAGATGAAGGTATTGATTTTTTTGGGGAGTGTCAGCTTCAAAATCCACTGGTAGTCTTTCTGTTGAGGATTCTCGAACCTATCACAATCTTTGTCCAGCAATTGGTATCCACTCTTGACAGAAAAAGGCCATTTACCATGAGCTTCTAGATTAGGTACCATGAGCTTCTAAATTAGGTACCATGTGCTTCGAGATTAGGTTTTCATTCTTCCCTTCAGTGGCAAATAATAGGTTGTCTTGGATGATGGCATTAATGGCCTTCGTGTAACACCTCAAACTTTAAAAAGGTTAAAGTGGGTTAACGGATAGGTCCATAGGCCTAAAACAAACATGTACCTTTCACGAAAGCCTAAACGACTCGTGAAAGGGACCACGATCAGTTTAGGGAAGTTGCCTGGACGTTTAAGGCTGCCAGGATTTGGAGTCACCTGGACGGTTCCCTATATGGCCAGTTGTTATGACTCGAGGTTGCCCCCTAGAAGTAACACGGCGTAATTGACCCCAAAAGGGCCACATACAAGCCCTTAGCATAATCATAACATGAAGGTATAGAAAATGTGTAAAATTTACAACTTTTACAATAGAAGTCAAACTTCATTTTCATAGGGGAAAATTATAAGAGTCTAGACCTTGTCTCATTCACCATCTAAAACATAGGAATACAAAGTTTGGGAGTTAGACCATTACATCAATAAAAGTCTCAATATAATAAATACAAACTAGGAAATGAATAATCCGTCCTCGAACTTGAGGACTCACCACAACTTGGAGATAAGCAATCCAAGTCTTCTGCAAGAAAGGAGAGTGTATGTCACTTAGCCGAAACCTACACTCATCAAGATGTAAAAGAAGTAGGGGTTAGCACATAATATGTACTAAGTATGGAATAATACATAAAATCCTTGAAATATGATGAAAAGGACATTTTAGTGAAACGTATGTATTTGTCAAGTTTAGAAATCAACATGCACTTTCAATGTAGAAGAAAAGCCATAATCACATTTATATTCATAACATAGTGAAACCATTACCTTAGCAACCCCGAAGGAACACTAGTGCACTGTATGATTAGCATCCCATAATACCAACCTTACTAAGTACTCCTTTGAAGCTACCTTAGTCATACATATCATCTTTGGACCTCATCATAATCTATAGTAATAAATAAGGAAATAGTCATGTATATTGATCGAACATAAGGAAAGTCATTCATAGCAATTATCCATCCAACATACATGCATACATTAATGTCTCATCAAAACATAAAGAAACCATCCCATAATCTCCTACTAAGTCAACTTAACAAGAAGCCATAGTTTGGTTCATATGTTATTCATTATCGTATCATATAGGGAAAAGTGGCCATAGCCGACATAGACCATGTGAGCTACATGGAATCCGGTGTCATATAACCCTACACCAAAAGAAGGTGTCCTCCTTGCCTAAGGTAGAACTAAATGTATAGCTATAAGGTGGATCCACTAGCTAAAGACTATGTGGGCACATAGTTATGGGATAGGGAGATTGCTTCTAGAAACCCTACCTCTTGCATTTGGGGAGGAGCTTCCATCTCATGAGCTTACTTTAGATGACCCAACCTATTGCATTAAAGGAAGGACCTTTACCTCACTTTCCATATCCTCTCGGTACTAAGCATTATTTTCCAATTATACATAATTAGTCTTGAATTGTATTTACATGTGTGAAGGAGTGCTCTACCCTTTATTTAATACAACTCATAAAATAGCTCATAGATTCAATAAAGTGAGAATGTACTTTCAACCTTAGAATCAACATTAGTATGTGAGTAGAACTTTCACATTATTATTCATAGTGTTTTCATGAGAATAGACTTTCTATCAAAAAAACAACATTATCATCATCCTAGACAATTCATACATAATCAAGTGTAAGGGTAAGGGAAGAATGGCCTTTCGACAATACTTAATTTACACAATAGTCATAGTATCTTCACTTTCTAAGTGAATCATGAGTTCATACACAACATTCATCAACATGTATAAACCCCATCAATTTACCCCCTTTCAAGGGTTATGAATCGTGTCTCACAATTACAGCTAAAGATACTACAATAGGCATGAATAAAACAAGATTCAATAACTAGATTAACGTAGATACAATTCATAGTAATCATCTTGCATCAATACACCCATCACAATTCATGAAATTTGGGGTCATGGGGGAGTACATGGGTTCATGGGGAATTTTAAAATTAGAATAACCATTAAAAATAAAATCATTCATAACATAAGAAAATTAACATAATGAAATCGTTTTTAGGAAGAACCCATGGTTAGAATGAAAACCCTAGTTTTATGAATTTGAAATCAAAGAGTTGAAGGGCTTCATGGAGAAAAGTTTTCCATGAATGAAGTCTCCCATATGTTGATTGATGTTTTACTTACGAAATTTGAGTGAAAAGGATGAATCTTGAAGCCCTAGCTTCACCTTCGTGATGTTCTTCAATGGAGTCTAGAGAGAGTAATATCTTGGAGAGGAGAGTTGGTTGAGGTAGAGTTTTGTGAGTTATGAGAGTTAAAAAGGTTTATTTATTAGTTAAAAGTACTTTAATATATCTAAAATAACTAATAATAACCGACCCTACCCTTAATTAATTAAAATAAAATTTACGAAAGCACCCCTCCCTTGACCGAACCCAGACCAACTTTTGCAGGTGGTTCTTAACTTTATCTTCAACAATAAGTTCTAATTATTTAGATAAATAAAAGAAAATGAAAAGAAAGATATAAAGCAACGGTCCACAGACCACATCCATGGATCGTGGATGGGACCACGGCCCATCCTGCATGGGCGTGGTTTGGATCAGAGAGGGTGATTTGGAGGAACAGCTTGGGGATACTAAGTCTCAAACCATGCCTCCTAACCATGAAGTGTGGTTCTACCCACGAATCGTGGGTGCTCAATCGTGGTTCAAGCTGTTTTTTTGACAGCTTTTGGACCTTCCCTTAGGTCCTCCTCAAGGACCCTTGGGGGGGGGGGGTCCGAGGGGGTCATGTTTTGACATTTAGGTACTAAAACCCTAGTACTAAATTAGGGAAGTTACTTTAGGACTCTAGCCTTACGTTTTAATTTCATTAGGTTACTAGACCACATGTTAGGCTCTAGCTTAGGTCATTAAATTTCTGGGTGTTACATTATCTCCCTCTTGGGAACATTCGTCCTCGAATAATGATCTAAACACCAAGCTAAGTTAGAAACTCTAGACTAACAACCCATCATGCATGAAACATCAAAATATGCAAAACTCACAAATGCAACAATCACTGTATGCACTTTTCAAAAGGAGGAAACTATAACTCCATTTCATAACATGGACAATGCAATACAAGGAAATAGGAACTACATCTACCATCTCCAATATGCATGAAACTCATCAATTCACATCAACATGGGAGGAACTAGCTTCTCTGGCTCAAGTAAGCTCAACTCAACAATATGGAGCCAATAAGCCATTCATCAAAACATAACTAAGCATGCTTATCAATTCACCTCATGAAGTCAAAAATGCAATTATCATACTAAAGTGCAAATCAACATGAGGAATATATAAATCATGAAAACTCAATATATGCCAAACATGAATTCTCACACGGACATGCACAATATAAGGAAATCATGGACAATTCATACAATACACATGACTCCCAAACATTTAAAACTCAAGAGGAATTACTTACCTCAAGTTTGGACAGGTGTAGAAGGAAAAAAATGAGGATAACGGGACTTCATATCGACCTCAGCTTCCCAAGTAGCACCCTCAACCAAGTTATTCCTCCATAAAACCTTAACGGAGGCTACTTCCTTATTCCTCAACCTCTTCACTTGCTGGTAGAAAATCTCAACCGGGACTTCTTCATAAGAAAGGTTCTCATCTACTCCTAAAGCCTCTAAAAGAAGGATTGATACTAGATCACCAATGCACTTCTTGAGCATAGAAACATGAAATATTGGGTGAATTGAATCCAATTCATTTGGCAAGTCTAATTCATATGCAACTTTCCCAACACATTTCAAGGTTTGGCGTGGCCCCACATATCGGGGCTAAGCTTCCCCTTCTTACCAAACCTCATCACACCTTTCATGGGTGAGATTTTCAAGTAGACCCAATCACCAACCTAAAATTCAAGATCCCTCCTTCTAACATCAGCATAAGATTTTTGCCGACTTTGGGCCGTTTTCAACCTCTTTCTTATGTGTCAAACGTTTTCAATGGCATCATAAACTAGTTTGGGACCAATTAGAGAAAACTTACCTACTTTAAACCACCCAAACGGAGTTCTAAACCTTCTCCCATAAAGTTCTTCAAAAGGAGCCATGGCAATGCTAGAGTGGTAACTATTGTAGTAGTCAAATTCTATTAATGGGAGATGATCATCCCAATTACCCTTGAAATCAATCACACACACCCTTAAAATGTCTTCTAAGATTTGAATGGTGCGTTTAGCTTGACCATCCGTTTGAGGGTGGAAAACGGTACTAAGTTTAACATTGGTACCAAACCCTTGTTGGAATGCCTTCCAAATATGTGTAGTAAATTGAGTACCCCAATCTGAAATGATAGACAAGGGAACCCTATGTAACTTCACTATTTCCTTGATGTATAATTTGGCATAATCTTTCACCGAAAAAGAAACCTTGACGGGAATGAAGTGGGTTGATTTGGTCATCCTATCAACAATGACCCAAATAGAATCATGTTGCCTTCGAGTACGAGGCAAACCCACCACAAAGTCCATATTCACCTCTTCCCACTTCTAAGTGGGAATATTTATATCTTGCAACAAACCTCCCGGTTTTAGGTGTTCGGCCTTAACTTGTTGACAATTCGGACATTTGGCCACAAAACCCACTATATTCGTTTTCATGCTATTCCACCAATAGAATTCCCGTAGATCACGTTATATCTTAGTGGCTCCCGGATGAATAGAATACTGCAAACCATGAGCCTCTTCCAAAATTTTCTCTCTCGAGCCATCAACATCCAGAACACATAATCTACCTTAGTACCTAAGCACCCCATCTCCCCTTTGGGAGAAAGCCTCAACAGACTTGTTGAGAACCGATTCTTTCAACTCAATCAAAATAGGATCAAGATGTTGCTTATTAGACTTAACATCAACCACAAAGGATGATTCAGAACTATGACGGACCATTAATCCACCCTTGGTGGAATCCATTAGTTGGACACCTAATTGGGCCAACCTATGCACATCATGAACCAATTCCTTCTTCTCATCTTCTACATGAGCTACACTACTCATGGACAATATACTTAGGGCATCTGCAACTACATTGGCTTTGCCGGGGTGGTAAAGGACACTCATATCGTAATCCTTTAGAAGTTCTAACCATCTTCTTTGCCGGAATTCAATTGTTTTTGGCTAAACACATATTGAAGACTTTTGTGGTTGGTGAAAAGATCTACATGAACCCCATAAAGGTAGTGTCTCTAAATTTTCAAGGAAAACACCACCGTCGCTAATTTGAGATCATGAGTTGGATAATTCTTTTCATGTACCTTGAGTTGCCTCGAAGCATAAGCAATCACTTTACCACGTTGCATAAGGACACATCCCAAACCCCCTCGAGAAGTGTCACAATATACCACAAACCCATCGGTACACTCCGGTAAGGTCAACAACGGAGCGGATGTAAGTCTATCTTTCAAATCTTGAAAGCTTTTCTCACAAACCTCCGACCACACAAACTTAGCTTTCTTCTGAGTCAAGGCCGTTAATGGAGAAGCAATAGAGGATAAACCCTCAAAAAACCTCCTATAGTAACCGGCCAAACCCAAAAAACTTCTAATATCGGTAGGAGTTAGAGGTCTAGGCCAACCCTTGACCGTATCCGTCTTCTTAGGATCTACCTCAATACCCATGCCCGACACAATATGACCTAGGAAGGCAATCAACCTTAGCCAAAACTCGCACTTACTATACTTAGCATATAATTGGTTGTCTTTAAGGACTTGCAATATGATCCTCAAATAATCCATATGTTCACCTCCACTTCTTGAATAGATCAAAATATCGTCAATAAAGACGATCACAAACGAATCAAGATATTTCCTAAATACCCTATTCATTAGGTCCATGAATGCCGCCCGGGCATCGGTCAACCCAAAAGACATAACCACAAATTCAAAGTGACCGTACAGGGTCCTAAAGGCCATCTTGGGAATGTTAACCCCTCTTACCCTTAGTTGATGATAACCTTAACGAAGATCTACTTTGGAGAAATAGGTAGCCCCTTGGAGTTGATCAAAGAAATCGTCAATTTTAGGAAATGGGTACTTATTCTTTATAGTGACCTTGTTCAATTGTTGGTAACCAATACACATCCTAAGGGAACCATCTTTATTTTTCACAAATAATACCGGAGCACCCCATGGAGATATGATTGGTTGAATAAAACCCTTGTCTAGCAAATCCTTGATTTGTGCCTTTAACTCTTTTGATTCGGGTGGAGCCATTTATAGGGAGGGATAGATATGGGTTGTGTATCCGGCCAAAGATTAATGCCGAAGTCTATTTCTAGTTAGGGAGGAATGCCGGGCAAGTCATTGGAAAAGACTTCCAAAAACACGCTCACCATAGGGACTGACTCTAAAGAAGGGAGCTTGGACTTAACATCCACATGCAATATGATACACACACCCCTTGGAGATCATTTTCCTAGCTTTTAGACATGAAACACATTGACCTCTAGGAATAAAATTTTCCCCTTTCCATTCTAAGATTGGCTCTTTTGGAAATTGAAATTTGACCACCCGGGTCCTGCAATCTATTGAAGCATAGCATGCGTGCAACTAATCCATGCCCAAAATTACATCAAAATCAAGCATGTCTAATTCTACCAAATCAACCAAAGTGACTTTATGAGACAAAGAAATAGGACAACTCCTATATACTCTTTTAGCTAACACTGAGTCACCAACCGGGGTAGAAACCGAAAAAGGCTCTATTAGGGTTTCAGGGAGTATATCAAGTTTCATAGCCACAAAGGGTGTAACAAAAGATAAAGTGGCACCGGGGTCTAGTAATGCAAAACATCAATGGAAAAGACTTGCAACATACCCGTTACAATATCCAATAAGCTCTCTTGGTCACCTTTTGATTGAAGAGCATAGAAGCGATTCTTCTTAGGAGCATCGAAATTGGAACCACTAGGAGGAGCTTGATTACCCTCTCTTCTATTGGCCGTACGGGTTGAACAATCTTTCAATTGATGCCCACTTTTTCCACATCCATAGCACACACCCATACCGGCAAGACATTTTCCCTCATGTTTCCTACAACATTTGGCGCATGTAGGCCTTTCCATGAAAGTTCCACTCCTATTGTCTCCTTGAGGCTTAGGGTTAGACACCATATCTTTGTTGGTTTTAGGAGCATTAGAGGAGCTTTGGTTGGAAAACCTCTTCTTGAACCTTGGTCCACTTTGACCTTCAAACTTACGCTTAGAAGAATTACCATCATTGGTCCTTACCCTTTTTACCTCTATATTATTCTTCCTAAGCCTTGTCTCCTCAACTTGTTGAGCATACACCATTAGACGTGAAATGTCCATATTGTCATGAAGCATTGCCGCACGACATTCTTTCTCAATGGAGTCAGACACTCACAAAATGACTTATTTAATCTCTAGGATTAAACACTAAATATGGGGTATATTTGGACAACTTAGTAAATTTAACAGAATATTCTTGGACACTCATACCTCCTTGATGAAGGTTGATAAATTCCTCCACCTTTGCTTCCCTCTTTTCCTGTGGAAAGAACCTACCAAAGAACGCATTCTTGAACACTTCCCAACCAATGGGATCTGCTCTTATAGACCTATTATCCTTCAATTGAGTAAACAATACTTGGGCTACATCTTTCAATTGATACCCGACTAGTTTGGCTTTCTCAATAGAAGTCACTCCTATAACATCAACTATCTTGTAGACCTCTTCCAAAAACTCTTGTGGGTCTTCATTCACTTTGGAACCAAAGAACATATGAGGGTTCATTCTTGTGAGGTCTCTGAACCTTGAGGCCATGGTGCTCACATTAGGATTCACTCGGGCCCCATTTCCCTATTTTCTTGTGCTGTTATAGCTTGAGCTTGAGTGCTGATGACTTGAGTTTGAAACCGTCATAAATGAGTCAATGTTTGGAAAGCCACATTATTTCCATATTAGGAGCTTGAGGATCTTGAGGAGCTTGAGGAGGAACTCCCTCATTCACATTCTCCTCTTGCATCCTCCTTCCATTCCCTCTTCTTGTATTCATTGCCTATAATCACAAGAGGAGGTTAGGAAAAAGGACTTCATAGAGTTAGGACTCTAAAGCACGACTAAAGAGTAATGAAAGAAGTGAAAGTTATTAAACATCTTATAGCCTCTTATTCATAAGTGTGGCGCTTTTCACACTCATGAGCAAGACTCTACTAGATGTGGTTCATGAGACATCAACCTAAATACCATCCCCAAAACCTTATGCTCTGATACTAAGTTTGTCACGACTCGGGGCTACCCCCTAGAGGTAACACGGTGTAATTGACCCCAAAGGGGTCGCTTACAAATCCTTAGCATAATCATCACATGAAGTTATAGAAAATATAGAAAATTTAAAACTTTTACAATAGAAGTCAAACTTCATTTTCATAAGGGAAAATCATAAGAATCTAGGCCTTGTCTTATTCACCATCTAAAACATAGGAATACAAAGTTTGGGACTTAGCCCATTGCATCAATAAAAGTTTCAATATAAAAAATACAATGGAAACTAGGAAATGGATAATCCATCATCGAACTTGAGGACTCAACACAACTTGGAGATAAGCAATGCAAGTCTTCTTCAAGAAAGGAGAATGCATGTCACCTAGTCGGAACCTACACTCATCAAAATGTAAAAGAAGTAGGGGTTAGCACATAATATGTACTAATTATGGAATAATGCATAAAATCCTTTAAATATGATGATAAGGACATTTTAGTGAAACGTATGCATTTGCCAAGTTTAGAAATCAACATGCACTTTCAATGTAGAAGACAAGCCATAATCACATTTATATTCATAACATAGTGAAACCATTACCTTAGCAACCCCGTAGGAACACTAGTGCACTGTATGGTTAGCATCCCACAATACCAACCTTACTAAGTACTCCTTTGAAGCTACCTTAGTCATACATATCATCTTTAGACCTCATCATAATGAATAGTCAAAAATAAGGAAATAGTCATGTATATTCATTGAACATAAGGAAAGTCATTCATAGCAACTCGCCATCCAACATACATGCATATATTCTTGTCTCATCATAACATAAAGAAACCATCCCATAACCTCCTACTAAGTAACTTAACAAGAAGCCATAGTTTTGTTCATATCTTATTCATTATCTTATCATATTAGGAAAAGTTGCCATAACCGACATAGACCATGTGAGCTACATGGAATTCGGTGTCATATAACCCCACACCAAAAGAAGGTGTCCTACTTGCCTAAGGTATAACTAAATGTATATCTATAAGGTGGATCAGCTAGCTAAAGACCTATGTGGGCACATAGTTATGGGATAGGGAGATTGCTTCTAGAAACCCTACCTCTTGCATTGGTGGAGGAGCTTCCATCTCATGAGTTTACTTTAGATGACCTGACCTACTGCATTGATGGAAGGGCCTTTACCTCACTTTCCATATCTTCTAGGTACAAAGCATTATTTCCCAATTATAAATAATTAGTCTTGAATTGTATGAGTGCTCTACCCTTCATTCCATACAACTCATAAAATAGCTCATAGATTCAATAAAGTGAGAATGTATTTTCAACCTTAGAATCAACATTAGTATGTGAGTAGAACTTTCACATAAATATTCATAGTGTTTTCATGAGAATAGAATTTCAATCAACACAACAACATTATCATCATCCTAGACAATTCATACATAATCAAGTGTTAGGTAAGGGAAGAATGACCTTTCAACAATACCTCAATTTACACAATAGTCATAGGATCTTCACTTTCTAAGTGAATCATTAGTTCATACTTAACCTTCATCAACATGTATAAACCCTAGCAATTTATCCCCTCTCAAGGGTTATGAATCATGTCCCACAATTACACATAAAGATACTACAATAGACATGAATAAAACAAGATTCAATAACTAGATTAACATAGATACTATTCATAGTAATCATCCTGTATCAATACACCCATCACAATTCATGAAATTTGGGGTCATGGGTGGGGAATTTTACAATAAAAATCACCATTAAGCATCAAATCATCCATAATATAAGACAGTTAACATAATGAAATCGTTTTTAGGAAGAACCCATGATTAGAATGAAAACCCTAGTTTTATGAATTTGAAATCAAAGAGTTGAAGGGCTTCATAGAGAAAAGTGTTCCAGTCTCCCATACCTTGATTGATGTTTTCCTTACGAAATTGGAGTAACAAGGATGAATGTTGAAGCCCTAGCTTGACCTTGGTGATGTTCTTTAATGGAGTCTAGAGAGAGAAATATTTTGGAGAGGAGAGTTGGTTTAGTTTGAGTTTTGTGAGTTATGAGAGTTAAAAAGGGTTTTTTAATAGTTAAAAGTACTTTAATATATCTAAAATAACTAATAATAACCGACCCTACCCTTAATTAATTAAAATAGAATTTACGAAAACACCCCTCCCTTGGCCGAACCCAAACAAACTTTTGCAGGTGGTGTTCCACGGACCCCATCCACGGGTCATGGATGGGACCACATCCCGTCCTGCATGGGTGTGATTTGGATCAGAGAGGGTGATTTGGAGGAACAATTTGGGGAGACTAAGTCTTAAACCACGCCTCCTAACCACGGAGCGTGGTTCCACTCATGACTCGTGGGTTCCCAATCGTGGTTCAAGCTATTTTTTTTTAATAGCTTTTGGATCTTCCCTTGGGTCCTCCTCTAGGACCCTTGGGGGTCCTAGGGAGTCATGCCTTGATGTTTAGGTACTAGAACCCTAGTACTAAGTTAGGGAAGTTATTTTAGGACTCTAACCTTACATTTTAACTTCATTAGGCTACTAGACTACATGTTAGGCTCTAGATTAGGTCATTAGATTTCCGGGTTACAGGTGCCTTATGTAGACCGTTGACAAATTTGTATAGGTCTCCCATCCGTTTCTCAGTTGAACGCTATTTAGTCTTTCCCTTTGTGATTGATACCTAAGTTATGTAGTTTTAACCCCCATTCTATGTGCTATATAAGTGATTTAATTCCTAAAGTTACCCGTTCTAAATCATTCTCCTAAATCATAAATTTCCCTCTAGGTTCATTCTCAAAATCCCCTCTAAGGCTAAGGAAGAAAAAGCCAAGGTTTCAATTCAAGATTTTCAATTCACCATAGATATTGGGCCCTAATCACTAATGTATGTTAGTATTGACCTATGGAGTCCTTTCCTCCATAGGGTTCCCAAGATCTTCCAATCTTACAAGCTGAATTCTCAACTCAAATTTACGATTCTATTCAATCTTCATGGGTTTCTTTATAATTATGATTCAAATAACTTATGTTATCATTCTTCCTGTAGTGACTATCGTTGTCACTACCGTGGTCACTCATACTTGGATACCTGCAAAGAAGCAAATCACAACACCCAATCTACTACAACTAATTAAGCAAATTTACAAGTTAATTTCTCGAATGAAATTTCTAGCCATCATTCCCTGACAGCGACGCCATTTTCGATATTGCTCAAACTACTCTTCAAAATCAATTAAAGAGTAAGTGGTCATTTGTCAAAAAATATACCCATCGAAGAGTCGGGGTCGAATCCCACAGAGAATAATACAAGGCTACGCATTTTATCTGGAAATTTGGAATGTAAATTCATTCATTTGCAGTAATAAACAAGTGGGTGGATAATTCCACCAAATTTAATAGAAGGATTTGGTTATAAAAAATCACAATTAAGCTAGATTTCAGAAATTCGAATAAGTAACAAGTAATCTAGGGTTGCGGGGATTGGTAATCAATGTCATATAGGGGTAATTGAGTTGCTTTGTAGTGATGAACATTTATGGATAGACTAGGTCATCTTCAACGACATTAATCTTCTTTTGATCTCATAGAAACATTTTAGAGAATTTTCTTTCGGTCACATCTATGTGCTATACTAAAAAACGCAATACCTTACCTTATTCTCTCTTTTGATACTACAATAAGGCAAATAGATCCAACTCATAACCTCTATTTTCAAGCAAGTTATATACATCAATCCTAAATTTCAATTATCGAATAATTACCCACTCCAATCAATCTCTTTTGAGCATCAATCCGTGATTAGAAGTAGGAATTAAGTTCACAATCTTAACCCACAAGTTAAATATATGCTAATGAGCCAAAAGCTATGTATGAACATCAGAAAAAAAGAGCATAACACAATACCACTACATTAAATCAATACCAAACCCATAGTTTCACCCATAGAGGTTGGGATTTTAGCCACCTATCTCAAAGAGTAAAGAAATTATACCTTTCATGAAAGAATCCATGGGTATCATCAAATTAAACTATTGCAGGCAAACCCACTTTGACTTCAACTTCAATTTATCAATTTCAAGAACAAAGTTGAAAAACCCCAAATACTAAAAGGTGTTATTCACAAGGTAAAGTATTTCTCTCTCTCTATCTATTATTCAAAATTTTAAAATTTTTGAACTCTCTTTCCGAACTCCTATTTGGGTTTTTTATAATTTCCCTAAAATTTGGCTAAAAACTCATTATGTGACCCATTGGGCGACATTAGTACAGCTCGCCAATCACAATAGGCGGATCGCCATGTCACGCCCTAAGTCTACACCCTGGGAGGAGTTGGCACTCGAGAACCATTGTTGTCCCCAAGCGAACCCTTTTTCTTGACTTACTTACTCAGCGGAAGTCTTACACACAAGAAACAATCTCAAAGGATAACTCATACAAATGTCTTTAAGAAATATTAAACTTAGCCAAAATGGAAACTCAAGTCTCAACCATTAAAAACAGGAAATGGAAAACTCAAGAACTAACATCTGACTATCTATGAAGCCTCTAACCAACTTAGATGGATGTCGGGACAAGATCCACTACATCCTAATCAAAATAAAACTACTAAAAGCAATAAAAGGGATCCTCCGAAAGCAAGGAGGCTCACCAACAAGTCTAGAGCTCAACTAGAATCAACGATGCGCTGGATGCTGGTCCAGGTTACCTGTATCTGTACCATTGAAAGATGCATGCTAAATAGCATCAGTATATTGAATGTACGAGTCTGCGAAGGGAATTCTAAAACAAGACATAAACTTGAAAGGAACTGAAGAACTTACCTGGCTCAAATCAACTCAACTTAACTTAACTGAACTCATTCCAATATAAAGTAGTATAAAACAAGTGCAACATAAAGAAAATCTTTTTAAAACATGGATGTCAACTCTGTGTATTGGAAATACAATAATACTTTGTGTGTATGCAAAGATACAATATAACTCTGAAATGTATGTAAGAATACAATTAAACTGTGTATATAAGAATACAAATATTTATATGGGAGTTTCTCTAACCAACAATCATCACGTAAGAGCTATTATGATGATACAATATTTTACCTCATGCTGCCAGGGCCATCCTATACCTTGATGAGGGTATAGAACCTGATTACTAAGTGGATCTACTAGTCGATGCTAAAAAGCACTAAGGAATCGTCTAAAAAGCATGATCCTTTTCTACCCATGATGGCGACACGGTTTATGGGGGTTGGGAGTTGTTTGAACTCTCCCCTATATCGGTGCTCAATACTACTCCCAAAATATGATACTAGCTCTTATGTTTAAAAACAAACTTCTTTTTGTGATTTGGGATAATTGCTCAAAAACTAAGCTCAAGGGATATCTTGGAAATCAAAGTTTCCTCTCTTTCTTAATTGTGAAAGCGTTACTCTTTTCTGAAAACTAGCATAAAGGCTCTTTGGAAATTAACGTTTCCTTACTTGTTTAAATGTAAAAACATTTTAAACTCTTTGGGAATACATAGTCCCCATATAATTTTGAAGAAATGAACTTCAATCTCTACTCCTTACTCTTTGCTCAACTTGAACTTTATGTCTTAAAACAAAGTTAAAACATTTGGAAAACTCTAAGAACTTTTCTTGACATGACTCTTGCTTCTCTTGACTTTGATCTTAACTTTCCTTGAATTTGATTATGGATTCAAGGTTCATGATCACATGTTTATGGATGATTTGATGATTTTTAGACATACCTTAGAGTGTTGGAATTAGCTAGAAAACATAGGTAGGCTGCTAAGGAACTAGTACGGAAAGATGGGGGAAGAATGGGCAGAACTGGCGTCCCTGGTGCTCTGAGAGGCGCGGGGCGCCAGCCTTAAAACTTTAGAGGCTTGGGTGGGGCATTCTAGCTGGCATGGCGCCCCAAAGCCCAAACTTCAGCGGCCCCTTCTAGGGGCTGGGAGAGGGGCGGCGCCCTAAGCCCCTGCCCAGGTGCACTCCGAATTTTCTCCTTCATTTTTCATCTCTAAACCTGCTATTTCAACTTAGTTCTTCTCCCAAACATTTAGAATCAACTATACCATCAATATATACAAGACACTATTCTAATTCACACCTAAAATCACGAATTTGGATCGACAACTCCTCAACAATTTCAACGAATCAAGAACTCAATAGAACTTCAACAAAACCCATCAAGAACTCAATTTCTAAAACCTTCAATAACATAAATTCGCTAAAATAAATCATGATTGGCGCGTGGGTGAACTAACCCAATGCTATGTGATCTCACATACCTCGTATGATTGAATCCTTGGCGAAATCCACAACCAAACTTGAATGTTCTTGACGAATCTTGACTTTCTTTCTCCTTTCTCCTCTTTTGTCTTTTCTCCAAGCCCTAGTGTGAACTTCAACTTTTCTAAACTGATCTAATTCTGATTATACCCCAAATAAACTCCTAAAAATGAATTAAAATAATTGGGTAAGGAAAAGACTATAATACCCTTTTAAAATCTAGTTTAGACTTTCCTTATTTGAACAACCCCACTTCAAATGGGGATATATCACTCATACGAACTTGTTATCGCGCAAAATCAGTGGCGTTGGAAAGATAATTCCAAGATATTTTCTACGGTATCTGGAAGCACATCTAAATCATCCTTAGCTAGGGGTTATAGTCGTTTGAAGTTCACCCAAAACTCAAACTTAACAATACTTAACCAAATTTTCCAGATTTTCATTCTTTCCAAAAATGACTCTTTCTAATTCTAGTTCTTTCTAGTAACGGGGTATTACACACAAACTGCTCCTCAGCTAGACTTTGTCTTTCTCTGGGCTTCAAGTGTTTGAATCTCAATTGATGAGCTCATTGGAGTTTTGTCTTTCAAGCTCAGCAAATCACAAAGTACCACCTTTGTTTGTCTTCAAGCCATTAACTTTTCTCCTTGTATTGTTGCCTTCGGCGATGGTCAACATTTTTGTAACACCCTTAATGTTAATAAGAATTTGCATATTGATTTACCATTGTTAAGCTATTTCAATACGATTTACTCTCATTTTGGGGAACTTTAACGTTGTTAAAGTTGCTAACTTGCTTAACATAAAGTGTATAGGAATGGATGGAATTGTGTTGGGATATGTACATAATATTCTATCCTAATTGTGGGTAACTAAATGGTGATGAGGCATATACATATAAATATGTATTTATGCATTTTTGGGTAGCACAATAAAAAGAATTTGGGCAGCACCTTGGCCAGCCAGATGTCCAAAGTGATAACTATTACTTGTGTGTCTATATATTGACCTTTCATAGTGAATTTCGGTTCTTGGAAGAAAATAGAACTTTAGAACCTAAATTAACCCTTTCTTCATCTAAATCACAAGAAAAAAAACCTTGGTCTTTTGGCTGAAATTCAAGAGACAAACTGCCTTGTTGGTAAGTGCTGGAATTTGTTTCTGAGCTGGGTAGTGTTTGATAATTTGTGTATATCGTGTGATCTATAACTCCATTTTGGGTTAATAAATATGTTTTGGAAAGATGATTCATGTATCTACAACTCTTATGTTTATATAAAAGTCTAATTTAGCTGTTATGGATGTGGAAACTGGGACACAACACAGGACAAGTTCAGTCCATATTTCTCTGTTGCTGTAGCTGAGTAGGTTGTGTTACGTTTAGAATATCTCGTTCTGTATAACTCCATTTTGGGTGAATAAATATGTTTTGGAAAGCTAATTTATGTATCTAAAACTCTTATGTTTATGTGAAAGTATAAGCTAGCTGTTATGGATGTGAAATTCGGGACGCAACACAGGACAAGTTTTGTCCAGACTTCAAATTTAGAAACCCGGTAGGAACCACTGTTAGTGTATTGATGATATCTTTTTGTATAAAAGGTATTTTTTGGTGATTCTTGTTGAGTTGTAATAATAATAGATGTATCTACATCTTTCATGAAGGTTACAAAGTCCAGTTTTGCCATTTTCCTGTTCAAATATAAGTTACAATATGGGGTACTAAACTGCCCAGAATCACTGTTTTAGGAACAAAGTTGTATTTGTGCGGGCTGAGCTTACTTGTGATGATAACCTATTTTATTTTGATATTATTGAGATATTAGGAATTAAATAAGTTATTTAATTTTATTTTTAAGGTTATATATATACTTGTGAACAAGTTGAGGACCTTGATACGTAGATTGGTCTCCAGTTTGAGCTTGCGAAGTTGGTTGGAATGTTGCTACGCTAAAGTATTGAGGTTTGTGTATAAACTTGTACTTGCACTCTTGTAATGAATGGTATATATGAAATTTTATCTTGATACCTCAACTATCTCTTGTCAATTTGCATTGTCGTGTTGGTATGATGCTTGTGTAACTCGCCCACTTGTACAGATTGTTTGATCACTTGGCACTCTTGTTGGGACTATGTCCTTATTGTGGCCGTGACTTTGTCACTATTGGCAGGCCTCTTGATTTGGATCATTTGCCATCTTGAATCTGGATTTGTAGTTCGTCTTAGGAATGGAAGTTATCCATTTTAAGTACGAACTAGAAAGCCATTTTTAATATGGTTCTTGGTTCTCTTGATACAGGGCCTCGGTCCTTCTTGATACTTGCTTATGCCGGGTGTGACGACATGAAGTATATATGGGGCGAGCCTTGCTATTGAAATTCTTGGAAAATGGTTCTATGAGCTTCTTGACATTTGTATCTTAGAATATAGAACTTGATACTTGTTATCTATTGTTACTTGATTTATTTATTATGTTTCAAGTATTATGCTCATTGACTTGGAAAAGGTAGCTTGGTGAATTTTGAGGATTCCGACCCTATAGTTTTTACACCACTAAGCTATATGCTTAGCAATAGTTGTTTCTATCGTAGGGGCTGATCGAGAGGAGGCATGAGGATGACCCTGGGAGATGGAAATTTTGAGAACTTTTAAGAAGATCAAATTTGCATATAGGCATATATATATATTTTGTATAAATTTTGGTACTTATACACGATCTATGTGATGTATATTTGCATTCAATTTTGAAGATTAACCGTATCATGTCCATGGGTTGTAATATAAGTATGGCTATATGTTTGGTTTATTTGGGGTGTGTACGCCCAAGCTTGTAATATATTACATGTCCTACTTGTTTGGAATGATCGTATGAAGCATGATCCCAATTATTTTGGGCACTCGAAAGTTGATGATAAATATTTAGGATCATTGTTTACTTGTATGGGAAAAATATATGTCTAAAAATAAATAAATAAATAAATAAATTTAGTGATTTATTTGCGTATGGAAATTGGAAACGGGCGTTACAATTTTCCCCTTTCTCACTTGGTGATAGTGATAATGCTCAAATGTCCTTGTAAAAACCAATTAAAAGGTATAAAAATTGTAGTCAATAAAAAAAACCCCAAAGAAAAGTCAGGGTTGAATCTATAGAGAATAATATATCATAGAGAATTCCTATCAAGAAATTTGGATTTTAAGATTGCTCATTTGTAATAATAAGAACAAGTGGGTGGATGATTCCAAAAATTTAATAAAAAGCTTTGGTTATCAATTATAGAAATTGAACTAAAATATCGGAGAATTCAAGAAATCTAGGGGTGCACGAATTGGAGATCAATGTCACATAGGGGTAATTGTGTTGCTCTATAGATGCTAATTATCTTTTGATCTCAAAGCATATATGCATAGAATCTCCTTTCGGTCTCATCTAAATGCCAAACTAAAGAATCGAAAACCTTATTCTATTCTCTCTTTATAAAATCAAACAAAATAGATTTGATCCATAACCTCTATTTTCAAGCAAGATATAGACATAAAATCTAAATTGCTAGTTTGGAGTAATTACCTGCTCCAATCAATCTCTTTCAAGCATCAACCAGTGATCGAAAGTAGAAATTAAGTTTGCGACCATAACCGATAAATTATTTCGATGCTAATTAGCCCAAATTCATGTATGAATAGCAGAAAAACAGAGCATAACACAATATCCACTACATTAAATCAACACCCAACCACATATTTTACCCTTAGATCTTGGGTTTTTAGTTGTCCATCACAAAAAGTAAAGAAAGTATACTTTTTATGGAAACAACCATGGGTATCATGAAATTAAGAAATTACAAGTAAACCCACTTTGGATTCAACTTCAATTTATCAAATTCAAGGGCAAAGTTGAAAAACCCCAAGAGCTAGAAAGTGGTCTTTAAAAGGGTCAAGTGTTCTATATCAAAACTCTATTTCAAAACTAATTTTTTGATAAATAACTTGGTATATATTTCTCTCTCCTTTGGACTATTTATAGTTTCCCAAAATTTGGCCTAAAATCCAATGCACATCTTATTCAACGATATTAGTCAGGCTCACCGAGCTCGTTCAGCAAATTGCCTCTTGCTCCTTATCTCACCTTTTCATGCTCCAGGCTTCAGGTGTTTGAACCTCAGTTGGTGAACTCGTATGAGTCAGCCTTTCATAGTCCGTGAATCGCTAAGTACCACCTTGGTTAGCCTTTCTAGCATTCAATCTTTTATTTTACACTGTCATTTTAGGTAATGTTTTGCATGGTCAATTTCCTCATTCGACACGTCGCCCTTTTTCAATAGAGTTTTCCAACTTGATTTGTTAGACACAAATGCTATGCACTGTAATTTTGGGTGAGGTCGTGCTCAATTTGCGAAGCTCTCTTCTTGTTAGGCGATCGACAATGTATAGTTTACACTTTGTTTTTGCATTCCTGGCCATTCTTTCAAACATCAATCATTTCCTTGTTCATTTTCCTTCATAGCTACAAATCATCAATATTTTATCAGAATAGGACAAAATTAGGCATTGAGTATGCTAATTATTGAGCTAAATAGACCTCAAATGAGTGCAAATCTACCACTTATAAGATGGTCAACATGTTCGTCTTTCTCACTAGGCTAAGAAGACTTCACCCACATCAAATTCAACCAAGACCTAAAAATATTTACCAGCCAATTTCAGCAAGTAACCAACACATTCAAGTTTAGCAATTTCTCCGCACAAACATAAGCAATCAACTCATGGGCAAGCGCCAATACAATCATTTTAGCACATATCAATAAAATCAATGAACGTTATGCATCGCATGGCCTAATGACCATACATAAAACACATTTTAAGCTCAAATGAAAAGATAGATATCGAATACCACCTTCAAATAGAAGCAAAATGTGAAAATGTGGAAGGTTAGGATATGGACTGATCTAGCAAGATAATGCACTCCACACACTCAATAATCACAAAAAGGTCACTCGCACACTAACATATGATATTGTGAATGAACTGGAAAAGGATCTCAGAGTTGGCAAAGAGTTTTCTTTCTGAAAATGGAAAGACCCTTGGTCTTTTCATACTAGGAATGTTCATCGGTCACGACTAAAGTCATTGAGTGCTTTCGACAAATATCACATCCATTTCATTCAAATCACTCATGTTATTATTCTTCTTGTAGTGACTATCATTGTCAATCATGCTTTAATACCTACAAAGCAGCATACCACAACACCAAACAACAATCTACTACCACTAAGCAAATTCGCAAGCTAATTTCTCAAATGAAATTTCTAGCCATCATTCCCCAGCACCGACGCCATTTTTGATAACTCTTAAACTAGTCTTCAAAATCAATTAAAGAATAAGTGATGCATTTCATTCAAATCACTCATGTTATTATTCTTCTCGTAGTGACTATCATTGTCAATCATGCTTTGATACCTGCAAAGTAGCAGACCACAACACCAAACAACAATCTACTACAACTAAGAAAATTCGCAAGCTAATTTCTCAAATGAAATTTCTAGTCATCATTCCCGGCACCGACACCATTTTTGATAATGCTTAAACTACTCTTCAAAATCAATTCAAGTGTAAGTGGTAGTTTATCAATAAAAATATCAACGAAGAGACGGGGTCGAATCCCTTAGAAAATAATACAGTGCTACGAATTCTATTAGGAAATTTGGAATTTATATTCGTTCATTTGTGGTAATAAAAAAGTGGGTGGATACTTCCACCAAATTTAATAGAGGGATTTAGTTAACAAAAATCGCAATTAAGCTAAGATTTCAGAAATTCAGATAAGTAACAAGTAATCTAGGGGTGTGGGGATTGGAAATTGATGTTACGTAGGGTGATTGTTGTGAGACCCTATGGTTCTTTCGCATAATATGTGTATCATTGCATTAGTGTATGAGGCTTATATGACTTGATGTATCATTTCAGGAGAATAAAGTTGCAAAGGGGAGGTAAAAAAAAATCAAAGAATTAGACTAATGTTATGGGTCAAGGATGCCCTTAAACAAGTTCTCGTTAAAGAATGTCTATTCTAACACCCTACTCGTTCGGAAGGTTCAAGTTATCTAGTATCTTTTGGATAGGACAAAGAGTGTCTGATATGCTAAAAAGGATATTTTATAAGGTGATATAGTCGCCCAATGATCGTAAGTTAAGTTTTGAAGTCAAGCAAGTTGGGAAATAAAAAGTCGGCAAAAGTTAGAGTAAGTTCTTTGAAAAACTTTCTGAAATTTAGGTTAAGTGTCTCGGAGCTTTTCTCCCAATCTATAAAGCTTTAGAAATAACCCCAATATACCAAATCGAAGGTATACGGGTCTACTTTCCAACTCACTAAACCATTTGTCCATACGACTTTAGAATTAAAAGATATTCATATTTTAGTGAGACTGCACAAACAAGCATGTGAAGGTGGGCCCCTGACCCTTATGTCGGTTTAGCTTTATAAGATATGATTTCCCTTTGTTTTATCTCTTATTTTTTTACCAAATAAAAATAAAACTGTCCTAAATCCTATCTAAAGATTACCTTATCAGCTATGCAAAGATCTACAACATTTCAACGTGGTTTCACCCTCGGAACGTTTATAGAGATTGTGTTACTTCTTTCCTCCTTGTTGGTTGTGATATGAAGGACTCTTCATGGTGAAGGAGTCTCATTTTTAGGTGGTATTGCTGTTGTTTGGAGGTAATAATTCTCACACTTCATTTTTTTGAGTGATTCAAAGTTATAACTACACTATATAAGCAAGAACATGAATAAATGGCTGGAAAAATTGTATTTGGATAGTTCCGTGATGTTGGGCTATTTTGAAGTATTTTCTGATGTTGTTGTTGCTATAATTTTCGAAAATGCTTTGTATGTGTGTGGTTCTTGTTGATATGAGTCTGGAAGAGAAGAAGAAGTATAGATGGCTATTTAATTTTAAGATAAATTAGTGTTACATTGGTTCTGTTATTGCATTGTAAATTTCAAATTGTTTCTTCTTGGTTCAACGCTGTGTGTTTAAGGAGACTGTTTATTATTGAAAATACATGCTAAAATACTATAAGCTCCATCAATTTTTAGTTAAGGTTTTTCCCTTTTAACCTCTTATTGCTTATGAAGAAAAAGACATGATTTCAAATGAAATTATTGGACGACTCACAAGATGGTGATCGGAAGCGGTGAGTTCAAGTTATTATGGTTATATCAAACAATTATAGGACTATATGACATATATTTTTTCTGTCTTTAATGGTTTGAAGAGTCGTGGTTGGGCTTTGGTTGTGGTTATTTTGGGGTAAGAAAAGAGAGGTGTGGCGATACGCGTGAGTTTTTATTGTTGTGCAGGCATACTCTATTTTCTTGTTGTTGACAATTGCGTAGGACTCCACTTGTTAATAGCTGCTGCAAAAATGTATGTTATGTCATTAATTGTGGGTTGTAATTTGGAGAAGAAAATGTAATGAAACATACATTTAAAAAGGGTCCAGCGGCTGATCACTCTGCTAGTAATCTCTAAATTGCTACTTTGACCCTGACGTGTTAATATTCTATCTGTAATGGTTGTGTGACATAATATCATGTAGATTACATGCTCTAAGAAAGGGGTACAATATGTATTAATAGTGCAAGACTCAAACTTGAGGTATGTTAAGGCTAAGCATTGTACTTTCTTTTAGCACGAATTTTGGAATCTTAAATCGTCAAATATTGTTTTACTACTCTATTTCTGGAAAGACCTTTTGTAAAAGGCATTGAGATTGTAGCTGGTGTATTTTTGTGACTCCAGTATGTTGCTATTCCACTCGTTCAATTAGATAGGCTATTCAGCGTCTTTATGTCATTTTGTTGATTCTCTTGACTATAGGTCCATGTGTACAAATTCTTATTCCTCTTTAGGTGTAGTAACTTAAAAAGTTTAGGGATGAACAATATGAATTTTAAATCATTCCTCTTTTCTGGATAATTTATATTTTTGAAAAACTTTAAAATAATATGTTGATCTCCAAAATTCTTAATGTAAATCGTATGTTTAAACTACTAAAGGACATGTTTTTCTACAAACTACTAAGGAAGCATATATAGATACTAAGTGAAGAACTTTAAGCTCTTTATGAGCATCCTAAGGTTTAAGTTACCTATCTAAATCTTAGTTAAGTGTTCCAGTTTAATCTACAAGTATATAAGGTTCTACGAGACATTTACATGTGACACGAAAGTGATTACGAGATCATGAGGACAAGATTACCAACAGGCCAAGATTGGCAACATGATTCAGGTAACACAAATGCATTATGAATCCATGACATTACATGATATGCATTCTACTCCCAAGCTATAATCGGAAGGTATGGGGCCTATTGCCTATATTTATACATATGATACAAATAGCCACAAGTTGGCGAATATGATGCTGGTTCGCTACCGGAAGGCACCACCATTGCTAGCACTTGGTTGGGTATGACATGCATATATATATATATATATATATATGGATTCATGACATACGATTATGCGAGCATACCATGCATATTTAATTTATATAAGGTTGGATGTCAGCTATGCAGGCTATCGGAGTTTCAGTTTCAGGTGGTATCTTTATTACCCTTTTTGTAGCAGCTATTTATGATTCTATTTTCCGCCTTACATACAAGTACATTTTTATCCGTAGTGACATCCCATTGAATAGGGATGATGCATTTTTGTTTCGTGTGTGCAGGTCTAGGTAGGGATTCGAATTGACTTCTCTATTAGAATTTGGGGTTCAGTTGTGAGTTGGTAAGCTCCACTCTTCCTGGAGCTTTCATAAGATGTTTACTTTTGTTGTACTGTTTGGGTATAGTCGGGGCCTTATCTCGACAGTGATTATGACATTCATAGAGGCTATTATGGATACAATATTCTGGGTTTCTTTTTGCAGCTTCTAGTTGCCATCCACATAGGCTTGGCATGTATAGATATGCATGTACTCAATTGCGGCCTCGTCAGCCAGCTAGTACATTATTATTTTTGGTTTGTCTACCTTTGTCTATATGGGTTGTTGTTATTCAAGGTATGACCCTAATGGTCCAGGCTTAATATTTTAGATATTATGATGCCCGACCTTCTAGGCCCACGATTGAGTTAGTTGGTATGTTTCAGTGGCTAACTTGATTGCATAAGGTATCGAATGCCAATCACACCACCCCTAGTTCAGGGCGGTACAATTGTTTTGCTCTGTAGTAATGAACGTTCATGGATAGTCTAGGTCATTTTCAATGACTGTAATCTTCTTTCGATCTCATAAAATCATTTCATAGAATCTTTTTTCGATTTCATCTATGTGCTATACTAAAAAACCAATACCGTACACTATTATCTCTTTCGATGTTGTAGGGAAAATAGATCCGAGCCATAACCTTTATTCTCAAGAAAGTTACCGACATCAAACCTAAATTACAAGTATTAGAGTAATTAATCACTCTAATAAATCTCTTTCGTGCATCAATCAGAGATCAGAAGTAGGAATTAAGTTTGCAACATTAACTCACAAGTTAAACCCATGCTAATTTGCCCAAATACATGTATGAACATAAAAAAAAAATAGAGCTAAACATAATACCCACTATATTAAATCAACACCCAATCCCATAGTTGCACTCCTAGATCTTAGGATTTTAGCTACTCATCATAAAGAGAAAAAAAATTATACCTTTCATGAAAACAGTCATGGGTAACATGAAATGAGTTATTACAAGAAAAACCACTTTTAATTCAACTTCAATTTATCAATTTCATGAATAAAGTTGAACAACCCTAAAAATGAGAAAGTGTTCTTCACAAGGTAAAGTATTTCTTTCTTTATCTATTATTCTAAATTTTAGATTTTTTGAACTCCTTTCCGAACTCCTCTTTGGACTATTTATCATTTCCCAAAAATTTGGCCTAAAGTTCAATGCGTGACCCATTGGGAGACATTAATCGAGATCACCGATCACAATGGGCGGATCACCAATTGCTCCTCAGCTCACCTTTCTCTTGCTCTAGGCTTCAAGTGTTTGGAGACCTCTAATTGCCTACCGTTATTGATAGCTTAACTACATTGTTGAGCGGGGCTACACTAAACCAATTATCGAGCATTATGTTTTTATCATGTCTATTAACCAAGTAAGTTCTCTAGGTATCTACCTATCCTATATAAAAATCAACCCTGCTTGAGAAGATCATGCTCCTTTTTTCCCACGTTCTGTCCTCTTATTCCTCTCTCGAGTTCAATTCGGACAATATGTTTATTTCAATGGCGGCCAATCATGAAATACTAAATTAAGAACAAAAGTGTAATTCAAATGATAACCAATATCAATCCATCAAAATTAATAATATACAATCATTTCGTAGCCACAACTCTAGAATAAGGGTCTTTAGCTACTAATGCCTAAGAAAAGAATCCTGTAAAGCATAACTTTTCTCTACAAAGTCTCTCCTAGTATTCCCCAACAATTATTTCTATGAACTATTTATTGAGGTAGAAAACCCTAGATAAAATAATTGAGTCCAAAAAATCTGCAATCCAAAACCAAAAGATATTGGGTTTACATGTGAACATTGCACCACCTAAGTTTTAATCGTGCATTTCTTCTTCTTGCTGCCACGTGTCACACCTTCACAATGTTTTCTTTTTTATCTTTTGCAAACGAGGGAATAAATATAAATATAATATAATATTCAATTTATCCATTAAGTTGCTTGCTTGATTTCTTTCTTCAACATCCTATCTTTAGTTTTTTTTAGCTCTAAACTTTTTCATCTTCACACCAATTTAATCTTACAAATAAAATATATTATTAAGCACAATCCATAACATCCATGCTCAAAAAGGATAAATATAAATACTAAGTATGAGGTAAATAATGACTAAAAATATGTATTTTTGTCCTCACATCAATGTTCCTAGAGGGCACTTATCAAGTCGGATGAGTTGCAGTCGTTGTGCTAGTGCTTTGATAAGTTACGTATGTTGGGCAGACATATCTATCAATTATTGTCCCTCATAGTTACCTTGATTTTTGTAGGAGAACTTTTGATAGAATTTTTCTTAGTCGACAACATTTTGTTTTGGCCCATGATATCTTTGGATTGCCAGTTAAATTTTGCCTCTATGTTGCCTGCAGGCCTAGCTTCTCTCGATTATAGGATAACTTTCTTTTATGGTATTTTTTGAAAATGGCTCAGGTTATACTTTTTGAATATGGAATATGAGGGAAGATCATATGTGTGATTGGATCTCATAGGGGATATCATGAATAATGGAAGGGAAGGCACGTCTTTGGGAGTGCCATTTGGAGTGGGTAAATCTGACTTACTTTGTGGTTCGTATAAAATAAGGAATTCATATTTTCTAGGATGACTTATAAAAAAATAGACGGGTTTCTGTCGTAATATCTCTTTTGGAATTTCCTTTCAGAGTTTGTTCCTTGTTCCCCATTTGTAGGTATCAGCATCATCAAAGTCACCTTCTTGGCATCCATTGCAGTCAGTTTATGTTCCATGGAGTGTGCCCTGTAAGTGGGCAAGTGAACCATTATATACTATGTTCGTCGCTTTTGTTTACATTCATTGTTGAAATATAATGGGCAAGTGAACCGTTATATACGATTATTTCGCATAAGAGAATCCTACATTTTGGTATGCTTAAAAGAGAATTTTTGAAGTAAAGCATTAGATTAATAATAATACTTGGATTTGAGTCCTAAATTTGAGACTGAAAGGAGATAATTTAAGTCTACTTTGTAAAATGCTAAATTTGCTAGAAGTAGGGGTTTAGATAAATTTCTTGGATTGCTTGTTTGTGAGCACGATTCAGACCGAAAAGAGATTTCATGATAGAACACTTTAAGACAGAAAAAAAATCAGTGTTGACTAATGATGATCTAGCCTATATTACTGAATTGCCCTCTGTTGAATTGCAATGGACCATTGAGTGTGGATTGAATTCCAAATTTCCCATTTCCTATATATCCCTGGCTTGATATTGTCTTGGCCCAAATCCATAGTTTTGTTACTAAAATCACTCTTTATTTGATAATATTGTACATTGAACGTATAGATTCAAACTCGTAACTATTCATTATTTTTCTTCAATTGCCAACAAATTATTCTCTGAGGGATTCGACCCCGACTCTTTGTTGGGTATTCTTATTGACTATGTCTATTTACACTTTTCACTTGTTCTAAGGGTAATTTGAGCATGATAAAAAATGGCGCCGCTGCTGGGGAGCAATTAGGCGTATTGAATTGATTTAGAATTTATAGGTTACATGTTTCTATCTAGATTGTTAATAGTTGTCTTTACTTCCTTTCTTTTTTCGCTTCTATGTCTTTTTGTGAAATTTTTGGGGACGACATACCCTATATCGATCCATGAACATGTGACTAAATGAGTGTAATGAGTCAATATAGGCTTAGGTTTGTGGAAGAAAAGCTTAATTGGGGTGAAAAAACCCTACACCAACTATCCCAAGACAAGGAAAAGCTTCGCAACATACATCTAAATCAGTGCCATGAGATGGTAAAATTCAAGTTTGTACTCACAAGTCTTGAAGCCATAATGAGAACAAAAATGGAGGAAGATGCTACTTCTGATCCACTGGTCGGAAAGAGCAAAGAGGAGTCTCACAACTTGTAACCTAGCTAGTTTATATGAGATAGTACGACTTGAGTTTAAGATCGAAAGGTTGGAAGCAAATATGAGAACAAACTAGGTTGTGGTAGACATTGAGGATATATTGGGCCTTTTCAACCAATCCAAGCCAATAACAATCCAAGAAGCCAGAATAAATGAGATGATACTAAAGTTTCTAGAACAAACAAAGATGATCATTCATGGCAACTTTATAAGCTCAAGAAGAATCGAGAGTGCTATTCAATTAAGGGCCAACAATCATGAAAATCAGTGCTCAAGTGGCACAATGACTCTTTGACTCTCAATCTTGCCCAAGGATCCAAAACAGAAGAATGATGCAAAGTGGGTGAGAAATTCAAGTCTTCAAAGTGGAGAGATCAAACAAAACACTTGATGCTCTCTTTCACTCCCCATCCTCTTCAGAGTGAAAATGATCTAAAGTTGGGGATAAAGTTCATTGCCTCGAAGTGGAAACACAAAGGGTGATGTACCCAGCATCGCACCGTGACGTTAAATTATGCACTTGATGGGAGGGAATCCAGATAAAAAAAAGTTTGATTTGAGTTTTTGAATAGTTGATTAGATTTGATTTTTGTTTTTAACTAACCCTCATGATTTTAGAGTGTTTGGAGTTAATTTGAATAGGTTTGAAGGCATGGATTGATCTTGAAGGAAATAAAGTTCAGGGTTAAACCCCTTCAAAATATGACGTGGGAAACTTTATGGGCGCCTAGGCTCGGCCAATGAGACTGGGCAAATCACCCAATAGACCCTGAGTCCTCTAAAATGGATAGTAAGCAACCTGTTGATAAAGGCTCTAATGTCACAAAATGAAACAAGGTTCGTTCAAATGAAGTCGACATAAGTGGCACCCTTTCGCAAAATAAAACATCACTTATGTTGAGGGGCACTCGCAAAAGTTATGGCATTACAATTTCCTTCAAACAAGTTCAAAGAATAAGCCATTGTCATCAATAAAATACCCAACTAAGAGTAGGGGCCAAACTCCACAGAGAACAATTTATCCGCAATTGAAATGATAAAGAATGAATTGCTGCAAGTTTGGATCTAAACACACTAGATACAAGGTTATCAAATTAAGAGAAGAAGGTAACCAAATGATGGTTTTGGGCAAAGACGATATCAAACAAGGATTTATGAGAATTGGGAAATTTAAAATTCAATCAACACTCAATGATGCATGATAACGCTGAAATCATCCTTCAAAACTAATTAAAAGAGTGAGTGGGCGTAGTCAATAAAAATCCCCAACTAAGAGTCGAGGTCGAATCCATCAAGGAACAATATAATGGCAATTGCAAAGCTAAAGGCTAACTAGATACTAGCTTGAACCTAGACATACAAGATACAAAAATATCAAATAAAAGGCATTTTTTCTAATTAAACTACGAATGGGGGAAATAACAGTATTAAGCAAGGGATGCATGAGAATTGGGAAAGCTTGAGATTCAATCAACACTCAACGATCCATTGTAATTAAATGCACTATTATTCAATCACTAATGGGTAGGCTAGGTCGTCGTCAATTACATAAATTATCTTTCGATCTCAAAGCATTTTATTGCGATATCTCCTTTCGCTCTCAATCGCACAATTTAAATATAACCCACCACCTTAACTTAGACCTCTTTTAGAAAAAAGACTTGCACCCAACAATGAAATCGTAAAATTTCATGTTTCGATATCAAATTCACGATTCAAATTTAATGTGTTATTATCAATCTAATTCTCCATTTAACGAGCTCTATTTTCAAGCAACCCACAAAGATTGGAAGCTAAGGTTAAGCATGCACTCTTAACCTATGTATTCCAACATGAAAACTAGATTAAACCTACTTCAAGAAATTAACATGGAAACAAGGAATTACAAAAGCAATAGAGCAGTTAATCTAACACCCAAGTAGCCTTGCTATTTCTAGCACAAAAGCCCTAATTTCATACAAGCATTACACCCACATTTCTAGAAATTAAGAACAAGGAAATGAAGTAAGGCAAAAGATATTACTAAATTAGAACACAAACTTCAAATCCACAATTGAAATGTTAGGCAACTCTCCTTTAATATCTCAACCCCTAAATCAAGAACACTATGAGATCTACTTTTTGAATATGTTTTTCTCTCTACAATGTTCTCTCTTTAAAAATTCTTGGATCCTCAATAATTCCCAACTCTAACCCTATTTTCTGAATTTTGGGTCCAAAGCTTGAGAATTTCCCATTGCGCCCCTTTCTAAAAAGGTAGGCTTTGCAAAAGCGGCAAGAGGTTCACAAAAGCGAAATTTAGTTCTCTTAAGTGACCTTCTCCCTTTTGGCCCAGTTTGCAAAAGTGAACGCCACGTCCTCGCTTAATAGAGTTGTTCACTAGTTCTCTTAAACGACTAGTTCTTCGCAGATGCGACGCATGTGGCTTATTTTCTCCCAAATTTTTGCTCTTTTTCAGCTTCGAATCCACTTTTGATCAACGTTTCCTCTCCTAACATCATAACACCTGAAATAACACAATTTATAGCATAATTAGCCTCTTTCTCTACTTTGAGTGCCACAATATCATAAGAAAAGAGCTCTAAATAAGTGCAAATTCGCCACTAATCAACACCCCAACTTAAAATTTTGCTTCTCCTCAAGCAAAACAAAAATTCAAAATACAAGAGGCACTCAATTTATGCACAATATTCTTTCATTCGAATAAATCATGGCCATGGCTTTGATTGGTACTAATTATTAGCAAGCCCACAAATGATTTTCAATCCAAGCAACTCCCTCAAACTAGCACAATTTCAAGACTTTCAAAAATGATCAAATGACAACAAGGATTCTTAAGAAGTGACCCACAATCACTAATACTCTAACAAATTCCTTTGATTCATTTTTGGAGTCTATCAACTTCACCAATCTATCCTAGTATTCATTCCCTCACAAGAAAAGAAATGTCCCACAAAAATACACAAGTATTCACAACACAAGGGACAACAAAACAGACACTCTCGCTCAAAACAACTTATCTCATGAACACAAATGTGAAACCATAGGCTTGCCTATATTTTTAGTCAACTCAATTTCATTTGAGTGGAGATCTCGAAGAACTTTGTTAAGCTTTGTAATGTAGACAAAGGCATGGTTAGGATATCATTTATGTACTAGTGTCTACACCCTTCTTGAACACTACGCAACAACTTTTCAATCAACAACTTTTCCACTTTTCAATTCAATGAACAATTCACATTATTTTCTTATTTTTCATTCAAGATGCCCCACAAGCAACCCTTTTCAACTTTTTGGAGGATTCAAATCTCACATTTACTTGCATTTTTTACATCTTTTTTCACAATTTTTTCTTTCTTTCTTTGAACTTTTCCTTCATTCTCAACTCTTTTTTTATCAAGCCCTCATGTGGTAAGCATCCATCGATGATTTTCCCACAACACCCCAAACTTAGGCTTTTAGCCTCAATTTCCATGATTCTCAAGTTCAAAGGGGGAAAGGGCTCAAAACAAGGTTACTTTTCAAAAAGGTTCAAGGCTTGTAATGTAGTTGCCAATAAAAGGATAGGGCTCAAAGGGGACAACTAAGGAAACATTAAATGCAAGGGTGGGATTTTTAGGCTAAGTGGAATTCATAAAAAATCAAAGAAAGCCTAAGATCATTTCTCCAATCAAACTCAATTAAGATCAAAATTTTAAGACCAAACGGGCAAGTTCTAGTTAACACAAGATATTATTCACAAATATTCACCACACATGACATGAAGCTATTCAAGACGGCTTAATTTCACTTCCTAGTCTAGAAAAAAGAAGTCATTTTATAATCACCACCTAGTAACTTGGAGTCACAGAAAGAGTCAACCCATTGTCACAAAATCATTCACTTTTACAAACTTTTCGGAGGGGGGCTCATGTCAAACTCATAAGGCTTGAAAAAAATCTAATAGTACCAAACAATTCACAGTCTCATATAAAAGCATCACCAAGCCAACAAAACTTAATAAAATGACTATTTTCCCTTACGAAAGTAGTCACCCTATCTATCATTGGGAAAATTTCGGTATTTTCATTGATCCTTTTCTATGGTTCCCAAATTCACAAGCTATGGGCACTCAGATTTCCCCTAATGCTTCTTAATCAGGCCATACACATGCATTAAACAATTTAGACAAAGAATTCAACCAACATAATAGCCATTTTAAGTCCCCCAAGTTAGAGAAGTTACTAACCAATAACTAAACCCCAACTTTCAACAAAGTAATCAATAATAACAAAAATTATTACCACTTAATGAGAGTAAGAGTCAGAGAAGCATATAGGATTATGATTTCACAATGAAGATCAAGATTTTAGAATTGGTTTAGGACAATTGAAAAGGGAGAATGAGAGGCTGGACATTTTATTTTTAGCCTTTTGTCCGTTTGAATTCTGCCTCTTAGCCTTTTGAATTGCGTACCTTCGCTCAAGTGACATTTGGTCGCTTTTGTGACCTTTGAGAAAATGTGTGGTTCACTTATGCAAGTGCCCTTCTACTTAAGTGAATTTTGCTTTAGCGTGAGGGATCCATTTTTACGGACTTCATTTAAGCAAATTTATGTTCGGTTTTGCGCTTCTTGAGGCCATTTCTCCCAAGTTTCTCACCATCCGATTAGGTGAACACAGGGGTCCATTGGGCAATTCAACCAGTTTCAGTGGTCGAGCATGGGCTCCCAAAATGCCTTCTAAGTTATTTTCCCATGGGGTTTTTTCCCCAAACTTCATTTTCTTTAAGATTCATGCCTCCAAGCCTATTCAAATTAACTCCAACGATTTGAAAGCATGAGGATTAGTCAAAAACACAAATTAAACCTACTCTAATAAGTAAATACTTAAAATTAAACTAAGCTAGATACCAATGGGGCGCCTCCCATTAAGCACACAATTTAACATAGTGACACGACGGTGGGTACATCACCCTTTGTGTTTCCATTTTGTGGCAATGAACTGTCTCTCCAACTTGAGGTGAATTCACTCCAAAGAGTATGGGGAGAGAGAGAAAACATCAAGTTTTTCACACGATCTCTCCACTTGAAAGACTCGAACTTCTTACCCATCTTTGCATCATTCTTCTGTTTTGGAACCTTGGGCAAGAGTAAGGATGAGAGGGTCATTGGCCCACTTGCATGTTGTTTTTCACGTTTTGCGTCCCTCAATAGTGTGACACCCTCGATATCACATGAACTAAAGTTGCCATTTATGATCTTTTTGGCTTTTTCTTTCAACTATAGTATCATGCCACTTATTTCGGAATCTTGGATTGTTATTGCTTTGGGTTGGTTTCAGAAGCTCAAAATATCTTCTATACCAACCTCCGCCTCTTTGATTAGCTTAGTTTTAAACTAGTCATTACCAAAATTGACTTGGAACGTCTCATCACACAAATCAAGGGGCAAATTGTTAGAATCTTCTTTGCTCTTTTTGACCATTGGATAATGAGAATTTTTCACCCTTTTATACGATTTTTCTCACCTTAGCCCTAAGATTAGCAAGTCCAAATTCAAGGTTGACCATGACATAGCACCGAGCTAGGTACCTTTTTTGAAACATTTCCATTTCTTGAGAGAGAGTAGGCTTTGGGCGTTCTTGCCCCAACTGAACTTCTCCTTCACATCGCTAAGTCTCAATTGCCTTATCACATTTGACTCGCTCTAAGGCCACGGGTTTGTGGTGCGCATACCACTCTCAAAGGTGTAATGATCACAAATATCCATCAAAACAAACAAACAAAAAAAGATAAAGACAACTATTCACAATCTAGACAGAAAAAAGTAAACTGGAAATCCTAAATCAATTCAATACGCCTAATTGTTTCCCGGCAATGACGCTATTTTTGATAATGCTCAAATCACCCTTCAAAACTAATTAAAAGAGTGAGTGGTCGCCGTCAATAAAAATACCCAACTAAGAGTCTGGATCGAATCCCACAAGAAACAATTTACTGTCAATCAAAAAGATAAAGGCAAACTAAATACTAGCTTGAATCTACACATACAAGATACAAAATATCAAATACAAGGCAATTTTCCTAATTAAACTACGAACGGGGGCAAAGAAGATATCAAGCAAGGGATGTATGGGAATCGGGAAAACTTGAGATTGAATAAATACTCAACAATCCATTGCAAGTCGATCCACAATCATTCAATCACTAATGGGTAGGATAGGTCATTGTCAATTACGCTAATTATATTTTGATCTCAAAGCGTTTTATTGCGATATCTCCTTTCGGTATCAATCACTCAATTACAAAATAACCAACAACCTTAACATAGACCTCTCTTACAAGAAAGCCTTGCAAAACTAAACTTTCATCTTTCGATCTCAAATTCAAGATTCAAAGTTAACATGTGATTATCAATCTAATTCTCACCTTCATGAGCACTATTTTATAGCAACCCATGAAGATCGGAAGCTAAGTTTAAGCGTGCACTCTTAACCTATTGATTCAAATATGAAAACTAGATTGAACCTATTTCATGAAGTCTACATGGAAACAAGGAATTACAAAAGCAACAGAGCAATTTATCAAACACTCAAGTAGCATTGTCTATTTCTAGCACAAAAGCCCCAATTTCATACAAGCATTACACCCATATTTCTAGCAATTAAGAGCAAGAAAATTAAGTAAGGCAAAAGATATTACTAAATTAGAACACAAACATCAAATCCACAATTGAAACGTGAGGCAACTCTCTTTCAATGTCTGAACCCTAAATAAAGAACACTATGAGATCTACTTTTTAAATGTGTTTATCTCTCTACAATGTTCTCTCTACCTCTAACATTTCTTGGATCCTCAATAATTCACATTTCTAACCCTATTTTATGAACTTTTGTGTCCAAAGATTGAGAATTTTCCATTCTACCCCTATCTAAAAGGGCGGGCTTCCCAAAAGTAGTAGGCGGTTTGAAAAAGTGAACTTTAGTCTGCTTAAGAGACCTCTAACCTTTTGGCCCAGTTTGCAAAAGCGAATGCTGCATCCTTATTTATGTGAGTTGTTGACTGGTTCACTTAAGTTACTAGTGCTTCACATGTGCGATATATGTTGCTTATTTCTGCAAGGTTTTTTCTCCTTTTCAGCTTTGAATTCACTTTTTATTCTTGTTTCCT
The DNA here is from genome assembly GCA_037074985.1 of Solanum bulbocastanum. Classification (NCBI taxonomy): domain Eukaryota; kingdom Viridiplantae; phylum Streptophyta; class Magnoliopsida; order Solanales; family Solanaceae; genus Solanum; species Solanum bulbocastanum. The sequence goes on along the minus strand of CM073604.1, from coordinate 24,375,104 downwards.
CTCCCAACACCAGAACACCTGAAATAACTCAATTTAGAGCATAATTAGCCTCCTTCTCTACTTTGAGTGTCGCAAAATCATAAGAAAAAAGCTCTAAATGAGTGCAAATTCGCCACTCATCAATGGATTGCAATTCAACACATGCTTATTCCATTATAGATATGCTAGATCATCATCAATAAATCCTAATCTCCTTTCGTTCTCAAACGGTTCTATCACAATATCTTCTTTCGACCTTAATCGAGTCAAGAACAAAGCAATCCAAGACCTTAATCTAAACCCCTATTTCTATAAATTTTTTTATTCAATAAAGTAGACCTAAATTATCTCCTTTCGATCTCAAATTTAGGACATAAAGCCAAATATGATTATTAAAATTATTCTCCACTTCACGAATTATCTTTGGAGCTATACACAAACATCGAACGCTAGATCTGAGTGTGTTCTTTCAAATCATAAATTCAAACATGAAAACTAGATTAAACCCATTTCATGAATTCAAGCATGGAAACAAGGAATTACAAAAAGAATAGAATAACAAAACAAATGCCCAAATAACTTTGTCTATTTCTAGCACAAAAGCCCTAATTCCATACACACAATTACACCCACATTTGTAGCAATGCAAAGTAAAGAAATGAAGAAGAAGAAAAAGAGATTTTACTATCAAAACCACAATCTTCAAAACAAAAGGTGGTGAGGCCATTTGCCTTCAATGTCTTAACCCAAAATTATGATTTAGAAATTAGGGTTCTTCCTAAGTTTAAGATAAAAGATGAGAAAACTTGTCTAAAATTTGATATTGAATAATGCTTCTTTCTAGTCCTTTGTGAGAATTTATGTCCAATGCTTGAGAAATTCCAATTCTGCCCAAGTTCAAGTAGGCAGGCCTCACAAATGTGGTTGGGAGTTCGCAAAAGTGAATGACACAAAATCTAACATCAATTCACTAAAGTGGCCCCCACCTTTTTGGGCTTCTTCGCAAAAGCAAACCCTGCGTGGTCACCTAAGTGATTGGTTGATTTTGTTGACTTGTTCACAAAAGTGAACTCTCCTTTGATGGTGCGATATCTGGGCCTCACATCCTGCCAGGTTCAACTTCTTTTCCACTTTTGTCCATTGTTTTCTTTCCCAGCAACAAACACTTGAAATTAACTCAATATAATGGATTCTTAGCCTCTTTATCTACTTGAGTATCACAAAATAATAAGAAAAGAGCCTAAAGTGTGTGGAAATTCACACCCATCAACACCCCTAACTTAAAAATATTGCTTGTCCTCAAGAAACTCAACATCAAAAGACGACGAGGCACTGAATTTAAGCACCACACTATTTTATTTCAACTAATGATCATGGTCACGAATTTGGTTGGTACTAATAATTAGCTAGAAGAGAAGTGATTTTCAATTCAAGCAACCCTCTCAAGCTCAAGTAGAATTTCAAAACTCAATGAATTTCCAAGAATGATCAAATGACAACAATAATTTTCAAAAAGTGACTCCCAACTACTAGTCAACTAAATAACTTCCCTTGACTCGATATCATAATCTATCAACTTCACTAATCCATTCTAGATTTCATGCCCTTACAAGAAATAACATGTCCCAAAAATGAACACAAATGTATTCATAAGACAAAGGACAAAAGATGCAAACACTCACACTCACAAAGAAACATCTCATGCACACAAATGCCACACTATAGGCTTGCCCATATATTCAATCAACTATGACTCAACTGCAATTTGTCAGAGATCTCAAAAAATTTGTTAAGGTTGTAATGTAGGCTTAGGAAAGGTTAGGATATCATTTAGGTACAAGTTACTACATCCTCCTTTAACACTACACAACAACTTCTCATTTACAATTTTTTCTACTTTTCTTTATAATTTAAACCAATGCACATTTTTACCATATGTTTCAATTTTCAAATTCTACATGCCCCAACTTGCAACTATATATTAAATTTTGGAGGATTTAAATCTTTTTTATTCACTTTGTTTCTTTCTTTTTTGAAGCTTTTTCTTTCTTTGAAACTTATTCCTCCATTCTCAACCTTTTATTTATCAAGCCCTCATGTCGTAAGAATCCCATCTATGAGTTGCCTATAACACTCCCAACATAGGCTTTTAGCCTGAACTTTCAAAATTCTCAAGTTTAAGGAGGGAAGGGTTCAAAAGAGGGTTACTTTTTAAAAAGGACAAAGCTTGTAAAGTGGTTGCCAATAAAAAAAAAATAAGGTTCAAAGGGGACAACTAAGGATATATTAAGTGAAAAGGTGAGATTTTTGGGCCAAGTTGACTTTACGAACAATCAAAGAAAGCCTAAAATTATTTCTCCAACCAAAATCAATCAAGACCATCTGAGCAAAGTCTAGTTAACACAAGTGAACAGAAGGAGTTATTTTCAGCAACTCACCATACACGGCATGCAAACTATTCAAGATGGATCAATTTCACTTCCTAGTCAAGAACAAAAGAGGTATTTATCACATTTTACCACATAATAAGTTGGAGTCGAAAAAAGAGTCAAGACAACATCATTTACTTCGACCATTTTTTCAATATTTTGGATTCGGATGGTGCTAATTTTATATTCACAAGTCTTGACTAAGTCTTATAGTACCATAAAATTCACAACTTCACATCAAAGCACCACAAATCTAGCAACACTCAACAAAATGATCATTTGCCCTTAACAATGACGTCACTCAATCCATCATTGGGCAAATCCAAGCCTGTTTCATTGAGCATTCACATAGACTTCCAATCACACAAGATACGGGTACTCAAACTTCCCCTGCTTCAAGGCTCACAAGAATAAAATATTACCATCACAATTTATTACTACCAAAGAAACTAAAAAAAAAAAAAATTCTATTATAAGAAAAGAAAAAACATAATAAAAGTGACAAATTCACACAATAAATAAAAGCATCAAAACATAAATCCAAAATGTCAATAAAAAAAAAAAAATAACCCAAAGGGGAGCACCCCCAACTAAAAATGATATTGCGTCCTCACAACACAACTATGAAACTCATAGAGAGAATACAGAAGGGGCTCCCTTGGCTGCCTCAATCATCTCCATCAGTATCGGTGGCCTTGTTATCCTCACCTCCACCATCATCGCTCCAAGTAAATGGCTTATATCCAACTTCATCCATCCTCAAAGTTGTGAGTGGATCATTTTCATTCAACACCTTCCAAAGGCCTTTGACCTCTTTCCAAATCTGAATAAAAAACTTATCTATACTCTTCTCCCGTTTCTTTATCTTTCTATGTGAGATGCTCAATTTTCCAAACCGGCATAGGCCTTCTCCAAATTTGCAAGTTGTGCTTTCTGTTTCCTTTGATCTCTCAAGTAGGCATCAAACTAACTTTGGGGCACATAGGGTACTGGCCCAGCAGATGACTAACATGACCTTTGAGGTAGCTTCATCACAATGTCCTTCATAATCTTCAACTCACTAACCAATGGTTTAAATGGCACCAAAACTGGAGGTAATGAAGAATCCTCTTCCATGCGTATATAATTTCCAGAGTTAACTTTCCTCTTCTTACATTTCAGAACCGTGCCCTCACCAGGCATCTTAAGAGGAAAGATTTGATGTTTGGGTTCCCCTTAAATGTCAACCGGAAGAACCTCTACTTTAGCCTGTTGCGTAGCTTTTTTATCAGAAAAGGGACAATGAGGGAGAGGCTTTCTTGAACCTTTAACTCTCAAAATTCATTCACGATTAAATGGCCTTCATTTAATGGGATATGATCAAGTAAAAAAGCCACAATTTTTGACCGCAACATCATAATTTTGATAATGTTCCAACTTGGGGATATGCAGTTGCATAAAATGGACATCTATATTCTCACCTCGGATATTAGATCTTAGTATAGAATCTCGGTATTTGTGTTAGCCCATGAGACATTTTTTCCTGGGCAAAGGATCGATGCTATCCAAGCACCAGACTCACAATCCTTGTCCATGAACGCCTCAATATCATGGTGTAGTAGCCCATAGATGACATTGATTATTTTAGGCTTATAATTGACAACCTTGCATTGAATAGTGATCAGCCTTGTCGTCATGTCAGTTTTCATAAGGTTAACATAGAACTCCCTCACCCATTGACCATTTGGCTTGTATGGTTTGGCAGCAAAGAATATCCAACTAGAGTTTTCCAACATATGGTAAAAGTTTAGAAGAATTTCATAAACTTTGTCAAGTGCAATGCCTCTCTACAGGAGCAACTTCTTCTTAATCAAATTAGAATAGTGATTCTCCTCAGCTCAGAGAGAGACAAAGTGATGTTTGTTATATTGGACCACCACTTCCTCTTTAAAACTATGTTATTGTGACATTCTTGAATTTTTAAGGATTTGAAAATCAGAATAGGATAAAAGTGTTAGAATCATGTATTAACAAGATTATTTCATTGGTATTAGTCAAAGAAAAGGGTTAGGAATCAATTCAAGAACCAAAACAGGCTTACTAAAAAATATTTCACTGGTAGGAAATTTCCTCTGATGTCACAAAAGTGAGACCATGTTCACTTAAGAGAACATCGCAAAAGAGTTCATAAGACCGCTTATGAGGAAATTGCAGAAGCGGAGAGGGATTGCTTAAGCGGAGTTCCCTTTTGCGATGGCGAGGTCTCTTTCGCAACATGTTGCCTCCTCAACATGAACAACCAAATTTTAATTCCCAAATTTACACAAAAAATCAACTCCCGGTAGTTTAAAATCAACAACAACCAAACAAAAAGTTGAAAAACTAAGTCATTTTGACACAAAAATCTTTGAAAATGATCCTTGAGTTCTCTTAGGCATTTTATTAAACACGTGTTGCCCAATCTAATTTTCAACAATTTGATCATGAAATGGGTACTAAATAATTTACCAAACAAGCCAAATAAGTCTACATACATATATTAAAAATTTGTCAAACATAATTCAGCCAACACAATAAGAATTTAACCCCCCAAGTTTGAGAAGTAACTACCCAGACAATACCCCCAACTTTCAACAAGGCACAATTTCAAGAGCAAATTTACCACTTTAAGAGATTAAGAGTGATAGAGATATACTAGATTGTGTTTGCGCAAGGAAGGCGAAGAAATTTGAAATTGATTTGAGATACGTGGAGAGAAGAGAAAGAAGTTTAAACCTTTTATTTTTTAGTTTCAACTGATTGGTTCTTACCGAATGCCTTTTCAGATTCATACCTCCTCTTAAGCGACATTTTGATCACTTTTGTGATCCTTAATTAAAGAGAAGAGTTCACTTTTGTGAGTGCCCCTTCACTTAAGTGATGTTCACTTTTGCGGGAAGCTTTTTCTTCTGCGGACTTTGCTTTTGCGAACTCATCCTCGGTTTTGCCATACCCGAGGAACTTTTCTGCGGAGTCCTCAGTGTCCATTTCAGTAGACTAAGGGGCTATTGGGTAATCCACCCAGTCTCATTGGGCAAGCTTAACACCCAAAATGGTTCCCATGACATATTTTGATGGGTTTTAATCCCAGTACTTCATTTCTTCCAAGATCTACAGCTCCATACCTCTTCAAAATAACTCCCTAAACTTAAAAATCACTAGGATTAGTCAAAAACAAAGAAAATTAAGTCTAATATACAATGAAAAAACTCAAAATTATACTTGTTTTGATATCGACGAGTTGCCTGCCATCAAGCACAAAATTGAACGTCATGGTGGAACATCGGGTGCATCACCCTTTGTGTTTCCATTTTGAGGAATTGAATTTACTACCCAACTATGCATCATTCTTTCATATTGGATCCTTGGGTAGAATATTGAATGACACTCTTGATTCCATATGGACTAAAGTTTCCATAAATGATCTTTTTGGTTCTTTTTTGCAACTTTAGTATCATCACATCTATTCTGGCTTCTTGGATTGTTATTGAGTTGGGTTGGTTGTAAACGACCAAGATATCATCAATGTCCACCACAACCCTTTCTTGTAACAGCTCGTACTTTGGAAAAAGGTTAAAGTGGGTCAACAGGAAAGTTCATGAACCCAAAATGGACCATGAACCCTTTAGAGAACCCTAAACGGTCCGTTTAGTGGTCCACGACCCATTTAGGGTTAGTGGACTCGCCGTTAAGGGGATTCCAAGAATTGAGTCACCAAGATGGATCCCTAAACGACAAATGTTGACTTGTACAATGCATTTAGAGGTCCTTTTAGGGTCACCCATCAACTTTTAACTTACAATCAGTTGGTCTTTACCCTATTGTTTAATACCTATGCAATGTCGTTTTAACCCCTGTTCTAAGCTCTATATAATTGAATTATTTCCTAAAATTACCCATTCTAAATCATTCACCTAATTCCTAAATTTCCCTCCAAGTTTTCCCCCAAAGTTTTTCTAAAGCTAAGGAAGAAGAAGCTAGGGTTTCACTTCAAGATCTTCAATTCACCAGAGCTATTGGGCCTTGATCACTAAGGTATGTTAATATTCACCTATAGAGTCCTTTCCTCCATAGGGTTCTTCAAATATCTTCCAATTTTTAAGTTTGATTTTCAATTCAAAGTTAGGATTTTATTCAATCTTCATGGGTTCTTTTCAATAAGATTCAATTGATTATTTTCTATATTTTAATGCATGAATTGAAGTAATTATATGTTTTTTGAGTTAAATTCATATGAACCCATGCATGAAACATGATTTGTGACTATGATCACATGATGAAGCTTATAAAATATGAAATATGAATTTATGTAGCTATGCATGTTTTTATGAAAACAATGTTTATGGCTCAAGTAAGCTTATAGATTAAGGTGTCTATATGTTCTATAAAGCTTGGCCACATGACAAGAATGACATCTTGATTTGCCATCAATGCTTTCGATTGTTATCTTATATTAGGTATTGATTAGTATGATATCCGGATATGCTATTAGTGATCATAGATGAAGTTTTAAAAACTAATATCAATAGTGGTATGGCATATTTAGTATGAAGTCAATGAATATGTGTGTAACACACCAACTTTTCGAAACATCTAAATTAACTCGTATCTTCGTGGAAAGATAACGAGGGTGAGTAATAAATTAAGAATGATGTGGTATGTCATATTTTAAGTGTTCAAGGGTTGTATCTCATGTTTTGAAGTTAGGTAAGTGGCAAAATAAAAGTTGGCGAAAGTTATCGTAAGTTCCTTTATAAAGATTTCTCTGAAATTTTGGTCAAATGTCTTGGAGGTTTTCGCCCAATCTATAAAGAGTTATGGGGCCCGCGACCTATCAAATCGAAGGTCTACGATTAAAGTTTCCAATGCATTAAACAGTTCGTTCATTCTACTTTACAATAGAGAGATATTTGCAGTTTTATGATTCTACACAAGCAGGCACATGAGGTGAGGCCCTAGGTCGGTGGAACTTTTTATATATCATCTTCTTCGACTTTTTTTCATTTTTCTTAGTGAAGAACCATAAAACTTAGAAAGCCCACTTATAGGATCAACCAAATTATATATTTTCTTGACTTAAGTCCTTGACGAAAGTTGTTCTACGCGCTGAGCTCGTCATCATGGTATAATTTGTTTTATCAATTTCGTAGCATATCAAACTTTGGTGTTGGGACAACAAGGGTTTGGGCATATTTTAAGGTTTGCAGGTGTATTACGAACTTAAGATCAAGGTAAGACCCTTCTTTCATCAACTCTGGCTTTGATAAGCCGCAAATAGCAATTTGCGATGGAAATACATATCTTTTATCAGATTATCGTGGTATCTTCTATTTTTGTATGTTGATTATGGTCCTGCCTTGTTGTAGTATCGAGGGGGTAATGAGTAAAAGTCTTTAGGCCATGTGAATTCAGCGAAAAAGGTATGTTAAGGCTATTCCTTTCTTACGATATGTTTCCTTAATGCTTAGGAGCAATGTAATTAAGTTGTTATCATTGTTATACTTGTAGCCATTATTGCTGATTGTTGGCTACTCGAGTGGATATAATAATCCCTTGTCGGGATTCTTATTTAGTTAGTAGCGTCCCTATGTTGGACACGACCTAGAGGTTATTAGTATAGGTTGCTAATAGCTAAATTGCTTGATTTTAGCCTATTGGATTGTTATTGTTGCCCTGGGGGCTATTGTGGTTAGCTGCAGGAATGTGATCTATTCTTAGCAGGGCTATGTTCTACCTATAGGGCTATATCAATTCCTAGAAGGGCTATGAGTTGCCTACGTTGCTATATTGATGCCTACAAGGGCTATGAGTAGCCTACGGGGCTATATTGAAGCTTAAGAAGGTTATGTGCTACCTACAGGGTCATGTTGTTGCCTAAGAGGGCTATGAGTTTTCTATAAGCTATATTGATGCCTAAGAGAGTTATGTGTTGCCTACGAGGCTATATTATTGCCTAAGAGGGCTATGTGACTACCTACGAGGCTAGGGGTCTACCGATAGGGGTATATAGACTGATTGGCACCTTCTAGGCTTTTGGGGGCCTGGATAGGTGGTCTTGTGTGCTGTTTGTACCAGCCGAGCTTATGGAGGCTTGGTTAGGTTGTTGTTTTATTATTTATGATATGTTTAGATTTAGGAGTAGGCCAATACACTTATATTATCATTGATTTATTTATCGAATCACTCCCAATATATTAAGATACCTGCTCATATTTATTGCCTTTCATACTTAGTATATTAT